>OW203741.1:8640993-9240993 GCA_934045075.1 Yponomeuta sedellus | reverse complement strand
ATGTCAGCGGTAGTAGCTCAGTGGGTAGAACAATGGACTCGCAAGCGAGACCCAGGTTCGATCTCCAGTGCGGGCATGTACCAATGACTAAAGAGTAGGTATATAACCACTAAGGACCGTTTAATTTCAAAGTTACGTTCATTTGCGAATTTGTAGTCGTAATACCACACGCTAACGTGAAGGAAAACATCGTGAGGAAAGCCGCGCCTTGGTTGGCTCCGCCCGTATTGACTAGTCTTTCCTGTGGGCTAGGCCGACTAAGCTGTCTGGATGGTATAGGTTCTGGGCAAGCCTACACCATCTATAAAACCATGTCCCAGGCACTATAGCATCCGAGTGGTCCCTTCACCCATCGAGTGTGAGTGAAGATGCCACTGGACGCTGTATAAATCATCTCATTACGTAGATGCAAAAAGGTCAATGTAACGTCATTCGTCGTCGGTCAGAATGTAACCTTTGTTCCCAGTTTGTCACCTTCTGTTACACTGTTACAAACTGGGAATTTTTGCTCAGTTTGTCACACAGCTGTGATACTGAAGCGCTCGTGGCCTAGCTGAACCGAGTGATTGGAATCAATCACTTGAGTTAAGCAACCACAGGCGCGGTCAGGTGCAGGATTGGTGACCATTTCGTAACTACTGGCATTTTTCCAGAGCGATTCCGTGCTTCGCATGGCACGTTAAGCCGTTGGTGCCGGCTGCCATGTAATGCCATGTGGCAGTGGTTAGGCCACGTCAAAGGCCTTATGGGCGGCTTGATAACTTCTCACTGTAAGACCCGCCACTGTCTTACAATCCTCCACCAACCCGGACTTGGCCCCCGTGGTGGAGTATGGCCTAACCTTCCTGCGATGCAGGAAGAGACCCGTGCCCCAGCAGTGGGGACATACTACAAGGGTTGATAACAATGGGATTTTTAAAAGCATAGAATCCCAGTTTTTCACATCCTTCATGTCTGTTACCAAATGGGCAAAAGAAATATTCCCAGATAGTAAGTGTTACCATTCGCTGTTATTTTCTTTCCAACCTACCTTTTTTGGTATGTAGCGATACGAACTTGACATGATTGAGGGTAATACCTAACAGTACAATATAGGTACTTAGATAAAATATTGTATATCAACTAGTTACCAATTTATTTACTACAGTCAATACCTAAACATTTATAATAAACAAAAAAGAGAGCTCTAAGCTTGTAAAATTTCCAAAACTTTTCATTGGTGGAGTCTTACATAATTTCGACTTGAAACGTCTTTCAGTTTAGTATATAGCAAGGGGTCGCATGCCAAAACCGCATGTAAAGAAAACATGTCGCCACGGTGAGGGCAGTAAAGTATTTCAGTATTTCTGTAATTACGTTTTGCCGTAGAGCAGCCTCTTGACTCATGTCACTAGAGTCTTACTTACTTAGAGATTTACTTTCTTTTATTACAATAATTATGAATAGCGTTTCCGTGCCACGAATAATAGCTTTATTCATGATCAAATTAATAATATTGTTCAGTCGATGCTCTGAATAAATATGAACCAAAATGTCTTACTTATTTGTTCAGTTGTCGTATCACTATGCAATGCTTTTGATCTACATTTGGCCCAGCGCCTTTATTTTCTCATCCACGTCAGTGGCATAAGGTTGTCCATAGCTTAAATACGGTTGTACCTTACACATGCTGCAACCATGTCTTTCCTCAAAATTAGTGCAGTGATATTCCTAATTTACTTCTGTCATGCTGCTCACGCATCCTCTATTCTTGCTTTGTTCTCGTCTCTATCGTTTTCCGACCACTACGTGTACCGTTCATACATCGCGCTGATGGCTGCCAGAGGTCATTCCGTAGTTGTGATGACTCCGTATCCTGGACACTTACATTTCCCCGAGAAGGACAGGATAGTCGAGTTGGATGTTGGAGAAGCGTCGGCGCCGCTTTGGGAAGAATTCAAGGCCTTAGTGACTAATACTGATGACTACTATACAAGAATGAGGGCCATCCACGAGTTCAACATTAAGCTAGCGATAGCCCAGTTGAAGTCTAAGCAAATGACGGCTCTGTTCATCAATCCCAACGTTAAATTCGACTTGGTGATCACGGAAGCTGAAGTTCCGATCCTCTACGCTGTGGCTGATAAGTACAAAGCTCCTCATATCGCCTTCACAACCAACTCCGGTTCAATAACCATGTATGAATCAAAGGGTTGTCCCACCCACCCACTTCTCTATCCCGATGTCAATACGTTGAACTACAGAGACTTGGGTGTTTGGCAAAAGATCAACGAGCTCAACCGATTTTTGAACACCAGACGGGAATATTACAATAATTATCTTCCACTAAGCCAAGTTGCTGCAGAAAAAGTTGTAGGTCTAAAACGCAACCTCCTTGAAGTGGAGCACGATATCGACTTGTTGTTCGTGTCAGGCAGTCCGATTCTTACTGGAAATCGGCCCACAGTGCCTGGTATAGCTTACGTAGACCGCCTCCACATCAAACCAGGTCTGCCGTTACCACCGGTATGTAGTGTTACCACAAGAAACTTACAGTAGTTACCTGCATAACTAATAGTATTACTAATTGAAAATAATTTTCTATTCAGAACCTGCAAGGACTTCTAGACTCATCGGAAAAAGGCGTAATACTCTTCACCCTTGGAGCCATACAAGAGTCCGTAGCTCTATCGAAGTCGACGCTAAATACCTTGAAGCAGGCCTTTAGTGATCTGCCATACAGAATTCTTTGGAAGGTTGAGAATGCTACTTTGGTCGGCGATTTGCCAGCAAACGTGGTTATTCAACCTTGGTTCCCGCAGCAGGAAATACTTGGTAATTATTGGAGATCTCCGATGCATTGGCAATACCAATTGAAGGTTCCTCATTCCCATTGCATTTATTTTCTCTTAATACAATTTTACATAGCAGAGATACACTTATATTTATTTTTATTATGTATTTATTATTATAAAAGAACATGTTTTACTTACATGTTATAAATAAGGCCCCACAAAACCAATTACTTGGTTTGACTGTAGGAGCAGTCTCGTTTACAATAGTTTTACCAGATATTTTTAGTTTTAACAGATATTTTATATTATTAAGTCATTATGAGAAAGTTTGAAAAACCAACTATTTCTACTCCGAATTGAGTGCAATTTTGTTGTTTCAGCTCACCCGAATGTAAAAGCGTTCATAACACACGGTGGACCTCGATCACTAGAAGAAGCGGTATTCTACGCGGTACCTATTATTGGATTTCCGATTGTCAAGTCTCGAAAAGTTTTCATAAAAGAAATCATCAGACATGGAGCGGGAGAGATTTTGGACCCTTATTGCATGGACAAGGAAACTTTGAAGCGTACCATTCAGCTGGTCGCTTCTCAGGAAAAGTAAGATGCTTCTTGTCGATCACGTAGTTACTATTATTCATAATTACAAGTATGTAGGTACTACATGCCCATGTCTTGTCTTCACCCAGGTACAAGCAATCTATGCAGGTCCTAAAAGCCGTCGCTCAAGATCCTGTCATTTCCGGTCCAGATCACGCCATATGGTGGACAGAATACGTTCTACGTCATCGTGGTGCTCGCCAACTCCGCTCTAAAGCAGCCGGAGAATCTTTTTATTATTACTATGTATTGGATGTGCTGGGTTTCCTGCCCTTGGCGGTCTTGGTATTGTTCTGGGTGTCCTACTTTGGGTTGCGCGTGGTTGTAAAGAAAGTCAAAGCCAAGATAGCTGCCCGTGCAGATCTTGCAAAGTTCAAAGCTTTGTAAATGATTTTTCGTAGGTACTTAATAAAGTTTTGATCAAGGTGATTGGAGTCTATTTTTTTACTGTTTGAGCTGTCCCCTATATTATGCGGGCCAAATGACGAAATTTGGCCTCAGTAGGTACATACAATTTATTATTCTGAAGACATAAGACGGGATGAGCATGTAAACTCAATAACTCGTCGCTTCCGCGCCCTCGACAAATAAATAATATATTATACTTAGTGAGATCAGGGATGTTAGATGCCAACTTTTGAATTATGGCACCAGACGCTCAAAATTATGGTATTTTTGAAAAAAATAAGGTACGGGTAGGAAAACTCTAACAGATTTAATAAATTAGGCAGGTCCTATTAATTAAAGTATTAAAATTTCTTCGAATTATCATAAATAATTCAAACAAACACTCTACTCGCTTTTTTTCTTTTTAGTCTGTGCTATTCGCTACTTCTGACTAAGTTCAACTTTTTGAAAATTCACCTGTGAAGTTCACTTACAATCCACAGACTACAAAAACTATCACAGATATGAACGTTCTTATCAACTTACTGCACGAAATGAATGAATGATTTTTAGTGTTGCTAGATATCGGTATATAAAAAAAACTCGTCAACAGCAAAAGCGAAAGATGATAATGTGTGATGCAAAAGTGCTTGTGATCAAAAAATGGCAAAATTATGGTACTTTTGCGTACCATAATGGATGTATCATGGTACATGGTACGAACAACTGAATTATGGTACATGTACCATAATTATGACACGTATAACATCCCTGAGTGAGATTCTGAATTGAGAAACATGATGGTGATGGATGACCTATGATCTGAAGTGATGACGGTACAGTGTTTTGTCTGTGTTGAGCGTGTAGGTAGTGCGCATCCGTGGTAGTGCTTGTGTGGTTTCTAGGTTTCTACCGTTTCTACTGCAGGGATGTTAGATGCCAACTTTTTAATTATGGCACCAAACGCTCAAAATTATGGTATTTTTGAAAAAATAAGGTACGGGTAGGAAAACTCTTACGGATTTAATAAATTAGGTAGGTACCATTAATTAAAGTTTTAAAATTTCTTCGATTTTCATAAATTCTTCAAACAATACTCGCTTTTTTCTTTTTAGTCTGTGCTAATCGCTACTTCTATAGTCTGTAAAATATAGCTTGAGCTCCACGACAGCTGTCACACTGACAGGGCTAGGAATGGGACAATGATGACATCAAATGTCACTTAAAGCGTATGTGATAACATGTATGGAACTTTCGAGAACTTGGAAACATGAAATCAAACACGAGAAATATTATTTTACAAAGTTTTATTCTAGTAGAGGTGTATCGTAATATCTCTAAATCAGTTTCTGATTACAATTTTCCTTTTAACGCTCTTTTTATATGAAAACCCCATATTTCATAGAATTTTAGCCAATGATGGTAATTTGCCTCTTTAAGTGACGCTCCCAATTTTCTTGATGCTGGTAATTGTCCTCTTGAGTAATATGTGGTTGTAGATTGCGGCGGCGTCAAAACTATCAACCTCTGTGACGGAAGAAGTTGTTATTCTCTTTCTCTCCGTACTTTTCTTTGCTAATACGGACCACCGTAGATCTTCCAATACCAAGAGCATCCGCAACTCTGTCACATACTTGCTCTAATGGCAGAAGTGGACCACGGTTTTGGTTTTCGCGCCTGAAATATTCGCGCAAACGAATTACAAACTCACGGCATTCACTGTTCAAACTGTTTTCTTTGATATTTTTGGCATCATGCAAACTAAACGGAACAACTTTAACTCAACTAATCAACTTCACCATAGCAACTACATCTTTAAAGCATGAAATACTTTAATAGAAAATAATTTGAAAAATTCATCGAATACCAACAAACATTTCGTCGTCAGGGTAAACAAGAACGTCACTCAATAAAAAACAAAACTTGTACATAGAGCACGCGGCTGACCAGAACCCAGAAGCATGGAGGTTCGGAGCAAACACCAGTATTTTGTTAGATAGGTATTAATTAAAACAATATTCATTATTTTAATTCTAATGTAATTTGATAATCGTTTTCAAACAAATAAAGTTCAATTCCAATAGTAAACCTGCAGTTTGGATCATCCATCACCAAATCATCGAAAGTTTGAAACTTGCATACTACAATGGTTAGACATCACTAACTGTGCAGTAAGTACGGAGTTTTCACAGTACAAATATTCTATGAAATAATTCAAAACTTCATGGACTCAATTTCGATGACAGATGTCGCGGAGCTCAAGCTATATTTTACAGACTATAAGTTCAACTTTTTGAAGATTCACCTGTTGTAAAGTTCACTTACAATCCACAGACTACAAAAACTATCACAGATATGAACGTTCTTATCAACTTACTGAACGAATTGAATGAATGATTTTTTAGTGTTGCTAGATATCGGTATATAAAAATACTCGTCAACAGCAAAAGCGAAAGATGAAAATATGTGATGCAAAAGAGCTTGTGATAAAAAAAAAAGGCAAAATTATGGTACTTTCGCGTACCATAATGGATGTATCATGGTACATGGTACGAACAACTGAATTATGGTACATGTACCATAATTATGACACGTATAACATCCCTGTTCTACTGTGTTCTGACCACAGAACAATTGACCTGACTGTGTTTCTACCACAGTTTATTTAGATTGTATAGAACTGTCAACTACATGTCAATGTCATTTGTTTGACAACGTCACAGATTAACAGCACATCTTTGCTATTTTGTAAACAAAATAATCGTTTCAATATCAACTTTGATGTGATACTTAATCCATAATACGCGAAAGAACATTTCCACAGTGCCGTAAATTTCTAATAAATATCAGTGAA
Organism: Yponomeuta sedellus; assembly: GCA_934045075.1. Lineage (NCBI taxonomy): Eukaryota > Metazoa > Arthropoda > Insecta > Lepidoptera > Yponomeutidae > Yponomeuta > Yponomeuta sedellus. The sequence goes on along the minus strand of OW203741.1, from coordinate 9,234,378 downwards.
ATTCCATGTCAATCTATCATCAACTCTTGCTCATCAAGGAAAAATTTGGAGCGAACCATTACGATGTCTGTCCTAAAATCGTGCCCGGGTGTCTATTGCGGGCGTACAGAGCTCCCGGACGGGCAGTGGAGTGACTGCGGGGCCTGCCCAAGGGGCTACAGGACGAATGCGACGAGCTATTGCATGCCTTGCAATGATGAGCCGACATTATACGATTGGCAGTACTTAGGCTTTATGGTCCTGTTACCCCTGGTTCTGCACTGGTTCTTTATAGATTTCGCCACGCTGGGCAAAGGGTGAGTGGTTACTGAAATAATTTTTGTTTGCGTTAGTACATTTTATGTCATTGGTACTTGCTAACAGTGAAGGTAAACATCGGGAGGAAACCTGAGTGTAAGAGGTGTTCAAATACCATAGCGCTAGAAAATGCTAATCTGCGGTACGCACGCATGGTGATTAAGCTCATACTCTCCTTCTCAGAGACGGCCTGTGCCCTGCAGTGGAATGTCTATAACATACAATAAAAAAGTTCACCACTATTTACTCAGCATATGGCATGTCAATGCAGAAAGAAACAAAACAAAACTTCCTCCCTTTTCAGCAAGAAAGGCGTCCTAGCACAACACGTCTGTGCGTTCATCGAAGTAGCTTCTGGCATGCTTACTGCCCTCATGGTGCTGCCTCCGTCTGGGACTGTTGCACTCCACATCTGTTCCCCAAAGGCACTATCGGACTGGTACACACTGCTCCATAACCCTCAGCCGGATTACAAGGAGGCATTGCACTGTACGCAGGAGGCTGTTTACCCTTTGTAAGTTACCTGTCAAAGGTTCTTAAATAGTTGGACTTTTTCACAAAATTTAGGTAGAAATTATGGTTGTTTTCCTTTTCTGGTTGTGCAATAAAGTGTTCTCTATTATTATTATTATTATTATTTTAATTCTTTATTGCACTAATTACATGACTAAATGTACAAGGGCATGCTTAATGCAAGAAGCATTCTCTATCTATATCTATTTTGATGGACAACAGTGCAAAAATAAAGCCCTATGCTTTTTCGAGAAGAAAACAGAAAAATAGGGGACACATATTTTTTCTTTTGTCGTATTTATTTGGAAATAATAGTTATTTTGAAGTTTTAAAATTGATTTTTTAGAGCCGGAAGTGACACAGGCTACAAGGCAACATAAAACATAGTCTTTGCCTCTATACTTGAAAAAAAACATGTCATTGCAATTCGATTCGATACACCACAGGTGACAAAGGCAAAGGCGTAGATACCACCCTGTAGAGCCGCTGTGACGGCTTTTTTTTATTGTGTAATTTTTTAATTTCCTCTGTAATAAAACTAAAGAAAAATCTTTGATTATTTTCCTTGTATTCCTTGAAGCTCCAAATGGTTTTTTTATTTCAGCTTAATATTTTTTTGAATTATTGTCCATTGGAGGCTACATTTCTTTCACGACTACATTAACTTAAAATCTTATTGCCCATTTGTGGGATACAACTGAGAAGGGTATTTAAAAAAGTCTTAAGTGATACATTAATCAACAGATAATAATAATGCTAGAGCATTTTATTCAATTGTCTGAATCCCTATTATATTAACACCATACCTACATTAATTGAGGGGATATGACTCCCGTTCGAATAAATATGACAACACATACCCTATAGAATGTAATTTTATTTTACTTTTTCCAGATACACATTGGTCCTCCTAATTTATGCATTCAGTCTGCTTATGACTATTACTCTGAGGCCATTCTTGATATCAATGAATGCACCGAACCCTGGCAAGAAGGCAATCTACTGCGCTCTGTACTTTTATCCCATTCTTGTGCTGATTCATACGGTAGCTGCTGGACTAATTTGTAAGTACTTTTTGCTATCTCACTGAAAGGCTCAATTGGGAAAATTAGCACGGTTAGCGAAACTATAGCTACAGGTATATCCTCTGCATAGATATACCCCGGCTCTCTTTTTGTTTTGACTTTATTTTCTCGTTTCATTGTTTATTATAGTCTGTTAGCTTTTAGAATATACCTCGGGCTCTAGAGCTTCGGTTTTTGCCAATTTTTGCCGGTTTTCGTACTGACGATTGAGTTCTGATTTCGAAATTAAGTGTCATATTAGTTCCGATTTAGAAATTAAGTGTCATATTAGTTCCGATATTTCTATTACACGAATATATCCGATTCTAAAAGCGCTCGTGGCTTAGTCGAACCGAGTGATTGGAGTCAATCACTTGAGTTAAGCAACAACAGGCGCAGTCAGGTGCAGGATGGGTGACCGTCCCGTAACTTCCGCTGGTGGCATTTTTCCGAGCGCTTCCGTGCTTCGCAAGGCACGTTAAGCCGTTGGTGCGGGCTGTCATGTAATGGCAGTCGTTAAGCCATGTCAGGGGCCTTATGGACGGTTTGATAACTTCTGACAGGAAGGGCCGCCACTGCCTTACAATCCTCCACCTACCCGAACTTGGCCCCCGTGGTGGAGTATGGCCTAACCTTTCTGCGATGCAGGAAGAGACCCGTGCCCCAACAGTGGGGACATACAAGGGTTGACATCGATCCGATTCTATCCGATAGTAGCCGAGGTATATTCTAAAAGCTAACAGACTATACCACTTGTTATATGTATGTCTCCGATGAGTTAAGAGTTTTTCGTTTTTCTTTCGCTCTTTCTGACTAACACTGTTATTGTGAATACTTTGTTACCATTCATTGCTTGTTAATGGTGGTTGATTGTTTTGTTAGGTTCTTTTTCTCAATTCGGTTGTTGGCTAGTGTGTTATTTGTATACCTATACGTTAAAGAAGAACTTCCAAGGAAAATAACTGATAAACATGATGAACTGTAAGTGCATAATATTATGTTTTTGCGAGTAAAGATGTGCGATGTGTATGATGTGCATGGAGCTACTGAGACTTGAAAAGTAACATTTCTATGGCCTTATTTCTAAAGACACGATTCCATTAAAACACTCCTAGAGACGTAATACAGAGAATAGTGTAAAGAGGTTCGAAATTTCACTGATGCCGGTGAGTCACCCATTGGCTCAGTTGGATAGAGCGCTGGCACGGATAGCCAGCGGTCGCGGGTTCGAATCCCGGCATGGGTGGAATTTTTAGCCTCTAAATAGGTATTTTTTTTTAATACTCCTAGAGAGGTTTTATTTTATTTGTTTCATCTTTTCCTTGTGAAATCCACCACAGTGTTAATTTTTTTGTACTATAATTTGATAGGCTTTTTAAGGATTGCCGTTTTTATAAATAATACCAATACAAATTAAAATCAATGCAAAATCAACTTCTAGTTCACAGTTCCTTTATTCTTGACACTTGTTTATCCTATAGGCCATGTGCAGCGATTTAGTAATTTTGTTTTGGTGCCGCCGTTGAAATAAGTCCGCCTTTGTACGTAGGTAATTGTTATCACATTGTATTTCATTTAAGTTTTATTGTACAATAAAGTGTAACAAACAGTGTTATTTTATAAAAAAAACGTGATGCTTCTTAAACACTCCGAGGCAATTTCAAAAACCTATAAGAGACTAAAAGTTCCACCCAAATTCCAATGTAAGTGATGCAATTTACTTAAGCCAGATGTCGCTGCCTGTACGCAATACAGAGAATAGTGTAAAGAGGTTTGAAATTTCACTGATGCCGGTGAGTCGCCCATTAGCTCTGTTGGAAAGAGCGCTGGCACGGATAGCCAGAGGTCGCGGGTTCGAATCCCGGCATGGGTGGAATTTTTAGCCTCTAAATAGGTTTTTGAAATTGTCCTTAGCACGGGTTAGTGCATTAAAAATAAAAATAGTGTACTCCGAGGCAGTTCAAATAATCAACCTACGTCATACTCTTAACCACAGAATATTTAAAGTGCATCTGGTGAGTGTTTAAAGGTACCGTGTTTGTACAAACATCGATAAAATATTACTTTAGTAATATTTTATCGATGTTACTTTAGTAATATTTAATATTTAGTAATAGATTTTATTACTTTAGTAATATTTTATCGATGTTTACTTTAGTAATATTTTATCGATGGTACAAATATGTTTAAAACTGTTTACTTACATAATTTAGAACGATCGATATCAATAGATCGATCGATTTATTGCAGAATACCGAAAATATCTCTGCACTAGAAAATTCAGTATCGCCTATAACACAACTTCGAGAGTAAGGCGGCTGAACTAAATAGACACATACATATTTTTTTAACAACTACCTTTGTTCCAGACTGCTCCTTCCCCTTTATCGTGATAATCATCTCGATGATGACGTCGGCCTCCCACTTCTCCGTGAAAATCGACCAATCGGCGCCCGCGCTCCTCATGACGTCACTTACCAACACACGCAACCTGATCATCCTGATTGGCCATTGGCTCGTGCACGCTTATGGGATCATATCGCTCACTGGTTTGAAGGAGATGTGGTACCTGTCGCTTGTGCCGGTGCCTGCGCTATTCTACATACTGACTGCGCAGTTCACTGACCCAATGAAGATACATAATGATTGACAGGCAGAAGTCGTGAAGAGCAATCACGAGCCCCGCGTGGTCTACGGCAGCCATGTGCGATCCTACGTGCGGCCATGAGATAACCAGTTCACAGTACTTAATAATAGGACTAGGTACTAGATTATTCCTGTCGACAGGTCACGAGTTGGTGACTCTACTCTCACTCAGTACAGTTTTTTCTCGCAAGATAGATATTTCTTTTGTTTCATGTGACTTCATATGGAACAAACTGTAAAGTTATGTTAACCGCTCTGCCGTCCTAACCATAGCAATAGTAAGCAACAGATATTTTGCTCAAAATTGAGTCTATATCATATTCGGAATCAGTGCTTAGTGCGAGTTTTTTAACTACTCGATCGCGTTAACGTAAACTCATATTATTTCTATGGCATCGAGGAAGCGCCACCTAGCGACAAGTATGAAAATTAAAATTGCTGAGTGCGAGTTGTAATGGTTTACGTTGAGAAGTGAACACGTTTACCAGCCAAAACACGAATAAACGCGAGTGCGAGTTGTACTGTGACAGCGTTTTGCCAGTTCGAACGGTTAACTTACTCATACTCACTACTCAATGCTCGATTAATGCGGTAGTAAAGTTATTCGATTGGATCTGTCAAACTCGCACTAAGCACTCAGCGTTACAAGATCTTTGTCTCGTTGACAGATATTGATGTTTTCCTTTAGAAAAGCCTACTTTATTATGCATAACTACAGAATCTAAACTTAAATTTTACACTGGATTCCGAGACATAATCATGTTATAAATCATTCATTACTTTGCTTATTGTTTGTAATTCTAACAAAATCGTACCGAATTACACATAGTAACAGTAAAATTGGCTATAATGAAGGATAGCATTGTGAAATTAGCTGCTGGGATTAGTAGGATCCACACATATTGACACTGTCTTTCTGGGAGAGAGATTAATTTGAGACATGTGGGATTGTATTAAGAAAGCCTATTCTATCTTAAAATATGTCTCAGGCACTACACCATCTGACTGGACTGGGTGAAGACAGGAGTTGCCACTAGATAATATCTGAAAGGGCGTGTATATTACGAGTATATGGTTCATTATTCTATTCTATAAATATTTTCTATTCTATTGCGCGAGTGTAGAGACATTTGACGACAGACAGCTATCGTACCTAGTTCTTATTAAGTACTTGTGGCATACGTGTGAGTATCTCACGATATCGCCGACATCGACACGTGTCGATGGACTATTGGTTCATGCTTTATAGAAGCGGTGATCTCGTTACTGTGGATAAGAAAGTTGATGTAAATTAAGTGATTTAGGAGTAGTGTAACTAGGTCATTTGGGATCTGTGCACCTGACGACGATAGTGTCCTATCTGCACTCCGGTGCAGACGGTGGGAAAGACAAGTATCTCTAGAAAGATACGGGAACCCGGGAGGATCATCGCTTTCAAGACAGGTGCGGAGATAATGTGACCGTTTTTAGGTAATTAATATTTATAATTTATTGACATAATTCGCGGGTTCGAGTCCCGGCATGGGTGGAATTTTTAGCCTCTAAATAGGTTTTTAAAATTGTCCTTAGCACGGGTTAGTGCATTAAAAAGAATATAATCATGTGGGTACAGCGATATCATTCCGAACCTAACTGCAAAGTAGGTACTCGGAGCTGCAAGTGATGCAAATTATTTCAGCCTGTACGTAATACAGAGAATGTTGTAAAGAGGTTCGGAATTTCACTGTTGCCGGTGAGTTGCCCTTTAGCTCAGTTGGGAGACCGCTGGCACGGTTAGCCAGAGGTCGCGGGTTCGAGTTTCGGCATGGGTGGAATTTTTAGCCTCTAAAGAGGTTTTTATAATTTGAGAATGCAAATAAAACACTTTGTTGAAACCTCTGGAAATGTATTGTAGCGAGTCGCAATTTAAATGGTTGATCTATGAGAGTGTCGCCATTTGCGAACCTTTTTAAGTAATATTATGTAAATAATACTTAGTTAAATTCTGAGAAAATCTCATATCTCATACCTACCGAATGTAGACAAAAAAAATATTAAAAATTGATCAAACAGTTTCGGACGATTTCGATAAAAAAACACTGATACGACGTTTTGATATTTTAGATTTTGCAAATACTATTAAGTCCTTTTAAGACACCAAATAAAATACTTATTAGTTTACCATTGAAATATATGGGAATGTATTGTAGCGAGTCGAATTTGCTGCAGCCCACCTTCAACTGAGGGCTCCACTGCGGCACTGTACAGTCGCGTGCACTGACATGTAAACACGTTAGAACCTCGTCACGTTAGGCTTTTCTGGCCTGATGTGTGAGAAATTATCTATTTTGACTTTGGCACCAGCCCTCTTTCAGCCAGGTAAGGGCTCCACTGTGGCACTGTACAGTCGCGTGCACTAACTTTTAAAAACGTTAGATCCTCGTCACGTTAGTCTTTTCTGGCCTGATGTGTGAGAAATTATCTATTTTGACTTTGGTAACAGCCCTTCTTCAGCCAGGTGAGGGCTCCACTGCGGCACTGTACAGTCGCGTGCACTAACTTTTAAACACCTTCCAACCTCGTCACGTTAATCTCGTGTGAGAAATTATCTATGTAAAACTTTTGATTTATGAGAGTGTCACTATTGGCGAACACTTTTTAGATAATTTTGTAAATAATATAAAATTAATGAAAATAGTTCTATTCTATCGACTAATAAATTTCTTCTATTATCACTTAAATCTATGTATTATAGCAAACCTGTAAGAACAGGGCTCATCTTGGCGACTTCTATCTATGTTATGACCTATTTTGTATCACACAAACCTATAAACGAACTTAAACTGTAACTAAATTATGGCAGTCGCAATTTAGCGTAATAACCTCAAATCCCGAAAATGTATGAGTTTTGCGAGTCATTAAGAAATACTATGAACAGAAAGCCTATTAGCATTTTGTAACTTGTAACGGCTTTCTCCAGTTTCTGAATTCAAACTGGAGCCAGTCTTCGTCGTGTAGCTTTTTGTCTTATTAGAGCTACAAATGCGCGGGAAACAGGCTCCGCCACGAGCGGCGAATGCAAAATGAAAAAAACTCGTTCGTTACGGGCGAAGACTAAACAGAAGGAGGACTACAGGTCTACAGCATACGGGCTTAAGGGTAACTCAGGGCCAGATTCTGAATTGAGTATTTCTCTAATAAAATACTTAAATTGAAGCGCTCGTGGCCTAGTCGAACCCAGTGATTTCAATCAATCTTTTGAGTTAAGCAACAACAGGCGCGGTCAGCGGCAGGACGGGTGACCGTCCCGTGACTATCGCCAGTGGAATTTTACTGAGCGCTTCCGTGCTTCGCAAGTCCGGCTGTCATATAATTCGTTAAGCCATGTCAGAGGCTTGATAACTTCTGACAGTAAGGCCCGCCACTGTCTTACAATCCTCCACCAATCCGGACTTGGCCCCCGTGGTGGAGTATGGCCTAACTTTCTTGCGATGTAGGAAGAGAGGGACCCGTGCCGCACCAGTGGGGACATACAAGGGCTGATATCGAAATACTTAACTATAGTGCTGTCTCTTTAAATTTCTCAGCAAAGAGCGTGACAGATCTTATGATTTCCAATTCGCAAACCGGCCCCCGGATTAATAAAGAGAGGGGTCATGGTGACCACAGATATTGTGATGGTGACGCTAGGTCCTATTTCCTTCTCATTCGGCGGTTATTGGTGTGAGCGAGAGGCCAATAGGAGCACAGTCTCATTAATAATAATAAATATTTATTTAGCAAAAACTTAGTAAGTACTACATGATTTTACAATAGGATTTTCACTTAAATAATGTTTTGCGTAAATATAAGCTTCTGTTGCTGTGCCAGGCAGGAGCCTGTGTTAGAGCAAACAGTGCCAATTCCCGCCGTGGTACCTATCTATTTATTATGTTGATTATTGTTGTAGTTAAGTTTTATGTCTGTTACTAAACAAGAGTTAAAACTATAACGAAATATTTGAAAAGACGAGAAAAATATTAATTAACTAGCTTTTGCCCGCGACTCCGTCCGCGTGGACTTAAGTTATTCAGCATGCTTGAATAAAAGGTGCAGACAATTTTTGTTCTGATCAATTATCTAACTCTGCTACAAATCGTAGAAGAACTATAGATTTTTTTTTATATAAAATGTACTGTGTCGATTAGAAATTCTTTAAAAAAGGACGAAATGTCTCAAGCGCCACCCCTACTGCAAATCCGGAAACTGAGGGTATGATTACTTTGTTGTTATTGACAGTTGTTATTGGTTAGTTGTGATAATAACAACTCATAGTACTTCTTTATATACCACATTAGATGTTCTTCCCTCGGCTGTTAATATGACCAAGCTGCTAGGGGAGCTCACTCTCGAGCAGTCCACGTAAAACTGGCCGTGCGAAAAGCAGTCTCCTCTAAGATCGATTCCTGCTATTTTCAGTGACTGACAATGCGACTTATTTACAATCATTGCAAAACCGACTTTAAGGGGGAATTGCAGCCTTTTAAATTCGAATGGGCACTCCGATGGCATAAGTGATATAAGGGGTGCCTATATATATCGATTCACCTCTAGCACAGCCAGTAAATAGAATAGCGTTTTTATGTAATATATTTAAAGCTTTCACATGCAACCTAGTCCCATTGCACAACTTAGGTGGATTAAAATTTCGCAGTAGTATTACTTGAGCACCCACTTTAAGGATAAGTGTGTGAGGCTGTAGACCAGGTGGGTTCAGGGTATTAAGGAACTTCACGAGATAGTGTACTGCATCATCCATATGTACTAATCTACAGACTAATGAAGAGTTCTGGGAAGAGTTTTCTATTATGAGACCACGGATAACATCCGTGTATGAGACATAATAGAGAACTCTTCCCAGTTGGCTACAACATGGCTAACGATTTGCTCACGTACCTCCCTAGCCATCACCTGTGTGTTATACAACAGATATGATATGGCCCGAAGCAGACAGGCTCCGTCTCCGATAATAGGAACACGGTGTGGGGCACCATAGATCCATAGATTTTTAATAACTTATCTATCATTTTATGTGAGGGATAACAAACAATAAGTAAATATCAAAGGTTCCACTCAACAACCAAGAAATAAAATCCGTGATTCAACGAAGAGTAATATTATGCCAATGCCAATATACTGGGTGGCGCAAAAGTAAAGACCCTATTTGGTTCAGCTATAACATTTTTTCAAAATTAGAAAACTAGATTTAGGTTTTTTTAAATGTATATTTGTGCCATTAAATTTCGTACCATTAGGATTTAAAGATGATGTCTTTTAAATGGTGACCTCCACAGTTGATACACATTTGAGCCCTATTTATGACATTTTGCATAACTTGCCGTAACACTTCCTGCGATATGTTCGTTATTTCTTGACGAATGTTTTCTTTTAGAGCTGCGAGAGTCTGTGGCTTGTTCACATACACCCGAGATTTCAAGAAACCCCAAAGAAAGAAGTCTGGACTGGTCAGATCGGGTGATCTTGCAGGCCAAGGCAAATCGCCAAAACGAGAGATAACTCGGCCTGGAAAAGCGTCCCTCACTAAGTCCATAGTGTCGCGCGCTGTGTGTGCCGTAGCGCCGTCTTGTTGAAACCAGATGTGCTCCAGCCCCAATTCGTCCAAACTGAGTATCAAAAACTCACGTAACATGGTTCTGTAGCGTCCTCCAGTGACAGTTATCGCATTGCCTCCAGCGTCTTCGAAAAAATAGGGTCCGATCACTCTGTCAACACAGATGCCACACCATACAGTAACTTTTAGTGGGTGTAGAGGTGTTTCTTGAATAATGCGCGGATTATCAGTGCCCCAGAACCGAGTATTCTGCTTATTGACATGCCCTGAGAGATGGAAATGCGCTTCGTCACTCATAACCAATTTTGAAGGAAAATCATCCTCTTCAAGGTTGAGGTTTATGACGCGCTGGCAGTAATCTAGACGAGCTCGGTGGTCAGCAGGCAGCAGCTGATGAGTCATTTGAGTTTTATACGGGAACATCTTTAAGTCTTTCACCAAAATACGCTGCAGGGTCCGTCTGGAAATGCCCAATTGCGTGGCACGTCGTCTCGTTGATGTTTCTGGACACTCTTCCACATCTTGGCGCACAGCATCGATATTTTCAGCTGAACGGCCTGTTCTTGGTCTCCCAGACTTAGGTCTATCCAATGTTGAGCCAGTTGCTTCAAGGCGTGTGGCAAAGCGTCGAATTGTGCGACCAATCGGTGCCGGACGGTGGGGAAATCGTCGACGAAATTCACGTTGTGTTCTTATCACTGATGAATTATTCCGTAAGAACATTGACACAATTATTCCACGTTCTTGGGGAGTAAAACGATCCATGTTTATTTTCAGTGTATTTTACATTTGTTCACTACACAATTTTTAACAACAGAATGACAGAAAATGTCATATAAAAAAAATAAAAGTATTTTCTTTAGTGCCAGTACTTTTGCGCCACCCAGTAGAATGGCTTCTTCTACGACGACTGCAAAAGGTAATATTGTTCAACAACATCCAAGAATACACAGTCAAGTAAAAGCACCGAGAACCAACGTATTGCTAACGATATTACCTGCCTAAATGGCTTTTATGATGAAAACAAACTATTTTTACGGTCAGTCTATATATGGAGTGAAGTTAAACAGAACCATACCGTGATGTAGAATGAACTGGCCGCCTCTAGTGGCGTTTGCACAAATTAAGAAAAAAGAAATTCAATTTTGGAAAAGATTCAAGGAACAAAATTTTGCAACGCCTTAAGGGTTAAATTTAGAAAAAACGACGAAAACGTGTTTAATCAATTGTCTTGAAGAATATTTACTTTAAGTTTGAAGAAAATTAGACAACATTCTTTACACTCTTAATACAAATTTCGGCAACTCTTTTCGCCCCCTTAGGGGTTGAATTTCAAACAATCTTATTTTATTCCTTACCTACATTATATACAGAACCCCTGTGCAAAATTTCAGCTTGCTAGGTCCAAGGGCTTGGGCTGGGCGTTGATGAGTGAGTCAGTCAGGAGAATAAAATTTTGCAACCCCTTTCACTCACTTAAGGGTTAAAAAACGGAGAAATATGTGTTCAATCGATTGTGTTAAAGAGCATTTATTTTAAGTTTCAAGTAAATTAAACAACATTCTTTATAGTTCCCATACAAATTTTGACAACCGTTTTCGCCCCTTTAGGGGTTGAATTTAAAAAAATCCTGTCTTATTCCTTAACTACATTATATATAGACGATCTGTGCAAAATTCAGTCTCCTGGTCCAATTTTGGAAAAGATTCAAGGAACATAGGTTTGCAACCCCTTTCACTCCCTTAAGAGTTAAATTTTGAAAAACGGCGAAACACGTGTTCAATCGATTGTGTTAAAGACCATTTATTTTAAGTTTCAAGTAAATTAGACAACATTCTTTATAGTTCCCATACAAATTATTGACAACCGTATTCGCCCCTTTAGGGGTTGAATTTCAAACAACCTTATTTTATTCCTTACCTACATTATATACAGAACCTCTGTGCAAAATTTCAGCTTCCTAGGTCCAAGGACTTGGGCTGGGCGTTGATGAGTGAGTCAGTCATGAGAACAAAATTTTGCAACCCCGTTCACTCCCTTAAGTGTTGAATTTAGACAAAAACGGCGAAACACGTGTGCAATTAATTGTGTTGAAGAGCATTTTAAATTTCAAGAAATTAGACAACATTCTTTATACCTTCCATACAAACCCTTTTCGCCCCCTAAGGGGTTGAATTTCAAAAAATCCGGTCGTATTCCTTGCCTACATTACATCCTCTGTGCAAAATTTCAGCTTCCTAGGTCCAATTTTTGAAAAGATTCAAGGAAAAAAACTTTGCAACCCCTTTCACTCCCTTAAGAGTTAAATTTTGAAAAAACGGTGAAACACGTGTTCAATCAATTGTGTTGAAGAGTATTGATTTTAAGTTCAAGAAAATTAGACAACATTTTTTTTACTTCCCATACAAATTTTAGCATCCCTTTTCGCCCCCTTAGGGATTGAATTTCAAAAAATCCGTTCTTATTACTTGCCTACATTATATACAGACCCTCTGTGCAAAATTTCAGCTTCCTAGGTCCAACGGCTTGGGCTGGGCGTTGATGAGTGAGTCAGTCAGTCAGTCAGTTAGTCAGGACTTTGAATTTTATATGTATAGATTACAAAAAAAAAATAAAAAAAAACTTTATTGCACACAAACATTTCACAGGACATTGCATAAGAAATAACATGTACAAAGGCGAGCTTATCTCTGTAAGAGATTTTTTCCAGTAAACCTTAGATTTATTGTTCAATTCCTGTCTTTAAATAGGTCTTCCTTTCGCATAAGCATGTGCTAATGTGTGTTACTTTTGTCTCGCCGAGATTGCCTGCTATACTAGGCCTGCAGAGCAGGGGTATGAACTAGTCTTACGGCATTGCGTGCATTGTAAGTTGAAGATAGAGGTCCACAGGATTTGATCAGAAGGGGCGAATTCCAGTCGCGCGCTACGTGAGGACGTGATGTGTTGGCGCAGAATACCTCGCCAACGCGCGAATTCGCACGAGACTATTCGCGGCGAATTTGTCCCTTCTGGATAACCTCTTAAAAAGTCCGAATTTTCTAGTTTTGGCGGTATCTTGACATTTCGGGTCGTGGCTTCTGTGGTTTAAAGTTTCAATTGAAAAGAAACGCGGCCGTTTATAGGCGGCCTCATTATTAAACGCTTTGTCACGTCCCCGCCTCAGAGAGGAAACAGGGAACGTTTCAGGCCCTTATTTTCCGTTTATTTGTTTCGTTTTCTTGTCCCCTAATATGTTTTTCTTTTGACAAGTTAACTAAGTACAGTAAGCGGATGCTAATGATTGACAATGGACGGATCACATTGTACAGGTATTCATAAGACACAACATTCACACAATGGCTTTGGTAAATGTATGACACTACATTTGTAGTACAATGTGAAACCGTCTACTGCCAAACGAAGTATTTATAATCGAGAAAGGCGAAATGCAAAGGCCAGTTCGTTTTGTCCGATGAGTACAAACTTTAAGGGCCCGGCAAAATATCATATCTCATTTCCGGGGATCGGGAAAGGCCAATGAAAATCGCATTTCTTCTTTGCAATCCATGGAATGTGCGCCTAACTGCGTAATTATAAAATTTCGTCGCGTCAGCGCCGGAAAGAATATGGGGGATTTTTTTATTCTATCTAAAGGGATAATAAATAAATAATAAATATTCATGGACATATTACACAGATCTCGTTAGCCCTATACTAAGTACAACTAAATGACTTGTGTTATAGGTGCTAACTCGACGATAGATTTAATACAATAAATACATAGATAACATCCAAGACCCGAGACCAACTAGAAAAGTTCGTTTCCTAGTTTGACCCGGCAGGGGATCGAACCCGAGACCTTCGGTTTTACAGTCAGCGTGCGATACCGCTGCGCCACCGAGGCCGTCGAAGGATGGGAGATCGGTGTCTTTTCATCTGACCGAATCTATGAAATTTAATTAAACTATGAAAAGGTTGTCTGGAAGATATCACTTTTAGTGATAAGGCCGCCGTCTGTACTGTTAGATTAAGAAATATCTGTGTAATTTCCATTTTTATGTACAATAAAGTGTTCTCTATGTATCTCTATCTATCTATAAAAATTAAGATGCTGTTGGGTTTTATATTCCTGAATGAATGTGTTAAATTCTGAGAAAATTAAGACTCCCACATCCACTAAATTCCGTGGCTATAAGTTTTTGTAAAATTTGTAGAATTTCAAAAACTCTGATAACTTTTCTAATTTAGTTGAGTAGAAAGTTTTATCATCCTAATATATTTTTTACTTTTATTTTAATAGGTTTACCTAAAAAAACTACGAACGAAGCATTTTGACAAAAAGCACTTAGAAATAGAGTTGTTCAAAATGTAAGGGTTGTTTCGAAAAGAATGTTTTCCATAACCAAACTTTGTTAATTGCTTGTACCTAATTAAGTATTATGTTAAAAAATATATATATAATCATTAAGTATTCATATTTGTTTTCTTACCTTTTTAAACTCCATACAAACTCCGGCAGCGCATTATGTACCTACTTTTGATTTTATTATTTTTTTCTTCTGTCGAATGAGCCGTTTTCAAGCACGAATTCACAAAGCAATTCACAGATGGCGCTTAGGCGTGGCCATAGAAGAACCGGAATACGCCTGTCAAAATTAATCTGCGCTAAGCAAAAATTTGACAGCCGTGTCTCTGTTCTTGTAAGGTGCATGTTTTTTCATTTCTTATACTCGGAAAGTAGTGTTGTTTTGAACTGATTATTGGGTGGAAAATGCTGCTTCCCTCCCTAGAGAGGGAAAAACTCATTTAAATTACTTCCCACCTAAGGGCCGGAATGAACTTTAAAAAATGTACTGTCAACTGTGAAGAGTTTTATGTAAAAAAAAAGTTATTAAAAAAAATGCGGCGGCCATGTGAGTTTCTAAACAGCCCGTGTGAACTTAGCGCAAACTTCTTTGAGCGGAATAAGCCGCAACAATTACGCGGTGAGTTCCATATTTAAAATTGAAAAAGTCGACATGAATTGGCGGGATACTAATCTGTTATATGTATCTGTGCGCTGCGTGGCGGAATTCTTAAAAAATGGTAATCTTTTAGGCTAAGATTTGAAAATTAAAAATGAGTTTTTATTTTTCATATTCGAAATCAAAGTTCGAAATGAAAAGTAGAGTGTTTAGCACGGGTAAAAGAATAAATTCCTGTCTAAATAGCTCGGGAATGGGGAATTCTACCCTCGTTTAACAACAATCTACTATTACATCCGTGGTACAAGTGCTTTGTGAATTTGTGCTGAAAACGGAAATTTTTGATGGATGAATTAATGAAAATTTTAAAATCAAGGCTGTTATGTTATGACAAGCTATCCAACGATCTATTAAAATCAAGGCTGTTATGTTAGGACAAGCTATCCAACGATCTATAAACTGTGAACTGTTACCAGTCGAGGAATTAACATAAAACTAAATACCTATTGTAAGGCGGGAAACCCCGTTCTGAACTTCCGATCGGACCGGATCAATGGATAACAACAACAGGACAGGTCAGTCACCCTAGGAATGCTGATAAAAATTGCGAATTAAATGCAAAGTTAAACTAAAATTATCTACTTACGAGTAGTTTGTATCAGTATATATTGTAAAAAATTGATAAAACTTTGTATTTATGAAACATTAAGTTCTTTTTTTAAGGAATTTATAAAAAATTGTTATTTTTTCA
Organism: Yponomeuta sedellus; assembly: GCA_934045075.1. NCBI lineage: Eukaryota > Metazoa > Arthropoda > Insecta > Lepidoptera > Yponomeutidae > Yponomeuta > Yponomeuta sedellus. The sequence continues at coordinate 9,218,571 of OW203741.1, read as the reverse complement.
AAAATTTTACATTCTGAAAACAATTGGTGTTCTTTGTAAGACAATTGTTCATGTTTTTTGTGACACTGTTTGTTTTCGTATGAATAAATATATAAAATTAAAAAAACTGCAATTTAATAAATTGTAATGTAAATATATAATAGGTATGTTAGTCGTGTCTTGGGAGAGGCCTATCTGCTGCAGTGGAAGGACACTGGCTGGTTTCATGATGACCTAACGTCAGGTAAGTTATACGCCGTTTAGTCGGTTGGCCAACACACCATGGCATAATATACTAACTTCTTCGTCTTCTTTTCGTATCGACCTGTTCAATAGTTGGCCACTACAATGGCAGCAGTGTCGGCCTCTGTTAGGTCCTCCAGAGTGCAGGTGTGACACAATGGGCATTGGAGCAGGTGCACCATGGATTGCGATGAGGCTCCACGTATAATTATTATAATAACAATGATAACATGTTTATGATAGCATTCCTTTCTTTGGTTACCTATGCAAGCTGTAATGGTTTTTTGGGGTCTGTAAATATAATGCGCGCTATATTTTAATAAAGCGCTCGTAGCCTAAGCGTACCGAATGATTGAAATCAATCACTTGAGTTAAGCAACAACAGGCGCGGTCGGGCGCAGAATGGTTGACCGTCCTGTGACTACCGCTAGTGGCATTTTTCCGCTTTCGTGTTTCGCAAGGCACGTTAAGCCGTTGGTGCCGGCTGTCATGTAATGGCAGTCGTTAAGCCATGTCAGAGGTCTTATGGGCGCCTTGATAATTTCAACCAAGAAATCATGGTTGTATTCTTTTTCTGGTTGTGCAATAATTTTTTCCCGGTTTTGTTTTTCGGCTGGGCGTCGGTTTTAATTTCACGTTTGCGAGGACGAGTTAGGGGCTACAAACAATGCCAGCCTTTGTGCGAATACCTAGGTACCTGCCAGTTATTAAAACTTTCCGACTGTTGACACAGTATTTTCGCTGTGGCTGGTATAGTATTTGAGACACATTTTGTATTTTTAACAAAGCTTTTGGGCGGTTGTAATTATTTTTTTTTTCTTTTCATCGTCATCAACCTCTGAAATCAAATCCGACGAAGATACCTGTGCTCCTCGGTGGGGACATAATCCCACCGAGGGGCACAGGTCTCTTCCCTAAGGAGGGTATAGGCCATATACTCCAACACGGGGGCCAAGTCCGGATTGGTGAGGTTTGTAAGACAGTGGCGGGCCTTACTGTCAGAAGTTATCAAGCCGCCCATAAGGCCTCTGACATGGCTTACCAACTGCCATTACATGTCGACCGGCATCCACGGCTTACCGTGTCTTGCGAAGCACGGAAGCGCTCGGAAAAATACCATCCAGCACCTGACCGCGCCTGTTGTTGCTTAACTCGAGTGATTGATTCCAATCACTCGGTTCGACTAGGCCACGAGCGCTTCTCGCGATTTTGTATATTTAATCCAAATTTTAACTTATCCTCTAAGCTAAGCTGTGGGCAGACAGATACAGATGTGCAGACGGTAAGACATGCCGAAACTATAGAAGGATTCTTTGTTGACTACGGAACCTTAAAAAGATCAATAGTGATGATTTTTTGTTATATGTGTAGTGTACCAATGAGATGAAATGACTTCACAGCGTCCAGTGGCACCTTCATTTTAGGGGTTGTTCCACTAATCCCCATTGAAAATCCTCATTGATGGGGATTTGTGAACTTTTTGTTCACAAATCCCCATCGGCGTATCTTAGTATTGGCAATGGGGATTTGTGAACAGAAAGTTCATGGGGATTTATATTGGTATAAAAACCAAATATTAACAACGACACATTTATTATCAATCACAAAGTTTTTATTTTCTAATACTAATACCTACATTATACAATCATGGTTTAACAGTAATTTATAATTTAAAAACCTATTTAGAGGCTAAAAATTTCACCCATGCCGGGATTCGAACCCGCAACCTCTGGCTATCCGTACCAGGTACGGATAGCCAGAGGTTGCGGGTTCGATACCGGCATGGGTGAAACATTTTTAGCCTCTAAATAGGTTTTTAAATTTGTTCCTTAGCACGGGTTAGTGCATTAAAAATAAAAATAGTGTAGTAATTTATAATATCACAGATGTTTAGATATTCTCCTAACCTAAACAGAACATGAGTTTTACATTAACAAAGTAAATCACAGATTTTAATTTTACTACGTATTGCAATCCAACCTACACCATCTCAGACAATGTCCCAGGCACTGCAGCCGAGTGGTCCTTTCACACATCTAGTGTAAGTTAAGATTCCAACGTGGATGCAGAGGCCAATTACAACACAATCACATTTTCACATACATTAATAAAATCACACATTTTATATTATCTAAATAAACCAGTGGCCTAGTGAAACCGAGTGATGGGATTCAATCACAAAGATTAAGCAACAACAGGCGCGGTCAGGTCCTGGATGGGTGACGATCCGGACACTACCGCTAGTGGCATTTATTCCGAGCGTTTGTATCATTAAACAAATCGCCGATTTTTACAATTTCTTATTATCTAAAAGATCTGTTTGTAACATTCAATGATGCGAAATTCCAAAAATTAAATTCTTAGTTCGATCATCTTAATTTTTCCAGGCAATGGCCAATCATAATTTCGACCTCGTGTGTATAAAGAAATTATATTGTTTTTTCTGTAATCCCTTTCCTACCTTTAGTAAACCGCAATGCAACATTTCATAGTACGATCATTGAATTTTTAAATTCAATGATACGATGCATCTTCAGCCGACAAAGTGAGAAGCTTCACAAGATTAAGATTTTGTTAACCACGCACCATTTGATTTTTTGTTCAATGCTTCGGATAAATTATTTAGTGCGGTGGCTCTGACCAAATGCACAGCAAATTTGAATGAAAGACTCTTTTACCCAATTTTTGAGCATGAAAAATTAAGATGAGTAAACTAATGATTTTTTTTTAAATTTCGCATTAAACTGTTACAAACTGTTTTTGTTTAGATAATAAGAAAATGCAAAAAAAAATGGGATTAGAATCTGTGATTTGGTTAGTAAATATAAAAACTCATGTTCTATTTAGGTCTAAGCATCTGTGATTTTATAAATTATTGTAAAGCTGTGTATAATGTAGGTATTAGTATTAGAAAGTAACTAAGTACTTTGTGGTTCATGCTTAATGTGTTGTTCTTTATAATTTTTTTTATACCAATGGGGATTTTTTTAGTGCCCATTTTAGTGTCTGGGACATTGTTTTTACATTGCTTTGCTTTACATATGTTTTTAGCCATACACATCTAGCATTTATGTCTTAAACTAGCTGTGCCCCGCGGTGTTACCCGCGGTTTATCGATTTTCCCATGGGAATAAGATATTTTTCCGCAGCAAAACGTAGCCTATGTGTTAATCGAGGATGTCAGCTCCATACCAAACCATGCCAAACTTTTATGAAATCCAGCCGTTTCCAGCCGGCTCCAGCCGTTTAGACGTGAAGAAATAATAAACGTACACCTAAATATACAAACTTTCGCCTTTATACCTAATATTAGTGTGATGTGATGTAATGATTGATCATTAAACGCTGTGAACTTATAAGGTAGCAGTGACTAACGCTGACTGTAATATTTCTGTCTATAGATATAATTCGGGTGCAGCCGTAGTTTCAGCAATTCACCGTACGGCGCTCGTGTCCGAATTGATTTATCGCAATTCGCAATACGCCCGCGCAATATTCTCTATGCAGAAAACGTTGCATAAAGTGGAAATGCGATGAGCAGAAAGCAAAAGTCATGCAGCGGAAAACTGTGGGTACTACCTACATTGAAAGCGGGAAATAAAAGAGTCCGCTCTCAGGGTACTCATAAAACGTCCTACATGGAAACTTTTAGTAGGTATATTACTGTATGATATCAATCCTTTGGATGCCCCCATGCTGGGGCAGGTATCTCAAAGTGAAACCAAAAACTAATTATTATATTTATGTAGACGTATGAGTGTGTGGAGCCACCTTGTAACGGTGCAAACCTCTTTACACCATTTTTATTTCTTTTTCTATCTATCATTTTCAAATATTTAAATTATGTCACACATTTTTTGATTTCCCTCATATTTCATCATTATAACTTTGCCCTTCGACCAGATCTGACTATATTACCTGCTTATCCGTTTTTATCCAGTTTTTCTGTTTTATTATGAAATATACCTACTATTAATCTACAAATAAAGTCACAATTGAAGTCGTTCCAGTGTTTATTATTATTATAAAAGATATACAACATTTCAACCTAAGGGTTACTTGCACCAAATAAGACGCATTAAGTGGATGGAAATTACCAATGGATAAACAGATAGAAATTCCTGTCTGATAGCGTTGGCGTAAGCCAGTCTGAGAATAGATTTTTTTAGTTTTGCTGGCTGTACAGTCGACAGCAGATAACCCTTACACTTTGGTTGAAAAGTCGCCCGTAACGTATCTGAGTATAGTGCACAGACGTGAAGGTATTGCGGTGTACCTACCTTTGCTAGTTGTAATATGAAGTTTATCTAAAAATGACTTAAAATGTATCTACTCGCGATTATTTATTAGGTAAAACCTTATTTCCCGACGTTTCGGCAGCGACACAGTTGCCGTGGTAATGACGTGGTAAGATCACGGCAGCTGTAACGCTGCCGAAACGTCGGGAAATAAGGTAATTACCTTTTTCCTAATAAATAATCGCGAGTAGACCCGTTTAATTTATAACTATGTATGAGTATCGCGAATCATTAAGAATTACTATTAAAATGTATCGAAAACTTGCAACTTTGTCGATATCGGTTACCTATTCCGTTTACGAAAGGATTACTTTCGTAAACTACCCCTGGAGGCCCAAACAACAAACTTTCACGTCAAAAGGCCAGTAGAAAAAGAAGACGGCACTGCGAAATTCCAAACTTCGAGGTTCGAATTGCGAACTAGCAAAAAGTTGTAAAGGCATGTCTAAAAAACTAGCGGAGATCAGGGCCAAAATTTCAATTTTAAATCATGAACTTAGGTAGCATGACACCGCGAATCGCGTGTTTTGTGGGGAAAAATGTCAGTTTTGTATCGGAATTAATTATATACCGGAAAGTCGCGACACGCCATGCTTACCTATTCTGATATACAAAAAAGCACACAGTTACCTTCATAAGTAGTTTTACTTATGTACCTAGTATCTCTCACAACTTTCTACCCCTATAACTCTGGGAGTAAAGAGGTGCTCTAAATCATTGAATTTCTGCTCATTATTGGAATGGTTTCACTACGCTATTCTGAAACACTTTCCACACATGTAATTGCACTTCATTTATAATAAATAACCCATCGGCAGTTTGTTTTAGTACAGTTGACAGCAGGCGCAACTTAGGATCGTCGTCCTTAAGGATCTCCCACATAGGCGCGATAATATCGGTAGCTAACACCCGATGCGTTATTGCGATATCTGTCTTTAGTGCATTATGTATTAGGACGGCTACGAATTTACACCCTACTGCGACAATAATGACGCAATAGAAGTAGACGAAGCTTGCATTCCTTCGTCCTCCGATATTCCAATATGAACTCATATTACCTACAACAATTGGGCCGCATACGATCCCACACACAGCTGCGAGATCTTTAGTACAATAAGGACGAAAATTGGTTGGAAAATTTAAAAGTGGTTTTACCGCCGACGGTTACGACTTTACGAGTGTTCTAAAAAGCTATTATATGGATATTGATTTATCATTAGACAACGAATTTTTATCTCTACCTACTGTTAGTGACTCCTATGCCCATACTGCTTTGAGAGATGATCGACGAAGACGCCAAAAACAAAGGTAAATATTTAATATAAATCACATTAAGCTAAGTGTACAGAGATTATGAAAAACTTGTCAAAAACACGTACACGAAATAGAATTATGGGACGATAAAAACGCAGTTCTGTCCAAGAAACGGGGACGCATTATCGCAATAATGCATCCGGTATTATCGACCGATAATAAAACCCCCGCCTCTGTGAGGCCCGCTACTGTCTTACAATCCTCCACCAACCCAGACTTGGCCCCCGTGGTGGAGTCTGGCCTAACCTTCTTGCAACCTTTCATGATTAACTCATTAAAGTTCACAATATGCTAAGTTTGATGTGCTATTGACCGTTCTTACGTGTAGGTAAAGCTCATTTGATAACATGACAAAAAATGTATTTACCACCCCAATATTTTGGAAGTCTACAGGCTGTGCTAAAAAAGGCAATCTGGCCAAGAAATGGACAAAACGATAAGGGTTTTGCTTTTTGGTTTGCGAAACCCTATAAACTACCGAGCGAGTGGTTGTAAACAAACGGAGAGTTTTCTGCAGTTCAAACTGTTGGATTCGGCCGATGCATCGTTAGCTCTAACTTTACCAACGGAATACTTTATGTGATACTACACTCAGGTACTCCAGCAATCGTTGTAGGAAGGCACTTTATGAAACAAGTGTAGGTAGCTCTTATCGTACGCTGCATAGGTTTGAGTATCGAACCAATCTATTTCTCAACTTGCTGTCTTTGATGACTGTACTTATGATCTGCGCTGATTTTCACCAAGTTGTAACTTCAGCAGACTGAATTAAATATATCAGGTGGAAACTACCGACTAATTTTCGAGTTTCGTTCTGTTTAATGTTTCCTTTTTTTCCTCTGTTATATTACCTAGTTATTTTCTCTGTAGCTACATCCCTAAAATTCTGTGTCGCCGACTTTCTCTACGCAATATCAGTAAATAGCGTACTTTAGTGTGTTCTTTTGGCGAGGAAACAAGATTTTCCAATATAATAGAGATATTTTTATCGTAACCTCTGGCTGCATTACTAATATGAACGTTTTGGCAAGACTTCCTGTCATTGTCCTACAATTTCCGAGCTCAGACTCTACGCCAGTGGTAGGGTTTATTCGGAGCTCTACGCACTAACAGTAGGTACTGGAGGTCAACCAAACATTCAATGTCCTTCAGAAATATGGTAGCGTGATTGAATTAACTTCTCTACTGCCAGCTTTCACCGACTATAACCGCGATATAATCACGAACCGTTGATTAGCGAACAGCGGTTGACCGCGCTGAAGCCCAAAGGGAAAAATATTGAATATTCGGAGCCGATACAGTGATGGCCGAGCAGGGGTGTAGCGGGAATGAGGGTGTGGGTAGGAGTCCACGGCCGGTCCATTAAACCCTCCAGCCGCGTTTATTCGCTGGAATAGTGCGCAATAAAATGCGAGCGCCGACCGGCCACTGGCCAGCAAAAAATACAAGCCGAAAATTATTCTTTTGAAACGGGACTGGCCGAGATAGATACCGCTATACGCCGCCCGCGGTACTATTTCACGTGTTTGCAGCTTTGAATTAAAAGCGGGCCGGGAATTCTCGACACGAGATTTGGTCGGCGCCGACGAGATGAATTTGATGCATATTTATGTTAGTGGCAGACAAACAAAATAACGCGGCGTAGTTCTACATCGACTTTGCTGACTTCCTGCGTACTCTACATAGTAGTTCTACGTTGAGTGATGTGGTGGAGGGAAGATTGTTTTGGGGATTCGGGATATTGCTTTGGCCGGCACAGTATAACCTAACTAAAAATAAACGTGATGAACGTTGATGAAGCAAAGGTGATCTGTCAGGATCGTGGCAAGTGGCAGTCCCTGGTCTCTGCCTACCCCTCTATAGGCGTAAAGTTATGTTATGAAAATAGATAGGTAACGGGCCATCCATAAAGTACGTCACACGTTAAGGGGGCTAAGGGACACAAACCGGGGGGTGGGCAGCAGTACAATTCCACCAAACTGCGATCCCCAACCCGCATGCCCAGCGTAGGGACTATGGGCAGTACCTCCCAATGATGGCACAACCTTGCGCTATGGCGCTCATTAGGGAAGGGCTATATCCAGCAGTGGACTAATACAGCCTGAAGAAGAAGAAGGGTAGGGTCATTACAGTGTGACATTGTTACCAAGGGATGTTTTCCTCACGTTTAGCGAGTCGTATTGCTACTAAAGCTTTACAAATGTAAGATGTACACCAGAGCACATATTATAAAACATGTAGAGATACAAAGTACAATTGGCGGCCTTATTGCTAAAAGCAATCTCTTAGAAAGTTGCTGAAGGAAATAAGAGACGGGTAGTCGGTGCAAATATGAATATATTAATACACTACTTATATAAATAACAATATACCTACATAAACATTTACATATATAGTTATGATAAACATACATAAATACGTCATGATGGAGACATAATGGAAAAGACAAAATGAAAAGGCACGAATACTAAACTTCCAGAGACAGATAAAACTACTATGTACTTCACTTAAAAAAACAAATTCATTGGTATATGCCGGGATCCGAACACTTGACCTCTCGAATGTGAGGCCGGGCGTACTACCGATGATGTTGAAGATATAAAATAAAATGGAAACAAATCTAATATATTAATTAATTAAAAGGGTTAATATATTAATTAACCCTTTCCATCGAAAAACATTTATCCTAATAATAAGGTAAACATAATTTACCTAAAATATAAAAAAAATTGGCTTAACCTTCCTGCGATGTAGGAAGAGACTCATGCCCCAGCAGTGGGGACATAAAGGGTTGTTATCGATTGATTAAACATTTTAGGAGCGAGCGACCACAACACCCACCCAATTCTTCCCGCGGGTGTCGTAAAAGGCGACTAAGAGACACAAACCGGGGGTGGGCAGCAACGCTCTCTGCAGTACAATTCCACCGAACTGCGATCCCCAACCCGCATGCCCAGCGTGGGGATTATGGGCATTACCCCCTATGGGCATTATGATAGCACAACGTGGCGCTCTTTAGGGGAGGGCTATGTCCAGCAGTGGACTAGTATATCCCGACGATGATGACTCTCACAAGTGTGACCAACCAAGGAAAGGGAGAGGCAAAAAAAAACAGGAAATTAGACGTACTTTATAGATGACCCCTAGGTTTTAGGACTATGGGGGTTTTCACAGATTTATACGTATTTTCTGAGTTAGTTTTTTTTGAAGTTATAGTAGCAATACCACTTCTTAACGGCGAAGGAAAACATGAGTGACTGAGGTGTTCAAATACCTCATCGCTTGAAATTGGCAATCCGTGGTGGGCACACGTGGTAATTAAGGTAATTCTGTCTTTGAGGGTAGTCTTTGCGTCCTGCAGTGGGACGCTTAGAGGCTACATAAAAAAATCTGAAATATCAGGACTCACATAAACCTACCGACGTTGCATGCAGCCAGTGATAAAAGATTGTGTGGAGTTGTGTTATTATTGTAAATGTGTAATATTAAGTGTAAATGTTTATAAGTGTTATCTTTTTGTTTGAGTTTACTTTAATTTTATGTAACTCTATCGCATTAGGTACCTAACTGTAATGATAGATGTTAAGTGGTAATACAAATAAATAAATGATTGATTTAATTTTGAAAGCCTACCTGCTAGGCAATGTTATAAAAGCAAGAAAATGTTATAAAAGGTTTTGTACTTAGTTATATATTAAACGGGTCTAATTGCGATTATTTATTAGTTAAAACGTAATAACGTAGGTTTGTATCGTTGTAGGTAAACTACAAAAGGTAGCATGTGGCGAAGATATCTACTGGTAAAGCGGCAAAGGCAGATGGAAATCTCATTTCATTCGTATCAACAATAGGCAGAAGCGAAAATCCGATAGCGTGCCTGTGTTACTTTCTTTGCGAAATGTTGTGGTCGTCGTCGTCAGACCATTCTAGTCCACTGCTGGACATAGCCCTCCCCTAAAGAGGACGACGTTGTGGTATTATACGGGGTAATGCCCATAATCCCCACGCTGGGCATGCGGGTTAGGGATCGCAGTTCGGTGGAATTGTACTGCAGAGAGCGTTGCTGCCCACCCCCGGTTTGTGTCTCTTAGTCGCCTTTTACGACACCCGCGGGAAGAATTGGGTGGGTGTTGTGGTCTCTCGCTCCTAAAAGTTTTAATCAATCGATACCAACCCTGTATGTCCCCACTGCTGGGGCATGAGTCTCTTCCTACATCGCAGGAAGGTTAGGCCAATTTTTTTTTATTTTAGGTAAATTATGTTTACTTTATTATTAGGATAAATGTTTTTCGATGGAAAGGGTTAATTAATATATATAATTTTTGGGACGTTGTATACGGCTCTCCCTGAAGATCTAATAAGATGCCAGAAACGTGTTCGAAACATGTGTAAAGCACAGTTGGTGCCAAAAGGGCTACTTACCGTAACATTGAATGTTATTTAGATAACAAAAACAAAAGAACCTTTTGGTAATTTAAAATAAAATGCAGACTCTAAGTTTGGAGGTTTTTGTCCATTTTTTCCAAAGTAATCTAGATTTTTAATAATTTCTACAAAAAAATACTTGTCCTGATCCCAAACTAGGATACCTACCCTACAATATGGACTCCTAGTTAAACTTGTAACGTTAATAAAGTCCCAGTTTTCGAGTTACTTCGAACTAAAACATTATGGTTTCATTATTGTTAAATAAATATAGGCTACATTAAAATGTATAATTCTAATATTTGGACCTACATTCCTACAAAATGATGAAATCAAACACATGTGTTTAGCTTGTGAACGAACGTATTTTACAATCTTAGCTGCTTCCTTTCCAAAACATCACGCATGATTCTGCACACCGCCAACACGCCAAATGGAGTGGTATGATTCCAAAATGGAAAATATATTTAAACTTTTATTTCCATTTGGATGTGCATTAGTCATGCCATTCCATTAATAACTTGGACGTAAGAACATTTTACCGATCACCCTTCATTTAGGATTGTGTACGATTGGAAGTGGTAAATCTGGTTCCTCACTCAGTCAGTGCGGAAAACCGGCCAAGTACAGTCGACTGCGGCTCTACCTTTATTACCTAAGTCATCACCGTACCTAACGCAATCGAGTAGAGTGCGTGTTAAGGTTGATCTGTTGTCGTACAGTCGATAGCGCGATTAGCGCGTCGGGCGGCGCGCCTCCGTCTGGCCACGTCTGGCGTCCATTTTGTTTTGTTCATTCTGCTCTGCGCACCCGTCCGCGCCTGTGCCGTGTGCGAATTGTGCGATGTCATCAAGCCGTGATTTTATTTTGGGATTTATAAAAAAGTACAGGGAACATCCATGTTTGTGGCAGGTCAAACACTGCGATTATCACAACAAATACAAGAAAAACGCCGCTCTTACGGAGCTGCTTGCCTATTTGAAATCAAAAGACGAAAATGCGAATTTGGATACAGTGAAGAAGAAAATTGCGTCACTTAGAAATTGTTTCAATAAAGAGTACAATAAGGTTGGTATGAGATCAGATCATACACATTATAATAAAATATATCAGATTTTAACGAAAATCTTAGGTTATTCTTGAAAAGAGGATTTAAACAGCAGTATTATTTTTCTATCCAAATATGATATTATAAAATTTAGTCAAAATCTTATCTTGATCACGTTATAGTAGCTGGGTACTGAATCAACATCATGATTATTGTTAAATCTTATATGTTTTACAGGTGAAATCCTCGAAAGCAAGAGCAGGCAATGAAGATATTCATGTGCCTAAACTATGGTACTACAATGCCTTGCTTTTTTTGGCGGACTTTGATACGCCCATGCAAACAATGTCGGTACATCCATCATTGGAATCCAAGTCTTTTGGAGAAGAAACTGAGGTAAGCTCAAACTTGTTTCAATTTGATACGAATATACAACAAATCTATCTACGAATTATAGTTTTTACCGTCACTGCTTACTAATAAAATATTGCAAAGATAGCATTTACGGCCGCGCATCCTTTGGCGTGACTCCGAACGACTTAAATCAAATGGATGGACGCCAAACATCTATGCCGCGCACAATCAGTTTAAATAGCTTTTATTTTGTGTTTAGCCGGGCTCCATAAACCTAAAGCCTTTGTATGGCTCTACAATGCAGGAGTTCACATCTTTAGGCATCAGTTCGAGCAACAAAAAACTCAGTAGCCGAGTTTAGGTACTACTTCTTTGCCGCCTTTTCGGTCAATTCTCGCTCTACATTATGGAAGTAGAACATAACATAACCTCATGCATGTATCTCGAGGGATAGGCAGAGACCAGGGACTGCCACTTGCCACTACCCTGACATATTAACTTCGCTTCATCATCGTTCATAAGTCGTTGCATGCACGCGCGCCTTATCAAAAGTCACTACCATGTATTAGTAAAAAATAGTACCTACATAAAAATCCTACTAAAATACTGTTAAAGTGTTTAAGATTCCAAAAATATGTTCCGCAGTAGAAAACGGTACGCTTCTAATAAAGCGTCCAAATGCGAAATACTCTTGTGATTTTCCGTTTCTCTTCAGTATCTGGCGTCTGTAACAAACCGTTTAAACTTTCAGGTCAGCGAAGACAGTGATGCCGATGTGCTGTCACCAAGATCCAAAAATGTGGCGTCATCATCGGCACAAACACAAGCGTCTGGTTCTACCAAAAATAAATATAATACTCGTAAAAGACGGAGATCCGAAGCTGATCCCTTGTTGCCTAGTATTTCAACCCGGATGGGTTCACCTCCACAGCCACCGCCATCCCAACTTGCCTACAGAGCCTTTGGTGAGCACATTGCGGAAAAGCTCCGCACTATGCCGCCGCTCATGGCAACGTTTTGCCAAAAACTTATCAATGATGCTATTTATCTAGGGGAGTTAAATGATTTAAACTTGACGTCCCACATCGTCACAAAAAACAGTCGACTAACACAAACGCCCGTCTAGCATCATGCAGAGCCGCAAGATTGTCATTCGATTGTTACGCCATTTCTGTGACTGATTCTGTTAATGTTACTATGTACTTTTGTAATTATTTTGTGTTCTTGAACTAAAACTTTCTTAAGCACAACACATTGTAGACTTTTAGTCCGGATCTACTTACGGGTGTTGTTATATCGAAAGAGTCCAACCATGTTTCGCTCCGATTCGCAAAGCTTAATCATGGTGAGCAGAGACGGAGCTCGCGTCGTCGGTTGCTCGTCTCCCTCTTCCGATATAATAACACCCGTAAGTAGATCCGGACTAAAAGTCTACAATATTTTGTGTTTTTGCCAGTGTACAATAAAGAATATTCTTATCTTATCTTAACGCATACAAAATTCTATATCTACGATCACTAAGGTCAACTTTGTCAATAAGAGAATAGTTAAAGATTATAACATCTGCATGTGTCTAACTTCTGATATGATTTCAGTACACTGTTTGTTAAAAAAAAATCCTCACTTCATGTGTAGACCGATTGAGAATTGATCGCGTGTTGAATTATAGGTAGTTTCAGCCTCCCCTTTGAACTAGGGTGGCTGACTGTTTTAGCTCGCTCTAAAACAGTCGTGTCAGTTCGTTTTCGCGTTTCGAGTTCAAATTCAAATTCAAATAATTTTATTTCAACGTAAAGAATTTACATTCTATTTGCTGAATGTCAATGTACAATGTAAAGTGTAAGCCGCCGCCTTCGGGCCGTATTGTAGTGGAGAAAAAGGCAGCGGAAAAAAAAACTCCACTCTGACCATCTTTTCTCAAATCATCTTAAAACCAAATACATCAGTTGCCATATGTAAACCTAATAAGATTTCATGACTGCCATTAACAACCCCAAATGTCAAAGCATTAGTCAAATGTCTCACAATAATAGGGGAAAACATAAGTGCTGCGGCCAGACACACGAACAGCACTCGTTCACGAGCATAACGCAGTGCTCAGCCATCATCAGTCTCAACCATTTTGGAGGGAGATAGATGACCCGAACACCACGCTACCATTCGAATGACCTTTAGCAAACTTGCAGTTAAGTTTTTGTCAGTTATATAAGGTATCATATAGTTATTAATATGCAATCACGTCGTCTGTACACACTTGTATTATAAAATATATGTTATACTTAGTTATACTTAACAATAAAATCGCGGTGGAATTGGTTTACTACCACGGATTAGGATCGTTTATATAGTCGTCTATTCTATAATATGCCTTTTTACATAGCGAATTTTTAATGAAAGTTTTAAATTTATTTTCAGACAAGCATAGAACACGTTCTGGAATTTTGTTGTAAAAACGAACGCAGTAACCTACAAATGATGTGCCTACCTTGGCTAATCGGGATTTAGTACAAGCAACCTTGTTTCTATTCCTTGTGTTTACGTTATGAACGTCCCTATTTAATTTAAACATTGTTATATTTTTTCGGACATACATTATATTATCGAATATATATTGGCAAGCCAGTGTAAGAATGCCTATTTCTTTAAAACGCTCCCTTAGCGATTCTCTACTGTTTAAGTTGTAAATAGCTCTTATTGCTCTTTTTTGCAAGACAAATATGGTTTCTATATCTGCTGCCCGTCCCCATAATAACAAACCATACGACATGACACTGTGAAAATAACTAAAATAGACCAGCCTCGCCGTCGACACGTCTGTAAGTTGTCTAATTTTTCTGACTGCAAACGCTGCTGAACTCAACCGACCCGACAGTTTTCCAATATGCTGACCCCATTGCAGTTTTGAGTCTATCGTTATACCTAAAAAAAGCGTGGACTCTACCAGCTCTAGCCTCTCACCAGATATTTTTAAACTCGTGTCAACATTTTTAACATTGGGTAGTGAGAATTTGATGCATTTTGTCTTTTTTGCATTTAGCATCAGATTGTTTATAGTGAACCAGTTTAGAATAGTAGATAAAGCATTGTTTACATCGTCTACATTACTTATACCTCTCTTTACTTTAAAAATTAAGGAAGTATCATCTGCAAACAACACTATCTGCGAAAGCTTTTCTACTAGGTAGGGCAAATCATTTATATATACCAAAAAAAGGAACGGACCCAGTATAGAACCTTGAGGGACTCCTATTTTTACATCAGAACCAGAGGATTTAACTCTATTAATATCAACCTTTACAGTTCTGTCTGTTAAGTAAGATCGAAGAAGACTTAGTGATTTATTACTTAAACCATATCGGTGCAATTTTATGAGAAGTGTTTCGTGGTCAACGCAGTCAAACGCCTTAGAAAGGTCACAGAAAACCCCAATGGCATCCTGCGACTCTTCCCACGCCTCAAAGATATGCTTTACTAACGCTATGCCTGCTTCCGTCGTTGAGCGGCCTTTTGTAAACCCGAACTGTTTCTTATGGAAGAGCTTATTTATACTAAAATGAGTTTGCAATTGATGTAATATTACTTTCTCAAAAACTTTACTTAGCACCGGCAGTATTGCTATAGGTCTGAAATTATTTGGATCTTCACTATCACCAGTTTTAAACAAGGGTACGATTTTACTTAACTTTAATAGATTAGGAAAGGTTCCCTGGTCAACACATTTATTAAAAATCAAAGCAAGGTAAGGTGCTAGAATATTGATTATAGTGGATATTAATTTAACCGATAACCCCCACAAATCTTCAGTCTTTTTTAAGTTTAACTCTTTAAATGTTTTGACAATAGTTAAGGTAGTTTTACGGGAGAATTGGAAGTCAACTTTACATGGATTTGTACTTTCCAAAAGTAAGGTATCGGCTAATTGGGAGGAAGAATTTAAGCTAGCCGTTATATGCAGTGGCATGTTTTTAAAAAAAGTTTGAAATATTTCTGCTATGTCCTTCTTCGAATTAACTAACTTACCTTCGATCTTCAACGCAAATCCCTGGTCCTTAGGTCTCGTTTTACCTGTTTCTTTGTTAATTACTTGCCAGACTGTTTTTATTTTATTAGTAGACGCCATAATTTTTTTACTTATACTTATCGATTTGGCTGTTAAACAAGTTTGTCTAAAAGTTTTTGAATATTTTTTTACGTACTCTTTGAACGTCGGATCGTGATTGAATTGTTTTTCTTCATACAATTCATAAAGCCTTTTCCTACTTCTATATATACCTGGCGTTGCCCATTCTGAAAACCCGCTTTTTAACTCTGTAATTTTTTTTACGTTAAAAACAAGTTCAAATTCTTTTGATATGGTTGAAAACAATACTTGATATAACGTATTCGGATCATTGCTATCGAAATTCAACGAATTTAACTTTATGATTATATTTTTTTTAAATAATTCAATTTTTTTCTCTGTTATTGGCCTACAATTTAATTCATTGCATTTTTTTGCTTCCAGTACTGACGGTAGGACTACCCATAGCCCGCTATGGTCCGACTGTAATTTATGTATGACTTCTTTTTCTAAATATTCACAATTGCAAAAGACATTATCTATGCAGGTAGCGCTAGTAGCAGTTGTCCTAGTGGGTTCTGTAAATAAATTATCTAAATTATATGACCTGAAAAGGCTTGCGAGTTTAGTTTTAAGTGGACCTTGAACTAAGAAATCTATATTGAAGTCCCCACACACCACTATGCTCTTCGTAGTACTGAATAGGCGTTTTAAGGCATCCTCCATAAGTAATTCAAATTCATTATAATTTGATTGTGGCGGCCTATAAACACACATAACTATATACCTATCCAATTCCACACACGATATCTCAATTAAACGTTCAACAGATAGACTGACAATATCTTTTCTTTCTTTCATTTTCAAACTACTTTTGACAAAGATCATTGAACCTCCTCTTATTGAGTGTTGTCGGTTAAAAGTGCTTGCTGCTAAATAGTCTTTTAAAGTAAATGACATTTCAGAATGTTTCAGCCAATGTTCTGTTAAACACAAAATATCTACATTGAAATCTGCTAAAAATAGTTCAATTAAATTGTCTTTGCCGGAAAAACCCTGTATATTTTGTGCAACTAAATTGATACCTAACTTAGGGTTTTCCTTTGTCTGCGATGGCAGTTTAAAGCCATTGACTGTGTGTTTGAGCCCGCTGTTGAATTATTACTAATACTAGTAACACGGTTGTCATTCCTATCAGGTTGTGTTATAATTCCTATAACCACAGAGTCAAAAATATTGTAAGCTAACAAAGTAGCTAACTTACGTCGACTATTTTTCGTGAGGTACACAGTATCTCGCGTCAAAAAGTAATTCTTAACAAATTTGTTAAGATCAAAAAATGATATGTCACTATGACGACATGTCAAATGGTGAATGTGTATGTTCAAGCTATGGATGTCATTATTTTCTTTTGCTGACAGGGACTGAGAATATGGGAAAGCGCAAAACACTAATTTTCCCATCCACGGTTGGACATCTTTAGCTTGACCATATAATTCAAATATATTGTTTATATCAGTCTTTTTAACACCTTGGCTATTTCCTACTAATAAAATGTAGGTTGTGTCGTTCTGTATTGGGCTTTTGAACAGCTCTTTAACAATGTCAGTAAAACTTGAATGGGGATAGCATTTATTCAGCACATTTTGTGTCAGCCTGTCATTCAACAAAGGACCTAACCCTGCACCTATCTTATCAGAGAAGATTACAGTCCTCCTTTCTTGTTTAACTGCCGGGCCAGTCATGCTAATGGTGCTTGATTCAGGCTGGCTGTGAGTTATCTCAGTAGTGCTTGGAGGTAGACGCAACGCAGCTGGACTTGTATCCTCAGTGGGGCCATGCAGTTGTGTGGTGAGGCATGATGTTGATGCTGGTGGCTGATCTTGTAGAATTTTACAAGATGCACATGAAGAACCCGCTGATATTTTGTTGCTTAGCGACTGAAATCGATCCATGTTATATGTACCTAAGGCTGTTAGTTCTGCTGCATATGCCTCCATTTCCTCTTGTGCCTCAGTGTACTGCTTGCCTAAGTCACTGAGTGATTTTTCTAAACTATGAATGTGGGAGTGAAGATCCTGAATTTTTTCCTCATATTCACTTGTTATTACTTGATGTTCCATTGTGTTGCCCAGTAGGTCCTTCTGCAGACTAATATTAAGTTTTTTAATACCCATGTACTTCATAATCTGGTTATTGCTTTTCAAGGCTTTATTGATGCGTTTAATATGTCTTTTTGTACGAATGTACTGTTTTATTTTGTTGGAACCTTGAAGTGGCATTTTGGGTTGGGAGGATTCAGTTTGTGAGGAAAGACAACTAGTGCTATTGTTGATTATTAAGTCATTGTACAGACAAGATATATTTTCACTTTCTCTGTCAAGGTTTTGTTGATGTAGCACACTGTAAAAATGCATTTGCATGGGAAATCTGAACGTGTTTAACCAACTGTCGCGGACAAAACGGGAAGTTACGAAAAACTTCGTTGAAAACCAAAGTTATACGCTTGTTGTTAGTGGTCGCTCAAGCCATTAAACGGAAATTACATTGAACAAATTTTTCGGGAGAGTCAAAAAACGGTTTGGTTACTTATTTTCATTGCATTGGTAAAAATATGATACGTAAAGTTTAACATACTTTCCATAGAGTACAATTTAATTTCTTTATAGCCAATATTATAGCTGGTATGTTCATATAGTATATGGGAATATGGAAATACTTGAATCTTCGTACCGAACATCTAAATTCAACTCTATGCTTTGATAATTAGAACGGTTCAAGATTAAAGCAAAAATTTAAAGGTTAACCTCTTTGCTGGTGGTTTGACATTATGTGTGCGGCGTTTTTGCCGTCTCACATGTGTTGTATCAATAAGGTTTTGGTCTTTTTCAAAGACAAAGACTAAGCTTTGCTGGAATAAACCTCTGACCGAGATAAGCTCATCTTGCCACAAAAAAAGCGCAATTTTTGTGTACTGTAGGTTTTAAAACATTCTTGATTATACATCCACATCGCGGTAAGAATATCGTTTCTTTCAACAATTATGTACTTATATAATAGTAATGTCTTAAATGAACGTGTATCTTCTTATTCTGATGGCAGTTGAATGTGGTTGTAGCTACTGTGACCTGTAAACTTGCAGCGCGTTGAACAAGATGGACCACAAGCTCGGAGAAAACTCGTCAAGATCTATTGGAGAAGGTTGTGTTTATTATTGTGTCGTATGTGGCCCTTGTATTTTAGATCTCTGCTCCTAGTGGTCGTGGTCAACTTTTAGTGTTTCAGTGACTATTCAACTAAAACGGTTTCGTTTCTGACTTTACGTGTCCAAGATATTTTCAGCATTTATGTTTCATTACGAGTATTTGTATGCAAAAATACCTAGTGCGAGCTAAGCAGAAGGTTGAAATGTTTTAAATATACTCTGCTTCGCCTGCCTCACTGGTCTAGGGGTTAGCACGTGACCACCTAAACAGAGGTCGTGAAGTGACCTGTAAACTTGCAGCGCGTTGAACAAGATGGACCACAAGCTCGGAGAAAACTCGTCAAGATCTATTGGAGAAGGTTGTGTTTATTATTGTGTCGTATGTGGCCCTTGTATTTTAGATCTCTGCTCCTAGTGGTCGTGGTCAACTTTTAGTGTTTCAGTGACTATTCAACTAAAACGGTTTCGTTTCTGACTTTACGTGTCCAAGATATTTTCAGCATTTATGTTTCATTACGAGTATTTGTATGCAAAAATACCTAGTGCGAGCTAAGCAGAAGGTTGAAATGTTTTAAATATACTCTGCTTCGCCTGCCTCACTGGTCTAGGGGTTAGCACGTGACCACCTAAACAGAGGTCGTGAGTCCGATTCCCTCTGGAGGCCACTGTAATTAATTTGTACAAAAGGCTTTAGCTGGATATATTTCCATGTTTGTGATGTGCTTGCCTGGTTACCTTAGCATAGCCTATCTCAGCACCAGATGATTGTGTTGTGTCAACGTTATTCATACCTACACTATCTACAATAGCAACTTTCTCCTCGCCCAAGTACATGATTTTCCAGGGTGTCGAGCGCCATTCCCGCCTTTAATTTCTCATTCAACGGCCGCGGCGGGTTGAATAACGCGGTTGTAATTTTGCGATTCAAATTGAAACAGTAAGATTTTAATTAAATGTGCAAATGGTGGCTCTGGCAAAAATCGCCGGGATGAAAATGGACTCGGCCGAGCTCGGCTCGAGTGGGCACCGAGCTGTGAGCTGCAACCGCAGTAAAGGGAACCAAGTAGACTTACTTACAAAGAAACTAAACTAGGGTATTGTTTCAGAGTATTGCTCGTAGATATATTCACAATCTTGTGACACAATACTCGTTGTCGAATAATAACAGATTCGCCACCAAAATCGACTATCAACCAACGGCAGTTCCTTCCTTCGTATTTACATTATCATTAACTGCTAAAATACTGTAGAGAACGAGTGGAGTAGTTTTACTTTAGTTGTTAGGCACATAAATAATTAAATAATGATTTTGTATAGAGTGGGCATTAAAATTGCATAACGTATGACTGGCATTACTCAAAGTTGCTTTTTCAATATTATTCCGCGGTATTCATTTTCGTTCATCATTTCATTGCCGAGGCGGCCAAATAATCTAAAGACTTTTTTACAACTAACACATGAATTAGAGTTTGTTTATTGTGCCTGTTAAACATAATCTGTCAGCTAGGCTAGCTAGCTATCCTACAAAACAGAAAAAAAAAACGGTAGGGATAACCATTTTAATAAAACTAAATGGAATAGATGGAATATTGAATAAAAAAGTCAAAAGGTTTTGTACATGACAAAATAGTGGATTATGTTGTCGGAAAACATTTTCAAAAATTACCCTGTATTGTATAACCTCTGTGGCATATTTGGAAACTCTTCTGCTATTTTCAGCTTACAAAGAAAGGCAGAATGTATAAGACGTTCCAAGGCCGTAAGACCCTCCTTAAGAGGTGTATCTAGGACCAATGGTTTGTTAAATTACTGGTTCCTTTTATCTCACTGCAACCGACTTTGCTCCATAGAGAGATTTACTACTTAGTACGCAGCTGGCAAGTTTCTTTCCGCGGCCTGAAATAAATTTGTAACTCATTTTCACTGTATTGTGCAAGGGGAGCCTATAAAAAGTGTAATAATGGTACTGATGCTAAGAGCCTGTGTTAATTGAGGTGTTTCAGCTTACAATTACCTTCATCTTGACGACGTGATACAAATAGGAGACCGTTCTCTTAATGCGTTAAGTAAAGACCCCTGTCTTGGACAAGGCCCTAGTAATGGACACAAAAAAAAACAACTATAAATAATAAGAGTAGAAATAAATTTTCGTGTGCTGGCAATATTAAAACATATGTTTCTAATCATCCACTTGACAACTTGACATTAGTTTGTCGTTTCCACTGATTCGCCCATTTTCTTCAAAATGGCGTGAAGTGCACATCACCACGAGCCGGTGTAAAGGAAAATATCCAAAATTTTAAGCAGAATCCTTAAGAAAGTAAGTATAGAATATTGTCATTACATATATTGATTCACACTATCTGAATCACGTGTTATTTTATGGCTTGGGTAGCAAATTAACTAGTAATTTGGCGTAGTTATATGCAGCCAGGTTGTTTATTTTTCTTTCAATTGCATTTGTTCATTAATGGATATTTTTTTGTGCATGATACCAATTATGGACAAGTGTCGAAAATTATTTTTTTTAGGGTGTGTTCCAGTTTTCAGTACCCAGTTGCATTGTTTTATGCTGTTTTTAAATGTGTTACCCGCTTAAATGTTCAATGATTCGTTCCAATAATGGACACAGGTGTCCATGATTGGGGAGTTCATAGAATCCAGTCATGGACATAGTTGAACTAAAATAATATAATTTTCTTAGGTATGGCACCGAAAAAAGATTACACGCCCCTGCAAATGGGTAATGCAATTGAGGCTGTAAGGGAAAGGTGAAAAAATTGCGACGGCGGCGAAGAGGTTCGATGTGCCCCGGGTCACATTGCACAACAACGTCACCGGAAAAGTCCAGAAAAGTGCTCTATGGGTCCCACACGTATCTTTCCGCCAAGGAAGAAAACATATTACAGCACTGGATTCTAGATATGCAAAATAATCATATCCCAGTAACAAAAGAGGAGTTGCTCGACAGCGTGCAACGTATCATCACCGATAAGGGTAGACCAAATCCTTTTTCAGAGAACAGACCGGTTAAGAAATAGTACGGTCTGTTTTTAAGATGGCACCCAATTATTGTTGAGAGAACTGAGAGAACCACAGCTCGTGACAACGTCACCGAGCATCATATAATTAGGTGGTTCCAAGAGGTAGAAAGTTATCTGTTGGAGAAAAATCTTATGGAAGTAACAAAAGAGCCGGAGAGGATCTTCAACACCGATGAGAGCGCGTTTTTTCTTTCACCAAAAGCTGAGCTTGAGCAAAACATCAAAAAACCCGTCTTGTTTTTTTTTGGATGGACATCGGTCCCATTTGACTCTGCATTTATCAGATTTTTGCTGTGCTAATGGTATAGAAATTGTAGCACTGAACCCAAACAGTACCCATATTTTGCAGCCTATGGACCTCGCCATCTTTAGACCATTAAAAGCATCCTGGAAAAAAGCTGTCAATAAATGGAAGTTGGAGCATCTGGGTCAGAATTTGAAAAAAGAACATTTTGCCCCAGTTCTTAAGACTGCTCTGCAGTCTATTTCTGAAGATTGCATAAAGAAAGAATGGTTTTCGAGGTGGAAAATTATATCCTTTTGGCCCGAGCTATGTGGATTTATCCAAAATAAAATCTCGACAAACATCATCAGTAGATCAAACTGCTCAAAAGCATTTTCTACGCTGCCTAGAAACTGAAATAGTTTCCAAATTCAGAGCTGAAAAGCTGAAAATGTTGTGATAGCTGATTGAGGGTAGTCTGAAACCTCATCAGCTGAAGATGCGAACGGGTGCCAGTCATCAGTCTTCTCGTGACCACGATGACTGTAACGTCGTCGAAACGTCGAGGTAAAATAGCAATAAATTACTACGCGATTAAGCCCCGAAAACATTCTATGTTCAAAGAACTCTTATACAGGCAGAGACGAATTAGATGCTCGCTTGCCCGAAGAAGACACGTCATTGTACGTGCTTTGTGCAAGCAACAAACAAGCATTTGAGGACAATGAAGCATCTGAGTCTGCTCAAACAGTAGATCCAAAAGTGAATGCAGCTGGTAATGATTCACCCAACCAAAAACTGTGCTTTATGAGGAGTAACGACTGAAAAAAAACCTTAATAATAATATAATATTTGAGACTGGATTATGTTAAGTATTGAGAATAGCAAAAAAATTTTTTGCTTCTTGCAGATTCGCGATGCTGGTGACGAGCCGCGTCCAATGGTGTGCTGCAACAGTAGGTGGGAGCAAAAAATAATTACAGTTTTAACTTGATGTATGAAAAAATAGTTCCCCTAAGGTAGACTTTTTGGACTATGGAAAAATCGATAAAACCGTAATAAAAGGCAAACTATACCACGCAGCGGGCTGGGGATGGTCTCTAAAAATAGGGGACGATCGCCCGGAGCGAACCGTGCCCGCTAAAACGGGTTTGAGGGCGGATTTAAGAAATTTCTCAAGAAAATTGGTGTTTATTATATGAAAATGGATGTTTTTTCAATTTTTTAGGAAAACTATGAAAGCTAATTTTTTGCTTCTTGCAGATTCGCGATGCTGGTGACAAGCCGCGTCCAATGGTGTGCTGCAACAGTAGGTGGGAGCAAAAAATAATTACAGTTTTAACTTGATGTATGAAAAAATAGTTCCCCTAAGGTAGACTTTTTGGACTATGGAAAAATCGATAAAACCGTAATAAAAGGCAAACTATACCACGCAGCGGGCTGGGGATGGTCTCTAAAAATAGGGGACGATCGCCCGGAGCGAACCGTGCCCGCTAAAACGGGTTTGAGGGCGGATTTAAGAAATTTCTCAAGAAAATTGGTGTTTATTATATGAAAATGGATGTTTTTTCAATTTTTTAGGAAAACTATGAAAGCTAATTTTTTGCTTCTTGCAGATTCGCGATGCTGGTGACGAGCCGCGTCCAATGGTGTGCTGCAACAGTAGGTGGGAGCAAAAAATAATTACAGTTTTAACTTGATGTATGAAAAAATAGTTCCCCTAAGGTAGACTTTTTGGACTATGGAAAAATCGATAAAACCGTAATAAAAGGCAAACTATACCACGCAGCGGGCTGGGGATGGTCTCTAAAAATAGGGGACGATCGCCCGGAGCGAACCGTGCCCGCTAAAACGGGTTTGAGGGCGGATTTAAGAAATTTCTCAAGAAAATTGGTGTTTATTATATGAAAATGGATGTTTTTTCAATTTTTTAGGAAAACTATGAAAGCTAATTTTTTGCTTCTTGCAGATTCGCGATGCTGGTGACGAGCCGCGTCCAATGGTGTGCTGCAACAGTAGGTGGGAGCAAAAAATAATTACAGTTTTAACTTCGGTTAGGTTAGGTTAGGTTTTTTTTTTTTTTTGGTAACGCGGGGGAATGCATTTACGCACTTCACCACTCTGCTGTCAGGGGACAACAGAGCGGCTTCGTGTGGGACTCCCAGCCCGAGGGCTGGACTACCCACTAAACCCCCGCGGTGATCCTCCTCTCCTCTACCGGGTCGCGGGGTAGGCCAAAGGTTAAATCACCGCGACCCGGCAAGAGGTCGCCCCTCCACGTGAGGGGCTCGACTTGTGGGGGAGCCAAAGTGGCTCCCCAGCGGCGCCCCCTGCCCCATCGCTACGACGGGGCAAGGAAACGCCGCGTCTCCTCGGGGGGGCCATAAAGGCCCCCATACGCTCCAATGCGCCGCCCCCCCACATCACATTGCTAAAACAATGGGACTAGAGGGGGCGGCGCAACGCTGCGAGGCCCGTCACGTCGCTCACCAGCGCTTCTCTGAGAACAGAGAAGGTGGAGAGCGAGCGCGCGGGCCCTCTCTGTGCCGGAAGGCACCCCCGGATCACGCAGGGGCGCCTTCCGGCCCGCCGTGTTAGAGGCGGAGAGTCCCCTGACCCCCCGCCCACGGCACTGATCCGACTGGTACGAGGCGCTCGGAGGCGCCCCCCCCATGCCGGACCTCCTCCTCTTGGTCGCTTGGGTCCCACTCCACGGTGTGAAGCAGGGCCCAAGGGACTAAACGGTCGCAGGGGACAGGGAGAGAGGCGCACCGCAATACCAGCACTCCTCTTCCCCTGCGACCCCACCGCGTCCGCCATCAACCGGTGGCGGCCCCGGTAAGGCCGCGGCAGGCAGGGAGAGCGGCGCACCGTAATACCGGCACTCCTCTCCCGCCGCGGCCTCCTCCTTACGGCTGCGATGCCGCCCATACGGCATCGCAGCCCGCCTCAGTGGCGGTGCTGCCCATACAGCACCGCCACCTACTGACCGCTCGACTCGCAAGCGAGGAGCGGTCCCTCCGCGGTTGCTCTTGGTTTCACCGTGGGTGTGTTCCCGCCCGTAGGCCCCCACGGCTACTTAGCCCCCTCGCCACGACAAGGCGGCAACCGTCGAGGGGGAGGTTAGGTTAGGTTAGGTTAGGTTAGGTTATGAATGAAGGACCGACTGGGGGGGGGCGCCGCTGCGCGGAAGCGCGCGCGCCTCGTACCAGTCGGACCAGAGTGGCCGCCGGGACGCGGAGGGTCGGGGGACTCTCCGCATCCATCATGGCGGGCCGGAAGGCGCCCTTGCGTGTTCCGAGGGTGCCTTCTGGCACGGAGGGGGCCCGCGCGGTCGCTCACCGCCTTCTCTGCTCTCAGAGAAGTGCTGGTGGGCGACGTGACGGGCCTCACGTGTGGGGCGTGTAGGGACCGGGCCTTGGGCCCCCACGCGCCTCAACGAGGAGGTGCGCCGCCCTCCCCGTCTCATCGACCGGGTTGCGATGGGATGGAGGGGGCGGCGCGTTGGGGCGTATGGGGGCCAAGATCATACGCACTTGGCCCCTATGCGCTCCAACGAAGAGATGCGGCGTTTTTTAGCCCCGCCGTCGAGCACCGACGGGGCAGAAGCGCCGCCGAAGGAGTGCCCGAAAGGGCGCCCGCAGACGGGGTCGCGGAAGTGTGCGCAAGCGTTCCCGTGGCCCCGTCCTTTGCGGTGCGGAGGAACACCCCAGGAGTTTTAGTCGGTATACCGCCCTTTTCAGGGCGGGGAGTCCGACATAACCACTGTGCTCCCCCGAGCCGGTGGTACCCGTAATTGGGGTTTCTCCTGGGTGAAAAAAGGTTAGGTTACACTATTTTTATTTTTAATGCACTAACCCGTGCTAAGGAAACAAATTTAAAAACCTATTTAGAGGCTAAAAATTTCACCCATGCCGGGATTCGAACCCGCAACCTCTGGCTATCCGTACCAGTGCTCTACCAATTGAGCCAATGGGCGACTCACGGCATCAGTGAAATTTTGAACCTCTTTACAATATTCTCTGTATTACGTACAGACAGCGACATCTGACTTAAGCAAATTGCATTACTTACAGCCCCGATCACCTACTTTGCAGTTAGGTTTTAACATCGGAACGATATCACTGTACCCACATGATTACACTATTTTTATTTTTAATGCACTAACCCGTGCTAAGGAAACAAATTTAAAAACCTATTTAGAGGCTAAAGGTAAGGTTAGGTTAGGTTTCCGTGTGGAGTTTCTGGTCTCCCATCGGACGCGTCCCCAGGTGGCGGATAGGGGAACGCCCTCCAGATATGGGGGGTACCGGCTTCGGCCGGCGCGGACCAAAACCAGGTGGTGGGGGCGTCCAGTGGCAGCCTGCTACTGGAGGTCCGGCGTGGTCCAATTCGGACTCTGCACTTGGCGGCGGGCTCGGTATGTGCGCTTACGCAGTTACCGGGCAGGCTTCGGCCACCGTCGGCAAACCCGGAATCCCACATTGAGTGGCCCGGGGGCTTTCGGGCTGCGAGGAGAAAACCTCTATAAAAAATCCCCAATCCCAAGCTTAGACGCCCGGCGATGGGATGCATGGCTGGTGGGTGACCAGTCGTGAGGGCGTCCTTATCCGTCCGCCGTAGAGCGGGCGTGTTTTGACGGGTCTGCGCTCCACCCAAAGGAGCGCAAAAAAGCATTATGTCAAATACGGACAATGGAACTGGTTCCCGGGTGGGTCCCCGAAAGGGGGAATCCCACCTCTCTGCTTCGGCGGAGAGCTGCCCCGTAGTATACGGGAGGGGCAACAAATGCTTTAAGGACGGGCAGACCGCCCGTCCTCACCCCTACGACCATGGCAAGAAAACCGGCAAACCGATGCGAGACGCCTCCGGGCGTTTCTTCTCCCAAACGGCCCTTCTCAGGGCCAACCCCGACCCCGATCCTGACGATGCCGAGGCGTCGGAGGATGGACGCACACCATCTGCGGCCAGCCAGGTGGAACTGGACCTGTCGGACACCGACGGTAACGCCTCTGCGGCGGAACTGCCGAACCGACGGGCCAACAAGCGGGCCTTCCTGAGGCAGAGTTCGGCGGGCTCCTCCGACTCTTTATTATAACGTCTTTACAATACTGTCTTTATTCTAAGTAATAAATTCCATGTAGCCAGGTAATTCGCATTTACCCCCATCCAAGGTGCCCTAAGCAACATGAATTAGAGAACAAGAATAACTGGATCATGTTTAAGACTAGGGGTTTATCACTGGATCATGTCCATAATTGGGTGTCCATTAATGGAATTTGGCTGTCCATTATTGGTTCAAAAATAGGCTTTTTAATTTATTCCCTATTTCTTAACTTTTCTCGTTTATAGGTAATATCAATCAAGAAAACAATAATATAAATATTAAACTACTCCAAAAAGTGACTCAACCCCTGGAACAACGCAAAATAAGCAAAATATTTTCAAAAATGCATGTTTTCAGCCCTTAAACTGTCCATAACTGGGGTCTTTACATTACTTTAAAATTTTATGTAAATAATCAGAAATATTACAAAGTAAGAAAATTACCTTCGTTTGATGAATATCAATGTACAATGATAGCCGCTGTCTTCGGGTCCACTAAAGGCTCTCCCACATAGGCGCGATATTATCGCTCGAAAATGCCGGATGCGTTATTG
Source organism: Yponomeuta sedellus (assembly GCA_934045075.1). Lineage (NCBI taxonomy): Eukaryota > Metazoa > Arthropoda > Insecta > Lepidoptera > Yponomeutidae > Yponomeuta > Yponomeuta sedellus. The sequence continues at coordinate 9,190,718 of OW203741.1, read as the reverse complement.
CGATTATGCGTACCGATTCCTTGCACACAACTGAGTTTTTATCGTACGATAATTCTATTTCGTGTTTTTGGCAGATTTTTACCTAATATCTATAACTTAATTTCATCATCATCAACCCTTTGTATGTCCCCAACTGCTGGCACGGGCCTGTTCCTGCATCGCAGGAAGGTTAGGCCATACTCCACCGGGGGGCAAAGTCCAGGTTGGTGGAGGATTGTAAGACAGTGGCGGGTCTTACTGTCAGAAGTTATCAAGCCGCCCATAAGGCCTTTGACGTGGCTTAGCGACTGCCAACTTGATTTGGTATATATTAAACTATTTACCTTCGTTTTTGGCGTCTTCGTCTTCCATAGCTACTGTTAGTGATGAAAATTCTTCATCACTACACTCGTTATACTAATTTTTGTCCTTGATGTACTAACGATCTCGCAGCTGTGTTTAATTTTTTAAGTACTCATATCGGAATATTGCAAGTCCGAGGAAGGCAAGCATCCCACTTCGCCATTATTATTGCAGTAGTGTGTAGGCGTCCTAATAAATAATGTGCTAAAATATATATCGCATTAAGGCATCCGGTATTGTCAACCGATAATAACGTGCCTATGTGGTAGAAACATAAAAGGACAGCGAAAAATACTCCACTTTGATCATCTTCTCTCAAATCCTGTTCACCTTCCTAACGAGATCCACAAGTGCAGTACTTAAAAATTTGTCTCTACAATTATATTGCAACAAAATTTGACTTCACAATCAAATTTTGAAGTGTTATTAGATTATATTAATACTCTTCATTGCACACCATACATTCTAGAGTACATGAACTACGTGAATATCTATGTTACATACTATGCAATTGGCGGTCTTATCGCTAAAAGCGATCTCTGCCAGACAACCTTTGGATGAATGGGAGTAGAGATGAAGATAGTAGGTGTTATTTTCTTTTTAACTGAATACTGTGACATTTTATTGTACTTTACATTTTCCTGGTAGAGCTCCGCGAAGGAGAAAATAATAAACCATCCTTCAACTAGGTACATGTTGGTGACGTAGTATTATAAATTGTGAAGAGTGTTCCTTATTGCTCGTCGTCCGCGGACGCTGCCGAAGATTGCAACGCTGAAAAATAATATGAGACATCCGAGTAAAGTACTTTCGACTCAAGGGGAAATATACATACTAGTCCAGTAATTACGTTGGAAGAAACGGTTTAGAAATGCATGTGAACGGAAAAGGCTAAGTTTTGGAAATTACGTTGGGGATAGGTTCAAAATGTAATGGACCTTAATTGTAGATCGTAAAAAATACCTTTTTTACTAAAAAGTACGACATAATTTTTTTTTGTATCTCAACGGGGAACCGAGTTATTGTAGAAAAAAACTATTAATTTTTTATTTGTGATATCGGAATATGCACAAAAGAAGTTTTTGGTAGACAATTTGAAGTCAAGCTTTTATAAGTCCTTAAAGTAAAAATTTATTAGGAAGCTACATTTTGGATTATACATTAAGTATAATCCAAAATGTAGATTCCTCTGATCACATGTATTTTTAAATGTACCTATATAGTTCCAGGACTACAGGTATATCGGTTTATTATTGAGAATTTTCACGTTAACTATACTTTAATTACTTTCCGAGCAGAGCTTATCTAAAATCAATCCTTTGTATGTCCCTACTGCTGGGGCACGGGTCTGTTATGGCACCGCAGGATAGTTAGGCCATAGTCCACCACAGTGGACAAGTCCGGGTTGCAGGAGGCTTGTAAGAGAGTGGCGGGCCTTACTGTCAGAAGCCTATATCAAGGCGCCTATATGGCCTCTGACATGGCTTAGCGACTGCCAGTAGGTACATGACAGCCGGCAACAACGGTTTAACGAGCCTTGCGAAGCAAGGAAGCGCTCGGAAAAAATGTTCACTAGCGGTAGTCACGAGATGGTCACCCAGTACCTGACCGCGCCTGTTGTTGCTTAACCCAAGTGATTGATTCCAATCACTCGGTTCCACTAGGCTACAAGCGCACGAGCTTATCAGCTTTCCGAATAATTCTCATATCGAGTTAGCTGTGCAGAAAAATAGTCTGCTAAAATTTCAAAATCGCATTACAATAAAGACTTTCACACTGAAGACTGACGACAGGCACATAAAAGAAAAATAGTGTCCGATTACCCCTTAAAACAGACTTTGATTCCTCCTGAGGGTAAATGCATCTAAATATGAGTCAGACTATACTCGCCTACAAGCGAATGTGTCGCGAGTCCCAGCAACTCCCCCCGGGAAATGAAATTGCAAAATGTATGTTTCTAAGATGAAACGAAAGCGTCACGGACGCAAAGTGCTACCTGCCTTCACTTTACTAAATCTACGCCACTTGCAAGGTGTATTGTATTTCTCATAAGGTACAACCACCTTCGCGAAAATACTCGTAGAATAATTTACCTAGGTACCTCATCGCAGGAAGGTTTGGCCATACTCCACCACGGGGGCAAAGTCCAGGTTAGTGGAAGATTGTAAGACAGGGGCGGGACTTACAGTCCGAAGTTATCAAGCCGCCCATAAGGCCTCTGACATGGCTCAATGACTACCAGTACATGACAGCCGGCACCAATGGCTTAACCTGCCTTGCGAAGCACGGAAGAGCTCGCGGTATTCTGGGGATGATCACCCATCCTGCACCTGCCCGCGCCTGTTGTTGCTTAACTCAAATGATTGATTCCAATCACTCGGTTCGACGAGGCCACGAGCGCTTCATGCTTCAAGTTTACGTTACAGAAAACACCTTGTGCTCTGAACCACTCTAATTTATCTATTTGCCATCAATTTCTCGCAGCTACGTGATACAGTGATAAATTATTATAACGTTGGCAAACAAAGGTTGTGGAACCCACCGGCGCACCGCGGTAATGCCGGCGATTTTCCTATTTCCTTTTTTCCCAGGCGATTCGGAGAGCGTGATCTGAACATCGACGCACGTACACAATTTATTGGGCCCTCTAATAAAACAGAACACATTTTCTGCATTTCGCCGTAACGCGCCGCGGGCGCCCCCTACCAGCCGTAATCACGAATGGCTCGAGATGTTTGCCTTTAGCGGCGAGATAATCATGAGACCTTTATCCCGGTCTATTTTCCCTAAGAAATATCTTGGCACGTATTGTAAATATGGTTACCTTACTTATATACGTCCACGCCGCATTCGGTGAAGGCATGTGTATCTCGAACACGATTCCAATTAGTGTAGTCCCGAAAGTATCATAAAAACTTATCGCCCGTAGACTGGAAACGTTTGATAAACCTACTTTAGCTGTTGTTGTATTTCTCTCTAGAGTTGGGGCGTCATTTTCCGTTTGATGTTGGCGATGTTGCCGACCAAAACAAAGAAATACATTTTATTCTATCGCTGCTGTAGAGAGTACATAAAAGGAGTCATTACGTAACCTATGCTTGAACGGGTGCGTCCCTTTTCCGTCGAGCTCCTACTGAAGATCGCGTCACAATGGCTGCGAACAAAAAGGAAAACAGCTGACAGTTTCCCGGTCTGCATGCTATGGAGTTGCAGGACGCGATGCGCCCCCAGTGCGGATCATGACGGTTCCGCACACCCTTTTGTTAACCGTACCATTTCACACTATATGCAGAAGCGAAACTTTAAAACAATTACACTCGCCGGTGACGCGGAAAAACCGCGTTGCGTCGCATCCGACCCATTGTTTCATATTTCAATTCGCAATTTGCGTTAACGAACTGTTGGAGTGTAATTCACATGTAAGTAGAGCTGGAAATCCAAGGTAGAAACGACGCTAAAACCCGCACTCAGAGCTGAAAGTCGATTTGCTCTCGAGAGCTCCGCAAACACTTTTCGCGATAAGTAATTTTAGTTCACCTAGCGGCCACGGAGCGAACCTGCCGCGAGCCGAGTTTGGAGTCAAATAACAACATCGGATGACATCGCCTGAAACCCGAAAGCTGCTTTATTTAATGCTATTTTTACTTGCGAAGCATAGATAGCTTAATTGGTAATTGGTTTATGAATGGATACCGTATTTTAGGCAATAGCTGAGTTAACGTGAATAGTAGGCTAACAGATAGAAGATATAAACACTGGTATACCTTTAAACCGGTATGTGGGTGACTCCATTTCAGTTGGTTAAGCTATTTGTGGAGGGCTCCTCGAGTTGTTTGTCAATTTCGATTTCCCTGAAACCGGAATATACTTATTTGTAGAGCTGCCTGAAGGGCTTCGCACTCTGAAAATTCTTATTTGTACTCAGCAGCCTTGAATAACTTGGATGAACAATTTTCTCCTTCATTATACTTATGAAAATAAACGTAGCATGAATGATGATAGCGGCCGATTTGGAATGTTACTTCACTGTATTTACTGCCACTGTCTGAATTTATGATGAGAACCAAGACACGCTTAACAAAGAATGCCTCCAGCGTAGGGTGAAATCTCCAGAAAACGCTGTATATTACGCGCTAAAAAAACATTACTTAGGCCGAGTAGCACCTAAATATTTTATTTGCCAAACATCACAATTGTGCTAATGGTTTGCTTTCTTTTGTCGTGAAAACGATCCCTGAATAATTCATGTACTAGATGCCCCGAGAAATGGAGGATTTTACGAAGAGATATCAGATTTAAGTACATGTTTGAATTTTTGTTTGTATTTCGTGACCTAGGTGATGAAAACTAAGTCGGCAAAATTCCATTCGTGGCCCAAAAATCTAAAGTACAATTTTACACGAATAAAAAGCAAATTATAAAACATTTTTTCGTGAAAACTTTGAGAGAAAATGTAATAAGGTCGGAATGTTGCAGATAAGTAGGTGGGTATTAAAAATAACTCAATGTGAGAGCGAGCACAGAACACGGTGCGGCTTGGGCGGCGGAGCCTGGTTGCCAGTTGGTAGATAGGGGCTACCCACTTGGCCCACCTCCAAACAATGAGATATTATGTATTTTAGCATTTTGAGGCATTTAAGAGTGTTGCCCTAATGTAGACATTTTCAAGGGAGATCGCTTTTTATTTTACCGGTGAGTCTCCCAATCTTTTTTCCGACGCAATTAACTTGAAGTGAGTTTTGGTTGGCGCTATATTCATTTCCAATTGAGGGATAAAGGTGTACTGAAATCGAGACGGGTCTTAATTGTGTCTCCTATTTGTAAATTGTATATTTCTTCAAGAAAAACAATAGCTTTTCTCGGAAAAGGGATAATGGTATTTCCGCACAGCATTATGGCGGGAGGAATGGACAAAGAGAAGACGGAATTTTTGAATAAATTTATTCGGCGCGGCGGCGTGGCGAAATTGAAATCTCAGGTGCGCGACTATATAGGCTCCGCCAGCCTACTTAGACCTTCAACGATGTTCCAGGACGTCCTTTAGAGCTTCAGAATCCTAGAGACCCGTGACAGTGGTCAGTTCATGGCTTGAGATTGTATTCCGTAACCCGGCTGGCTTCTGGCTGGCAATCCTCAACGATCCATAAAAAATCTCGCCTGAAATAATCATATATTATGATTCAAGCCAAATGTGATCTATTTTATTATTTAGACATATTAGATTACATTTTTGAGTATCTCCGCCTTCAACATTCACAGTATGGCCTAGGTGCTCATATAGAATTCAAATTTTTTTCTGCTTGACGTGAAATTTAATTATATTTAAAATAGTGTTATTGAGCATAAAATCTTATGTACACTATTCGTTCCTATTTCCTTTCCGCTGAATGGAAGTAACACACACATAACTACGGTACACACCCAAACATATTGACGGGAATGGTCCTAACACCTCGGGCCTACAAATCCTATTTGTGCTCTCGCGAAATGGAATTCCTTTTTGCTTTACCATCGGGACTGTTATCAGAACGCCAGACAGGTATATGGCGATATCTACGTAAGATATGGTAGATAGTTCGATAAGTTAGCTTATTGACAGTACTACTGTTATTTCGGCATTTGCACGAAAAGTAGCGTTCGAAGAGTTATTTCAGATGAGTCGGAATTATAAGTAATTTGAAAACATGTAGTGTTTGTTTATGATTTCGTTTTCCATGTGTTTTGAAAAGTAACAGAACACAATGTTGCAAAATATTTTTTTTAGATCCCAGCTCATATAAGAATATATAAAAAGAAGGGTTTCAATTAGTTGTTGGTGTTCATGTATGAGTTACTCCTTCCAAAATGGTTGAGACTGATAATGGCTGACCACTGCGTTATGCTCGTGAACGAGTGCTGTTCGTGTGTCTGGCTGCAGCACATAATATTATGTTTTCCCTACTTTTGTAAGACATTTAAAGTTTTAAAAACCTATTTAGAGGCTAAAAATTCCACCCATGCCGGGATTCAAACCCGCGACCTCTGGCTGTCGTGCCAGCGCTCTTTCCAACTAAGCTAATGGGCGACTCACCGGCATCAGTGAAATTTCGAACCTCTTTACAATATTCTCTGTATTACGTACAGGCAGCGACATCTGGCATAAGTAATTTGCATCACTTGCAGCCCCGAGTACCTAACTACTTTGCAGTTAGGTTTTACATCGGAATAATATCGCTGTACCCACATGATTATATTATTTTTGTTGCACTAACTCGTGCTGAGGACAATTTTAAAAACCTATTTAGAGGCTAAAAAATCCGCCCATGCCGGGTATCGAACCCGCGACCTCTGAATATTGTAAAGAGGTACGAAATTTCGCTGATGCCGACTTGCCTATTAGCTCTGTTGGGAGAGCGCTGGTACAGTTAGCCAAATTTTTAGCCTCTAAATAGGTTTTTACTAATATTTCTTTACTTATAAGTAATATTTGATTCGATTTCAAGTCATTGGACTTTACACAACCACCTCTGTTGTGTAAATTCTAATAGCTCATCCTCGAGTGCATAGCCACATAGGTGGAATTCTCTTTGAAGATGATAAGCAGTATATTTTATTGCAGCTTGTATCCCGGCCGTCTGGTGTGATATTGAGGGCTGGAGGCGTCGGCGGATATTGGACGTAACTCGCGGATTTGATGTGTAATATCGGATGCTGGCGAGAGATTCCGACGTCACTAAAGAACAGAATACAGAACTCTCCGTATTGCAATGAAATGAAATGAAAAGAAAAGGTTTTATTAAAAGTAGCACAGAAACTGCGGCTTAATGAACCTTACAAGTCAAACTAGGTGTCCATTTCAAAGTCTAAGGGCCGGTTTTTGAATTGAGAATGTCACTTATCTAGTAAACACTTAAGTAACGTTCTGTAACGCTCTTTGCTGAGAAATGCGAACAGGCAGCACTGCAGTTAAGTCTTTCAAAAAGACGCCTGTCACCTCAGTCTTCCGAGAAGTCACCTGTCAGTCACCTGAAAAAGTGCCGAAACGTCGGAAAATTGTAAAAATGTAAAATAAACGAGTAAAATCCGTATGAAAACAGTTTTTATTAAGTTAAGTATTTACTCAGAGAAATTCTCAAATCAGAAACTCTATCATTTTGGAGAAAAAATGCACAATAAAACTCCAAACTTAGTTTTTGTCAAACGTGCCATGTGATGCTTCGTGAAATAATGTAGGTAAATTGAATTACACTAATGAGTTATCGCTCTTTACCCTACGCTAGGACTTTGAACGTAAACGCAGGGTGACCGTTCCTGTAACTAGAACCCAGAGGCTGGAGGCCTTGGGGACCACTTACCTTGAAAGTGACTATTAAAGACTATTTGATAGGTTTCGAAAAACCAATTCAGATTAACGTTGGTGTTCAATAAGAGGTCAGAAAGTGATAATTTTTAAATGTTTCGTGTAGGTATTTATTCTAAAAACAGCAATTTTTCTAAATAAGCTGTAAAAACTCACTGTTCTCGGATAGCTATATTTGCTAATCTGTGTCGTCCTTGTAGATATCATCTATTTTTTACATCCGTGCACCTATCCTGGTCTTTTTCGATAAAATTGCTACAGATCTTATCAAGTTTTATACTCGTTTTCGATAAAATTGCTATAGTTATTATCAAGTTTTATACTATTTCCTTTTTGCAGAAATTATCCATTTTTTTAGTTAAAATTCCTCATAATTGATACAAATGTATATTGACACCATTAATACTTTTTCTCACACTGCCAAATAACCTATTGACAAACAGCAGCAAAAGGAAGGTAGGTACAGTGCTACACAAGAAATAAGTCTCGCGGATGTACCTGCGCAGATGACCAAATTTTGGATGTGCGGCAAGTTGATCGAACAATCAGATAGTTTTATTTCATGGCAGGCCGCGCGCCTTTGTTGCTATTGGTTGATTCAACGTCATCGATGCAGGTGAGCGAAATAGGTAGCGCTACTGTGGCAATCAATTCTGCACCTTAACCGTATCGGTTAAAGATCATGTTGAATGTACTTATAGCTTCGGGTACTTTCGTTACACTTCTTCCTAGTCTGAGCCGCTTCTTCCACTTTGGTAACCATGATTTTGTAACCAGTTACCAAATAAGAATTTATTTTCGCTGTTTTGTAACCAGTTATAAAATAAGAAGTATTTTTCCACTTTTGTAACTTTTTGTTAGTTACGAATGTGGATGAGTAGCCGGGACCTATAGTTTATCCTCCTTTAGCCTGGCCTGGCCAGGCTTTCAATGATAGACAATGGTTATAACCATAATGTGTTATACACCTATGTGTTATTTACTTTGTGTTAAAACTATATTCAGGAATTGCGTATTTCAAAACCCGGTAAAAAACGCAATCAACTCCTCCATCTATATGTGAGCCTAGTACTTTTTTCCTGAAGCATCCGAGACTCCTATAGGGGTGATGAAATCACACATTTTTTTCCATCTATTTATAAAATTACCCACTCTTACAATTCCGTGAGAGCCTAGTACGTTTTCCAAAATCGAAACTTTTTAACTAATGAATGAGTTATGCAGCTACCCATGACCTCATGCAATCCCAGTACTTTCTTTTCCAAAATATAACAGTAAAACTTAATTCAGGAAAGTTGTATGAGCAACGGAAGAAGGATACAGGGAGCAAAGCGAGAAGGAGAGAAACGTGGCGCTGTACGCGGCAAGCCAGTGAAAGTTCTTATATAGAAGACATCATATTCATTAATGGGACCACGAGAAATAGTTTATCCCTCGTGGACCCATTGATGACGAATAACGGGACCACGAGGGATAGATGTCCCTCGTGGACCCGTTAACGGGACGAAATAATGGGACCAGAGAAAACACCCAAATGTAGCATGGGACGGCGACCGCGTCATTGATAGAGGAAGATCGTTCCACAGTCGGACAGCTGTGATGGTAAGGTATTATCTCAATGTTTTTTTATTTTTCATTGGTTACGAAAAAGGGTTTATTTTGATTAACGAATCTGGAAAAATATTTCTTATTTTATAACTGGTTACAAAACTGGGAAAACCCATTCTTCTTTGGTAACTGGTTACAAAACTATGGTTACCAAAGTGGAAAAAGCGGTCTGAGCGAACGTAGATTCCCGAAGGGACTTTTATGATGTGTAGTACTGTAGCAAGTTTATATAGTAAAATTGACACTGCTCGTAGAATAAAAATTCAACAAAAAAAAAATGATTTAAGCGTACTCTGTGCAAAAAAGCGTATTATAACAATTAGGATTATTTGGAAGACAAAGAACTGGTATTAAAATAATGTTAAAGGGGACAACTAAGTCTAGTGTAATGTAACTTTCAAGTTGAAAACTCTGTTAATTAAGTTAAAATCTGTTTTGAAAAGAATAAATGTGGAGTTTCTTTATTAGTTTCTTCTCCATATAATCTATTAATTGTGAACCTAACCCCTTTGACGTTCATTAAGTAATCATTAAGAAGACAGGGCGCTATGGCACTCATTAGGGGAGGGGTATGTCCAGCAGTGGACTACATAATACAGCCTGAAAAAGAAGAAGAAGAAGTAAACATTTTGTTTTTATAGCGAATAAAATTATTTTGCCTATACTATTTTTTTTATTTTAAATGCACTAACCCGTGCTAAGGACAATTTTAAAAACCTATTTAGAGGCTAAAAATTCCACCAATGCCGAGATTCGAACCCGCGACCTCTGGCTGTCCGTGCCAGCGCTCTTTCCAACTGAGCTAATGGGCGACTCACCGGCATCAGTGAAATTTCGAACCTCTTTACACTATTCTCTGTATTACGTACAGAGAGTATTATTCTGTATTATTTTGCCTTTTTGACTTGACTTTTGAAAAACTACACAGTGTGATTAGTTCCTCTGCTTTCCTTCTATAACTCTCGTGATAGTAGTAGAGTATTGTGCATGTATACATTTGCATGCATACAATCATTGGGATGCTTTGACATTGCTTTCTAGGCGCGGTTTGTTTGCAGTTGGTGTTTGTTTGGCCCGTGGTGAATGCGAAAACGCATGTAGCCCCCGGATTCTGGTTTTGTGTGTTTTGTTTGCGATAATAAATTTATGTTTACCTTCCAAATTGTGTTATGAGAATGGAACACGTGTAGATCAGATGGAAATAATTTATTTTTTCATTTTATTAATGCGAGACGGGAGTGGATGAAACAGAATGTTTTTATTGTAATTTTTGTTCCAAGCAAACGAGGTTGTGGGAACAAAACAACAGCCAAATACGTTCGGACCGCGCCCAGTGTAGAGCTTTACTCAAACCATTTGCAACTCTTTATGTGTAAAATTGCAAAATATGTGACGCCGCACTAGGAAGGGCGCGGGGGGGGGAGTCTCACCAGTGACCAGTTGTGACAAGGCCGAGACAGGGGTAAAAATTATAGGTTATAGGCGACCACCATAAAAAAGGGGTTTTTACCTGTCTTACAGTACTAACAATTTTATCAAAGTAATGTTCAATTACATTTGTATGAAATGTTCGTTATGTTGGTCGCCTACTCGTTAGGGGCTATAATTTTTGACCCCTGTCTCGGCCTTGTCACAACTGGTCACTGGTGAGACTCCCCCCCTTCCTAGTGCGGCGTCACATATTTTGCAATTTTACATATAAAGAGTTGCAAATGGTTTGAGTAGTGCAAAGTTCGTCTTTTAACACGTAGATTTGGAAAAGTAGCGTCACACAATGTCACACTTCGTCGAACCCTTCCCTCCTCCTTAACGTGTGACCTAATTTATAGATGGTCCCTTAACTTGCCTACTTAGCCGTGGTTGTGTTTCTTTTAAAGGTAATTTCAAAGGACATTTTTCGTTAATGCGCAAGCGCGGCGCGTCGCTCGTGCGCAGGGTGCGGGCCAGTCGGAACACCGTCCTGCCTATGTTCGCTGACAGGGTAGATTGTGCTTTTTTATCCCAACCGATTAAAACTCCTGGGGTGTTCGTCAGCACTCGCACACTACCGCGACCCCGTCTGCGTGCGCCCTCGCAGACACTCCTTCGAGGGGGTAAAGGTGCTAGCACCTTTACCTACTCCGCTAAAGGTGCTCCGGAACACATGGAGCGTCTTCCAGCACGGGACCTCTGGGTAGATTGTGCCTACATCAACCATTGTTGCCATATTCAAGTGGCCAGGAATGGCCACTGTAAATATTAGAAATAATATGTACCAACATCAGAATAGGGCTAAGAACGAAATTTTTAAATTTGAATTAAGTTACATGCTACTGCCTTGACTTTTTTTACGTTTCTGCAATCAACTGTTTAGAGAGCAGAGTGACGATCTATCAAGTTTCATATAATCTAATATAGGTATATAAATCTCTTGTCTCAGTGTTTCTTATCTAACTCCTCCGAACAGGCTTTACCGATTTTCATGAACTTGTTTTAAATATTGATTGGTCTGAGAATTGGTCGTTTTCTAATTAATACGGCAAAACAACTTTTGCGAGTTTAGCTAGTAATTTTGAAGCAATGTTCTGTAAATAATGCTAATTCTTTTAACACATTAAGGGCGACTTGCACCACGGGCTTAAATAGCATTTAACTTTATGCTAAACAGAATTTTCAATTTAAATCACTGTTTCGTCTTGCACCATAAAACGTCAGTGCATAAAACGTTTAACAACTGTCAAAGTTAAATACCCGATATCGCTTATTTAGCGGAGCTAAATCGTGATTAGTGAGTGAAGAAACGTCAAATTGATCAAGCTGTCAATCCGTGTTTCCGCTACGAACGACGAATACTATGTTTTGAAAACACATGGATTATTCCGATGACTATGAAGAAATTGTGGAGTTAATAAGTCGGCCCATAATGAGGGATTTTTTTCCGCGCACAAACCTTTTCGAAGCCCTTTCTGAAGAAAAGTTTCAACGCCGGTTGAGATTAAAAAAAGCAATTGTTTTGGCATTGGTTCTACTACATTAACCAGCAGATCTTGCTCTTCCCTAGTGAAGTTGGGCGCACTTTCCCTTTACCTTTCTTGTTTTGCTCACTCATTATAATTAGCAAAGCAAACAGCAAAATTCTTTCGAACCTTTCGAAAGTTGTCAAAAAGTAGGTCACGTTTCAACTCACGCAGACTCTTGTCATGAATTCATAGACAAACTAAACGTGTTACATTGAAAAGCTTTCGCCAGTTTTTATCATCGAGAGACAACGTATAACGAAACGTTCTGTGCTGTTTAACCGACAAATTTAGTAAAATATAATTTAAAAAGCTTCGTGCAAGACACCTCTAATCATATTTATGCTAAACGTGTTTTGTGAGTTAATCATGTTTAGTTAATTGTATTTAGTAAGCTGTTTAATGGGAACGTGGTGCAAGTCACCCTAAAAGCATTGTGTTTCGTAGAGCGTGACTCCGTTCTATAATAAGAAAAAAACTAATGAAAGTTTGTAATGTATTGTGTAATAGGTACGTAAGTATCCTTAACAATTTTGTCACCTGTAATAATAGAATTGATTAGAACCTCGCTTGCACGTTAAGAGTCCATTCTGAGATTACTGAAAAATGGTTAGTATCTCAAGTGCCTAGATGCATAGACCAAAAAGGTATATTTGGTCTATGCTAGATGTGTCATACATTTGTAAAGAGGTTTCAACCAACCTACCAATTAACTGCCTGATATAGGTAATATGTCAAAACATGGACTTATATAACTTTAAAAAAATCAATGTGTCCGTTTGTCAAATTCTTTTATAGTGTGGAAGCAAAAGGTAAATGTAAGGAATACTTAATCTTTTTCCCAACGTTCACACTAGTATGACGACGTTCCAGTGAGAGAGTAAAAGTGAAGAATATGAATAAAGTTTCTTTGCCACTGATTTCACACTGATGTCACAGAATAATGTGAAGGTAAAGTCTGGCGTGACATTTATAGCTATTCTACTGGATTTAAGTTTGTTACCCGTGTTGTGGACAACCCCGTGTTACAATTGCGCCTGGACACATTGGCAGTACTCCGGTAGAAGTAATGGTGAGACACTTAACAGGTATATCTGGAGAAAGTATCAAACGAAACGGTGATAATGGAAGTTTCCACTCACAGAAACTGCGAGTAAAAGATTTATTTACGCTTAGAAACTCATTTGGCGTGGACGACGAAATAAAAAGCGGGCAACAGCTTGAAAAATATTATTATTTCGGTAAACGGCACTTTGGGTGGCGCGTCCAGTAGCGTTTATACCAGCTAAATTAATGGATGGGTCTGATGAAAAAATGGTTTATAGGGTCTGCAGTAGGTTCCCATAGTTGAAACATCTTGCTTGTACAAACACACATCCCGACCTTGTCGTCGTCGTCAGACTATACTAGTCCACTGCTGGATATAGCCCTCCCCTAATGAGCGCCATATCCCGACATATTCGGGTTTAATAACTAAAGAATTAACTTTCTGAATAGGAAGAGATTTCGTCAGAATTTATGTTATTTGTGACACAGACTTGATTACTCTCACATTTTGTATTGTCTCTGTTTCCTAAACATTCCTTTACAGTATACATTTGCAATAAATAACAGCGCATCGAATCACTAAGACTTATCTCAAATTAGAATGATAATAATAGTTAATGTTAATTTGTTTAAAGCTGCAAAAGACAGCTGACTCAGCATTTTGCTCCTTTCGGCCGCCATGGCAACTGAACTTTGAACTTTAAAGAATTTTAAAAAACTTTAAAGAATTTTTTTTCTTTATACGCAACTAGTTGCCGACAAAGAATAAAAATTCCTTTTTCACAACCGGTTGCAAAATTTAGTTGCCATGACGGCCGAAAGGATTTTGCTGAGGTTGTGGGCCCTCAGCGCTGGTTTTCAGTCAGTAACTATAAAAATATCTCACGAGTGTCCCAGTGCGCGGCTCGGTATGTCGCAAAATAAATAATATTAATAATACGTAGGTACATAATAATGTATCTTCTTCTTTTTCTTCTTCTTCACGCTATATTATGTAGTCCACTGCTGGACATAGCCCTCCCTTAATGATCGTCATAGCGCCCTGTCTTCTTAATGTTAACTTAATGCAAAATCTAAGATATATTACGAATATACTCGTAATATATCTTAGATTTTGCAATAGAAACAATTTTGAATATTTGTACGTAATTTGTAATACAAATATGAGCCTAATACGCACGTTCTTTTTGGCATCATCTTCTTCTTCTTCAGGCTATATTATGTAGTCCACTGCTGGACCCTCTCTTAATGAGTGCAATAGCGCCCTGTCTTCAGCTTGCCGCATCCAGCATCTGCCGGCAGTTTTTCGCAGATCGTCATCCCACCTGGTCGAAGGGCGTCCTACACTACGTTTGCCGAGTCGCAGTCTCCACTCAAGAACACGTATCTTATGAAGTATGTATCTTATAAAAACCAAATAATATATGCGTAGCAAATATTCATAAATAATAAAATAACGAAGGAACAAAATTAAATTAAGACAGCCGTCCTTGATGCGATCACATAGTCAATCACTTGACGATAAAACATCCGCTATGCCGTTGCCCCTTTTTACTGTTTTAGTATAAAGATGTCGCTTTGTTGGTTCTCGGTTGGTGTAAATGCGGCTTATCTCGTAATGCCGCTAATGTTTTCGCGTAAAGTACAAACATCCCTGAATGTGAGCCTCAATTCTTTTATAAATAGCCGCTGGGAGTACTTATTTTAAACAATTTTATTCTTTTATTTTTTCCTTAAAACTCAATCCTTATAATTTACACTTAGGGCTTCTACGGTGCCTGGATCGTAACTAAAGGTAGATAGACAGGGTAAGCCAGAACCTATGACCTATGCGAGAAATCCCGGGTTCGATCCTCGGCAGGGGATAAAAAAAACCTCCAGGTCTTTGATGTTTACATGTTTGTGATGTCGTTGTTTCTGGTACCCACGACACAGGGTATCCTAGTATGGGGCCAGAGCAATGTATGTGCCAGTATGTAAATGTTATATCAGTTATAACAACCTAGTAACTGAATCGGCTTATAAAAGTAGCTGGATTATGGTTGCATAACTCTTAGAAAGATACCAAACGTTAAAGTTGTAAAAACAATAATATTTTGAATTTTATTTTCGAATAAGGAATACTTTTCTCTGGCGAAACATACCTAATTGTTCTTTTATCAACGCCTTGCAGTCTATGCTAGCAGTTGCTAACTACACGCGAAGTATTGGGGAAACCACTCCTAGGTAGGTGCAAATTTTTCCGAGGAGTGAACCTTGCATCTTGTTAGGTTTAATTGTTATTTGATTAAATTTATTTATTAAAACTAGCAACACTAAGAGTGAGCTGTCAAGCATTGGATATAAGAGTGCTGTCAAACGGGTGTTTAGTGGGTAGGCGCACTTCTTGTGAGTCCCACATTGGCAGCACGGCCGGGTCCGTGCTGTTATGCATGAGCATTCACCACCTCCCTCCCCCGTGTCCTCCGGAGGGTGCCCTTTATAGGGTTAAAAAAAAAAAAATTTTGACGGGCCTATTTTGTTGGAGCACGCACCGACCTCGGACGTATTTTTGTAAAAAGAGTGTCACTTCGGTAAATAAAGTTACTGTTATACAACACTTCTGCCTTTCACTGGTTCTACGTAGGCTGATCCTGAGAGTTCGCTACAATCTCATAGTTTTATGATTGTACAATATTCAGCAGCGTAGAACGATAATAAAAGTTTTCGTTAGTCTATGTTGTAACTGTAGATCACCATGTTATCACAACATGATTTGTTGCATATACCACCTTAAAACACTCCATAAACGTAATTCAACCTACTCAGTCGTGACGTTCAAAATAACAATATTCTCTATTGTTAAAAATAAAAACAGAAAACTACAATTAATTTCAAGGTCAGCCGAGCTAGTTTCTAAATGTCAAAACTCGCGACTTTCCAGTACATTCTGACAGAACTCAGAGCTGTCAAATTTGACACTCGCCACAAAACGCTAATATGACTCCTGCCCACTCCTGCCATCGTATTTGTTACACAGGCTGGACTGGGAAGGTGATAAAAATTTGTGGTAAAGACTTCCTTGTAAGGTCACTATTATTTTTATAGCGTCTATATAAGAGTATTTTAAGGAATCTAACTAAGCGGACGCTAAACAAGACAGGAGCTCTCTCTCTTCGACAAAGCCTTACAAAGCCCCCAAAGTCTTCAAAGTGCTGTGTACAGTGAGATAGCGGAAGTCGAAACTACAGCTTATTTCCGCCGAAGGCAGCGCACGCCGTGAGCGGAATTCATTTAAAAACTCATTTCTCACAGTCACGTAAGCAATGTTATAAGCTGTCGATCGCGGACTCGCTGAGATCTTTCCCCCTGCTGTATGTAGCTCTTTTGCTGGCGAGTGATCTTTGTACCAGTTTCTCCAGGACGATGTGGAGATTTAGGCAAAACGTGAAAATTTATTTATACAGCGTCCAGCGGCACCCTCACTCACACTCATCTAGTGTGACTGAGGGTGGCACCTTCGCATTACTTAGATGCAGAGGCATCCTCGATAATATTTTTTTGTTGCACTAACACGTGCTGAGGACAACTTTAATAACCTATTTAGAGGCTAACAATTCCGCCCATGCGGGACTCGAACCCGCGATCTCTGGCTACCAGCGTTCTCCCAACTGAGCTAATGGGCAAGTGCCGGCATCAGCGAAATTTCGAACCTCCTAACAATATTCTCTGTATTATTCATACAGATAATTCTCTGTATTATTCATACAGATAATATTGTAAAGAAATCACTGAATTTTTTGCCTCTAAATAGGTTTTTAATCCCTGGTATGTCACCACTGCTGGGGCACGGGTCTCTTCCTGTATCGCAGGAAAGTTAGGCCGTACTCCACCACGGGGGCCAAGTCCGAGTTGGTGGAGCTGGACGTGGTCCGCTAAGCTTACTTTACCGCAATTTTTCTGTAGTGGGGTTACCTATTATTATATTTTTTGTAACACGTACTTCCCTGAGAGATGTTATTTGCATCGCAGGTGATTGATAATGTAGAGAGGAGAGTACTATTATCTTCGGAAAAGGAACTTCGTAGCTATTCCATTTTTAGTTCCTTTTATTCCGACCCTGGTTCACGGTTTCTTAGGTTCTAACTCATGTTTTATTATTATTATTATTACGTTTATTGCACATAAGTATAAAAATACAATGGCAATGTGGCGGACTTAATGATATAAGCATTTTCTATCAGTTAACCACAGATTTTACTCGAAAATTATTATACCACAAAGAGATTTATCGGTCGCTGGCAAAATAATTTTGTTAGTTTGTAAGTTGTGTCCATTTGTTCTCTGTCTCAACCTTCTAAGTTCAGTTTTAAAATAGGTCAGTCTAAATTCCACACATAAACGTTTTCCCCACAAATTACCCAATCACTCTAAGAATCCCCGCAGTTTGGGGGAATCCCCACAGATTGGCAACGCTGGTCTCAAAGCTCTTAAAATGGTTTTATTTTTGTTTTATATTCCTGGACATCAGGATACACAGATCTCGTTAGCCCTATACTAAGTACAACTAAATGACTTGTGTTATAGGTGTTAACTCGACGATAGATTTAATACAATAAATACATAGATAACATCCAAGACCCGAGACCCGATAAAAAGAGGGCTGATCTAAATTGACAAATCATAGATCAGATATCATGTGTAGATAAAATTGTGAAATTGCAAATTCTTTAATAAAAAAAAATCTTTACAAATGTAAAAAAATTATACATCTTATTATCATCAAAACTACATAAATTTTACTTGGTCAGTAAATGTGTAAAAAGTAGGTACATGATATTTTATAGAAAAAGTCATCAACATAATTGTGGTGTAATAGTAGATTGTTAACCGAGGGTGGAAAGAATCAATTCCCGAGGTATTTAGGACTATAGTCCGAGTAGGAATTGATTCTTTTTTTACCCGTGTTAAACACTCTACTTTTCATTTCGAATATGAGGAAAATAAATTATCTAAATAAATTACTTATTTTTTGAATTCCGTCACTGATACATATAACAGACCGACAATTCATGTCGACTTTTTAAATTTTAAATATGGAACTCACCGCGTAGTTGTTGCGGCTTATTCCGCTCAAAGAAGTTTGCGCTAAGTTCACACGAGCTGTTTAGAAACTCACATGGCCGCCGCATTTTTTTAAT
Source organism: Yponomeuta sedellus (assembly GCA_934045075.1). Classification (NCBI taxonomy): domain Eukaryota; kingdom Metazoa; phylum Arthropoda; class Insecta; order Lepidoptera; family Yponomeutidae; genus Yponomeuta; species Yponomeuta sedellus. Next base: position 9,172,206 of record OW203741.1, on the reverse strand, counting down.
AAGTTTTTTTTATATAAAACTCTTCACAGCTGACAGTAGTTCTATTTTTAAAGTTCATTCCGGCCCTTGGGTGGGAAGTAATTTGAATGAGTTTTTCCTTCTTTAGGGAAGGAAGCAACATTTTCCACCCAATAATCAGATCAAAACAACACTACTTTCCAAGTATAAGAAATGAAATAGTAGATTGCTTAACGAGGGTAGAAAGGAATCAATTCCCGAGGTATTTGGACGGCAGGGCGGCTATAGTCTGAGTAGGAATTGATTCTTTTACCCGTGTTAAACACTCTACTTTTCATTTTGAATATGAGGAAAATAAAAACTCATTTTTAACCCTTAATCGGCCATAGGACAATTATTTCCCACCACAAATGTGACCACTAACCAATTTTTTATTATTTTTCTATCGGTGGCAAACTTAAATAAATTGAACGCATCTCTAGATCGATACTTTTCTTATGTATTTTATGGCAACACTTATTCCTAAACGTCATCGCTGCATGTCAATCGGTATTCAAAAACAACCGTTAATTTTTCACGTACATTTGCTCCCCGAATTTGAGTCTATTTTTGATACTACATCAAGAAAAAATCCTGTAAGTATTTAATGGTTTTTGGTTGTTTTTGCTAGATATGTGTTGGTTTGTATGGTAATGAAAACAATGTGTGTAAGTTGTTGCATTACTATTTTTTTCTCATTCAAAAAAAGTGGGAAACTATTTCCCTGTGGCCGTTTATGAAAGTATTTAAGTGGGAATATATTTCCCTATAACTGTTTAGGACAACTAATAAATATTAATATATAAAAAAAGTTTGTCTGTTTTTTCTATATTACAGTCAATGGTGCCACCTAAAAAGAAGAAAAAAGTTGAGGATAAGTAGTTAAAAACAATTGTTGACAATTTGTCGGACCTGTCACAGTTAATACTCCAGAAAACATCAATCAATATCTCTTAAAAATAAAAAAAGGTGAAAATTTCGGCGTACCAAAAGAGATACGCCTCAGGAATGTAGGTCTGCATATGCCTATTAAAGAGAGCACATACAAAAGGTGTTGCATTTGTAGTTCGAAACAAACACGGACAAACATCAAATGCGCTGGCACGGATAACCAGAGGTCGCGGGTTCAAATCCCGGCATGGGTGGAATTTTTAGCCTCTAAATAGGGTACTTAAGATTTACGTCCGGACTTTTAATTTTATTCCCTAAAAATAAATCAACGAGTGAAACAGAAGGCAATAGCTAGTCAAGTGGGAATTTATTTCCCACATATATGTTACTGGATATAGGAAAATTATTTCCCACAAAAAAAAACCCTTAACGCTTATAGGGAAATTATTTCCCATCGTAAAAAAAAACCACTTCCCAACATTCAATAATTTTGATTTTGTGTTTTTATTTAATTTTAAGAAAACAATATTCTAATATAAAACAATTTACTTGATTGGAGCCATGGCCGATTAAGGGTTAATATTCAAATCTTAACATAAAAGATTATTACCTACTTTTTAGAATTCCGTCACAGATACTATAACAGATTAGTAATACTCGCCAATTTAAGTCGACTTTTTAAATTTTAAATATGGAACTCACCGCGTAATTATTGCGGCTTATTCCGCTCAAAGAAGTTTGCGCTAAATTCACACTGGCTGTTTAGAAACTCACATGGCCGCAGCATTTTTTTTTAATTAGTTTTTTTTTTAAAAACCTATTTATTACAAAAACTCTTCACAACTGACAGTTGTTCTATTTTTAAAGTTCTTTCCCGCCCTTAGGTGGGAAGTAATTTGTACGAGTTTTTCCCTCCCTATGGAGGGAAGCAGCATTTTCCACCCAATAATCAGATCAAAACAACACTACTTTCCGAATAAGAAATGAAAAATATTTTATTACAGAATCTTTATATATATCATACGATATAAATATAAAAAGCCATTTTTTTAGTTTAAAATGCGAACTCACTGCGTAAACTCCTGATATCCGCCGGAAGTTCGTTGTATATGTCTTGGTCAAGAGGCGGGCGACTGCGGCTAGTCTCCGCCGACGGCCCGCGTGGCGTGATTAATATAATGAAAGCAATTTAATTAGCTTTTGCTTCACACTTTTGTCGGCAATATCAATTAATATTAAATGCAAGTGTACGTAAACAAAACGGCGGGACGTCGAAGGCAGCTGATGGACTTAGCTGAATTTATTGCAGTTGGAACGAGTCGAACCTAGGGATTTATAGCAAATTGAGATTTTATCGCCCCAGCACTGAAAATCATAGCAAACGTCTCGCAGTGAGCGTTCGCCACAAAATAATGGCACCAGATGGACAGACTCACTTAAACGAAACGAAATCACTTACAAGTAAATTTCTCTGGCGGTGCAGCGAGGTATCGCTGCTAGCGTCATGGGAACTTTTGGGTCGGGTGTGTTTGCGGGACGGTATTTTTGATTAATTTAGATTGTGTTGGTTTATGTTTTTTATGACGGTAGCATTCTGTGAATGTGGATTTTGTAACTTTTTATATGCTCTAAATACATATTTTCCATAATGTAGGTAGTAAAGTTTGCGAAACTACTCATCTTAAAGGAAACCGCTTGTGGCCGGCTTCTGAATTTAAAATTTCACTTAATAACGCTTAACCAAGAAGCAAGAAAGTAGAATTGATGCAATAGAAATGAGGTCCTTGACAAGTATGTGTAGTGTTACTTTGAATGACAGGATACGCAATAGTCTGATTAGAGAACGTTGAAGACTGAAAGAGGATGTAGTGACTAGAATTGAGACAGGAATAATGCGTTGGTTTGGACATGTGGAGAGGATGAAGGAAGAAAGATTGACGAAACAAATATATATTGCGAATGTGAGTGAAAGAGCTGGTAAGGGACGTCCCAGGCGGACATACATCGACCAAATAGGGGATGTATTAGCAAAGGGGAAGATAAAAAGTACCCGGAACCGGCGTGCGTGCATGCAACGACTTATGAACGTTAATGAAGCGAAGGTGATCTGTGAGGATCGTGGCAAGTGGCAGTCCCTGGTCTCTGCATATCCCTCTGGGATACAGGTGTGAGGTTATGTATGTATGTATGTATGTATGTATGTATGTATGTATGTATGTATGTATGTATGTATGTATGTATGTATGTGTGTGTGTGTGTGTGTGTGTGTGTGTGTGTGTGTGTGTGTGTATGTATGTATGTATGTATGTATGTATGTATGTATGTATGTATGTATGTATGTATGTATGTATGTATGTATGTATGTATGTAACGCTTAAACACTTAAGTAACGTTCTGTCACGCTCTTTTCTGAGGAATCTGAAGAGACGGCATTACAGGTAACTATTTACTTACCGAAATTCTCAATCAAGAAACTGGTCCTGTATCTAGCAGGGGACAAGTACGGGCTAATTGGTTGATTTAAAAAATAAAAATATGTGCGGCTGATTGAGCTCAGCTAATTAGCAGGAGAAAATACTACAACGATCTTTACTATACGGATAAATAAAATAGTAGCGGTTCTACAGATTGAGCTATTGTGGTGTCCGCCGAGACAAAATCATATTTTATTTCGGTTTCCAACATTTTTACGAGCATAACTTCTGTTTATCAATTTACTACGGCATGGTGTGAACTCGGTTCAAGCTCGCGGCACCAGAAATTGGCAGAAATTGCGCAAGTTTGCGATTTGTTTGCGAAAACAAAAATCGTAAATTGCTTATAATGGGCTGAACAAAAGAGCGACTCGGCTATTTCGTTCCTTAAGCTCGATGAGAATTATGAGAGAAACGTATAGGGCTTTTGTCAAAATGTCGGCTTTGCTTTTCTGAATGTTTGTGACGAACTACTGGCCTTCCGCCGCATTTCCGCTATGGAATTGGTATAGATAAAAGATTTTCATCAATGCCGTGTTTACACCCAGCCCGTGTGACCCAGTACAGCGACGCTAGTTACGGGTTATAAATGTCAAAAGCCACGAAATTCCAGTAAATTGATTGAAATGAAATGAAAAGGTTTTATTCAAAGTAGCACAGAAACTGCGGCCTAATGAACGTTACAATTCAAACTAGGTGTCCATTTCAAAATCTAGATCATTTAGGAGAAAAATGGACAAAAAAACTCCAGTTAACAAAAGTACTGGACTTTTGTTAACTGGAGTTTTTTTGTCCATTTTTCATTTTTCCAAAAACTCAATTTCTGTCATTTTAGAGCCACAAAACGCGTGACTCGTGCCATCGTACTCATCCTGGGTGCTGTTATGCAAGTGTAGAAGGGTCTATAAGGTATATCCCAGGTGGATATACTTCGACCAAATAGGAGATGTACTAGCAAAGAGCAAGATAAAAAGTATACGAAACCGTTGATCGTTGATGATGCGAAGGTGATCTGTCAGAATCGTGGCAGTCTCTGGTCTCTGCCTACCCCTCTGCGATGCAGGCGTGAGTTTAGTTTTTTATCAAATTGTCATAGTAAACCATTTATTCTATTTCTATGAAAAATATCTCGTCGCCAACTATGTGACAGTCTTCGTTTGTCTACTTCCCGTCGACCATCTGCAAGGCCGGATTAAAAGGTGTTCAAGGCTCGTGGTATTTTTTTTTCTAATCAGCTTCGCTATACGCGGCATCAGCTAGAATATTTTATCTCCAAGTTTCAATATGGGGGCCCTCACGTGGAGGCCCCGGACCTGTAGCCAAGTCCCCCAAATCTGGCCCTGACCATCAGTGTTCTCATCTAACCGTATTCCCGCCCATCTCTACTTCAGTTTCGTGATTCGTTACCCATGTCTTCCTTTAGAAAATGTCATAAAAGTCGATGTTAGCATGGAATATTCTCGATCATTGCAAACAAAGTATAATTAAACCCTTTTAGCTTTATTATTATTTTTAGCCTCTAAATAAGTTTTTAAAATTAAACCCACTTGTTGGCAAAACTACTATACCTGAATATCATCGATATTTATGTAGTTCTTAGTTGTTTTTCCAATCGCGAAGTTCGATATTGGATACCACTTCGTTATGAGTTCCGATAAGAAAAGGAAAGTTATACTTACCTGAATCTCGCTATAACTATTGAGTTAGTGGTCTGCTCTCTTCTTCAAACTTTTACTGCGCGAAAATATAATCAATCAGAACTAACTTTGGCGCTCTGAGGTGACCGAACTCTGGCAATTGGGCGCGCGATCTCATGAACATATAAATATGCCAATAGATTACCTCGATATCAGCCCTTGTATGGCCCCACTATTGGGGCACGGATCTCTTCCTGCATCACTGGATGGTTAGGCCATACTCCACCACGAGGGCCAAATGTGGGTTGTAGAACAGTGGGGGCCTTACTGTCAGAAGTTATCAAGCCACCCCCCAACAAGGAAAGTAATCTTATAAAAAATATAATAAGTCTGCCTCTACTAATAACGTACTTATAAAGATATTATTTTTGACTATTTTACTTAAAAATGCCTTCGACAAGATGTAACATACTCAAGAGCATTCGTTTTTATATCTCAGTCTTATAGTTTGATACAAGCCTAGCACATAGAACAATTAAAGGATACTTTTACTAATAATATCATTGAATAAGCGTAAATATTCTCAAGAGTATTTGTTTTTATATCACAGTCTTGTAAACAGCTACTATATTATCTTATAAGATACTTATTGGAACAAGTATCCTATAATTGTTTTCAGAAAGATCAAATAGTCCTGAATATTATATTGATCCTATAATAGTATTCTGTAAGAGAACAAGATATTATAACACACTAAGCTAATATAATTATAAGCTCGCGTCTTTAAAGTTTTGTTCAAGACTCTTTTAAGTGTAACAATACTTAATTAGAGCGATATTAGGTCAAACAATCGTGTAAGCTACTAGATCAAGCAATTTATTAGTAAACGTCCACTGTTTAGTTTTGATTCAGTTATTCAAATTCGTTGTGTGAAAATTGTTTATTATGGATATAAGCGATTGGAAACGATTTAAAAGGAGCGGTGGTTATAGAAGAAAAGTGACAAACAAGTATAAAGAATTACTGAAGCCAGATTCTCCAGTAATATTTCCATCGTTATTAGAAACTAACTATGGTGCGCCAAGTGCAAATACAGGGGAAGTAAATGAGGGTTCCGCAATGGAAAATATTTTTTTACCCTTAGCCAATCGCTCGGAGATGGAAGAAGTCAAAAATGTTGTAGAAGAATACGACTCTGATGTCGACGAAAGTACTGAGCATGAAAAAAATCATGAATTGCGTGAAGGTGTAAAAAGTTGGGCCATAAAATTTAATATACCCCACATAGCCCTGAATGAACTATCTACAATTTTAAACGCAAGACTAGGTAATGTTTTACCTAAAGATGTACGAACCTTATTACATACTAATAAAGAAACTGTGCATATAACAACGTCGAACCCAGGACAGTATTGGCATAAAAATATATTAAAGCAACTGGATTTGCATTGTTCAATGAATATGATTTCATTAAATATCAGTATAGATGGATTGCCAGTATACAACAGTTCGAGACATCAACTCTGGCCTATTTTGTGCAACATCTATGAAATACCTCATATTCCGCCTTTCATGATTGGTAAATATACTTACACGATTATTTTAATAAGTAGCTTAGTCATGTTAAAATATCACAATTTTTTTTTTCAGGAATTTATGCAGGCGACGGAAAGCCTTCTGATCTGAATACATATTTGGGGTTTTTGGTGAAAGAAATGAATGAACTTGAAACAGATGGATTAGTAACAACAAATTTGGCTGGCACTGAAACTACAATCAATGTTAAAATAAGAGCCTTCATTTGTGATTCGCCAGCAAGGGCTCTAATAAAAGGCAATGGGTATTCCCTGCAAGTTGTGGCCTGCATGATAAAATTGTTCTCTATTCACATTTCACTTATTATTCCATGATCATTTTTTTTTTATTTACATTTGTGTTGTAATTAGTTGGGCTAATTTAAGTACTTAGTTATCAATTTTAAAAACCTATGTAGAGGCTAAAAATTTCACCCATGCCGGGACTTGAACCCGCGACCTCTGGCTCACCGTGCCAGCGCTCTCCCAACTGAGCTAATTTCAATTCAATTCATTTATTTCAAATATAAAAAAATCATATAGATTTGTTAGTAATCTTATTCTAGTGTTAGTACATATTGTTCTTTTAACTAATGGGCAAGTGCAGGCATTGGCGAAATTTCGAACCTCTTAACAATATTCTCTGTATTAGATACAGAGAAGTTGTCAATTAGTTGTCAACTGATCGAAGTAGCCTAAACGTCGACCAGTCGCTTTCCAGATTTTTTCGTCGCCGATTTTATTTCCAGAGTAGCCTAAATGGCGGAAAATCGCCTACGTTGGCAATAGTGGGTACCTATATTTGTGCGGCGGCGGCGGTGGCGCTGCCACGTTGAACGTATTAGGACTTGCCTCGCCGCCGCCTCAACAAAGGGGCGGGCGTCTGAATCCACATTCAGATAGGTAAACAACACGCATATAATATATAGGTATATGTATCAAATATAGGTTTTATTAACAACATTTTAGATCTTGGTTGGCTGTAATATTTTTTTTGCTATTTTTTTTATTTTTTACTTTACTTATGTATTTTTTTTAGATGACGACAAGAATCTGTAACCTGTTGATTTAGGTATACATATTAATAAAGTTGATTTATATATTATAAGGCCGATTCCGTGAGGAACCCTAATTTGTTTTAAAATGGAGGCAAGTTATCTGGATTGAAACTGTCATAAGTACTAATTTGCCTGTAATTGTCCCATAAGATACTCAATGCAGAGTATTTTCAAAACATGGCGAATGTTCGCAAGAATTATCGAAATATTTTATAACAATAATTATGCAGTGTGCTCTTTTTCAAATGGCGTTGTAATATTAATCAAATTTTGGTAGACATTTGCAATAAAAATGACTTCCCCGGCGAGTTCACACACTATATTATTAATATATTCCTGCACTTCAACAATGGTAGCTTCATTAAATTACAATATTTAAAACTGTTTAACAATAGGATGTATACTTAAATTTTTTATTTGCTGCACCAACCAGTCGAAACAAGAACAAAACAGTTAATAAAATGTACTTGTAACTAATACATTACCAAGTACATTACCAGTACATTGTAAGCAAGATTGCTCTAGTAAAATACTTATGTCAGATATCAACAAGAGTGTTTGTCCTTAAAAATGTTTCGCCTAGAAACTATATAGGAGCAATTGCCTTTCCGTAAGTGTATAATAGGACTTAGTGACATTCTGCAAGTTGATTATAAAATCATTATAAGAAGCAACACTCTAATAACTGCGCCCAAAACCCATATTTGTAGCTAACTACAAATATTTTATAAGTACATAAAAAAGTACTCTTCAAGAATACTGGGAGTACAAATTTTCCTTGTTGGGCCAGGCCATGTAAGCCATGTCAGAGACAGAGGCCTTATCTCTGATATGGCTTAAGGACTGTCATTACATGGCAGCCGGCACCAAGGGCTTAACGTGCCTTGCGAAGCAAGGGAGCGCTCGCAAAAATGCCACTAGCGGTAGTCACGAGACGGTCACCCGTCCTGCACCTGCGATAGATTACCTAAATTCGTTCTGGTCAAACTAAATATTCAACATTAGATTGGTCTGATGAGGATTATGTATTATTTGGTTAAACGTAATTTTACCTTAATTCTCAACTTAAGGTAATTTTGTTTTACGTACCTAATAAATAATCGCGATTAGATCCGTTTAATGTATAAACTGGGAAATGTGTACCGCAGTTGTAGATTGATATTTAAATCCATAGTTAGGGATCATTTATTTTTTCTAGTATTTCTTAATGATTCGCGATGTATGAGCATAATATCCATCTACAACTGCGGTACAAATTTCGTAATTGAATTTTTGATTTTTGGGTACAGTCACTTTATTAATAAATCGACTTGAATACCTAATAAGTAGCACATACTTGAATACCACACACACACACACAATAATAATAATAATAGTAAAATTAATAGGAATGAAGTAACCTGAGACACTATTTCAGATAACACACTGCCAATTTTATTAACAAAGTTTCATGAACTTTGTTAATGAAATTGGGAGTGTGTTATCAGAAATAGTATAATACTTGCGAGAAAATAATCTAGTATTGCCATAAAATGTCAATTTTGACGTTATAATCTAGTTTAGGTACTACAAGGGGTTTTATTCATTAATTGATTTAACAGTATTCACATGTATATATAGATATTTCACTACTTACACTATTATTATAAAAATGGAACTAAACCCAAAACATTCTAATTTAAATAAAATATTTGAGCCAGATCGCTGTCGGGCGGCAGAGTACCAAGAAGGCTGGCGACATTGCCTCGCTGTATGGCTAGGCTTATCCTTTGGCTAAAGTAAACACCAACCCTCTGGTAGGAATTGGAAAGTGGATAGATAGATAGATAGATAGATAGATAGATAGATAGATAGATAGATAGATAGATAGATAGATAGATAGATAGATAGATAGATAGATAGATAGATAGATAGATAGATAGATAGATAGATAGATAGATAGATAGATAGATAGATAGATAGATAGATAGATAGATAGATAGATAGATAGATAGATAGATAGATAGATAGATAGATAGATAGATAGATAGATAGATAGATAGATAGATAGATAGATAGATAGATAGATAGATAGATAGATAGATAGATAGATAGATAGATAGATAGATAGATAGATAGATAGATAGATAGATAGATAGATAGATAGATAGATAGATAGATAGATAGATAGATAGATAGATAGATAGATAGATAGATAGATAGATAGATAGATAGATAGATAGATAGATAGATAGATAGATAGATAGATAGATAGATAGATAGATAGATAGATAGATAGATAGATAGATAGATAGATAGATAGATAGATAGATAGATAGATAGATAGATAGATAGATAGATAGATAGATAGATAGATAGATAGATAGATAGATAGATAGATAGATAGATAGATAGATAGATAGATAGATAGATAGATAGATAGATAGATAGATAGATAGATAGATAGATAGATAGATAGATAGATAGATAGATAGATAGATAGATAGATAGATAGATAGATAGATAGATAGATAGATAGATAGATAGATAGATAGATAGATAGATAGATAGATAGATAGATAGATAGATAGATAGATAGATAGATAGATAGATAGATAGATAGATAGATAGATAGATAGATAGATAGATAGATAGATAGATAGATAGATAGATAGATAGATAGATAGATAGATAGATAGATAGATAGATAGATAGATAGATAGATAGATAGATAGATAGATAGATAGATAGATAGATAGATAGATAGATAGATAGATAGATAGATAGATAGATAGATAGATAGATAGATAGATAGATAGATAGATAGATAGATAGATAGATAGATAGATAGATAGATAGATAGATAGATAGATAGATAGATAGATAGATAGATAGATAGATAGATAGATAGATAGATAGATAGATAGATAGATAGATAGATAGATAGATAGATAGATAGATAGATAGATAGATAGATAGATAGATAGATAGATAGATAGATAGATAGATAGATAGATAGATAGATAGATAGATAGATAGATAGATAGATAGATAGATAGATAGATAGATAGATAGATAGATAGATAGATAGATAGATAGATAGATAGATAGATAGATAGATAGAGAACACTTTATTGTACATAAATTATTGTCTTGGAACTCTTACATTATTTAATACTTTCAAATTATATTAATTGCATGTATTTAACAAATTGTATAATAGTATATGTTTGTACCGAACTTAACTAAATTCATCTATTATGGGAAGAGCAGGGCTGCCTGGCACTGGTGTACACTTCATAGCAAGTCCCCAACACAGTGTAAAATTAAAGTTAAGTTGATAACCAAATAAAATATTTTTATTTGTATTTATTTACTAAGTATTAAGCAGACAAAAATTTAAAGAGGTATCCTTACCACTGCGACCCGATTTCTTCACAATAACCTCGCTAATGTTCAGCCTACTGCCTTGAAACCATGATAGGGATAAAAATATTCCTAAACAAGCATTCCTATTGCCAGATCAGCTGTTTCAATCAACCAGCTTTGCATATCGAAGCCAATCGCGGATAGAAAAGCCATCGAACGGCAATTAATTCCACGCTATTCCTGGGATGTCAGGCGCATAACTACTTCGCCGCTGAATATTGTAGTGGGTCGCTAATTTCCTCTTCGATTCTGCTTCACTTTAGCCTAGCATAGGCTTTGCTAAGACCAGACTCGATTCTGGTTGTGCATTATATGTATTATTATAGTATAATGACAAATGCATGGTCGGGTCACGTGACAGGTTTCTTATTATAGTCTGTTAGCTTTTAGAATGTACCTCGGGCTCTAGAGTAGGCTTCGTTTTTCGCCGAAAGTACTTTACTTTTTTACTTTATATAAAATGTTGCAGTCGGGACCCATTAGAGGATTTTGAACAAACAGTAATGGGTCCCGCCTGCAACATTTTATATAAAGTAATAAATGCAACAGTTTGAGCAAATAATGCTTATAAAGTTATATAATTTGGTCCCTCAAGTAAAGCAGCATCATCTCTTCTGATTCGAGGTTAGCATTTTAAAATAAAATTATCTTGTTTTTCCCTTTCAGTTCATTTATCACTGCAGTATTATTTTTTTTATTTTCGAACTTTTAGTGACTCAGTAAAATGATAAAATTTAAAGGTGCATCTGTTCTGCTCACATGTTTTAAATCGTAATATTATTTTCTTTCCTAAATGAATTTTAGTTTATTGCTTTATTTTCTATTGTTCGACAAAGGACGTGTCTGGGCAAATCATAAATATTTTTATTGATATAGTCATGGGTATCACCTGCCTGCATTCAAAATTTATGTCGTACGATATGTTTAGCTAGTATAATCAATATGGTCCACCAAAGGTGTTAAACGATCTAGAATATTCGCAAAGTGATAAAAGGAAGCGACAGATTTATTTCCTTACATAAATTGTCTGCTTTTTTATGTCACCTAAAAACGTTCTACGTAGTTCAACAAAAGTATATTTTTAAAATATAAATGAATGATCTAGAAGGAACAAACCACTTTATAGGCATTACTTCTTTCCGTATTTGTACCGATTCTATAAACGGGTTGTTTACATGTAGACCAAAGCCGAAATTATGTAACACATGTATTAGAATAAATCAAATATAGCACGCCATGTAGTGGCCAAAAGTGGTACTTTAATTGCTTAGAAGTGAATGTTATTTTTTGTTCCGTTGGTTCTCTATTAATGCTGATTTTATGTTACCTACGACATCCGCAAAATTCAGTTTTAAATACTTCACACCTTTTAGGCGTAGTTCAACAAAATTAGGATTTGAATTCAATGAACTAAATGTAACAGCGCCATCTAGTGGCTCCTAGCTGTACTTTAACGAAGCTTATTTACGTTTTTAATTTTTCGTCACGGTTCTGATCGCATAATTCTGATTTTATATAGCTGACGATGCCGAAGCGAATGACACCTTATTTAACGAAATCTGACCATTGGTTAAGGAGTTATGAGAGAACATAGAATCGGACATACATACATACATACATACATACATACATACATACATACATACATACATACATACATACATACATACATACATACATACATACATACATACATACATACATACATACATACATACATACATACATACATACATACATACATACATACATACATACATACATACATACATACATACATACATACATACATACATACATACATACATACATACATACATACATACATACATACATACATACATACATACATACATACATACGAACTAAACACATTGCCCTCCTTTTGGGCTTCTCCTCAGTCGTGTAATAAATAAATAGATTTCAAGTGGCAAAGGCGGTAATGCTATGAATTGACGCGTTTCATCGTTTTGTACATTGTCCTGAAAAGCATTAACAGAATCTAGACTCTCATTCTAAATATAACAATTAAATCAAAATAAGTAATCTATATAAATCCCAGGGTACAGTATATTATTACTATCAGAAATATGGCATTAATCCTCCACTGCAATCTTAGAGTATATACGTAGTAGTATATACATAGTAGTATATACTAGTATATACGTAGTAGTATATACTCTAAGACTGTAATTTAATTTTTTTAAATTAATTTTGTTTATTCAGGAAACCAACCAGCTTTACAATGTAACATACTTCTTATATTAGACAAACTTAATTGCGAATTATAGGTTACCTCAGAAGATACAATGTTCTGAGTTATTACGTTAAAAAAAAAACTAATTCACAAAACCGGATCAACACAACTTACATAATTACTTCTTTAAGAAAACTGAATTGTGATTCTAAACAACACCATTTTCTCATCTTAATAGATTAGGTATTTGTTTGTTGATTATGATGAACAAATAGATACACAAGTAAATATTATTTTCACATATAAATACATAAATGAGTAGCTAAACAAATAATAATATATATAGACATATATTAATTATTAAAAAGTAACATAAACATAAATGAATAAATAAATAGGTTTTTAAAAATGAATAAATAAAGATATGTTGCATGTAAATGAAGTATGTAATTTCGCAATGAAATTATTGCTCGGTTTCCGAAGTAGGCTCCTTGAGCCGGGCTACAAATTGTCTGTTAAATTAATATTTATTAAGCAAAAATGGATCTGTTTCTTTAAAAAACTTTTTGAATATATGGGCCAATCTAGTAAGAACTGCATTTCTGGCATAGTTTGTGCGATGCAAGGGCACATGGAATAGAGTTGTATGTCGCGTGCGGCGCCGCGGGGTGTGCAACGCCAGACCCGCCAGCAGGTCCGGGCTGTCCATCCTCCCGTGCATTATGTCCCACAGCAAACCCATATCCAACACAAGACGACGCTCTTCAAGAGTAAGCATATTATAACGCCAACAATCATATCCGTACGCATCGGATGAACTACGAGTTCGATAATTTAGATATTTTATAAATTTTGTTTGAATTCTCTCATTCTGTTTGTATATAATATATTGCGGTGACCAGATCGGACTCGCGTACTCCAAGATGCTACGTACGTAAGCAAAGTAAACTGTTTTTAAAGTAGCAGATTCAGAGAAAGGTTTGCGTACACGCATAGCGAATCCTAGGTTCTTAAATGCTTTATTGACTATTTTATCGATGTGGATGTTCATAGTCATTTTACAGTCAAAATGAACCCCCAGGTCTCTGACGACCTCGACCCGCTGAACCACAACGCCATTAAAATTGTATTTATGTACATAAGGCTCTTTTTTTCTTATAAAGCTAATACATTGGCATTTCGATATGTTAACTGAAATTCTATTATTTGTATAGTAATTAAATAACCGATTAAGATCAGTCTGAAGTCTCTGGCAATCATCTTTAGAATTAATGCGAATAAATATTTTTTTGTCGTCTGCGTAGAGCAAATGCTTAGAATAAACAAAACACTTTCCTATGTCATATAAGTAGGCGTTGTAGAACAGCGGCCCGAGGTGGGATCCTGCGGGACTCCGGATGGAATGGTGACGTAGTCCGATTTAAAGCCGCCAACCACAACAGCCTGGGAACGATTGGTCAGATAGGATTCCCAGCTTCTGTAGCTTAGCAAGTAGGATGACGTGATCTACACGATAGAAAGCTTTTTCGAAGTCGATGTAGACCATGTCAACCTGACAAATACGAAGTAATAAATACTTCGAAGGCTCAGTCGTCATAACAATTTTTTTTTCAGCAATAGCAACGACTTTTGGTATTGCTTTTTAGTAGCAATACCAAAAGCCTAAACCTTTGCTTCACTTCGTAAAAGAATTTAACATAATGTTGCATAATGCAAAATCAGCCTTTAACTATCACGTCCAGGCCCGAGATTCTGTTAATGCATTGTAGTAAAATGACAATTGAACGAATGTGGCGATTTCATTTCATTGCTGCTTTAAGTCTACGCCCGCAAACGTAGGGCTTCCAGGCGCCAATGGTATAAAAAAAGTCACGTGACCGTTCCATTTTTCTGTGATTGTAGTGTAATGCACTAACAGAATTAAGGCATAGGGCGCAGGCTTTCTCTATTAAGGAAAAGCGGGTCATAGTGATCTTCCACTATAAAGGGAAATTTCCCGCCAGGCAGTTCGTATGCCTGGGGACGGCCGGTCCAGCTGTTGTTAGTTGGACGTTATATTTATGGTATGTCATGTGTAACCCTTGTGTAACACTGATTGCGTCATGCAGGAATGTTGGAGTTTGTAGTGCGCGCGCAGAGTTGACATGTGCTCGCCACACTCTCGAAGAGTGAGAGAGTAGGGCTTCATTATCACGCGTGTTTGCAGCGGATTGGCAGTTTCAAACACCTTAAACGTTTGTGTTTCGACATGATGTTTTCCTTCACTGCTAGAGAATGGAATTACTACTACAAATTCACAAGTGTACGTAACTTTTTAAGCAAATCCATGACGGATTCGGACCTACGACCTCCTGTTTTTGAAGCCAGCGTTCTGCCACGTTTCTCCACAGCACTACCACAGATAACAAAATTGATAAAACCTTAGTATAAATTATTTGCGTTAAAAATTTACTTGTCACGTTATTATTAATTAGCCTCTAAATAGGTTTTTAAAGTTGTGACGTTATTTTTATTGACACTCCTAATTGATGGACTGTGGAGTCCACAAATCAGATGCGTTGTAGCCATGCTGTGGAGCGTCTTGTGTGCGTTTTAGATTGCCCTCACTTGAAATTGGAATAGTTGGTTGATTTACCTATCTGGTGGTACGGTACTGTATGAACCTTAAAAAAACCTATTTAGAGGCTAAAAATTTCACCCATGCCGGGATTCGAACCCGCAACCTCTGGCTATCCGTGCCAGCGCTCTACCAATTGTATCAACCTTACATTCTTAGACTATATTCGGAAATTTTTATTAACCGACGTTCAAAACGGAAGATGTTTTCAATTCGTCGGTATCTTTTTATTTTTTATGTATGTTCTCCGATTACTCGAACACGCTTGGTCGATCGTTTTAAGGAAATAGTATATTTCATAACAAGTGCGGAAAAGCTGTCATTGTAAAGAGTTCCGACAAAAGTCTACCCGAGCCCAGGCGCAGCCGAAGGCGAGGGTTGACAGTCGGAACAAGTTTCAATGACAGTTCCGCACGTGTGCGACTATTTTTAATACAGTTGCTTTTTTTTTACCTTTCCCGCACTAGTGCGTTCTCTTTCCCAACTGTCAAAATAATGTCTATTAAAAAGAAAAACCAACCATGAAGTTTTTACTAAAAAAATCAAAAGTTTTTATGATTCATGCAAATACTTATATTTCTAAAAAGAAGCTACTAATTTGTTTCAATATCAGATTTAATGATTTGATTGAATGAGTTAGGTTTGGTTTGATTTCATTTCATTAAATTTCATTTTCATTTCATATCAATAAAAAAAATCTACTGAAGACTTGGCTGTATGGGCATAGTTCCCTTTGCCTACCAGAATGGGTGAAAAAAAATCTCTGCTTATATTCTTTTACCGTTGGCGCCATTTTCCAAATATTTTTTATTATTGCTTAATTTTTTCCGCAACTTTTTCGTACACGTCGTTGCCACACCGTCCTAAAAGGGACGGTTTTCCGTCCTTTTTATTTTACGACCGTCCCTTCACCGTCCCATTGCTACCACCGTCCCTTTTTCTAAGCTGCCACTCCGTCTACGCATCACAATCAACATTTTATTAGTGAACACATCCAACTAAGTGATTATGTTTTCTTTGAACGCATCCTTACAACAGCGCTAAGCAAAAACTGAGATAACATTATATTTATTTGTTATGGGGAACAAAGATAGCAATATTTTTGACAAGCCGCTTACGAACTCATGGCATGGTCCGTTCCGAATTAGGAAAAAACTAGCTATAGCTCACATAACACTCAGTACAGTAGAGTGGATGAGATGGATAACATGAATTAATAATTGAATGAACTGCAACCTAAATAATTTGCGTAGAGCGGAACATCATCAATGAAAAGAAAACAAACATTTTGCCGTGATTTTACTATTTGTTTCTTACGATTTGAACATACTAATTTTATGTATAATAAACTATAAAGATAATGCATGATAAAATAAATTGACTAATTATTATTGTGTTTGGTGGTTGGCGGTTGAGCGTCATGATTTCATGAACTTATCACTAACAACTTGAGCAATAAGGTATAATAACTATAAATACCTACCTAGTATCTTGTTTTTTTACTTTATTTCTTTACTATACATACAGTACATTGAAAACCGTACCTTAATCTTGAAAACAGTCCTTTTTCAGATTGGGTAACGTCCGAAATACATTTTCGGTTGCGGCAACACTTCACGTGCGGAACCGTCATTGCAACTTGTTCCGACTGTCAACCCTCACCTTCGGCTGCGCCTCGGCTCGGGTCGACATTTGTCGGAACTCTTTGCAATGACAGCCTTTCCGCACTGAAATATACTATTTTGATTGAAAGAGTTGACTACACAGGTGATCCCATAGTCACCAATTCAGAATCTGGTGATAAGATTCTGGATAATACGAGAGAACTTTTCAAGTTTCAGTCACACCTGAACTGATTCCAGTGTGACTGGAACACTCGTGAGAATATCTCACGAGTGTCCTGGGCTCGGTATGTCGCAATATAAGTAAGGTAAATAATGACATGTGGAGAGGATGAAGGAAGAAAGATTGACGAAACAAATATATATTGCGAATGTGAGTGGAAGGGCTGGTAAAGGACATCCCAGACGGACTTACATCGACCAAATAGGGGATGTATTAGCGAAGGGAAAGATAAAAAGTACCCGGAACCGGCGTGCGTGCATGCAACGACTTATGAACGTTGATGAAGCGAAGGTGATCTGTCAGGATCGTGGCAAGTGGCAGTCCCTGGTCTCTGCCTACCCCTCTGGGATACAGGCGTGAGGTTATGTATGTATGTATGTATGTATGTATGTAAATAATACGTATGTATGTATAATAACTTCGAACTTCCTTAGTGATAAGCAAACAAAATAACATCCACACAATACAATAATTTGTCCTAACTACTTGTCTGGATACCATAGCATACGATACCCTGTGCTATGGTAACCAGACAAGGACATTACATTATGGAAAACCACCCAGACTGAAGCCATTCGTTAAATCAAAGTACGGCGGTCTCAAAGTCAACACTCCATGTACATACTACTCAATACTACTTAACACTCACGGGATAAAGTTAAAATTGGCTTGATTTAACTGTAAATGTGAAGTTTGTTGCGGTTAACGTGCTCGATCGTCGTGAAGCTTATTTAATCAACCGCCATTTACCAGTCGAGCAAAATCGCGGCTTATTCTGTAACGAAGTAATTATTTCGCCGTTCGTAGGTACCTATTACCATATAAATACCGTCGAATTAGAGTAATATACTACCTAACTACGAGTATACCTTTGATTGGACCGACTAATTTCAGATTTGTTGTTAAGCAGAAGTTTTTCCTCGATGTTTGTTGCTTTCTATATTATATTATTTTATTTTATTTATAAAAGACACAATGCAAATACAGATGTTGCAGTAACATTAACAATTGTATGTCTTATATGCACCCCTTTAACAGGCGTCCACAACAATTACTCGTATCATTATAATCTTAGCTAAAATTAAAACATATTAAAGCTTATAGCTATAGTAAAATTAGGTATGTACCCAGTAAGCTACAGCTAGCATTGACATTCACCAAACAGAATGTAATTTTTTCCGTTGAAATAGATTGATTTCATTTCATTTCACATTCACAGGACATTATTCAAGTTTTTGTGTTATTATTTAACTCCTTTGTTATTTTGCAGCTCCATTTTTTTTAACTCCTTTATTATTTCTTCCTCCTCTCTCCCTCCTAAAGAAAGTCTGTGCCCGGCAGTGCCACGTACTTATTATTATTAAATATTTATAAGAATTGCTACGGCTTTTGCCACGAGGTTTTCTTTCAACCAAATAGATTTATTTTTTATTTATTTTCTTTATTAGGAAAACCAACCAGTACAACAATTAACATTGGTAATTAAACAAAACACTTGAATAACGAATTATAGGTTTCCACAACTTAAATACGTAAATCAAAAGAGCAGTCGTAAGGCCCTGAAACACAGAATTGCCCCAAAAAAAAAACATATATATATATGTACATATATAGTGATATATGATATTTAATAAATATTAAATAGGTAGATAAATAAATAAAAAAAAAAATAGTAAAAAAAAAAATACATAAATATATATATTTCATATGTATATACACATGTAAAATTAATAACTACATAACAAAGGTAGACAAATACCCTCAACGTACAGATTTCACATCTTATTTAAGACAAGCAACTGAGCCATTAGGAAGCTATTATTATTACACTGGTGCAACAGACAGATCTTCGCATAGTACCTGATTAGGACAAAAAACAAAAGCTCTACGCCTAATGGGAGGTATAGGTATGGGCCGATTGTGTTGCACAATGATTGCCAATCTTCTCCTATCGTTTCACGCATGCAATACCAGAATGGGTCTCTATTCTTCGTGCTGGCTCACTCACTGCATCCGATGCGCCCGTGGTTCGGACACAATAGAGGCTTTGTGCGTGTACAGTCGCGAGCTATCAGGAAACTGCTCGTGTCCAACGCGCGTTAGTGTACGTGCTTGCGTTTGTACCTATCGATGTGTTACAGGTTGTGTACGGCAGATAACTAGTACAACTTTGTAGGTGCGGGCATGAGCCGGAGAGGCATTGAGTAAGCCAATCGGCAATGATCTGTTTGATAATGTTTAGCAATTCTATTTTCTAAATATGTAGAGACAATAAACAGTGACAATATTGCGATACGATAATATTAATTATACTTTATTGCACAAACATATTTCATAGGAAATAATGTGTACAAACTGGAGCTTCTCTCTGTAATATATATTGAATTTTTAAAGAGTTTGTCAGGATGTTAGCAATTGGTAAACACTTTTTTTTTGCCTACTTCTCGACACCATAAGCGTGAGTTTATAAGCATGTGTGTTAATTACAATATTGATTTATTAAAAGTGTCATAATACCCGAACAAGTCAGAAACTCAGAACGTAATCCATTTAGATATTACTTACGAGCATTTTGCGCGTAAGTATGAGACGGTGCAAACCTCTTTACACCATTTTTATTTCTTTTTCTATCTATCATTTTCAAATATTTAAATTTTGTCACTCATTCTTCGATTTCCCTCATTTTTCACCACTACTACTTTACCCTTTGACCAGATCTGACTATTTTACCTGTTTCTCCGTTTTTTTATCCAGTTTTCTGTTTTAAAGTTACTATAAATCTACAAATAAAACCACACCTGAAGTCGTTCCAGAGTTTATTTATTATTATAAAAGTTATAAAACGTTCCAAGTAGTATATATTCCGGTCTATTTTCTTTTTTAATGCACTAACCCGTGCTAAGGACAATTTTAAAAACCTATTTAGAGGCTAAAAATTCCACCCATGCCGGGATTCGAACCCGTGACCTCTGGCTATCAGTGCCAGCGCTCTTTCCAATTGAGCTAATGGGCGACTCACCGGCATGAGTGAAATTTTGAACCTCTTTACAATATTCTCTGTATTACGTACAGGCAGCGACATATCGCTGAAGTAATTTGCATCACTTGCAGCCCCGAGTACCTACTTTGCAGTTAGGTTTTACATCGGAATGATATCACTGTACCCACATGATTATTTTCTTTTTTAATGCACTAACCCGTGCTAAGGACAATTTTAAAAAATCTATTTAGAGGGTAAAAATTCCACCCATTCCGGGATTCGAACCCGCGACCTCTGGCTATCCTGGCTATAGCTAATGGGCGACATTTCGGTCTACTGACACCTTTATTTTTAATTATACACAGGAGTACTCCAGGAAGGTAAATAAAACAGCGCTAAGTACAAAATCTTAATGATTCATTGGCGAGCGCACTTTGAAGTGAAATCTTAATTAAAACTGTAGGGTGGTTTATTTAGTTTACTGCTTTGGCTAAGGAATTGCAGCACCAGGGTAGAATTTCTTTTCGGATTAAAACTTGGCAAAGATTGAATGACTTCCCAACTACACCTGATGTTTGTAAGCTTTAATATCATATTTTTAGTTCTCATTGCAGTTTTTATTTCCGGACGTGCTGAATAGACATGTGTAAGAATGCTGGTCGTCGTGGTCAGGCTATACCAGTCCACTGCTGGACATAGCCCTCCCCTAAAGAGCGCCACGTCGTGCTATCATAGGGGGTAATACCCATAAAGAATGCTGGTAACATTACAAAATGCATTGACATTATGTAAGGTATAAATATGCCTTGTTTGTTGTAATGTCAGAAGCATTATACAAACAGTTTTAAAAACCTATATAGAGGCTAAAAATTCCACCCATGCCGGGATTCGAACCCGCGACCTCTGGCTATCCGAGCCAGCGCTCTTTCCAACTGAGCTAATGGGCGACTCACCAGCATCAGTGAAATTTCGAACCTCTTTACACTATTCTCTGTATTACGTACAGGCAGCGACATCTGGCTTAAGTAAATTGCATCACTTACAGCCCCCACTACCTACTTTGCAGTTAGGTCCTTAAATAAAATTAAAATTAAAGTTAAATTGTCCTTCGCACGGGTTAGTTCAGTAAAAATAAAAATATGTTATTATAAGCTGTTTATATAATTATACAAACAGCTTCATGAAATATTACGCATTGTTTTAAAGCATTATCTTGTAAATAAAATGTTTGAATATTATATTTTCGAGAAAATAGCAAAATTCGGGAGTGTACGCCGTCTACTTAATCAACATCAAAGTTGTTAGTATATAGATAGAATCTTCTTTATTGCATGTACACCAGGAATGACATAAAAGACTTAAAAATAACAGTACAGTACAAGTGGGGGCCTTATTACTAAAATAATTTCTTCCAGACAACCATTGATGGAAAAGAAGAAACGGAAACTGAAAGACGGGTAGTCGTTGCAACTAAACAATATTAGAGAAGATCTTGTATAGTTGATACACAAACATAAACGGTACATAGATATGAAATAAATAAAAATAAACATATAAAAAAAACATAGGACATGAACGAAAAATATACCTACATAATACTAGAAAGGGATTTCACAAATAAAATCAACAAACTTACATTAAGACAAAAATAATGATTTTTCACTCTGCTCTTAAATATTGGCAGGGACGGTGAAAATTTTACGGCCAGGGGAAGATCGTTCCACAGGCGGACAGCTAAAGGAATTGCTAAAGAACCTTGTCGAATGAGTTGGTGCCTTCAGCAATCGATTATGACCGGAACCCAATGTCCGACTGTGCGTATCACTTAATACATTATACAAAGAAGAAGCTAACAAATATTTTTCATCAAAAGTTTAACTTAATTACCAGAATCAGTCTCTCGAATCGAACTAACTCTTGTTTCAAAGCGCACAAGAAGGATATGCGTCTACGAAATCAGTAGTAAGTCATCGACTGATTTCAGTTAGTCTTTGAGATTTCAGTTAGTCTTTGACGCCCTAGTGTGACATACTCATTTGATAAAGCTGCTCAATAATTTGCTTTTTATAAATATAAAAACGTTGTGCAAGTTCATTTATGAAAGTTTCTTGGTCACCGAAAGTGTAAATAAACATAGTGAGTGGAGTATATTACAAGTATTAAGTACAAAACAGGAGTTGTGGAACAAAGAATCAGCTGTTCGTAATCTTTGTAACGGTCTAGTGAGTGTGATAAACAATCTCATTAACAAGCCATTTTCGCGGTTGGTGCGACTACTTAAGGTCTAATTTCACGCGACGCTTCTTTCTGGCTGGCAAAATACTGACCGGGCTTGCTAGTTGACACGGATCACCGATCACAGATACGACACAATTTTGGTTTGTCTCTCAGAGAATTTTAAGAGTACTTGAAGCTTTGGGATAACTATAACTCATCATGAACTGTGAGGCATGCATGCAAGCAGTCGCAAGCAACGAGTCCCTGAAGTGCTACTTATGTAGCAGAGGCTACCACCACCAATGCCTCAATATGACTTCGGCCACGTATCGGGAGATGAATAAAAAAGCCTGGCAGTGTCCCTCTTGCGACAACATAACAAAGCGCTATAATAACGCGGGCGGTCGCAAAAGAGGAGACGAAACACCTACCCGCAAGCAATTCGAGGAGCGACCTGCCGCCGCATCCGCGTCCGCTATGACTGAGCCGGCAAGGGTCCCACCAGCTATCCTGAGTGATGGGCATAAGGTCCCTACGGATGTGATGCCCGGCAAGCCCTCGGCTCCTGTATCTTATGAGCAGTTTGGAAAGCTTCTGGACGACAAGCTCGACCAATTTAGGGCCACAATAACTAGAGACTTTAATCTCATCCTGGGGAAATTGCGTGAGAGCTTCCAAAAAGAGGTAGAAGTCCTACGCGCCGAAAATGCAAAGTTGCGGGAAGATTTTAAGGCACTTGAAGAAAAAGCTAGTACCTCGGACGCCACTAAGACGTCAGAAATGATCGCGGGTCTCCAATCGCTGCTGAATGAGAGGGATCAGGAGATGCTTTCAAACGACGTAGAGGTCTCGGGCATTCCTGAATTCGACGGTGAATCTGTGGGACACCTGGTGATGGCGGCGGCGACGAAGCTCGGTATGACGCTCGACGAGCGCGATATCGTGAACGTAGGCAGGGTCGGACCCAGGCACGGTTCTTTGGAGGGTGCCCCGGCGCCGCGCCCCCGTCCCATCGTCATCCGGCTGACTCGGCGTTCGCTCCGTGACCAGCTGTTGCAGGGTGCACGTGTGCGCCGTGGAGCCACCACGGCTGAGCTAGGCCTTCCCCCGCATGTAGAAAAACGATTCTACATAAACGAACGGCTCACAAAAGTAAACCGTGCTCTATTCGCGAAGGCTCGTGACGCGGGAAGAAACGCAAAATGGAGGTTCATCTGGACAAAAGAAGGTCGAATTTATGGTCGTAAAGATCAAAACTCACAAAGATTTGTATTACGTACTGAAGATGATATTAATTCTTTTATCAAAGCCTAAATAGGTCTACTATGTATGTTTCTTTGTTTATCTGTCTTGTTTGCGTGAGTGAAACTTCTGTACCTAGTGAAAGTGTTCAGTCCCAGCGGATAATTTTTCAGAGTAATTGTTTCTGCCCCTTCATAATATATCGATTCCTGCTCAATATATTCATTATAAACCCATACACAATATATCACTATTCAGTCTCCTTTTACACCGTAAATATTCTTTAAATTTTCGTTTATATTTCTTCTATTCGCCATGGATAAGGCCGGTTTAAAAATTAGTTTTCTTAATGCTGGGTCTTTAGGAACCAAACACGATGAATTCGAGGCTTCATTTATAAGGATCTCACCTGATATAATAGGTATAAACGAAACTTGGTTGAGAGAAGGAGAGGAGGGTCGGGCGCCTTTACTTCCGGGGTACCGTTTGCGTCATGTGCCACGGCCGCGCACCGTGCGACAGCGCGGAGGTGGCGTTGGATTTTATGTCCGCCGCGGCGTACGCGCCGTTACCGTCCCGCATCCCCCTGCGCCCGAACAAGTGGAACAGATGTGGCTTTCAGTATCGGTAAATGCTACCCGTTTGGTGATAGGGACAGCGTATAGACCACCGTGGCTCGGCTGTGACATCTTCCTCGATGCTATAAGTGAGTCGATATTAAGCTTTGCCAATTTTGATCACATAATCATGTTAGGTGACCTGAACATAAATGTGCTAGAACCTAGTGACAATCGTAATAAATTAGAGAATTTCTTGACTTGCATGACTTTAAAAAATCTGGTTTGTATTCCTACTCATTTTACCGAAAATTCGGCCACTTCTATTGACCTGGTGTGTACCAATGTCGACCCTGCTAAAATTGCTATTATTGTTGACCATATCCCTAGTTTATGTAGCCATGCTATAATCACGGCAGAATTTAAAATTAAAAAACCAAAAATACCACCCCGCAAAATTAAATATAGGCCTCTGAAAAATATTGACATTAATAATTTGAATTTAGAATTAGAATCGCTTAATTGGGATGACGTATCTCGAAACAAGAATGTGTGTGACATGGTTACAAAACTCACTGGCTTTATTATATGTTTATTCGATAAGCTTGCTCCATTGAAGACAATAGTAATTAATGACAAACAGAAACCATGGCTTACGAGTAACATTCGATACATGATGCAACTTCGTGATCAAGCGCATAAGAAGTTATTTCGCACTAAGTCTGATATCGACAAACAAGACTATAAATCTCTCAAACATCTGGTTAATGTCAGTTTGTATTACGAAAAGCGATGTTACTTTGAAAAATATGTAAACAGAAATATAAACAACCCTAAAACCCTATGGAAAACCCTGCAGAACATAGTTCTTCCCCAATTTAATAGGAAAAAAGACATACCCGATCACTTCGATGATCCCGACGAAATTAATAATCATTTTCTTAATATACCAGGGGATAATAGTTGCAGCATCTCAAGTCTAACATACTATGAATTTAATAGGCACGGTAATGCAACATTAACATTACATCCGGTAAATGAAATTACTGTTTCTAGGATTATCTTGTCACTTTCATCAAATGCACAAGGTGTAGATGGAATCAGTTTGGATATGATCATAGCAACCCTTCCACACTCATTAAGGTCTATTACAAACGTAAAAAATAAGTCAATAGCAACCTCCACTTTTCCAGAACTTTGGAAGACTGCCATTGTCCGACCAATACCTAAAAATTGTAATCCAGCGAATGTAACCGACCTTAGACCAATCAGCCTGTTGCCTGTGCTGTCCAAGATTCTCGAAAAGGTAATATATGATCAAGTTATGCGTTTTTGTGTGGACAATAATATACTACCATCAGTCCAGTCCGGATTTCGTAAAAGTCATAGTACAGACACAGCTCTGTTGGATGTTATAGACAATATTTTGTGTGCTCAGGATAATGGTAGCGGCAGTATTTTGGTTTTATTGGATTTTTCGCGCGCTTTTGACTCGATAAATCATTCCCTTTTGTTATCTAAACTGTCATATTACGGCTTCGATACTGCTAGTATTGAGTGGTTCAACAGTTACCTTAAGGGTCGCCGGCAGCGAGTACTTCTACAAAAATCGGATGGCACTACACGTGAATCCCTGGATAGGTTTCTCGACAGGGGAATTCCCCAAGGATCAATTATTGGTCCTCTATTATTTATTATTTACACATCTGATATAACGCAATATATCAAACATTGCAATTTTCACATATATGCTGATGATATTCAAATATATGCAAGACTTTCTCCAACAGATATAGCTTCTTGCATTCAGCGTCTTAATGAAGATTTAAATCGTGTAGCTGAGTGGTCCAAGGCGAACTGTTTGGTGCTAAATGCTACGAAAACTAAATATATGTTGCTGGGATCAAAGCAACAAATTAAAAAAGTTAACCAAGTAGATTTTCACGTGGAAATGTTGGGCACAAAAATAGAAAAGGTTGTAGAAGCACGGAATCTAGGCATCGTTATGGACGGGCAGTTGCATTTCGAGAAACACATTCAAGAAGTAGTAAGAAATTGTTTTTATCGACTCAAATTGTTGTATCGTATCCGTGATTTTATTAGTGCAGAGCTCCGAATTCGACTTTGCGAGACCTTAGTACTATCTAAACTCAATTACTGTGCCACTGTTTATGGTCCCTGTCTACTGCGAAAGACCCAAAATCTCTTGCAAAGGGTTCAAAATGCCTGCGCTCGATACTGTCTCCATATTCCACCTCGTGCGCACGTGACCCCCTTTCTCAATGGCGCAAACATTCTAAAAATGGAGGCAAGACAATGACTGCAGTTGGCAACTCTTTTGTTCGGCGTTATACAGACTCGCAATCCACCATATCTATTTCATAAACTTACCTGGCGACAAGCACGACATGCTGAGAGTTAAAGAGGGGCCACTGCACCACTTATTATACCGAGGCATCGTACAGCAGCCTTTCGCGGAAGTTTTAGGTATGCAGCTACTAAATGCTGGAACAATATCCCGCCGCCTCTCCGTATTTGCCAAAGCAAGCATACTTTTAAGGCCAATTACAAGGCTCATCTGTTGCAGATACAAAAACAAAATAACTAACACGGAAGTATAATAATATATATATAGGGTAAAGAGACCTAACTTTGGCACCCCACTATTTATTGGCACTTCTGTAAATTAAACTGTCTCATAAGAAAACACCTAATCTCACGGTGTTGCAACTTATTTAAATAGATTAGTACAATACTAAGACACATATCTGGCAACACATAAAAAAAAAGAAATGTCAATGGCGTCGGAACGATAATAACAGCTGAACGTGTTTCGACTATATCCGTGGAAACTATTTTTTTGGTAAGGTAGGAGCTTTTTTAATATCATCGAATCTTAGTCATCTAAGTGTTTTTAATGTGACTTATGATTTAAAGCAAATTCAGCGCGTATTATTCGAGTCTTTGACAGTTTATTTCTAAGAAATATTGTTTTTTTACAATTTTATCACGGTGCCAAAAATTGGTATCCCAAAATGTCCATATTCTAATTTATTGGCACTTGGGACAATAATTGGGTTTTCAAGTTGCTGTTTTTAGAGGTTTATTTTGTGCTTTATATAATTAAGTAGACCACCGCATTTTGTTTAATTTATAACTCATAGTCATAAACGCAATATTTCCAAATTCTGGCCCCGGTGCCAACCACTAAATCACCAATTATTGACACTAGGGCCAATAATTAGGCATTAGTATGGTGATAATTGGTGTCGTCTTACCTATGATATTAATTTTCAGCCTACCCGATTTATCTGAACATGAAACCAAAAATTAGAACTAAGAGCTCTGGAAAACAACCCAAAGAAATACGCCGACGTAAAAGATACAACTCAGAAAACTTGAATAAGGCACTACAAGCAGTTAAAGAGGGAATGAGTAAGAAGTTGGCGGCAAAGACTTATCAAGTACCGCGGGCTACTTTGCAATATAGGATTAAGAACCCTGAGCACCAGTCCCGTCCAGGCCCTCCTACTATTCTGACGGAAAAGGAAGAAAAAGACCTCGAAGATTGGATTACACTTAGTTGTAGAAAAGGTTTTCCAAGACGCAAAGATGATGTTATTTGTAGTGTGGCGAATTTATATTTTTTTTTTTTTATAGCAACAGAATTTACAATAATTGGCGTAAATTAACCATGCTTAATTTTTGAACATATGTATATATATGTGTGTGTATGTGTGTGTGTATGTATGTGTGTATGTATGTGTGTATTATGTATAATCTAATTTGATGTAATATTTATATTTCAAATTTTCATTTTCAAATTTTAATTGCATTATTGATGATAATTCCTTTCTAATTAATAATAATATAATTTAATGTAATATTGATTATGTTTGATTGATTTGTTGCCGCCTCTATAGGTTGGGTATTAATTTAGCAGGTCATCAAGTTTTGGAGCCGGGGCCCCCCTATAAAATAACCCTAGATACGCCAATGGGAATGTGGTTGCATACCTTTATACCGCTGGCAGATGCCTCGCACCTCAGTTTCTTGTCGTGTGTCTGGTCCTGGGTAAAGCGTACTAACGGCGCACGCATTGTGGATCAATTTTGAACGGAGGGTAGGTCCATCCGTAGGTCACCATTCCACACACAAATAATTTCATCGATCCATCGATGTTTTTCTTCGTTTGTCCGGGCACACTCAATATAATCTTATTTGTGTATTAATATTACTTATTATTTATTCTTTTTATCCGATAATAATACGTATTTATTACTCTCACTACCACTGCACATCTTATAGTATCTAAGTAAATATAATATGGTATTTCCTTCTTGTTCACATTAGGCGCAAATTAATAAATCAAATACACGTACATTACTAACCGCAGTATGGACCCGACTGAAAATCAGCGTTGCAACTGATCTCTCGGTTGCAACATTATGCTGAGTCGGGCCCATTTTGGGGACTCAATACTTAAAACTTCCTGACATTTTGTTAGATATTTAGATTTCTTTATGTTTGTCTTTGTGTTAACTGTTAACTACTTGTATTTCTACCGTCACCCGTTTGTGTTTTCTGCTGATTGTTGTATTATGTTGCGTGATTTTGTGTTTTTGAGTATTGTGTCGTCAAATAAATATATTTTTCTTTCTTTGTTTCTTTTTCTGATATTCGGATTAAATAATAATAAATAATAATTAAATACCTTGTATTTAATTATTCACTCGGTAGTTTTTGAAATTGCAAGCGTATGTCATAAAACCTTCCTACGTCATTAATACAACTTTCCTGATTCTTGTGCCATACTCACAAGTTATTACCATATCGATATCGATATCAACCCTTGTATGTACCACTGCTGGGGCATGGGTCTTATCCTGCATCGCAGCAAGGTTAGGCCTTACTCCACCACGGGGGCCAAGTCCGGGTTGGTGGAGGATTGCAAAGCAGTGGCGGGCCTTACTGTCAGAAGTTATCAAACTGCCCATAAGGCCTCTGACATTGCTTGACGACTGCCGGCACCAACAGCTTAACGTGCCTTGCGAAGCATGGAAACGCTCGGAAAAAATGCCACTAGCAGTAGTCACAGGACGGTCACCCATCCAGCACCTAACCGCGCCTGTAGTAGCTTAACTCAAGTGATTGATTCCAATCACTCGGTTCGACTAGGCCACGAGTGCTACCATTTTGGGGCTAATACTGTATTATGGATAGCCAATCTCTTTTTGAGTTATACCGGCTACTTATAAGAGAGTGCAAAGCATCATTTACTCAAATTCCCGCTTTTACTCTTCCTTCTATATCACCTTCACCCTTTCCATTTCTCTTAGATAATGTATTGTCATGCCATTTGAAAGGCGATTCTATATCACAGAACATAAAACATAACATAACTTCACGCCTGTATCCCAGAGGGGTACACAGTGACCAGAGACAGCAATTTTTCTTGATCATGACAGATCATCTTCGCTTCATCAACGTCGATGCATATTGCATGTCGTCGAGGTTGCTATCACTTGACTGTAAAATGTACAGAAGCGATAATTAATAAACAAATAATAATAATTGTTGAATTGTTTAAAATTATTGGAGCTATTTTTGGTACAGGCATTCCTCGAACCCGCACTGATTCACAGCACCGGGTTGCATTTCATAAAACTGCAATTCTTAGTTTATTATGATAATTCGATGTACATTGTTTGCCGATTGGTACAATTTAGTCTTCGCACTATTAATCGGCTATGCATTGAAAATAAAGTTACGCCCGTTTATGCCACACAAAAACGTATATTTCGACTCGCCATGGAATCAAAATTCATATGGTAGGTATTATTACAATTATATTCACAAAATATAAAATTTATCGTCCCGTTGACCTAAGACTACGAAATTTGGCAAGTAGTATCGTTTTATTCTACAAATACAGGAACAAATTTAAAAACTATAAATTTGTAATTAAATTATAAAGAAATTAGTCTTTGAAGTTCGGGAAAAGTTCAAAAAACAGCTGCTTTTGTTTACAGAACTAACAATTTCATCAAAGTAATTTTCAAAGGATATTGAACGAAGTTTTTCTTTTATAAGTTGGTTGCCTATTACGTTAACTTGTAAGAGGGTTCAATTGTAGTTCTTTAAAATAGAGTTTAAAGGACTATAGCTAGACCATCAACGCGTAACACGGCATCGGTAAAGGGTTTACGTGCCCAGCACATTTTTAGCGTTCTGTACCTCAAAGGAAAAACGCTTATAGGTCTGTGTCTGTTTGGCAAGACCCTTGTTCTCGGAAACGCGTCAAGGTATCGCATTGAAATTAAAACCGTGTTCAGGGTTTCAGGTCTACAGTCTAGACTTAACAAAAATCCTAGTAATTTAATCCGGTTATAGTCTAATAATGTGCAGATTAGTACAGTCGGTTAGCTTTTAGAATATACCTCGGCTGCTATCGGATAGGATCGGATATATTCGTGTAATAGAAATATCGGAACTAATGTGACACTTAATTTCGAAATTGGAACTAATACGACACTTTTACATTTATACAGAGCAGGAAGTAGTATTACACTCGTGTGCTATCGGCAAAAACCGTAGCCTACACTCTAGAGCCCGAGGTATATTCTAAAGGCTAACAGACTGTACCTGCAATCTTTCCGATTTAAGGTTGCCTGGAAGAAATTGCTATCAGCAATAAGGCCACCAATTGTACCTCTTCTTTTGTAACTGTTGTCTCTGTAATTATTTTCTGGTGTGTACAATAAAGAATATTCTTATCTTATCTTATCTACCTACAAATTTGTACGGAACCCTCGGTGCGCAAGTGCGACTAGCACTTGGCCGGTTTTTTATTATGTTCTTACTCGGTGATTCATAGCCGCGGGCCACATATAATGGTAGGTACTCTCGGTCGTCACCAGGTACTATCCGTTTTTACGCTTAGTTTAATATTTTTCCTTTTAAGTTCGGCTGCGGTGAATTACCCTTTCGCGTTTAGTAAAATAGTTGACGAACTAGTGGCAATAGCTTAAGACTGCCCCACACAGAGCAATTTTCAAACAAACGTAGTTTGGTTTTTATAGAAATAACATGCCGGATTGTAATAAAATTTTGCCAATACGTTTAGAAGACAAAAAAGGAGGTTTGGTCATACTTACAACTGAAAAAAATAGAATAAAAAGAAATAAGTATAAAACTTTCTGTGGAGCCTATTCTAAAGAAATGAAAAGAAAACGTTTTATTCAAAGTATCGCAGATACTGCGGCTTTAAACGTTACAAGTCAAACTAGACAAATCAAACTGAAGGCAATAATTGCTTTGGGATTAGTTTATTCTAAGCTCGATCAAATCTCTATTTCAGCCCTCTAAACGTATTGGCAAAGTTTCGTTTTGATCCATTAATTTGATTTAAAAAATGGCTTCAGTCTGGGACATATCATTACATGTCCTGGTACCAAACTAGAACCACATGTGCTATGGTAACCAGGTAAGGACATACATCCAGAGTTATGCCATTTGTACAAATTATATGTTCGGCTGCCTCCAGCGGGAATCGCATCTATGACCGCGGTTTTTGTCAAGCGCGTTAATCGCTAGACCAACCAGCTGTGCGTCGTATAACTAACGACATCAGAAAAAGCTTTTTCCACCCAACATTTCTCGTCGATTGGTCGACAGGCTGAAACTAATTTCACACGATCACCGAAGCGTGACGTGACATTTTTCTCGTTGTGAAAATGCCGATACTCGATCTTCATTACGTATCGCTAGGAAGGGGGTGGGTAGGTAGTTACATGATGGCTACTCTTACAGGTTTACTGAACTATATAACTACATATATTATTCCTTTCAACTCAATATTTGAAGGATGATGTTCGTATCACTACGATTTCTGATGCCATAAGCATGGGTGGGTGACAGTCAATGACTAACGCTTGAGACATTTTTCCGAGCGGTACCGTGCTTTGCAAGGCACGTTAAGCTGTTGGTGCCGGCCGTCGATAGATGGCAGTCGTTAAGCAAAGTCTAGAGCGGCTTGAAAACTTCTGACCCTAAGGCCAGCCACTAGTCTTGCAAGCCTCCATCGATTCGGACTTGGCCCCCGTGATGGAGTATGGCCTATACCTTCCTCTAGGAAGAGACCCGAGCCCCTCGGTGGGGGCATAATGGGTGATGATGATGAAGCTCGCCATGTGGGAACACTTTTTTATTTTGTTAAAACTAAATTTTCTAAAAGATTTTTATTTGTGCAATAAAGTTTAAATTTGAAGGAATGAAGGCTCAGTTAGATAGAATAATGTATTAATTTGTACGAAATCACCATTCATTAGTCGTTGCATGCACTCAAGCTGTTTCGGGTACTTTATATCTTAAAAACCTATTTGGAGGCTAAAAATTTCACCCATGCCGGGATTCAAACCCGCAACCTCTGGCTATCCGTGCCAGCGCTCTTCCAATTGAGCCAATGGGCGACTCACCGGCATCAGTGAAATTTCGAACCTCTTTACACTATTCTCTGTATTACGTACAGGCAGCGACATCTGGCTTAAGCAAATTGCATCACTTACAGCCCCGACTACCTACTTTGCAGTTAGGTTTTACATCGGAATTTTTAGCCTCTAAATAGGTTTTTAAATTTGTCCTTAGCACGGGTTAGTGCATTAAAAATAAAAATAGTATACTTTATACGAGTATCTTGCCCTTTGCTAATACATACCTACCCTAACTGGTCGAAGCACGATTCCGATGCTGACTAATGGATGCTCGGACGACCTCTGTGGCACGCAGCGGTAGCGTGTCTGCTTACCATGCGAGAAGTCCCGGGTTCGATCCCGGCAGGGGACAAAAAATACCCCAGGTTTTGGATGTTTACATGTTTGTGATGTCGTTGTTTCTGGTTACCACGACACACGGTATCCTAGTGTTGTGCCAGAAGTAAAGTATGTGCCTGTATGTAAATGTTGGTTATGTTACGATGAAGCATAAGAGATCTGTCCGGATTATGATAAGTGACAGACGGGACCAGGCCAAGTGATTGTGTTGTGTGGAAGTTATTATTACCTAAGTAATATATAAAAAAAAGTATCACAGTGTTTATTATAGAACTCCTTCGAAACGGCTCCACCGATTCTCCGATTTTTATTATATTTTTTGTGTAGTTTTGGTAGGTCTATGAATATATCGTAGACTATTTTATATTTTTAAAAACCTATCTAGAGGCTAAAAATTCCACCCATGCCGGGATTCGAACCCACGACTTTTGGCTCTCCGTGCCAGCGCTCTATCCAACTGAGCTAATGGGCGACTCACCGGCATCAGTGAAATTTCGAACCTTTTTACACTATTCTCTGTATTACGTACAGGCAGCGACATCTGGCTGAATTAGATTGCATCACTTACAGCCCCGACTACCTACTTTGCAGTTAGGTTTTTACATCGAAATGATATCGCTGTACCCACATGATTATACTATTTAATTCTAATATAATTAATATTGCAAAACAACGTTTGCGGGGTGAGTTAGGTAAAAATGAACAACTGACAGCGAAGGTATTTCAACCTATGTTGAAAACGCCTGATGGAATGAGTTTCCTCAAATAGTATAGTAAGAGAGAAAGACGTTTAATATTGGTCTTGTATTTGAGTGCCTGAAAAATTTATAAAACCATCTGAAGGTCAAACAACTCAGCGAGGCAAATAATTGGGCTCTTGTTCCGACAATACCAAATAAATAATAAATTAATAACTCAGTGTTACTTTTTGTTCACTCTGACGAAGAATATTTGTTTGCCGGAATAATTGGCTGATTATAGGAAGAAAAAGATAAATAAAACAACCGCAACATTTCGCTTATGATACTGAGTTTCATAATCATAATTTTTAGCCCACCGCTGCTCGTTGCTGGGTACTGGCCTTTTCCCCCAAATCCCATCTCTCACGATCTCTTGCGAGTGAGTTTGGTAAGACATTGCTTAAAGGACATAAAACTACTACGTGTAGGTACTACGTGGCTTTACAATTTTTTTTGTTATGTGCTCTGGAGTACAAACCCACGACTGATTTGCAGAGCGGTAGGCAGCGATCACCTGTGTCCCGGAGCCGCTGAATGGCCACTGGCCAAGATCCTGACAGATCCACCGCCAAGTAATGTTTTATGTGAACTCCATATGGATTCAATAACGTAGCTTAAAATTTGCATGGATGCTTTAGACACCAATTAATACATATCCAAAAAAACATAAAAGTCCTATATGAAGTACCAGAAAGCCATTGTTACCTAAATCGAAAGTATCTGGCCTGATACCTAAATCGGAAATTCCTGGCTACCCATAGCACAGGGTATCCTAGTTTGGGAGCCAGGACGCACTCATGTAACTAAACTACGCAAATAAATTATTGTCATTCCATTTCATTACCTTTAAAAACTAAGGCCGAACTAAGAAACAACATATCGACGTTCAGTACCTACAACCCTCAGAAAAGCGTTCACAACTCCACAGATATTAAATAATTACACATATGAATGGTTTGGAAGCATTTCGGCTGAAGAAAACATATGAAGACAGAGATCACCAGAACTTTTTTCCCTAGTTCATGGTCAGTAAACCACAGAAGACACGAAACTTCTGTCACAAAATGTGATATAGTACAGAAACCCGTCTTATAAAGCACATAAAATTTTGGCGTAGATGCTGTAGACGCTAACTGATACTTTCTCCATCAAAACGTCCTTCTTAAAGGACTTTTACCTTTATGAAGGACTAGAAAGTCACTGTTACAGATTTTATGGATGACGAACTTTTGTGGGAATACGCTATACTTACATTATACGCTAAATATATATGTCATAGTGACGTGCCAACTTTCTCTGAAGTTATTTAGCCATAATAAGCAGCTTGTTTTAGACGCATAAAATAAATGTAGCTGAAATAAAATTTTGCCTTTCCATAAAGATTGTAATCAATATTCCTGTTTGTGTCCTATTTATCTATGTATTGTAAACCTGTAATAGCTGTTAGTCTTCCTAGAGTCTGAAATAAAATTAATAAAACAAATAAATAAATATGTTTACATAAACTCCGTAATTATTATCGCGCTCGAATAAATATGGCGCGTCCCATCAATGGCACGCGTGCCGTTGGTTTGCCCTTACGGAACTACACAGTAGGTACATCAACAAAGGCGGAAGCCAACCGCGAGCTTAGTAACTGAAAAGGTTCAATCAAGACGCGGCCATGCGTCCTCGACGGGAGATCGTTGTTTTGAAGCCATTTCAAATCGTTGTTTTCGTTGCTGGTTTTGTTACTACAGAAACGAAATGAAACTGTTCAAATGTATAAATCTAGGCGCACAAAGGCCCGAGTAAATTATTGTGTCTTTATTTTTTTTAATCATACGTAAACTCACGCCTGTATCCCGAAGAGGCAGGCCAAGACCAGAGTTTGCCACTTGCCACGATCATCATTCCTTAGTCATAAAACTATTCGAAATCCTATTAAAACCTTGCCAATTTTACTGTGTATAAAAGTCATACAATATTTTTCCGTATTCATCCTATGATCACGTATTTATCACTGATAGGATAAGTCCTTATATAGATAAGAAAATTGACAACATTCCTAAATATAATCGTGTATTATGTTAAAGGTTGTCTGAAAGAGATCACTTTTAGTGATACGGCCATACCACAAAGTGTTCTCTATCTATCTATGTTGTTAACATACTCGTAACATTATGTTGAGACGAGAGGTGAGACGAAAGGGGCCACCCTTTTTACATTTATGTTATTGTCAGTTGTAATTGTGGGTCAGTAATAAACGTGTTTCAAACTTAAGTTTTGCTATGGTGACTAAATGATAAATTAGTAACGTTAAGGCGCAGTTTCTGCGTTGCATTAAATACATAAAATTTTAAAAACCTATTTTAGAGGCTACATAAAATTACTTAAGATGGACTTCACGGCAATGCCAAACAAGTCGCTTAGGTCACATCCTGCACGAAGAAGGAATGGCGCTGAAGTAGAACTTCTGATTCTAGCCACTATGTACTCTAACATCACGAGATAAGAGTGAAAAATTTAGACGGAGCACGGCGTAAAGCGTCCCGCGGGCTCCCGCCGCGACAGGAAATTGCGAAAAATGGGCCCGGGAGTTACTACTAATGCCTTTACGACGGACTTTCTTATTGCCACGGCTGCTACTTTGACACTTTAGTTCCTCGATATCAACCCTTGTTTGTCCCCTTTACTGGGGCACGAGTCTCTTCTTGCATCGCAGGAAGGTTAGGCAATACTCAATCAAGTGGGCCAAGTCCGGGTTGGTAGAGGATTGTAAGACAGTGGCGAGCCTTACTGGCAGAAGTTATCAAGCCGCCCATAAGGTCTCTGACATGGCTTAACGACTGCCATTACATGGCACCAACGGCTTAACGTGTCTCGCGAAGCATGGAAGCGCTCGGAAAAAATTCCACTACCGTTAGTCACTGGATGGTCACCCATCCCTTACCTGATTGCGCCTGTTGTTGTTTAACTCAACTGATTGATTCCAATCACTTGGTTCGGCTAGGCTACTGGTGCTTCAGAAGGTATTATATTTTGTTTATATTATTTAAATAATATTACGCGCAATCGGAATGTGTTTATGATGGACACGTCCGAGCAATTTTTTTTTATTGTTTATTAATTTGACTACAATAAAATCCAAAGAATAGTGACATTTCGCATTTCCAGCCAATGAGACACAAAATGAGCACGTGGATTCAATGTCATCTCTTAAAGTAAAATTTATTGAATTAAAAACCTGTACCTTCAGCAACTCACCATCGTCGGTGATGGTCTCTGGAATCTGAAATCGAATTTCTTCCAGACCATGTCATAACACTACCTATACAGACACTACCTGAACAATTTTGTTAATATTTTGAGTTGTATCCTAGAACAGTTGTATCTAGTATATTATATTATATTATATTATATTATATTATATTATATTATATTATATTATATTATATTATATTATATTATATTATATTATATTATATTATATTATATTATATTATATTATATTATATTATATTATATTATATTATATTATATTATATTATATTATATTATATTATATTATATTATATTATATTATATTATATTATATTATATTATATTATATTATATTATATTATATTATATTATATTATATTATATTATATTATATTATATTATATTATATTATATTATATTATATTATATTATATTATATTATATTATATTATATTATATTACATTACATGTCATTATTTATGAAAGAAACGTGCGGATCTTGAGTAGATCCTAAAGCGGCAAAGTAGTAAGTAGCAGTGGTTGTGGCGTGGAAGTGAAGTTTCCTCTAGAAAATACACATCAAACCATTTTTAGCGAGACTACCCTGTTGTCCAACACTGCAACTGGAGCTCTCTGCAGGATTATGCACAGTTGACAGAAGATCAACGTTAATATTTGACCGCATGAAGGTTTTCTGGTAGAAAATGCCTGTAGCATTAAATCCACTGCATTGCCATTGTAAACTTTACTTCTGCGCAATAAAAGATAATAATAATAATAAAGTCCATGAATGTTAAGGTTAACGTGCTGTCGACTGCGACTGCGGTCTGCGACTGACTGTAAAATGCATAATTCCTGAAACGACTTTCAGCATAATATTAGAGTTTATGTTTTGCAATACCGTTGTTTTGTGAGATTATCGTTTTACTACCTCTATTAAAGTTGTATTTCTCAATTAAATCGTTGTTCTACATTCCACATAGAAGAAGCTTTATTCTATTTAACGCTTATGATTTTAACTTTTTTAAGTTTTGCCATCGTGGTAGGAAATAATTTTTGACTGAAAAACTCTGTTTGAAGCGTTTCAGCTATTGGGAATTTTATTATATTTTTACGTTTCGTTTTGTGTAACGCAAAGCTATTTACTAAATAACAATGAACCAGAATTAGTTTAGTTATTGTGTTGTTATAGTCCAGTAGTAGACACATATGAGCTGATGAATTGGGATAGTAAAGTACCCTGTTCCGCAACAAATCCAAAATGTTACTTCCCAAAATATACGGGTAAACAATTGCGTTTTTAAACCGTAAGGCTATTTGTCCACCGCCGCCGTCACCGTCACGTCACCGAGAACGAGATGACGGCGCCGAAGTAGCGGTACGTACATTTACTTAAGCCGCGTGTTCACCGCACATCCGTCACCCGAGCGCCGTCATCCCGGCCGCCGCAATTGCGAGTAGATCGGCGTGACTGCTAGAACGTGGCCCGAGATTTTGACACACTTTACAAAACACTTGTCCACACCGCACCGTATACGAGAGCTCAGTTATTATTTTGTCTGTAATCAATTATCATAATATATCATTGCAATAAAAATGGGCAAAAAATTTAAATACGATATTTACTTATTCATTAATAGAAGTTATAGAAAGTAAAGAATGTATGGAACCGTTGGAACAAACTAAACTATCGGTCGCGGTGGACAAACGATTGCCGTCACGTCATATTAAACTCGGCCCGAAATTATCTCGTTCTCGGTGACGTGACGGTGACGGCGGCGGTTGACAAACAGCCTAAAGCTTCATCGGAACTACAAGATCGATATCGATATCAACCCTTTGTATGTCCGTTCTGCTGGGACACGGGTCTCTTCCTGCATTGCAGGAAGGTTATTTCACCACTGGGGCCAAGTCCGGGTTGGTGGAGGATTGT
This sequence comes from Yponomeuta sedellus, assembly GCA_934045075.1. Lineage (NCBI taxonomy): Eukaryota > Metazoa > Arthropoda > Insecta > Lepidoptera > Yponomeutidae > Yponomeuta > Yponomeuta sedellus. Next base: position 9,132,765 of record OW203741.1, on the reverse strand, counting down.
TAGGCAGCGGCGGTGCTTACTGGTAGAAGATATCAAGCCACCCATCTCTGACACGGCTTAGCGACTGCTATTACATGACAGCCGGCACCAACGGCTTAACGTGCCTTGTGAAGCACGGAAGCGTTCGGAAAAATATTGTTGCTTCACTAAACTGATTGATTTCAATCACTCGGTTCGACTAGGCCACGAGCGCTTCTTAGTATTAAATAGATCTAGAACTCAAGCGAAAGTTTTAGTTTGCCTTCCTTAGTTTCAGAGCAATGTTTATTTGGAGGGCAAAGGCTGTAAAAATTACTGGTTCATCGAATTTTCAAGGAGTTGCCGCCGGGGGCCAAGTTTGTCCGGTTGACGTAACTTTCGCCTAAGCAGCGAGAAGTTCTCGGCTAACTTCACAAATAACGCGGGTTGACCTGAAACTTTTTGAGATTTTGTAGTGTTTTTAGAGAAGGCCGCTGAACAATCGACCGCTGTTCCAACCACTGACCACTATATCTATATAGTGACGACATGTGTGGCGTAGCGGTAGCGCGTCTGCCTACCATGCAAGAGGTCCCGGGTTCGAATCCCGGCTGGGAACCGAAAAAAAAACCCGGTCTTGGATGTTTACATGTTTGTGATGTCGTTGTTTCTGGTTCCCACGACACAGGGTATCTTAGTGTGGGGCCAGAAGCAATGCATGTGTTTGTATGCACATGTTATGTTAAAGAAGGTTATTACTAAACAGGTAGACCTGTTTAGTATATAGATATAGTGGTCGACTATTTATTAGACAAAACGTAATTTTTCTCTTTCCGATGTATGTCCTCCCTATTCATTACATTAGATTTCATATGTATGGTAAATTATATGGTATTCCTTGTTTCTTACAGTATGTACATATCATATGTGATGAGTATGTACATAATATATACTATTATTTTAATATATATGTATAGTGTATTATATGTGTAAGTATATATTAATGTGTAAGTTTATTTAATTACACCACATTACTATATTGTTTTTCTTTTTCCTTTTTTTCTTTTGCACGCCTGCCAACTTTTTCGTCTCCCTCCTGCGGTTGACTGGTAGAAAATGCTTATGCCATTAATTTCGCCGCATTGAACGATTTTATTGTGCAATAAAAGTATTAATAATTATAATAATAATTACCTTAATTATTATTTATGTATGAGTATGGTAAATCATTATTAAGAAATACAATCCTGACTAAGAATACTAATCAATCTCTAATCTTAAACTTTCGTAAGCACTTAAATTGACTTAATCCTGAATTGTACTTGATTTTTTGTCGGACCTAATGGCCCGACAAAAAATCGACAGGTCTAATAACGACTATTTATTAGGCAAAAAGTAATTAACTTAATAACTATGTATGAGTATGGAGAATCATTAATAAATACAATCCTGATTAAGAATAATAATCAATCTCCAATCTTAAACTTTCGTAAGCACTTATTAAATTTATTTATTTATTTTTATTTATTTCCACACAGCTTACTATTTTTACAGGGTATAGCCCTAATGCAATAGTGAAGACACACAAAACAAGAACAACATAACCTTAACATATAACATTTACATACAGGCACATACATTGCTTCCGGCCCCACGCCAGGATACCCCGTGTCGCAGAAACCAAACAACAACATAAATTGACTTAATCCCGAATTGTAGTTGATATTTTGTCGGACCATTACGACTGTAAACCACAGATCAAATAGAAAAAAAGAAAAAACATTTATTATACCAACAAAACACACAGACAGGGCGCTATGGCGTTCATTAGGGGATGCTATGTTCAGCAGTGGACTACATAATATAGCCTGAAGAAGAAGAAGAAGAAGAAGAAACATCACAGAAATAAAATAACCAGGAAAATTTACATAATATGAGCACAACAGAAATAAACGAAATACACAATATCGTTATCGTCGTCGTCATCAACCCTTGTATGTCCCCACTGCTGGGGCACGGGTCTCTTCCTGCATCGCAGGAAGGTTAGGCCATACTCCACCACGGGGGCCAAATCCGGGTTGGTGGAGGATTGTAAGACAGTGGCGGGTCTTACTATCAGAAGTTATCAAGCCGCCCATAAGGCCCATGACACGGCTTAGCGACTGCCATTGTATGACAGCCGGCACCAACGAAATAATATACGAAACAATAATTGAAATAAATTTTTACCAATCTTTACAACGTGGTTGACTAAACTGAAAGCATGTAAAGGTTGATGTGGGTTAGGTTTGGCTGTTGCCTTAAATATAGGATAATCTACACAAATCTAGGAATTTAGTTTTAAGCTTACCTACTATATACCTAGTATTGAAGTGAAAATTCGGCATTGTTGAGCTGATCAATATATGGAACCAGAAAGGGATAATGGTACTACTAATGGGAGTACTGCGTCATCTATTTTTGGTCCGATAATTTCTATTGTGAAAGAAACAGCAGCACCGACATGTAGTTAATGTGTTATTTATTAGATGGTTGATTAGAAGCGCTACTACGGTTCTGCCGCTGCCTCTCTGTTTATAACAAAAAAAAAAAGTTTAAAATCATTTACATTGTTACCGTAGGGCTGAATGTAACTAGTTAAGTCTCGAGACAGGGTTTAAGATAAGTTTGAGAGAATAAGTAGCCCGAGATAAATACTCTGTTTTTCATTGCGAATATAAGGAAAGTATAAATCAATGCTTTATCTGTGGTCGGCCAGCTATATCGCCATTATTTATAGTTTTCACTATTTCAATAATGGTAAGTGTTTACCCAAATCTATGTAATTTTTAGAAAAAAATTTTGATAGTAAATAATAATAAATTATTTTAAAATAACATGTTTTTATTGAATTTTTAACTTTATATCATTTAAATTTTACATCGCGCAGTGGAACATGTTCAACAGAAACGTGAAAATAAAACTAGTTTTTTCTCATTTGACAGTATTATTTTCGTTTAATTTTTTTTATTTTCAACTTGCTCCTTAGGCAACATCAGACTTTCTTTCCGAGTGTGAGTGTGGCGAGCATATGTCAACTCTGCGCGCGCACTACAAACTCCAATATTCCTGCATCGCGCAATCAAAGTGTTTCAATGACATAGCATAAATATAACGTCCGACTAACAATAGTTGGACCGGCCGTCCCCAGGCATACGATCTGCCTGGCGGGAAATTTCCCTTTATAGTGGAAGAGCACGATCACCCGCTCTTCCCTATAGTGGTGACCCCTGACAGAACATTGTCAACCTTCCTTCGCTCTCGCAGCACTCCACATACATTAGTCTCATAGCAAAGCCAGCATTCTTCCCTCTCACTTCATCAGTTCCACTACAGTCAACGCACCGACTACTGGGACTGATGGTGATCTTCCTCCAACCCCTCGGCACGGCAGCCACACAGCAACAGCACACGTACACGTTGCCAGTGGTACAGCAGCCTTCACTGGTTCCTACCACATGCGCGGGCTCCATGGTACTGTCGCCGGTGAAGTGACTGTTAGCCGCCGAACACCCTCAACCGCTAGTCGACTCACTGATTCAGCGTCACCTGGCACTTGCAGGCTTTAGAGCACAGACTTCGATTCCTATCAGACCTAGCTATGCGTAGCTACGGTCTTGAAGGGGAGTGATGTGGCGAGCATATGTCAACTCTGCGCGCGCACTACAAACTCCAATATTCCTGCATCGCACAATCAAAGTGTTTCAATGACATAGCATAAATATAACGTCCGACTAACAATAGTTGGACCGGCCGTCCCCAGGCATACGATCTGCCTGGCGGGAAATTTCCCTTTATAGTGGAAGAGCACGATCACCCGCTCTTCCCTATATGAGTAAAGAAAAATAATTTACTCACTTTCATGATGTACTGTTCAATTAATTTCGTGGAATGCATGATTGTTGGCTTAGCATTACAAAACTATGTACCAAAATTTATTTTTGTTTTCTAGTGTATTACCAACAGTAGCGCATTTTGTGATCTGATATTTTAATTTTATTGTATATAAAAAATGTTTTATTAAAAATTATAACTAGCAGACCTATAACAAAAAAAAAATAATTTCAGGCAGTCATTCGATAGACAGTTATGTCTATATAGTGTCTATAGATAGAGAGGGACATACTATCGACGTCATATCTCTTACTATACCTTAAAAAAACTCGAAATCGGTAGGAAACAATGAAATCCGGCCGCTTATTTTTACAAACCGCCGGAAAAAGCACACATCGTTTTACGCTCGGTCTCACTTGAATTTGGCATTAAGGTCATTAAGAATTTAATCCGGACCTTTTAGGGGGCTCACGTGGATTACGCGGGTCCACTGGCCCTGGGAGAGAAGTACCCGTTTTGTTTTTAAATAATGGTATGAGAAAAAAGAGCTTTACGTCAAAAGGGAAATGAGTACAGGTTGGTGTCATATTGAGAAACACTAGGGTGTTTAAGGATACCTTTAGAGGTACCACATCACATCACATCATCATCATCATCATCACACGTCACATTAATCACACTTCACATCACATCACACTATATTATAAAGGCGAAGGTTTGTGAGTGTGTATGTTTGTTACTTCTTCACGTCTAAACGGCTGGAGGAATTTAAAAAAAATAATATGAAGTTAGCTGACACCAGGGATTAATACATAGGCTACATTTTACTGCGGGAAATGATTTTACTCCCATGGGGAAATCGATAGACCGCGGGTAACATCGCGGGGCACAGCTAGTCGTATATAAAAGAAGGAATGTACCCTTTTAAAAGTACATAGTCATAACAGACCTACCTAGAGCTCACAAAAATATATTATAACACCCGGCAAATAATTTGAACAAAAATCCGCGTAGTCGGGATGACATTGTGATTTTTTTGTTAGTTGCCATTTATGTAAACTTAAGTCCGAAGGATTCTTCTCGCGACCCCGTCAGTCAGTCCCAAAGTGGGTCCATGCGAATCAGTGATTTGTGCAAGTTATTTGTCGGGCGTTATACCACTAATGTCCAAATTCCGGTGAACGTCAACATCGGCGTGATGTGGGTTTGTGGACACTTAACAGATAAAAGGTAAGCCAAAACTAAACCGCGCCTTTATCCTGAACAAACATGCGCTGTGTTGTCATGTGGGGTGTTTGTCTTATAAGTAGGAAGCTTGGTTTAGTTTAGCCGTCTAATTTCCAATTTCAAAACTTCTATTCGAATTTCAAAGTTATAGATATAGAGCGCACTCCCAACTAAATTTTGCGCTAAGCCACGGTATGCAAAGGTGAGCTGACAATGACAAATGGGTTAAGTAAATAAACAAAAATATCATAATAGTTATTAAGTGACCTGAGATTTCACACTCAGCCTCATAGTTGAGTCATTGTACGTAGGTACACTGAGGTATGTAAATACCTCAGCCACTACGGTTTTTTCACGATGTTATTCTTCGCATTTTTGGAATGGCATTGCTACTATAAGTTCACAAATGCACTGGACTGGAGAGGATGAAGGAAGAAAGTGTGTCAAAGAAATACATCGAGTGAACGTGGGTGGATAGGCCGATGAGGGACACACCTGGTGGACATACGTCCGAGTACCTGAAACCGGCAAGTATTCCTGAATGGGTGACCATCCCGTGACTACGGCTACGGCTTATCGTGCCGTGCTTCGCTAAGCGGGTTTTCCCGGTCAGGTGCAGGATAGGTGATCTTCCCGTGACTACCGCTAGTAGCATTTTTCCCAACGCTTCCGCCCGTCAACGCTTTGCTTCCGTCAACGGTGCACTTAATGTCTTTGCGAGTAGGACTGACCTATGCTGGTTCACTGGATCTCAATCCATGTAAAATAAAATGCAATAATGAAATGTGTTTTGCAAGGCACGTTAAGCCATTGGTGCCGGCTGTCATGTAACGGCAGTCGTTAAGCCATGTCAGAGGCCTTACGAGCGGCTTGAACACTTCTGACAGTAAGGCCCGCCACTGTCTTACAATCCTCCATCAACCCGGACTTGGTCCCGGTGGGGGAGCGAGCCCTAACCTTCCTGCACTGCAGGGAGAGATCTATGCCCCAGCAGTGGGGACATACAAGGTTGATATCATCATTCCTGAAGCGAATTATGATGTTAGACTCTCCTACCAGTCCGAGATAAAGACGTGAATTGATGTATTACAATACTTCAATAAAGAAAGTGCTTCGAAATCTCCCAAAGCGATGTTTTCATAAAACTCACGCTGGAAAGTTACTCAACTGTGCGTATTTGGAGGGATTTGGCAAATTGGAGATTGTCCGCTTTTCTCCACGACATGAATTTTAATAAATGCAAAGTTAACAAATGAAGTTACTTGAGTTTCTGGACTGAAGAAATATATTTTGCGTCATCAATAGATCTGAAGAGGATAACCGGAGTGTAATGATTTGCTAACCTAAACACTATCTCCAGTATCGATAACTTAAACTATTCTTAAAAACCTATTTAGAGGCTAAAATTTCACCCATGCCGGGATTCGAACTCGTGACCTCTGGCTATCCATGCCAGCACCACTTTGCAGTTAAGTTTTACATCTTAATGATATCGCTGTACCTACGTGATTATATTCTTTTTTTTAATGCACTAACCCGTGCTAAGGACAATTTTAAAAACCTATTTAGAGGCTAAAAATTCCACCCATGCCGGGATTCAAACCCGTGACCTCTGGCTATCCATGCCAGCGCTCTTTCCAACTGAGCTAATAGGTGACTCACCAATATACTCTGTATTACGTACAGGCAGCGACATCTGGCTGAAGTATACATTATCTGTATAACTATTTATGTTATAATCGATTGTATCGTGTAATATCTTTCTTGGTATATCTCAAAACGCTTTACCGCTTGTACCAATGTATAGTCATACGTACTCGTTAATTATATTCGATCAATCCACAGTCCGCATAATTTCAGTTCGGAAATTATTAATAGCACCCGAGTCGTGTACCTGTAGCACTTTGTTATGTTGAAGTCAAAACTGTAGCCACCGAATAACGTAATTATGAAATTCTAAACCAGTTTATTTGAAGCTCAGCTCCATGTGAAGCCGTTAACACGAATGCTATGTATAAACTCGATTCACGAACAAAACAGTTTCAATTGATAACCTGCTCGCGCTTCGTATGGTGATTGACACAGATGGTTTATTCAATTGTCTGGTTTGGTTCGTATGACTTTTCCTCATATCCATACCGTCTTAAGCGTTGTACAACGGCGCATTAACCCGTTAACGGATAGAAGTTGTAAAATTTCATCTTTACTTATTATGATTTTAAAAGAATGAGGATACTTTTAACTAATGTACTCATTATTGGACTTAGGAAATCAAATTATGGACATTTTGTTCATAGACCTTAATTTTTTAATATAAGAAATAGTTTTAAAGTTTCATTTCATTTTATAAATATATTATCAAAAATCTGAAAGAGAATGACTGTGGGATAAGGATGGGTGAGCTACATGTGAAATGTTTATTATACGCCGATAATCAAGTTGTGTTCGCATCGTTGGTAGAAGAACTGCAGACACAAGTCACAGTAATGGATGAGGCATTTAAAAGGGAAGGAATGAACATTAATGTGAGTAAGATGAATGTACTGGTCTTTGAAAAAGATGATTTGAGCCATTTGGCTGGGTGTAAGATAACAATTAGAGGCAAAAGAGTGAAACAAGTAAAAGAATTTTTCTATTTGGGGAGCCTGCTTACGAGCAATGGAAAGTGTGAAGGTATATAGAAAGAAGAGTAAAAGCGGGAAATTGTGTAAACGGTGCCTTGCACTTCATTGTGTGCAGACTTAACATCTCCAAAAGAGCTAGATTGGCTATTCATAATGGTTTGCTGGTCCCATCATTGTATGGTAGCGAGACTTGGGTGTGGCAAAAGCAGCCAGAAAGTAGATAGATAGATAAATAATTTATTTACATAAGACACACACACAAGTAGAATTAATGCAGTAGAAATGAGTTCCTTGAGAAGTATTTGTAGTGTTACTTTGAATGACAGGATACGCAATAATCTGATTAGAGAACGTTGTGGACTGAAAGAGGATGTAGTGACTAGAACTGAGAAAGGAATGTTGCGTTGGTTTGAACATGTGGAGAGGATGAAGGAAGAAAGATTAACGAAACAAATATATACTGCAAATGTGAGTGGAAGGGCTGGTAAAAGACCTCCCAGACGAACATACATCGTCCAAATAGGGGATGTATTAGCAAAGGAGAAGATAAAAAGTACCCGGTACCGGCGTGCGTGCATGCAACGACTTATGAACGTTCATGATGCGAAGGTGATCTGTCAGGATCGTGGCAAGAGGCAGTCCCTGGTATCTGCCTACTCCACTGGGATACAGGCGTGAGGTTATTTATGTATGTATCAAAAACTATGTGCAAAACGTTCGTAATTTTATTTTTGATAAGTACGTTTCAATATCAAAAATATCCTTATCCTTAGACGATCAATAGTCTCGCACATTCTGAGGTGGAACAAGCCCTTAAAAAAATGTGAAACAATAAATTGCAGACATTTTGAATCTTTCCAGAAGAGCTACGTTTCCTATATCTATTCGAAGCGTGTAATGCTACGTTGCTACGGCGTAGCGACTGCTACGCTGCCTACACGATCATTAAACCGTTTGCTACGAGCGCTACGAACCATTGAATGCGCAAATTGTGCCGTTGTACCTTATCTCTGTTTTATTTCACCTTGTGGAATTGAAGGTTGTTATGTTGGCAGGCGCTTTGTGGGAGTTTCATTTGAGTATGATAGTGCTAAAATGATAATGGCAACATTGTTAACTAAAAGAAAATGTACCACGAAATTAATATTTGTTTTATAATACAATTATCCTCGATTTCTCAAACGTTTACTATATGTAAGCAGTTATTTATTTCCATGTGTTATGCCAAATTCCATTTATTTATTTAATAATAATAATGTTAACATTTTAAAAATCGGTGATCATTCTTGTGCTACGTAAAAAAATAAGGTGCCACAAAATTGCATGGAATTGAAGTTTGAAATACCTCTAAATATAACACATTTTAAACTTTTCGTTGCTTGACTTGACTGATGGCTTGACTGTAACGTTGTCGAAACGTCGAGGTAAAATAGCAATAAATTACTACGCCATTAAGCCCCGAAAATATTCTAACCTCCAAATATATCCGGAGGTATCCACAAGCAAATACTATTAATGCACTGTAAAATTGATATAACTTTAGGCCACGATTACTTGTTATTGTTAGTGTTAAGAGTTGAGAAATAATCAAATCCTTTGTTGTAGGATTACAGCACAAACTGTTTTTTTCCTTAATAAAGTCCACGTTCTGGTTTTTAGATTTCCATTTCGACTCTGTATTTAGTATTATAAGTACACGGTAGAAAAACAACATCAATAAAGAGGGTGAATTAACGTTTCAGTAATGAAAGCCCGTTCGTTTCACGTCCGCCATTGTTGCCATGCGGGCGACGCATCTGAAATGACACGTCCTCTGTGTTTGATGAAAGAAACCTATTGCGTGCCGTGTATTTTTGTGTGAAAATGAGCCTGTCTGTTGCAGTCAAAAACCTCATATTTGCTGAGAGAGGTAGATTCATGCTGACTTTCGCATACAACACATTCGTAAACTTACACAACCATAAGTATAGTTGTGTAGGTTTTGAAAAGACTAAGTTTGGAATGTTTTTCTCCATTTTACTCCAAAATGATCTAGATTTTGAAATGGACGCCTAGTTTGACTTGTAACGTTCATTAAACTGCAGTGCCTACGCTACTTTGAATAAAACCTTTTCATTTCATTCGTTTTTCTCTCATATTTATGATGTGTGTATATTTGGTGTAGCTAACAAACTTTTTATCAATCTATCTATCTTAGTGTATTTTGATTTTGTTGCATGTATTTGTAGCGTCGGACAGATATTTTTAATAATAAATTAGAGTTTTTTTTGTTGCTATGGATGCGTTTTTTTTATGTCCTATATTCAAATTCTGTGAAAGACTGAATAAGTTGTGTTTTCTTTCTTTCAAAGCCAATTTTCTGTTAGCTACAGGACAAACTAAAATTAATCAATTAAACTATAAATTGTAAGAAAAACTGTGGAAAACGTATAATATTATTGGTAGTTTAAATAATTCGAATGTTGACGATCCTCTTCCGTCCCACTGTATTCAAATAACGATATTAAAATAACGTTGTAACTGTGCAAACTTCTTTATACCATTTTTTATATTTCTTTAATTCTGTCTTCCATTTTCAAAATTTAAAATTACGTCACTCATTTTTGAGATTTCCCTCATTTTTAGTATTACTACTTCACATTTCAACTATTTTACTCACTTATTCTGTAATTTTCTGTTTATATTACATATAAATAAACAAACACATTTAAATAAAGCACAAAATTGAAGTCGTTCCAGTTTTATTATTTATTGATTAAAAGTTTTACAACATCACAACATCATAAGGTTGTCTGGAAGAAATTGCTTTTAGCAATAAAGCCGCCAATTGTACTTTGTAACTTTACATGTTTTATAATATGTGCTCTGGTGTACAATAAAGAATATTCTCATCTCATCTCATCTCATCTCATCTCATCTCATCTCATCTCATCTCATCTCATCTCATCTCATCTCATCTCATCTCATCTCATCTCATCTCATCTCATCTCATCTCATCTCATCTCATCTCATCTCATCTCATCTCATCTCATCTCATCTCATCTCATCTCATCTCATCTCATCTCATCTCATCTCATCTCATCTCATCTCATCTCATCTCATCTCATCTCATCTCATCTCATCTCATCTCATCTCATCTCATCTCATCTCATCTCATCTCATCTCATCTCATCTCATCTCATCTCATCTCATCTCATCTCATCTCATCTCATCTCATCTCATCTCATCTCATCTCATCTCATCTCATCTCGTCTCGTCTCGTCTCGTCTCATCTCATCTCATCTCATCTCATCTCATCTCATCTCATCTCATCTCATCTCATCTCATCTCATCTCATCTCATCTCCATCTCATCTCATCTCATCTCATCACAACGTTGTCTGGAAGAGATCACTTTTAGTAATATGGCCGCCGCCTGTACTTTAACTTAAGAAATATCTGTGTAATTTCCATCTTTGTGTACAATAAAGTGTTCTCTATATATCTATTCAAGTAACGTATGGGATTGACTGTCAAATATCAAATCTTTATAACAAAATATATACGTATAACTTTTATAACCTCAAAGTTACACAGAGTTTGTAGTCGGCAATGTCGGCAACATCGGATAATTGTGAGCTGCACTAGGAGTACTAGCTAAATTGGTTCTTCGATCCTTTTTAACAAAATGTGATAAATAAGTTAAGGGCCAGTTTCTGAATTGAGAATTTTGCTAAGTTAATAGTTAACTGTAGTGCTGTCTCTTCGAATTCTTCAGAAGCGATAGAACGTTAATAAATTATATACTTAGTGAAATTTTCAATTCAGAAACCAGCCTTTTGACATTTACTGTATTTAAGTCATCGTCATCGTCAGGCTATACTAGTCGACTGCTATAGCCCTTCCCTAAAGAGCGGCACGTTTTGCTGTCATAGGGGGTATCTAATGCCCATAATCCCCACGCTGGGCATGCGGGTTGGGGATCGCAGTTCGGTGGAATTGTACTGCAGGGGGCATTGCTGCCCACCCCCCGGTATGTATCCCTTAGTCGCCTTTTACGACACCCGCGGGAAGAATGTGGGTATTTAAGTATGTGTTGTTAATTCTGTTTATCCTGCTTTATAAAATAAAATAAATCCTGAGCGTAACACAAGATACTTATCTTTTCTTACCTTATTCTAAGCTTGTTGAAATTAAGTTTTCCATCAAGTTTTCCTAATTAAGATTAGGGGGATTTCGTAATCAAATGCCGCGCCACGGTTGAAATCAGGAATTTCGTGGGCCGAAACGTTGTTAACATATATTTTTTTCAAAATGTGATTATTCTCTGTCCCTTCCTGACGTCTTGTTACGGGCTGTCAGTCCATGTCCGGTGCCGGACAGGACAGGGATAACGGACGAGGGTGGCGTAATATTGCGCTGTGACCGCGAATGTAGAGTTAAATTGTATTAATGATTCGCGTATGTTGGCGTATAGTTGGTCTAGCGGCAACATTGTAACGTGTTGGGTAAGATTCTCGCTAGTGGCCACTGTATTCTATTGTACACATGGTCTGCCTGGTTAGTTAGTTAGTTAGACCTGATATTTCCACTCTTAGCCTCATAGTTAAGCCATTGTATGTCAGCGCTGAGGTACGCTAACACCTCAGACACTAGGGTTTCCTTACGATGTTTTTCCTTCACCGTCAGCGAGTAGTATTGCTACTATAATTTCACAAATGTACATAACTTAGAAAACAAAGTCATTGATACATGCCGGGGTTCGAACCCACGACCTCCCGATTGAGAAGCCGGCGTTCTACACCGCTCCGCTACCACCGCCTGGTCTGCCTGGTTATCATAGCACAGTCTATGCTAATTGGTGACCCAGACGAGAGATAGTGCTGTGAAAGACATGTCGTCGATTTTAATAACAAGAAAAACTGCATTCATACATTTTAAAAAACATCTGTACTCCGTTCGGGAATCGACCCCGGTAGTTTTGAAAAAAAAAACCTACCCTATTTCTATTTAGATATCGATTGTGTAGGTCTTAAGCAGTAAATGTCTGTACAAAACATGATGTCTAAAATGAATAAAATGCATTGTTTTCACATACTTTAATTTATTTTAGTAGGTGCTCAAAGTGACCGCCGCCTTTTTCAATACAATATTCAACACGTTTAGGTAACGATCCTAATCTTTAAATAAGTATCTACATACTTATTTTAAGTGGGCTTTTCAATTGATTGTTAGTGTTTGATTAATAGAAGTTTTTTTTTTCAATACAACCGGGTTCGATTCCCAAACGGAGTACAGATGTTTTTTAAAATGCATGAATGCAGTTTTTCTTGTTATTAAAATCGATGACATGGTTCCTCAGAACAGATCTTCGTATGTCTTATAGTTTCAGACTTTCCCATACTGACCGATTTGAATGAGACACCCTGTATATCTTGAATTGACGTCTCTCTAAGTGACGTCATGTGGTGTTTACCTTTAATTGGTTTTTGTATCAAGACTCAGCGTACACTAAAGTTACTTGTTACGCATGTTAAGATACAAAAAGTGTTGGTAGACCTAATAAAATAAATAAATAAATAGCTTAAATGGATGACATTTTAATCCGTAACTGCGATTTTAAAGCAACCGGAACCAGTGGATACATACAAAGACAAACAGCTTATATCTCGTAATAATATACGTCCCAATAAAAAATACATGTCTTCCCTAGAAAAGAGAGTATATATGAAGGAATTCAGACACAGTATAAAATTACACAAGATCAACATGTTATTATCTCTTTTTTATGTCACAACAAAAATACAGGTTTTTATTACTGTTATTTCCATCACAACTCATAGCATGTGGATTATTTTCAAATATACATATTGAAAAATACGTGGAAAGTGGTCCCAGATAGATTTCCGTCCCATCGCATTAGGCCACCATTGATAGAGGTTTCCGGGAGAAGAAACGCGATTCACAAAAATGAAATTGCAAAGCAAAATATTTCACCGGAGCCCCTATTCACAACATTTCGCCCAACTACAGAGCGAATACTAGGGAGAAAAGGTAAAAAAGCTTTACCCTTTCTGAAAAAAAAAACACGTAAACAGAGAGCGTTCGGTTCAGAGCAGCACACACACTTCTGCACCAGCACCGGCGCGCCCCCACACATGCGGCGAATAAACGCTGTGAAATGGGAAAAAAGTTAAATATGTATGAGTGCGGGTAAATATATAAATCGGTATATAAAAGTGGCGTTTATATAAAATAGGTGGAGCGCGCAGCCGGCCGGCCGCGCTCAGTAGCGAGCGCGCCGCGGCGACGAACGTCGGTGCCCACTACACCGCCCCGCTACTTACGATTGAACTTAGATCCAACTTTAGTGCGATTTCGGAAATCAGTGAACGTACCAACATGACTTTTTTACTAATAATTTCTTGTTTTGCTCACAGTGTGACGTGACTTTGTGGTAGTCGGAAGCGCTTTCTGTGCAAAAAGCGCAGCTCGAGAGCCCGTGAACTTTGTAAGTGCAAACAAAAGTTTTTGAAACTTGCCTGTTTTGGAGTGTACTGGTTGCGATCACGCCAGGATTTTGGCAATAATTTATTGGGTACCAAAATATAGAAGAACTATTTTTGCGGAAGAATATAATTATAGTTCTTTATAAAAGTAAGTTATACTCAATATCCTCATTTAATACATACATACATACATACATAACCTCACGCCTGTGTCCCAGAGGGGTAGGCAGAGACCAGGGACTGCCACTTGCCACGATCCTGACAGATCACTTTCGCTTCGCCTCATTTCATAATAACAAAGATTTTCGCAACGAAATCCCAGTCCAATGAATAAGACTAATTATGTGAATTACCTGTCATATTTTGTTTGAGGAAACTGTTAAAACGCATTAAATAATTTAAATTTCGCTTGCCAACGCACAGGAAACTTCGTAACATTAATTTATCTCGACGCCTCAATCGATTGCTGGGGAATCCATCAGCGGACCCCGATAGACAAAGTGTCTAACTTACTTAGGAACCCATCAGTCGGGAGGCCAGACAATAAATCGGTTATTATTTCCGGTAACGGTTCTTATTTCCGCCATTACTCTACAAAGTAATTGCAGAAATTTAGGATATATAAGTAATAAAACTCAAATATAAAGGGTTCCTAAACATTAAAATTTTAGACAGTTTCAGGAAAAAATATGAAGTTGTAAAAGATGGATTTTAGGTGTATGAAACTTCAAGTAGGTATCAGTAATTTTATTACATTGTAATAAAACTTATTAAAACTCAGTTATCTATACAGAACCCTCAGTAGAACAAAAATATCTATAGACTTATTAGAGTTTTAACTAAAACTATTAGAATGAACGTAAAAAACGAGTAACCCCTCTGTCACCAGCACATCGAACTTTTTTTGCACGGATTCTAGTCACTGAAGAAAATGTAAAACTTGATCAGCTGACTGTACAACAAACGTTCAAAATAATATATTCCACCCCTAGAACAGTATTTTATTATGAAAATAGTCAAAAAGATTTCGAGCCAAAAAACAACAAAATGTAATCAGAATTATTCATGTGGGAAATTGCATAGGAATTGAAAAACTGTAAACGCAGCCTTTTCTTTTATGCATTTTTGCTTTGTGTCTACCTCCACCAATTTCTCTCCACCTCTACCCCACGCTATATTGGGACCATTTATTTCTCAGGCCGCCTTTCCGGCTGACAGTTGAATTAGGCTGGAACTCGTCTGCCACTGTATAAATGAAACGATCGGTAGAAGTTATGACTGAGGTAATGGCGCCGCTGATCGCTCGAAGACGACAGTATTGAAATCGTTTGTCGGGGACTAAGCTCTGTAACTGTGTGCGTGGATTTAAAATAAGGAAAGACTTATTTTTTGGACTAAAGACTCAGTAGACTTTACCGTTTGCGTGGTTTTATAGCTAAAGTTACTACGATGAACGATCTAACTATAATTGAAGTAAAAAAAAAAGTTTTATATTACACTATTTTTATTTTTAATGCACTAACCCGTGCTAAGGAACAAATTTAAAAACCTATTTAGAGGCTAAAAATTTCACCCATGCCGGGATTCGAACCCGCAACCTCTGGCTATCCGTACCAGCGCTCTACCAATTGAGCCAATGGGCGACTCACGGCATCAGTGAAATTTCGAACCTCTTTACAATATTCTCTGTATTACGTACAGGCAGCGACATCTGACTTAAGCAAATTGCATTACTTAGAGCCCCGACCACCTACTTTGCAGTTAGGTTTTAACATCGGAACGATATCACTGTACCCACTGTACTCACTGTTGCGGGTTCGAATCCCGGCATGGGTGAAATTTTTAGCCTCTAAATAGGTTTTTAAAGTTTTATATTGTTTATAAATTTGGTAAGGCACTGTCACCTTAAAAAACTTAGAAAAAAGTTTAAAACTATAAACATTGGTCAGTTCTGTTACTACTTTAAGAAATAAAGAACTGAACCAGCTTTTTACTCCACGTGTAATGAAACCATAATAAATTTGTTTTAATTTTCTGTAGTTATAAATGTACTTAACTTACAAAGAAAAGTAATTGAGCCGCCGGTATTCGAACCGATGACCTTCCGGATGAGAAGCCGACGTTCTACCGCTCCGCTATCACCGTTAAATTTTTAAAAAATTCTAAAAGTTTTTATTGCTTTTGCTCATTTATTTGATGTCTGAGCGGAATGAATTCAACAAATTCCACAAATATACTTAAGTTACTGTAAATTATTGCATTACAGACAGTTTGCGAAAGAAAGAATTTGTAACATAGGCTAATTCGAAAACCATTTCGAGGTTTTCATCCTAATAGCAGTATTTTCAATGTTAGAGCTAATGAAATCCAAAGATGTGCTTTATTTTCTCAAATTTATAAAACTGCTGCGTGACGTCATACGACGGTTACAGTAGGTACTCTGTAGGCAGCAGACCAAAATATCTATACTGTGAACACAATATCCGGGGCATTACTATGTAAATATCCACCAAGGTGCGTGACGTTGATTTTTACTTTTTTTTAAGCTACTCCAGCTGTCAAATGCATACATTTTTTGACACTTTAGAGTTATCGAAATGCTCCACGAGATAAAGTGGAATGTTACGTAATAGAAAGGCTGATCTAGCTGTCAAAATTTGCTGACAGACTGACTTGACTGATCACGTTTGTTTGTCAACTCCAGACTCCTGATTTTAACTCACTCACACGACTGGGCCGCCGTATGACGTCACAAACTTTTATAATTCAAAAAAATATTTCATAGCAATAAACTTGATTAATCGGAAAAAACAAACTTAGTTTCTTAAAATAACGTCTACTATCAGGAAAAAAAAAATTAAAATACAGTTATCATAAAAAGTTTCCTTCCGAAATTCCGCTTTCTTTTCCAATTTCAATTTCTTGTCGTGTGAGAACATTATCTTAGAATATCCCCCTCATCCATCACTAGTTGTGACTACACATATGTATTATGTTTGTGCAATGATTGAGCTATTTTGTAAATGGATTACCAAACCATTAAGGTTGTTAATTGCCGGCACGCAGATCGACGCTGAAATGTATTACGGAGTCGGAAACAAATTGAAACTCATATCATTCAATCAAATTGGTTGTAGGAAATTATATTGAAAGGCTTTACACTTCGTTAGTAGCGATTCTACATTAAACATTAATTGAACTATCGGGCATTTGATTACAATGGGTTTGGTACTTAAGTCAAATATTAAATGCAGGAGTACCTATCTACGTTCAGTAGTGCCCGAAATGGAAACATGCTTTTATGTAGTCTCAAGTGTGTCACACTCCTGGGCAAAAGCCTCACGTTTGCCCTTGCTCGTTGGTCTAGCAGTTAAGGCGCTTGGCTACCAAGGCAGAGGTCGTGGGTTTGATTCCCACTGTGAATCAAATCCACGACATTCAAACATTCGTAAAATGAAATCTCAAAAGTAAACTGTGGATACGCTCGTAGCCCCGGCTGTCTGAGTGGTCTTAAGCGATGACGAAGGTTAAGCAACATTGGGCGCGTTCAGCGCATGGATGGGTATGACTAACGCTAGTGGCATTTTTATGAACGGTTCCGTGCTTCGCAAGCTACGGTAAGCAGTTAAGCCAAGTCAGAGCGCAAAGGGCGGGTTGAAAACTTCTGACAGTAAGACCAGCCACTAGTCTTGCAAGCCTCCACCAATCCGGACTTTGCCCCCGTGGTAGAGTATGGCCTATACTCGTACCTTCCTCAGGGAAGAAACCCGCGCCCTTTGTTGGGGACATGATGGGTTGATGATGATGATGAATTAATCCTCTACAATCCATTAAAAAGACTCCATACATAGGATGTGACACAATACGGCAAACTGACATTGAAAGCAGTCTGACAGACACAAACAATCTTTACCCAAACAATTGCTCATCGCTATTAGATAAATTGCAAGTTACGAGTATAAAAGGGGGAGAAATCATAACATCCATTACTGCCTAGTTGGCCTAGTGGTATCAAATCTGACTTCCATGCTGGAAGGTTCTATACCTTTGGGGACCACCATACATTTATACAAATTGCCTCATTCTGCTTGTATTTCCATCATCCTTGCCTGGTTAACATAGCACACGCTATCATAGTTTAAGACTAGAACACGTGATTGAATGGATTTTATTGTTATTATATATATATATAAAGCTACAATCCGGTATACTCACTGATCTATTCATCCATACGTTTTCTCGGAAACGGTAAGATTTGGACGAAAATGATGTATGAGAAAGTTGTAGGAAATGTATGAATTACAGCCATCCTATGAAGCCGATTTTTGAATTTCGAACGCGTTCCACTACGCGAGGGTGCTAACTCTGTCGTTTACCGACCGATTTGGATGAAATTTTGATAGTATGGTGATATAGTGATCCGATTGAAAAAAAAAATTTTTGTTGTTCGAAATTCAAAATGGCGGCGCAGATATAGCCGACCGAAAAATCGACCTTTGCGCAAAAAAGTCGGCAGCCAACTGGGCATATGCTGGAGATATGCCGTAAACGGCATCGCGTTGCCAAAGGACCCAGGTATATGAGAAAAATCCGACATCTTGGAATTTCAAGATGGCGGCCGAGATATTGATGATTGAAAATGACAAATTTTTGTATGGAGATTTAGTACTAAAATTGACTTTTCAACAGAGAAATGGGACAAACTTGCGAGGCCGGAGGCCGAGCTCCGCGAAGCGGGCACAAAAAGTTCTGCCGCGGCGAGGCCGAAGGCCGAGCTCCGTTTAGGCCGAGGCCGAAGGCCGAGACGATTCAGGTTACAGCGCACAAGTACCAGCGCAAAAGCAAAAAGGGACAAACTTGCGAGGCCGGAGGCCGAGCTCCGCGGAGCGGGCACGAGGAACTCCGCCGCGGCGAGGCCGAAGGCCGAGCTCCGTTTAGGCCGAGGCCGAAGGCCGAGACCATTCAGGTTACGGCGCACAAGTACCAGCGCAAAAGCAAAATGGGACAAACTTGCGAGGCCGGAGGCCGAGTTCCGCGAAGCGGGCACGAGGAACCCCGCCGCGGCGAGGCCGAAGGCCGAGCTCCGTCCAGGCCGAGGCCGAAGGCCGAGACCGTTCAATTTACGGTGCATAAGTACCAGCGCAAGAGCAAAGAGGGACAAACTTGCGAGGCCGGAGGCCGAGCTCCGCGGAGCGGGCATGAGGAACCCCGCCGCGGCGAGGCCGAAGGCCGAGCTCCGTCCAAGCCGAGGCCGAAGGCCGAGACCATACATGTTCCCATGCAACAATTCACTACAATAAGTGTCTAGCGAGGCCCTAGGCCGAGCGCCGCGGAGAGCGGAGCTCGGAGCGGCTGGGGGTTGGCGCGCGTAAGCGCGCAGGGGGCCCGCCCCCTAGTTATATATATATAAAGCTACAATCCGGTATACTCACTGATCTATTCATCCATACGTTTTCTCGGAAACGGTAAGATTTGGACGAAAATGATGTATGAGAAAGTTGTAGGAAATGTATGAATTACAGCCATCCTATGAAGCCGATTTTTGAATTTCGAACGCGTTCCACTACGCGAAGGTGCTAACTCTGTAGTTTACCGGCCGATTTGGATGAAATTTTGATACAATGGTGATATAGTGATCCGATTGAAAAAAAAAATTTTGGTTGTTCGAAATTCAAAATGGCGGCGCAGATATAGCCGACCGAAAAATCGACCTTTGCGCAAAAAAGTCGGCAGCCAACTGGGCATATGCTGGAGATATGCCGTAAACGGCATCGCGTTGCCAAAGGACCCAGGTATATGAGAAAAATCCGACATCTTGGAATTTCAAGATGGCGGCCGAGATATTGATGATTGAAAATGACAAATTTTTGTATGGAGATTTAGTACTAAAATTGACTTTTCAACAGAGAAATGGGACAAACTTGCGAGGCCGGAGGCCGAGCTCCGCGAAGCGGGCACAAAAAGTTCTGCCGCGGCGAGGCCGAAGGCCGAGCTCCGTTTAGGCCGAGGCTGAAGGCCGAGACGATTCAGGTTACAGCGCACAAGTACCAGCGCAAAAGCAAAAAGGGACAAACTTGCGAGGCCGGAGGCCGAGCTCCGCGGAGCGGGCACGGGGAACTCCGCCGCGGCGAGGCCGAAGGCCGAGCTCCGTTTAGGCCGAGGCCGAAGGCCGAGACCATTCAGGTTACGGCGCACAAGTACCAGCGCAAAAGCAAAATGGGACAAACTTGCGAGGCCGGAGGCCGAGCTCCGCGAAGCGGGCACGAGGAAGCTCGCCGCGGCGAGGCCGAAGGCCGAGCTCCGTCCAGGCCGAGGCCGAAGGCTGAGACCGTTCAATTTACGGTGCATAAGTACCAGCGCAAGAGCAAAGAGGGACAAACTTGCGAGGCCGGAGGCCGAGCTCCGCGGAGCGGGCACGAGGAACCCCGCCGCGGCGAGGCCGAAGGCCGAGCTCCGTCCAGGCCGAGGCCGAAGGCTGAGACCATACATGTTCCCGTGCAACAATTCACTACAATAAGTGTCTAGCGAGGCCCTAGACCGAGCGCCGCGGAGAGCGGAGCTCGGAGCGGCTGGGGGTTGGCGCGCGTAAGCGCGCAGGGGGCTCGCCCCCTAGTTATTATTATAAGAATGAAACACAGTGGACCGAGGTGGGACGTATGTTTGGACCGTCACCGCGTTGGTGTGTTTCATCCTTAACTTTGTGTTTTCTAAATGATTTTTATGTGTGCAATAGTATTCATTTAGTATGAAGTATAATATACTATAATATTGATTGATTGATTGATTGATTGATTGATTGATTGATTGATTGATTGATTGATTGATTGATTGGTTGATTGATTGATTGATTGATTGATTGATTGATTGATTGATTGATTGATTGATTGATTGATTGATTGATTGATTGATTGATTGATTGATTGATTGATTGATTGATTGATTGATTGATTGATTGATTGATTGATTGATTGATTGATTGATTGATTGATTGAATGAATGATTGATTGATTGATTGATTGATTGATTGAATGATTGATTGATTGATTGATTGATTGATTGATTGATCGATCGATCGATCGATCGATCGATTGATTGATTGATTGATTGATTGATGAATGATTGATTGATTGATTGATTGATTGATTGATTGATTGATTGATTGATTGATTGATTGATTGATTGATTGATTGATTGATTGATTGATTGATTGATTGATTGATTGATTGATTGATTGATTGATTGATTGATTGATTGATTGATTGATTGATTGATTGATTGATTGATTGATTGATTGATTGATTGATTGATTGATTGATTGATTGATTGATTGATTGATTGATTGATTGATTGATTGATTGATTGATTGATTGATTGATTGATTGATTGATTGATTGATTGATTGATTGATTGATTGATTGATTGATTGATTGATTGATTGATTGATTGATTGATTGATTGATTGATTGATTGATTGATTGATTGATTGATTGATTGATTGATTGATTGATTGATTGATTGATTGATTGATTGATTGATTGATTGATTGATTGATTGATTGATTGATTGATTGATTGATTGATTGATTGATTGATTGATTGATTGATTGATTGATCGATCGATCGATCGATCGATTGATTGATTGATTGATAGATTGATTGATTGATCATTTATTTACACTTACATACACAGGCAATAAAAACAATATTAAGCAGACTATACGTACAAGAGAAGAAAAGCAACAACACATACGATACACAATGAAACACAGACACGGAGCATTTTCCAGTGTCAGTACTGTGGGTGCGGCAAGTGCAAAAGGGCTCTGACTCAGCATAAGGTGGAGATATGATACTCCAGCGCTGGTCTTCCGTCAGTACCCGTGAGGCGGCATGCAGGCCTCGGAGAGATACCTAGTACGAACCTGAACAAAATCGTAAATGAGATTAAGCAAATAAATAAATAAGAGACAGTGAGTTATTTACTATAAGTAGCGAGTCAAACTTTGAGTCAACAAAGTGGACTGCTGAATAATGTTAGCTGAATGTCAGTTATGATAATTGCATAAATTGTAAAAATATAATTAGGATAGAATAATTGATAGGGCAATGTCAGTTGCGATAGTTGCATA
The DNA here is from genome assembly GCA_934045075.1 of Yponomeuta sedellus. Taxonomy (NCBI): domain Eukaryota; kingdom Metazoa; phylum Arthropoda; class Insecta; order Lepidoptera; family Yponomeutidae; genus Yponomeuta; species Yponomeuta sedellus. The sequence goes on along the minus strand of OW203741.1, from coordinate 9,110,468 downwards.
AATTGTGAATAGATTAATAAAATAGAAAATTTGTAAATTGTATATTGATGTCAACTATTTTAATTTAAATAAATGTATTATAAGTATGTATATGAATATATATAGGTATTTATATAAAGTCACAGCGAAAGTATCAATGATTAGGCCGTACATAATTATTAAATAATCTTTCATCTTTCAGTTCTATCCTTCCCAAGGTTGTCTGGAAGAGATCGCTTTTAGCGATAAGACCGCCAATTGTATACGGCAATACTTAAATATGTAGGCCTTTTTATGTATTTTGTTTTCTGGTGTGTACAATAAAGAGTTCTAATCTAATGTAATATATATAATATAGTATAATATAAAAGTACCCGGAACCGGCGTGCCTGCATGCAACGATTTATGAACGTTGATGAAGCGAAGGTGATCTGTCAGGATCGTGGCAAGTGGCAGTCCCTGGTCTCTGCCTACCCCTCTGGGATACAGGCGTGAGGTTATGTATGTATGTATGTATGTATGTATGTATGTATGTATGTATGTATGTATGTATGTATGTATGTATGTATGTATGTATGTATGTATGTATGTATGTATGTATGTATGTATGTATGTATGTATGTATGTATGTATGTATGTATGTATGTATGTATGTATGTATGTATGTATGTATGTATGTATGTATGAATGTATGTATGTATGTATGTATGTATAATATTATGAATCGAGTTGGCGTTCATGAGGGGCCAACGTTTACGGTGGCCCATGTTCGACTACTACAACAGACGTGCTCGCCAACTGACGTGCTCGCCAACTTGGGCCATTATGAGTAATACCAGTATAATTAGCCCTTCATGAGTGATGGCGTGTTGGTGGCGAAATATGTAGAGTGGTTATACTTAGCAAAACTGAGGTTTTATAAAAAAAATCGGAACCTAAGCATGCTAACTGACCCTTGGACCGGTTTTTAGCAGACTGGAAAAGCCCAGGAAGTTTATTATTATTTATAATAAAGCTCTAAATCATATTAATGTAACTCAATTTCGACACGAGTATGTAATATTTTTGGTGTTACAAATGTAAGTATAAGAAATTGTACATGTTTTTTTTCTTCGCAGGTATTCTGAAGATGGTTTATGCCCCATTCATTACGTCATTACTTATTGGTAAGTTTACATCGGCCATCATCACTTACTCCTGGTGTCTGATTTGAGAATGTGATGTGAAAAATATACACACACTCTCAGATGCACACGCACACACACACATACGCAAACACAGAGCTTTGAAAAAAAGTAAAACCCAGAGCAGGCAACACTGCTGTCATGTGTGGTCAGAACTCGTACCATTGAATTTAACTCGTACTCATATCTCAATATAGTCTGTGGCCAGACTTGATACTTCTGAACTTTGCACTTGTTAATTGAAAAATTATAATTGTATTCACGCGGCGTGAAATAATTCAATAAAGTACAGTGGAGTATTCTCATGCTTTCGGGATATGAAATAAATTAACTAGGAATGGGGGGCAACTAGTAGTCAGTGGACTAGTTACTTAAGTGATTTGGTGATTGTTTATCTTAGGTTCAAATATAACCGATTAAAATACAACCTTCGGTCACGTCCTGATGGCCTGAAGTGAAAAACTGAACTTATAAGTAGCTTTCATGGGAAGAGTGCTCTTGGGGTAGTCTTCGGGGGAAAATAGGCCTCCAATCTGAAAGTATAGAACTGCCATGGCTCCCTAGTTTTAAGTCTCCCTTGTCGGTACAGTGGGTCCAATCATCCCGCTCGTTTATGGAGCCCGGGGGACGAACCTAGGACGCCATGTCGACAACAATTTTTGGTAGCAAAGTATAGTTTATCTCCGTATCTGACACAAGCTACGTTTAGTCAGTCAAAGCCGCTCTTAATAAAGGTTTTCTCCTGAAAACTAACCGTAATCATTTGCAAAGGCACGAGAAAATAAGGAACTACTCATTTTTATAATGTTATTTTGCAAAAGGATACCTGTTTTTGAATACGACTTTTTCTATTCTAAAACTATTTTACAATCGGGTTTTCACCGTGTGTGCGGGTTTAAATTACATAAACTCAAGCCTGTTTCAAAGGGGGCAGACAAAGACCCGAGTTGTGACTTGCCACAATCCTGACAAACCTCGTTCGCTTCACCATCATTCAATAGTCACTGGATGCACGATCGCCGATTTCAGGTAATTTTTATCTTACTCTTTGCTTATACATACCCGATTCAACGCAGTTCTCCTCATGAAGTTTGCCTTCAGCCTATTAACTACCTGTTAAAATTGTCAGTTGGTACTTTGATATAAAAAAAACACTAAAACAGTTCCTTAATAGATTGTTATTGTACTATAAAGAGCCTATAGTAAAAAAATTAATTAAACCTAAAATACACTAGAGCATATTTTATGAATATCAAACAACATGGGTCCTCTAGGAATCAAAAGAAGTAATTTCCACTTATTTAGTCGTCTTTCGTCGCATGCGGCGAGGCGTGGAGTTACCACCACACTAGAAGGACATAGAAGGACTGTTTGTTTGTTACACTACACACACAGGAAATCCTAGTGTGCAAGCTAGGGTAAGAAAATGACAAAACTAGTCATTGAAACGTTTTATTAATTTTGTGATGAAAATTTTATTTGTCACCTATGTGTCACCAAACTATTTAACTTTTTTTAACTTACTTTAATACTTATATTTAATTAAGGGCTGATTTTTTAAATAAAAATGGCGGTTTGACATAATTTTCATACATAAGCTGTCAAACCGCCATTTTTATTCCTCAGATAAAAGTTATCTGACTATTGAAAAATCAGCCCTTAATGAAATATTAAAAAAAACCGGCCAAGTGCGAGTCAGACTCGCGCACCGAGGGTTCCGTACAAACCTGTATTATAGACCTGAGTATTTGGTATGAATTTCAATTTAATACCTCTACGCGTTTATGAGGAAATGGGTAGTAAGTTTAAAATTATTAAAAAAAAAAATATTATGTGATGTAACTAAAAATTTATGGTTTTCGTAATTTTTCCTTTATCTATGCTATAAGACGTTGCTTCGTACCAAATTTCAAGATTCTGAGTTCACGGGAAGCACCCTGTAGGTTTTGATTCCCTTGCAAGTGTCGAAAATTTGCGGCATAAACGGCTGTATCTTTTGATTGCGTTGGCTTAGAAGTTTGATTTTTTCACAGCTTCAAGGGACAGTAGACCTGAGTAATTGATATAAATTTCAGCTTCATACCTCCACGCGTTCCTGAGAAAAAGGGTCTTGACAGACGGACGGACGGACAGACGGACAACAAAGTGATCCTATAAGGGTTCCGTTTTTTCCTTTTGAGGTACGGAACCCTAAAAACAAAATAGACAGTTAAAAATAACAAAACTGACATAAAATACATAAACAGGACAGACAACAAATAGAACAAAACTTTGACCCGCGGACCTAAACGCAGAGGGGGGTATTAATTAATTGCATTGTTTTAAACAAGTTTTTTTGCCCTAAGACAAGATATCTCAGTTACCTTTTATATTTTGTTGCTTTTAGATAAATACTAAATTTACGTATTTATCTAAAAGTCATAACCGCGACTTTCAGCCTGTATACTTCTCCGTCAGAATTGTTTAACAGTCTATTTCCATGCCCTAGAGTCTAATACTCACATAGTTTTTCAATTGAATGATATAAGCATGACAATGGTTGTTATTTACGTCACTTTGGTACTCTACAAAGCAATAGAAGTACAATATCATTTCAAGGGTATAACCCGCCCAAATTATATAGGCATCTCTCGCGAAGAAGATGAATACGCGCGAGGCGCCCAGTTTGGTTGCACGGGCTATACGATTGCAATGCGATTTATTACCACACTACCGATAGCAGCGCTCGTGGCCTAGTCGAACCGAGTGATTAGAGTCAATTACATGAGTTAACCAACAACAGACGCGGTCAGGTGCAGGATGGGTGACCGTCCGGTTACTACCGCTAGTGACATTTTTCCCGAGCGCTTCCGTGCTTCGCAAAGCACGTTAAGCCGTTGCTGCCGTCTATCATGTAATAGCAGTCGTTAAGCCACGTCTGAGGCCTTACGGGCTGCTTGATAACTTCTGACAGTAAGACCCGCCACTGTCTTACAATCCTCCACCAACCCGGACTTGGCCCCCGTGGTTGAGTAATCATCCTGCGATGCAGGAAGAGAACCGTGCCCTAGCAGTGGGGACATACTAGTGGGGATGATATCTACCTGTAGTGTGAATGAAACGACCATTACCGGACTAATATGACTCTATTGAACAACTATACATTTTAGAGATTCGCCCCCCTGTTCTTCTGGTGGTTATTTATCTATCGCTGTCACAGACAGAGGACATCCTTGACAGGGCCGGCAATTACCGTCGCCTTTTTGCGGCCCAATGGGCCAAGTTCTCGGGAGTTCTTGGGCCGTAAACAAAGCTTTGATGCTTGAGGCTTTGATTGTTGACGTGCGTTATTATAAGGTTCACTTAATTTCAAATAGAAATTTATTGCTGTGGTCACAGTAGACGGCGAATTCTGCTTAGTTTGTTCGTTGTACGCACAAACTAAAGAGACAAATGTGTACGTAGTCATGAATAAGTACTACTCGCTTACGACGTGAAGTGAATCTTGATTTTGATTTGAAAATTCTTTAATAAATATGCACAAAGGTGCAATCTACTTGCACGTGACAGCGGTTTATGTATTTTGAAAGACAAAATAAGCTTGTGTTTGGTTTGAGGTTATTTTTTATTTTTACTGTCAGCCCCCTGGACTTTCCGTACTCCTCTGGGATGCAGGCAAGTTTATGTATGTGAAACCAGATTCCGAGTAGTTTTAGAATGGAAAAAAAATCTCGAGCCATACTGTAAATCTGTTATATAAAAATGAATCGCTGAATGTGCTGGTAAGCGCAAATCTCGAGAGCAGCTGAACCGATTTCGCTAATTCTTTTTTTAGAATATTCTTTGAAGCACGAGGATGATTCTTACGGAGGGAAAAATAACAAAAAATAAAGAATCAACGGTTAGGCGGTACGAAATTCGCTGGGTCAGCTAGTAGTAAATAAATAACTTCAACGTAATACAATCACTAAAATTGTCCTGGTCTGGCACAGTGCTATAGTAACCAGGCAAGGCATCACAAACAAGGAAACACTCCTAGACTGATGCCATTTGTACAAATGTACGGCGGCTTCCGGTGGGAAAATAACCCTTACTGCTACACCAACGAGGCACTCAGACTCCACAATGTTTCCAGTTGTTTAAATAACTAACTCGAACAAAGGAGAGGGTCCTCAAAAGAATTTAAAAATACGCTAACCTTTTTTTTACTCGCGACAATCCGGTTTATAGCGGATTGTTTTTCAAATGAAAAGGTGAGAGAGGAAATGGGAAGGTGTAATCCCGGGCGTGCCAGTCAGTTTGCCCAGGCTGTTGATAGTCGCCTCCGAATCCCGATGCTGGCACTAATTGTTTGTACAGCCGCCCGTTGCCACGGCAACGCTCCTTCAGACCAAACCCTCGGGTCCTATTACTGAGTTTGCCTAACTCATAGAAGCGATACTTCCGTACCAGTGGTGCTAGCCGAAGTAGGACTGAGACGTTTCGAGAATAGTGCCCCAAGCTAGTTTAGCTGCTCCGTAAACATTGGCCCGTGGCAAAGGTCGTCGATGGCTTTGTGAGTCGCGATCTTATATTTGAATTTCACTCAAAAGATGTAGACGCCAGAGCTAGTATTAAAAAGCTTGATGATTTTTTTCTTTTTTCTCGCTTTGAAGTACTGTTTGCTTACCCGGTTTGCGTTAGAGGATGTCTCCCTTTTAGGGTTGCGCAGTCTAACTAGCAAGTAATCCTTGTTATTATGTTCTCACATTTTAGTGTGTCTGCAGTTCCTTGTACCCATTCTTATAATTGTAGTAAATTGCGATGCAAGGGTAGCAAGACTGGGGTAAAACCTTTTTTATGAAACAAGATTGATTTGTCGTTTCTCATGTTATGCAAAACCATTATTTATTTTAGTTGCAAAATGAACGTTACCTTCTAAACGACTTTACTATTTGTGAGTTTTATTGAATTCGGATTTCTTTCAGTATGTTTCTGAATCAAGGTAAAACACTTGATAAAAATGAGCATGGGGGACCTCGATCATGCGTTACAAGACAGATAATGATCGAATACTACTACTACTTATATGCTAATATAGATAGTAAATGAGACCGTATTGAAAGTAGGTCAAAACCTTTTAAGCAAATGGTTTTAAATAAAAATCTTGCTGCAAACATGTTGCAAACTAAATTTTATTTCTTTAGCCTTGATACGTCCCACTGCCGAGCACATACCTTCTTTCAAAGGGAGAGAAGGACACTCAGACACCTCAGATACTCAGGCTTCCTCACGATGTTTTCCTTCACCCTTAGCGAATGGTATTCAGAGTGGTTAACAAAGTCATTAGAACCCAGTATGGGTTTCGAACTCACGATCTCCCGAATGAGAGGCGCTCTACCGCAAATTTCATCGGTAATGTTTAGGCGCACGGTCCAAGTTCTTCATGGCTGGATAACACGTGCAAACGTGAGAGTTAAGTCATGTTATCGTAACGAGACGGCGGCGGCGGCGGCGGCCCTCGCGTTCGCCCAAGGAAATGAGTTTATCTAAAAGCACGACCTTTGTTAGGAGGCAATTTCCCTCAAAATGTGATCTTAACCCTTCGATTCCAGGAACAAATAAACGAGGGCAAGTTGCAAAAAGGTGAAGAAAATGTGATAGGAATATTTGTGAAGCCGTCACATTGTGAAATTATATTAGGCCTCTTTAATTTAGAAATGGCTCTAAATCAGTGAGGCCGCCAATTATAAAGTATCTTTGTCATTATTTTATGTTTGTTTTTACTGGTGTAGAATAAAAAATATTCTTATTTTATCCTATAATCTATAGTATAGAAATGAATCGCTGAATGTGTTGGTAAGCGCAAATCTCGAGAGCAGCTGAAATGATTTCGCTAATACTTTTTTTAAAATATTCCTTGAAGTACGAGGATGGTTCTTACGAAGAGAAAAATATTTAAAGAGTCGACTGTTAGGCGGTACGAAGTTCGCTGGGTTAGCTAGTATACTATAAAAGCATACACTTTATGGCTCAATTAACTTTAGAAATCAGTTATCAAAAATATATCTTCACATAAAGAGTTTACACCCGTTTTATTGAATGCTAATATACGATGTAGGCTGCTTTCAGGCCAAGTTTGTAATGGAGAAAAGGGCAGGGTTCGGACAGGGATTACCTGGGTATTTTTACTACTGCAACCCTGAAGCGGCCCGACCTACCGCCTGATTTATTTGGGACTTGACAGAAATTGAAATTTGCCAATATATGGCATGAGCAGTATCTATGTAGACGCTCATGTACGTTGTATGTATATTAATAAGTAGTATTTTGTTTCTAAATATAGGTGGCATGTTGAATTTTATTTGCTTACACCCGCTCTCTTTTTTATAAACATCCAAAATGTTTAGGCTGTCTGGAAGAAATTTCTGTTCAAATTAGTCCGCTTTTGTACGTAGTCTTAATCACATTGTATGTTAATCATTCGCTATTATGGTTTGATTGTGCAATAAAGTGTAACAAACAAACAAATAAAGCAGTATCGTGGAAGGTGAAAGAATCGACTACCACCACTTTTTTAAATGTCTCAATCTCAGATCATAATTTAATTATATTCTTTTTTTTTAATGCACTAACCCGTGCTAAAGACAATTTTAAAAACCTCTAAATAGACGCTAAAATTTTCACCCATGCCGGGACTCGAACCCGCGACCTCTGGCTAACCGTGCCAGCGCTCTCCCAACTGAGCTAATGTGCGACTACCGGCATCAATGAAATTTTGAACCTCTTAACAATACTCTCTGTATTACGTACAGGCAGCGACATCTGGCATCTAAAATTGTCTCAATTTAAGTTTTAAGAATTTCGAGTGAAGAATTTTAGTTAAGTAGGTACTTAATGCGGCTGCTCAAGGATCAATTTCTAGGCAAACGTAAATTGATTTTTACTTACAAGCAACGCGTGGAAATTAATAATATATCAATACGTTTGATAACTTCTGACAGTAAGGCCCGCCACTGTCTTACAATCCTCCACCAACCCGGACTTGGCCCCCGTGGTTGAGTATGGCCTAACCTTCCTGCGATGCAGGAAGAGTAATAAGTAACTTTCCAGCGTGAGTTTTATGAAAACATCGCTTTGGGAGATTTCGAAGCACTTTCTATATTGAAGTATTGTAATACATCAATTCACGTCTTTATCTCGGACTGGTAGGAGAGTCTAACATCATAATTCGGTTCAGGAATGATGATATCAACCTTTTAAGTCCCCATTGCTAGGGCACGGGTCTCTTCTTGCACCGCAGGAAGGTTCCAGCGGTGCAAGAAGAGACCCGTGCTCTAGCAATGGGGACATACAAGGGTTTGGAGGAATAAATCTCGAAATGGATTTAATTATAGTCTTGACAATAGTTTATATGAGAAGTCTTTGAAATTATAATTTCTTTTTTATTCTGTTATTCTCAGTTGTAATGTCGATTTGTGTCCTCTAAATGTTGGCAAAGTTTCATTGCGAGCCGGCATGTCGTTTGAAAATAAAAGTAGTATAAGAATTGTTCCTTGAGGCGCACTTTTTATCCTCATGTAAGAACGTGGCGCCTAAAACCCTAAGGAAAGAATAATTGCCGAAAAAATATTTTCCCATCCAGTATTTACTCTGAAACGCAGATGTAACTAGTGTTTTCTAAACTAGCTTTATTTTCGAAGTTTATGCGGTCTGCCATCGGTGCTACTTTTACAAATTTATTATTTGTTTGTTACACTTTATTGCACAATAAAACCATAATAACGACTTAAATGACATACAATGTGATATCAATTACGTACAAACTGCTCACTTATATCCACAAAATTTCTTCTAGCCAGCCTATATTTTTTTTCATTTTATTGCACCATTCTAAAATTAAAGGTCAATGCATATTTTCTATCTACTCCAATCAATTCACAGCCTATGTTACAACATCTTCTTTTGTTTAATATACGGAAGGTGAAAATTCTCTTAAACTTTCCTCTTTGCTTCTATTTTTATTAATTTAACCTAAGAGCTTACCTAAGAGATATCTTCCAGACCACCTTGACAAGCTTATAAGATTGTATTGAAGCAGAGACTGGTCCAACAAATTTCCTTCCCTACATTCGATCGTCCACAACATTGGTCTTCTCTGTCCTTCATTGGACAATACGTAACACGCAAGTTTCAGCGAAATGATACATGAGTCAAGTCCGGGACCCAATGAGAAATGGGGCCCGCGGTCTCTCACGAGACGTAACGTCTTAGAAAAATGCTTACCATTATTTGTTCATTTGTTTTATTTCCGCCGACCACTGCGGGTTGTTTTGTTTCGAATCACGAGTTTGCTTCAACTTTCACTAACTATTCTGCTCATTTGTGTTGTTTAGTGTGCATCTAAAGCTGTAGTGAAATTCAGTGCTCTTCTTCTCTATCTGCCTTCAATGCAAACAATTAGCCCAATCGTCCGCTACTAGATGTAGGCCTCTACTAAGTATGCCACTTTTTGTCCTCGGCTGGAAAAAAATCTAGCCGGCTCTGCAATTTTAGAATAGAATAGAATAGAAAAGGTTTATTCCAAAGACAAGACACACACAACACAACAACAAAAGTACAGTAAAAGCATGGTGCTCACAGTAAAAGTACGTTTTGTGAGTTAAAATTAAACATTCACATAAAACATTATTACAAACTTAATTATAACTAGAAAAGTACTTAAATAAATGAAACGAAGTTTACTTTAAAGTGGATCGTTGCACTGAATGATGGTCAGCCCATCAACCATTGTCCACTGCCACATTTAATATTTTTATATCGGAACAAGTCCATAGTGTTAGATTAGATTAGAACTCTTTATTGTACACACCAGAAAACAAAATACATAAAAAGGCTTACACATCTAAGCTATTGCCGTATACAATTGGCGGTCTTATCGCTTAAAGCGATCTCTTCCAGACAACCTTGGGATGGATAGAATTGAAAGATGAAGAGAGTAGGTAGGTAGGTGTACATGAAGTATTGCAGTATAAAGTATTAGTATTGTAGATATTTCTTAATTTAAGTTGGTAGACATATTTCATTCGATTTCCACGGGTCTCTTCCTTAGCATGGCCTAACCTTCTTACATCGCAGGAAGGTTAGGCCATGCTCCACCACGGGGACCAAGTCCGGGTTGGTGGAGGATTGTAAGACAGTGGCGGGCCTTACCGTCAGAAGTTATCAAGCCGCCCATAAGGCCTCTGACTGCCATTACATGACAGCTGGCACCAAGGGCTTAACGTGCCTTGGGAAACACATTTCATTATTGCTTATATTTTATTTTACATGGACTGAGATCCAGTGCTCCAGCATAGGTCAGTCCTACTTGCAAAGACATTAAGTGCACCGTTGACGGTACCGCGAACCCTACGCATCGGAAAGACGCTCCTGTTGCACACTCTTGCGTAAAAATCTTAAGTACATACGCGCCTCGGCAAACATTCGATATGCCTTGCTATGTTCACTTTAACAGTAGTACCCTGGTAGATACGCTAATGATATCTCTACTTATTTCACTGTAACCTAAGACTGTAACCAAAGCTTAGAAAATTTTACATCTGTAAAAACTCCATACAGTAGTTTTACAGAAAAAAGTATACGCGCATCAAGAACAGGAACCACTGCAAACAAACATGTATTGACGTCATAACAAGTCACGATTACTTGGGAAAATTTTGGCATTGGGGTAAACTAACGATTTGATCATTTGTCAATACGTTCTTTGCTTGCGAAGCATCTATGCGATCGTCCTCTATTGTAATGTGGAGCGGAACGAATTCTATTTTCGGAAAGCTGGATTTAGTGGGGTTGCTGTAAATTTTCCGAAGCGATGGGTCGCGTTCAGAGATTCCATTTAAGCTAATGGGTAGCCTTACCGGGCTTGTGAAATGGAAAAAAAATGTAAATTGTTTCGCGAAAACATGCCTTCGCCATTCAGTTGTTCGCAGCATTTGTGAGTTGAATTTTATTGTTTCGCGAGTTCAAAATCCTAAAAAACTGCAACAGAGATAATAAGATCTGTTCAATTTTCTAAACCGCATATAAGTCTTCAATAATTCACAAAATGGCAAATTCCTTTCTGTATACTTACCCAATATAAACAAAAAGGCAGCAGCTGACCCCAAAATCTAAATTCAGCATGCGAATGTAAGCAAATGTCCCTGGGTTCCAATTCTGAACGAACATACGTATTCAAACAATATACTCTCAGACTGCCGAGACATTGAAACAGATAGGATTTAATTCGATTAGAGTCCAAAATAACGTACCCTCATTTCGACCCCATACGCGCCACAATGCTGACCCATTCCGATTTAATTAACCTCGCCGCCAAGAAATATAGAGCCGTTTAATATCACCAGCCCGAGATAAATAACTTTTAAATGTTTAGATATGGCTGCGGCTGTCGTTAAGGTCGAAAATTGGTTTTTATTACGACTAGAATGACCCAGTGCGGGGGTGAGTCGGGTCTTGATTGCTTTGCGTTGCTATGATGAAATAAAACATTGAAATTTCAGGTAGAGGTTCATAAACTACGAGTCGTTCATTTAACATTAAGATTTTATTATTAAAATCGATACTTGTCTTTGATTGTGTAGCTAATGAAGGTAGTCAAATGTTTACAGTTACGCCGCAAAGGATGAATACCTTACCGGTGGAAATGTCGGAATAGTTGAGGTTACTAGGCTGATAAATGTAACTCAAGTAATCAATCAATCAAGTGAATTTATTTCAACGTAAAGAAAAAAAAACTCCACTCTGACGATCTCAAGTCATCTTAAACCAAATACATCCGTTGCCGCCGTAGTCAGTAATCGTCGTTGCATATTAATTTGTAGAGCTTTGTATACGTGTGTGTGTAGTGTCAATAAATTTTATTATCTATCTAGTTACCCGAGCTGAGCATCATAAATATCAAACAAGCGCACAGAAAAATCTATACAGTCGTTTACGGTTCAGGCATCTTCCTTATTATTTTCTTTGCCTCAGAGCTCCGCCAAGACTAATTGCCTAAACGTTTGACATTTGTTTTTATTAACCCCGGCCTCGGAGATAAATTTGTTGTCTCTTCGACGGTTTCCACCAACTTTGTTGGCTTTTTTCTTCGTTTGCGATTCATTTGTTGTGAGCAGCTCCTTGGTAGACAGGTGAGCTTTCAATAAGTGTGCATTGGAAACGTCAACAAAGGAGTGGAAACAAGAATGAGAGCGAAATGTTCAGGTGTTTCTCAAAGTCTTATTAAGTCTGATTTTCTGAGATTTGTATACTTGTATACACTCCCGTGCGCTGCTGAAATTTAAAGAAAGCTTCTCCAAAAATATAAATGCTATCTAGATATTTACATATGTGAGAGAACGGTAATATTTAAAACAAAATGGCTTCTTCTACGAGTATGTACCCAGATTAATTTCATTTGTATGTTTGTATCTCAAATAAAAACATAAAAAAGTAAACGACTTTGCCTTCTATTACATGTGCGGAGGGGAACCATAAAAGTGAATTTCCAACGGTTTACGAGATCACAGAAATCCTTAGTAAAAATACAACGTTCCGGTTAAATCATGAATAATGTATGACCATAAATTCACATGCTGCCATTTTGACCAGCGGCGTTCGAATTCTGCTTTGTTTTAGCGTCATTAGCTTGTTGAACTGAAAAGGGGCGATAGTTAGCTACATGATATAAATAATTATCAGGCAGCTTTTCAGGTGTGGTACACGGACCCTGAGATCAGGAATTGAATATAGAGCCTCGCTACTTCTAGGAATCATTTCTTTTAATTACTTTACATAATGTTTACGACAAATTAACTTTGATTATCTTGAGTATCTTTTCACATTAGACATAGTTTTGCCAAGCCGGGCAGATGTTTTAATCACGTTAATGTTTCTACATCCTGATAAACGTCTAACTGAATTATGCAAACGTTATTATGCTGAGCGCAACGCAATTGCATTCCGACTAATTTAATAACACGTGGCATTACAAACAGGCTCACACCGTTACGACTAGAAAAACCTGCAACTACGTCGCGATTCTGCAGTCAGTTTTTTCGGATCAAAAGTAACTTCCGTACCTACACCGAATGTGTATGATAATATTCTTTCAGGGAGCCAATTCTCATTCCATTGGCAAATAATTCATATACGACTCTAAGGCATAAGACTTAAATCCTACGTAAAAAATAGAACGACAGTCAATTATAATTATATTTACGACATTATGACACCTCAAAGCGGGTGAAATTTACTAGCGAATTTGCGCATACGACTTTGTGAGAATACATGAAACTGATTTTTGTACGAAAAATGTCTAATCCTTCGAACATTTTGTCTACGCTTTCAATTAGCCGATAGCATTAGCTATCGGCTAATTGGCGGCCTTGGAGGACTTTGAAAAAAAAACTAAAAATATAAGAGACATTTATCGCAGAAAAGTTTCAATTCATCTTTATTGAAGAAAGCCAAGTATTATTTAAACCGATCGTGAATGATAATCTTCTATCAGGACTCTTTAATAAAGAAGAACACACGAGATGATCTTATGGAGAAAATCGTAAAAAATAAAAGGCTTGATCGCAGAAAAGTTTCAATTTAACTTTATTGAAGAAAGCCAAATAGAAATGCCGCATTCTTCAATTTTCCGGATGAGTTTGCCAGATGCAATAAACGATAAAATACTGAAAGTGCTTTAAAGCGTAAAACAGTTTTGCTGTCATAAAAATCATACAAGAATAACGCTCATCTCTGGCCAGACTTTGTCCATGCCGTGAGGTCTATCTTTGTTTGTAGTTGCTAGCCACACCTTAATTTAACCACCAACCGGTGGTAGCGTAACTACGCTAGGCCCACATTCACCAATATCTGAGATTTTATACAACTACTAGCTGACCAGGCATGCCTTATTGCCTTCATGCCTTCTTCAATCGCTCGACCCTGTCCTTCCTTCCTTCCTTCTTGTCCTTCCAAGCGGCCAACCACCGGACCCAGAGACCCTTTCGATCCCCAGTGCGAGCATTCACTAACTTTGTTGTTGTTGACTTTGTTTTCTAACTAATGTGCATTTGTAAATTTATAGTAGCAATACCACTCGCTAAATTTGAAAGAAAACAACATGAAGAAACCTGGATATCTGAGGTGTTCAAATACCTCAGCGCTTAAAATTGCCAATCCGCGGTGGGCACGCGTGAGAATTAAGCCTCTCTGAAATAAGGCCTGTGCCCTGCAGAGGGACATTAACAGGCTACAAAAACGGAAATGTTTTTGCACTCTGCCCTTAGATAGGGGTACACGTAGTTGATTTACATGTCCAAGGCCCTTACATAATTCCAGCTGGATACGAATAAAAGGCTCTGGGTCTGTCACAAAGGTTTCGCGGCATAATTTTTTCATGTCCGAATGGGCGGCGCGCGGGCATAAACAAAATTAAGCCCATTCCTTCTCCTCGGAGGGCCGTAAGCGTATTACATGCGGGAATCACAACGAACGGCAGTATTTTTTTTTATTTTGTGTCTGAAAAGGTTCTGTTTTCGATTTGTGTTACTCTGTATAATAAAATCTCATACACTTATCAGCTCATCCGGCAAACGTTGTTTGGCCATATTAATTTGCCTATGACCTACAAAAACTCATAAAAATCTATGAAGCTTTTTCGGAGGTGGTCGATATTGTGACACGAGATTTTTATATATCAGATATACTATTTTTAAAACAGTTATTACTAAAGATAATTTAGAACGTCAGATTCTTCTGATGCGTAGATGATTTGTATGTGGACTGCTCCGTGTTGGACGTAAATATTTATTGACATACTCTAGACTTATCCATCACCATAAGTATAATTAAAGATAGCCATGAGGCACTCGTGGCTTAGTGAAACCGAGTGATTGGATTGAATTACTCGGGTTAAGCAACAGGCGCGGTCAGGTTCAGGATGGGGGGTGATCGTCCAGTGACTACCGCTACTGGCATTTTTTTTCCGAGCACATGCAAGGCACGTTAAGCCGTCGGTGCCGGCTGTCGTGTAATGGCAGTCGTTTAGCCATGTCAGAGGCTTGATTACTTCTCATACTAAGGCCCGCCACTGTGTTACCATACTCCACCAACCCGGACTTGACCCCGTGGTGAAGTACCTACGGCCTAACTTTCCTGCGATGCTTTAAGAGACGAATGCCCCAGCAGAGGGGACACACAAGGGTAATATCGAATCATGTGTGTGCAAATATATATTGTTTTACCTTTTGAATCTAAAAACAATGTCCCAGGCATTGCAGCGTCTGAGTGTTCCATTTACCCATCTAGTGTGAGTGGAGATGCTAGACGCTGTATCTCACTTCATCGATTTTAGTACGAAGATGCCACGATAACTGTAAATGGTAAATTGTAGCACTACACGCGAACATGTTTACTAGGCTCTGCTACTAGTATGCAGGTTGACACAATTATTTACCTATGGAACCCAGTGACGTATGCGTTGTATCGAGCAGACAACGTTGACAGTGTTGGCAGACGGGGATAATTCACTTAAAATTCGGAGGTTTTTGTTTTGATTAGGTGAAAATTTCGGGACATATTGAGATTGGGGAACTTTGGAGGGGAAAAAATGGAGGTTGGGGTATTGAATCTCCGAAATAAGAATGTCGAAATAATCTTATCCATTGAAACTGCAGAGGTGCAACGTTTCGGCACCTGAAAAAGTGCCGAAACGTTGGAAAATTGTAAAAAATGTAATAAACGAGCATAAATCCGTATAAAAACAGTTTTAATTACATATATTTGTTCCCAAATAGATAATTTAATTTTTTCAATAAATCGTATCTACTAAATGAATTTTCCGTTGCTACTTTTAAAAGTGTATATTAAATAGTTTGTGGAGATTATTCTTCCGGAAATGGCTATTTATGGGGAGATTTCTTTCAGATTCGGGGGAAATTCAAAGGCTCATCTGGCAACACTGTCCAGTTGGAAGCGGTTTCGCAATGTTTATTCTACCGAAACGAACAAACAGGCTAGTTTCTGGTACAGTCAGGTCTGCCATTGGCCCGTTACAAAGATGTAGTGTAAATGCGATTTTTGTCGAAGAATGACTATTATTTTATAAAAACACGATTCGTTAAAAATATTTGCTAATTGAAGATTGAAATAGACTGTGGTGGAAATTTTACAAAGAAAAGACGCATAAGTACACTGCATCGGAGGAGTGCTTTAGAATAGTCGTGTTTTGCTAAATAAGGCCCTAAATCTCTAAGGCCCACTTGCGTCAGCCCGGGTTAGTTCATTTAACTCGAGTTAACCGGTAAATTTTTTTTTTACATTTACATACAAGCACATACATTGCTTCTGGCCCCACACTAGGATACCCTGTGTCGTGGGAACCAGAAACACCGACAACACAAACATGTAAACATCCAAGACCTGGGCTTTTTTTTGTTCCCAGCCGGGATTCGAACCCGGGAACGCTTGCACGGTAGGCAGACGCGCTACCGCTACGCCACAGAGGCCGTCAATTGATCATTTCGCATACGAAATTATCGATTTAACCGGCTAACCCGAGTTAAATGAGCTAACCCAGGCTGACGTAAGTGGGTCTAGGTGATCTGGGTCGGGTTTTATAGTACTACAATCATAGTTTATTTATTACAATTCGATGTGCATTGCGTAGCAGTCTTCCTTCTTGTTCCTCTGTGGGTGAATCGACTTTGTACTCGTTCTATGAAACAAGCCCCTGTCGTCGGGTTAATGCACTACCTCAGTGCTAAGGTATATTTTCGATTTAATTATTTATGTACATGCACCACGCACCAACTATATTCTTCATGCAATCCACTCCATCCAAAAGGTTGTCTGGAAAAGATCGCTCTTAGCGATAAGACCGCCACTTGTATAACATTACTTAGATTTAAGAAATCGTAGTTGTAATATTTTCCTGGTTGTGCAATAAAGTGTTCTCTTTTTATCTATCTATCTAAGTTACCGACGTCTATGGAACAACTACCACTAAATAAGTTTATATGAATTTTTGTATTGAATGGAAATTGAAATCTCCCCGAATGACATACTCACTGAGCCCGTACGCGTACCCTGGGCAAGAATCAGCGAGTCGCCAACGCTGATTGGCCAATCCTTTAATCACGATAGCCTGCCATTGCCACGCTAAGAAAAAGATGAAACAAAGCTGCAAAGGCACAAGAGTCGTCTATACCTGCCTCTAACGTACAACCTAGACGGAAGCCATGAAAATGTAGTCTTTCGAGGACTCCCTAAGGTGAGCAGATGACCGGGTTCAAAGCTCTTGAAGGCTTCCGGGGGGACTAGGGGGTGCGGGGGAATAACAAAAGATGCTCGTTTCCTCGGTTGTTCCGTACCGCAGGCCGAGGGGGGCAGGCCCTACAATGGCCCCATTGTTTGTGCCCGGTGACAGGAAAAACTCCGACCTCCGTGTTTCTTTGCATTTTTTATTTCTCTTTTTCCTTTTAGGGTTCTGAACTCCGCACGGCGGACTCTCGGGTTCGATCCCCGGCCGGACCAAACTAGGAAACGAACTTTTTTAGTTTGTTTCGGGTCTTGGATGTGATCTATGTATTTATTGTATTAAATCTATCGTCCACTTAGCACCTATAAAACAAGTCATTTGTACTTAGTATAGGGCTAACGAGATCTGTGTAATTTATATGTCCATGAATATTTATTTATATTTATTTATTTATTTATATTTATATTGCTAAGCCTTGCCTTTTTTCTGTTCCTGGTTTTGTCAATATGCTCTAGCGTGAGAATACTGTGTGGCAACAATCCCGGTTTCTCGTATATCGTAGCAGATTGTTATTCGCTGAAACTTTTGCATGCAATAAAAATGTTTTAATAAAGCAGGAGAGGCCATGAGATAAACAAACGTTATTTTTTCTCCCCCACTAATATTTGAAAAAAACACGCATTACAAATGAGGCTCAAACGTCACAACCCGTACGTAACGGCTTATAATGTATCGAACGTTTATCGATTTTTGAGTTATCTCGTTAACTAATGTTTTATGCATCTACTCCTTTATAAGAAGATATTTAGAATTGAATGGAAAAAGTAAATAATTATTGTTTGGTTCTTTAAAAAAAAATAACTATTATATTTGGGCCACGTTTCAATCAGATCTATAACATCTATCGTCCTATCTATACACCCTATGAAAGACGCCCGTTGTTGGACCCAGGTCGTTCAACTTCACGCCAACTTTGCGTGCATACATTCCCCCCAAAAATTTTGTACGAGTATATCAATTATTTCAAAGGACATACGATTTTCTTGCGCGAGAGTTCAACTCGCACTTGGAACCTTATTCTCTCGTGGCGATGTCCTTTGAGTATTCTGGAGGAATCAAACAGATTCCTTGAGACCTTGCAGCCCGGCAACTTTCCTCCCTGGGCGGATATCATAGCGAATTAATAAAATATGAGTAACCACCGCTTTTTGAATTGAGAATTTCCCTGAGTAAATACTTAAGTATGCGTTTCAAGGACTCCTGTACAAACGTGGTTCAGTTTTTGTTTAGAAACGACAGTGTACATATTTTGACATATCCTAATCCAAAACGTCAAAATGGATAACCTAATATAGTAGACAGTTACTGTACGGGGGGCCATCATAGATTTCATCAGAAATTTCATTTCTGGCTAGGACCCAGATTATACAATAAAGTACCAGAGGATATAAAGGTGTGTCTGCGGAGGAGTAATGAGAGACTTAAATCTTGGATTTGTAACATGGGTATTACAGATGCGGAAAATCTAGTAATGGATATAGTAACATGATAAGTATAATGTATTTTAGCTATTATTATATAATAATATTCCTTGTATAGCATTTATGTAATATTATGTTATTTGATATTATAGTCTATTGTGTTTACGTATTTATATGTCAGTTTGTGTAATCTATATGGTGTGCTGTTTTGATGTGTTTTATATGATTATGTAGCACTGCCTCTTCTTACCTACACAGCAATCGATAATGGAATCTGATCACTTCAGCACGGGCTTGCCTAGTGAAGTGTTCAGGCACTTACTGTACTCTTAAACATATAATTTGTGAAGAAATAAAAATAGATATCGTTTTCTACCCTAGGCAATTACCACCCTACATTTATCATCGATATCAACCTTTTTATGTCCCCACTGCTGGGGCACGGGTCTCTTCCTGCCTCGCAGGAAGGTTAGGGCATACTCCACCACGAGGGCCTAGTCCGGGTTGTTGGAGGATTGTAAGGCAGTGGCGGGCCTTACCGTCAGAAGTTATCAAGCCGCCCATAAGGCCTCTGACATAGCTTAACGACTGCCGGCACCAACGGCGTAACGTGCCTGCGAAGCACTGCAGCGTTCGGAAAAATGCTGCACCTGACCGTGCCTGTTGTTGCTTAACTCAAGTGATTGATGCCAATCACTCGGTTTGACTAGGCCATGAGTGCTTCAGTACATATCATATTACAGTACATTTATCATTCAGCGGTAGAACGCCATCTACACATTCTTGAGGTCATGGGTTCCAATCCCGTCAAGGACCAATGACTTCGTTACCTATTAAAGTATTCACATACCTCAGAGCTTAAAATTGCCAATCCACGGTGGGCACGCGTGGTGATCTCTCTCTGAAGGAAGGCCTGTGCCCCGCAGTGAGACATGAAGGTTACAATAAATCAAGTCCAGTGCTGGAGCTCCCCAAACGCACGTTACGTCCTCATCCGCCTCATCCAGCTACTGCCTGCTATCTGCCTCAGATGCACGAAGGAAAGAGATGGAGACTGACATAGTCTATAACTCCCATCAACCCGAACTTGGCCCCCGTGGTGGAGTATGGCCTAACCTTCCTGCGATCAGGAAGAGACCCGTGCCCTAGCAGTGGGGACATGCAAGCGTTGGTATCGAAAATAGCCTATAAGATTAGCAAGCTCATGTAGCCATGGGTTGGTCACTATGCCGGAGCACATTATACCGAAGAACTGTTGATCGATGGGGAACAAAGGGTCTCGAACGGAGACCACGAACTGGCCATCGCAGCGTAGGACACCCGCTAGCTCGCTGGACCATGAGCTAAAGCCCGGTAAACATGACTAATTTGGACTTATTGTTACCTCGTGTGCCCACCGTGGATTGGCAATTTCAAGCGTTAAGGTAGTTATACACTTCAGCCACTCAGGTTTTAAAATCCTATTTAGAGGCAAAAAATTCCACCCATGCCGGGACTTGAACCCGCGACCACTGGCTTACCGTGTCAGCGCTCTCCCTGGGCTAATGGGCGACTATCGGCATCAGTGAAATTTCGAACCTCTTTACAATACTCTCTGTATTACGTACGACACTCAGGTTTCCACACAAAATTTTCCTTTACATTTACACCTTATCGTGTGGTCTTGTTGCTACAAATTCGCAAATGTACCTACGTAACGTGGTGAAAATAACGTAACACTTGAGCCCACGGCGCAAGTGGTTGTGTTCCGCGGCAGTTATGAAAGTTATTATTAACTCCGTGGCATTAAAAAGTACCTACCACCACCTAGACAACATAAACCGAGAGCAAGCGGTAACAATACAACATAGTGCATAGTAAAAATTCAATGTAGCACAGACGTGAGCGGGTAACGCTGATATACGGGGCGATGAAATACTGGCTAAGCTGGGCGCACACGCTGTATATTCCGGGCTTTCCGTTGGACCAGCGGAAGTGGAGCCTCCTGTGTGTACACTGAGTAGAAAGTTGGCAGTAGCCTCTTTTTAATTGAAGACTGAAATCCTTAGTTTAACACGCAAGTACCGAGTACCGCGAAGACGTTCGTCATGGGCTCTAAAGTCATGTCATGTTTGCGTAAGCGGTTAATACTTATTTACTTAGAACCTGTTGTCCTTATTTAGGTATATAGGGTTTTTATAAAAGATCTCCTTATGAGGTGCTCCTATGTCAACCCAAGTATGTTTGCCTCTAACGCAACTCTTCTGCATTTACTAAGCTGGTCCTAAAGGCAACAACCTTTAGCACTAGTAATGTTAATCCCGGTTTCTCGTAAACCTAGACCAACTTGCACAACTTTCTTAAATGTGGATAAAGTACTAATTGACTGAATTTCTTCATACAAAATTAAATTTAATCGGCTACTTAATCCCCTGTTTTTCATACACTAACTCTATTAATCTATTATTGACAACTGACTGTTCGCCAATGTGCATACCAAAATAAAACAACCAAACAACAAACGACGGCTGTTTATAGTAGATTTACGTATGGTTAGGAAACCGGGGGCTACTAGGGCGTGTCCAATTGTCCATTCTGAAAGACATTGCTAACGAACTGCTTAGTGTACGAGAAACAATGGGTTAATGTGCACGGCCTTTTATTGAAGGACATTTATAGCGAACCTATACTTCTGGCCGTCTCTTGTGCCCTCACGCCCTACTCCCCCTTCGCACCCCTCTTGACCCTTTCCGGTCCCGCTTGGCTCTCGTCCGATTCCTTATTTACCGGTTCTTCGCTATCACGCGGCGCCATTCCCGACACGTCTCGGACGCTCGGTAATCTAAATTGACGGTATTGTAGTCCGACATTAGCGTCCATTGCGATCTTGACGAGCTCGGGAACTTTGGCGAGTTTTATACGTAGGGATTTTCAATAGGTTTCACTGTGGCCTATCTTTCTTTCTGACATATGGATAGACATTAAAACTATAAAGCAAAAATTGCGATTTCTAATTAGACCTAAATTAACCTGTTATAAACGTCGTCTTTCGAGGTACGAAAGTAATTCAAAATAGATATTCGAGGGGTCATAAAACACTGATTACCTACAAATATTTGGAGTTGGACAGTTTTGTCACTACGTAGAAGTAGTCAGATGTCCACAAATCCAATATAGTAGGAACAGAGAAGTCAAGTTCATCGCTAAAATACTCTTAAGCTAATTACCTAGTCACACTGTTCAGCGCCTTGATTATGTAACTTTTCACATATACATCTGTGTGCTAACACAAAATATTTACTGGACTTTGTCGTAAAAGTATGCAGCAATATTACTGTCACGTTTTAGATATCCACTCAAATGCGGTATCCACTAAGTGTGATACATATTACGCCTCATATGAACACATATACATAAATATTTACGTAAAAAGTTACATAATCAAGGATTCATAATAGGAGGTTCCCGGTTGCTAAAACCTACTCACTAGTTCTCAGACTATTTAGAAATTGCTAGATATCACTTCTGACATAGCAGGGGCAAACACGCCAAGCTCTCTTAACGGAAAAACTCTCGTAACCCAATTAACTAGTTACCCTTTTCGGGATGCGAAAGTAATTCAAAATACATACTACCTCTAAATAGGTTATAGGGTAGGTGATAAAACAGACTGACTCTACCTACACTTACATTACTTAGAAGTAGCTAGACTCGACCCGTCTTCACTGGAGCGTTTTATTGCACTCGTAAAAAAACTTTCTAGAGGAAACCAGCGGCGAAGTAGACGGCTACAGGTTGTTACAGAAAAGTCTTTCTCCTCGACAAAGCCAACGACTGTCATTATGAGGTCCAATCTGAAATTGCTGAAAAAATGTTGTAATGTTTTAACTTTATTGTGTAAAGCTAACACAATAAAGTTCGCTAGTCTCTGTTATTTAGGTATGTGTTTATATATAGGTACCTCTGAAATTATAATTTTCTATGTTTGTTGGACCACAATCTGATGAAAAGTCTGAAAAGTTCAAAACTCGATTCCCTCCCTCTCGGGAATATACTCGTAGAAATTAATGTGTTACACGCCGTTTAGATGTTCTACATGCTCAGTTCACAAAATTTTTCTACAGAATTCCTGGAATATTTGCATCGAAAAGCGATTAATTCAGATGAAAAACTTTATATAATAATCTAATGTATTAGTCCAGTCCATCCAATGGTTGTCTGGAAGAGATCACTTTTAGTGATAAGGCCGCCGTCTGTACTCATAGATTAAGAAATATCTGTGTAATTTCCATTTTTATGTACAATAAAGTGTTCTCTATCTCTGCATCTTTTGTCGTTTGTCTCACAGCGAGACATTTATGTACCTTTATATACCACTATATGGTATAATAATACCACTTAGTTATAGTAACCCAACCCAATTCTTCCCGCGGGTGTCGTAAAAGGCGACTAAGGGACACAAACCGGGGGGTGGGCAGCAGCGCCCCCTGCAGTACAATTCCACCGAACTGCGATCCCCAACCCGCATGCCCAGCGTGGGGATTATGGGCATTACCCCCTATGATAGCACAACGTGGCGCTCTTTAGGCGAGGGCTAAGTCCAGCAGTGGACTAGTATAGCTTGACGCGCGACGAGGTATAGTTGCTCCAAAAACCCTTTCTGATGCTCTTTGTATCAAACCTAGAGACTGTACCTCTGTAATTAAATAGTGATGCATCCATAAAAGATAGTTTCATAGGTTTACAGCTTGTACACATATTAATATCCATGAGACAAGCATTCTTATTTTAACCTGTAGGCGACATATATTAATTTTTACATTTTCAAGTCAACAGGGCGCTTGTAAAGGTAGATGCGATTGAACCAAAAGCAAAAAGTAGTAAATACAAACAGCTGAAATTTATATCCAAGTTTATAAATGGCTGTACGTTGAGACATTTTAAAATTAAACGCAACTGAAAACTCTCTGAAACATTCATGAGCAATATAAGGAGAGCAATTTAAATATCATACATAAGCGAAGGGTGCGGAAAGAATCCAACGACTACCCCGCAACGTACTGCGGTTACAAAATTATTAGAACAGAAGTACGACGGAGCCCAGTCAGCGATTATATAATCAATCGCACTGTGTCATGGCAATGTGGGTAATGTACATCTTCGTAAATAATCGTATAATACATTCAAATATATAATTATTCCACAATTTATATCTAATTAAATTTAATCAACGTATACTTTTAAATCGGTGTGCTTGCATGAAACTGCGAATATTTATTATAGCGATAAAGGTTGTCAGGATCGAGTGGTAAGTAGCGATCTTAGTTTCTCTGTATCCCTTAGAGATACAGGCGTAAGTTGAAGTGTATATTTTAACATTTACATACAGGCACATACATTGCTTCTGGCCCCACACTAGGATACCCTGTGTCGTGGGAACCAGAAACAACGACATCACAAACATGTAAACATCCAAGACCTGGGCTTTTTTTTTGTTTCCACCCGGGATTCGAACCGGTATGGTATGGCAGGCAGACGCGCTACCGCTACGCCACAGAGGTCGTCTACGTGTATAATTTTTACCAATAAACATTGAAAATGCCCTTGGTCTAAATTGGCCGGTAGTGTAGAGTTTCTTGTCATTTTGTACAGGATTGGTCAAAATGACAAGAAACACTTCAAGCGGAACTCCCTGATTAGGGTCGGAAGTAAATGATGTTCATGAAACGTTCAAATAATACGAAAGCGTAAAAGCGTTTGCTCCTTATAAAAAATAGCTCTCGTTGGATTGGGTCATAATGTCGAAACGACTGACTTTCGGCTGAGGTTAGTCTAATCGTTTTGGTGCTGACAATTTCAAGCCTTGGGATTCTTCTACCACCACTCAACCTAGTTGCAAGCCGTTCCGCAAGCTGCATTGTCTACTAACTGGTTTTGGTGTTGACAATTTCAAGCCTTGGGATATTAAGTATCCTTCTACCACCAGTCCGCTTAGTTGCAAGTCGCTCTACAGGCTGCTTAGTCTACTAACTGGTTTTGGTGTTGACAATATCAAGCCTTGGCATATTATGGGCCAGTTTCTGAATTTGGAATTTCGCAAAGTAAACTGTAGTACTGTCTCTTCGCATATCTCAGCAAAAAGCGTGACAGAATGTTACTTAATTATTTATTTAGTGAAATTTTTAATTCAGAAACCGGCCGTTAGGATTCTTCTACCGCCAGTCCACCTAGTTACAAGCCGCTCTGCAAGCTGCATAGTCTACTAACTGGTTTTGGTGTCGACAATTTCAAGCCTTGGCATATTATTAAGTATTCTTCTACCACCAGTGCACCTAGTTGCAAGCTGCTCTGCAAGCTGCATAATGTGAGTGCTACTGGCCTGTCGCGGTCTATTGTCTTCAAAACGCTTCGCGACCAAAATGCATACGGAATGATATTCACTTGTTTTTAGCCCTGTGTTTCGGTCATCCGGTGGCCAGTACCCTCTGCGCAAACCCCTGGTTTCTGTTACTTTGCTGTTAACTGACTGTTGATAGTTACCTAACAGTATTTTTTTTATATGAACTGTGTAGTTGACAGAAAGCTGTTAACAGCCAATCGATAGATTGTTCGCATATGAGAAATCGGGTGTAAGTCCGTAAACTCATTTTTCTATTACTCATTTAATTTAATTCGGAGTTCGATATGGTTAAATTTCATCATCTTTAAGATCATGGGTAAATAATATAAGGTAAATTAATATAAGGACCTCTAAATGCTCGGACATCTGGTTAATCGATGGACTGCACCGCGTATTCCAACAAAGGATATTTTTTATTCAAAATTCACGCGATAAAAATTGCAAGCACAGTTTGGACAAAAAAAATCACCAATGAAGTCGCAAAGAGAAAATGTCACATCTCTTACTATCGACATACAGGGGGATGGTATATTCGATCTTTTCCTTGAAAGGTGTGATCGAAGAGCAGTGTTATTTAAAGAAGGGTCAACAAGGGCGTAAGAGGCGCAATGGGGCACAATTGTTCAAAATTGAATGTGTTATTATTATATCCGTGCTAAGGACAATTTATTTATAGGCTAAAAATTCCACCCATGCCGGGTGAACCCGCGACCTCTGGCTAACCGTGCCAGCGCTCTCCTGACCGAGCTAATGGGTAACTATCGGCATCAATGAAATTTCGAACCTCTTTACAGTACTACACATCATAAAAGTCCCTTCGGGAATCTATGTTCGCGCAGACTAGGAAGAAGTGTAACGAAAGTATACGGAGCTATAAGTACATTCAACATGATCTTTAACCGATACGGTTAAGGTGCAGAATTGATTGCCGCAGTAGCGCTACCTATTTCGCTCACGCTAATATTGCCAAACTAATACCTAGTCACCTTCATCGATGACATTGAATCAACCAATAGCAACAAAGGCGTGCGGCCTGCCATAAAATGAAACTATCTGATTGGTCGATCAACTTGCCGCACATCCAAAATTTGGTCATCTGCGCAGGTATGTACATCCGCGAGACTTATTTCTTATGTGGCACTGTACAATAATCTCTGTATTTAATTACAGGCAGCGTCGTACGGTTAAGTTAAGGAAGGGTATGAATAATAAAAGAATGAATTGCCTTTGCTCACATAATTTAAATGGCAATATAAAAATTTCGTGTCACAGTGTTCGTTATCGAACTCCATCGATTTTCATGATATTTTTTGTGTATATTTCGTAGGTCTGAGAATTGATCGTAGGCTGATTAATATGCCAAACCAACTTTTGCTAGTAATGCGGCAAATAGTCGTGATAAAACCCGTTCAATATATAACGTTATAACGGTGCAAACCTCTTTGCACCATTTTTGTATATTTCTTTAATTCCGTCCATAATTTTCAAAATTTAAAATGACGTCATCAAATTTTGAGATTTCCTTGACTTTCTAGCATTACAGTGGTGGTTATATCGCACCCTCAGAACGAAAGAGGCCTAAGTCAAAAAATAGTTTAAATACTCAAAAAATTGAGTACCTAACAATCATAGAGAGACATAAAAAGGTATGCTCTATCCGATGAATAGTAAAACAAAGGCACTTATTGTAAAAAAAGAGCATAGCGAATCTTCCGTCCACGGCATACCTTTTTATGACTCTATGATTGTAACTCAATTTCACTATTTTTTGACTTAGGCCTCTTTCGTTCTGAGGGTGCGATATACTCTTTTTTTACTACATTTCAACTATATAGACCCGACTGCACAATTCTTCCTATACCTGCTTATTCTGTTTTTATCAAGTTTTCTGTTTATATTTTAGGAGACAGGGTATTCTAGTGTGGGGCCAGAAGCAATGTATGTGCCAGTATGTAAATGTTATGTTATTATAAATAAAATAAAATAAAATAAAATAAAGAAAAAACCCAGTGGAAGTCGTTCCAGTTTTGTCTATAATATAAAAATGAATCGCTGAATGTTTTGATAAGTACAAATCTCGAGAGCAGCTGAACCGTTTTCGCTAATTCTTTTTTTAGAATATTCCTTGAAGTACGAGGATGGTTCTTACGGAGAGATAAAAATGAATCGACTGTAGCGCCTACGCTACGAAGTTCACTGGGTCAGCTAGATATTATTAAAATGTTTAACAATCTCACAACGTATGAGTGAGCTTCGCGAGTCATTAAGAAATAATGTTTTTGGGCCGTGATTTGCTGTATCTAAGCACTTCTACATCAAATAGGTCGAATTTCCTATCACCCTGTATATAATCCACCTGGCTTAGAACAGTAAGGTGCGCGTACCGGGAGGCACGGCGGCGTTGAGGTGTGACTTCCGGCGGAAATACAGTCCGCTGAGGTGTATCGGGTGAGCTGGCAACACAAAATACCATTGTGCTAGTGCTGCAATTGCTCTGGTGCTAGAAATCTGAACCATTTTTTGAGGAACATAAGGTTTATAGTAGCGCGGAGTCATTGTTACTAGCGAAGGCTGGAAAGGCACGTGTGTTAACTAACCATGGATGTTCAGTGGTAGGGTCGATTTGTATTTCGGGATGTGGTCTAGTTACATTTTGAAAATCATTACGCCAAAAAAGTAATCGATGTTTTTCTGTTTGGGAGTTAGTATTACCAGTAGGTACCTAGATAGTAGTAATTATGTGAATATCTTGGTATTGAACAAGATTGCTAATAGAAGAATTTTAGATGCAACTAGTGGATCCAAAAGATGTCGTCCCGCATGCAGCGTCATCTGTCGGGCTGATTTGTGAAATTAAACAATCCAGGGCGCCAGCCAAACACAAACAAAAAAAATATAATTCAATCTGTCCAGCCGATTAGAAGGAGTTCAGTGACATACACACGTACAGTAGAATTATATGTATAAAGATTATTTTATAAATTGGCGCTTTGTACGAATCGACATGAGAGTAAAAATATGTTATTACTACAAATTTTGCAACAAAAATAAATTAATTATACGTTTTCTCTCGTTGAGGGTCTTTGGAGTAAAAAGGAACAGGCTTTATTGCCCGATGACAAAAAAAAATTAAAAAAAAAATTTGTCCGATAGTTAACTACTACAGTGCGTTCACATTAACTTGACGCGTGAGAGAATTAGTAACAAGGACATAACATGTGAATTAGCTTTTGGACCTAATCGGAAGATGGTAAAACAAGCCCTCAATCCTTTTATTTTCCCCAAGTAATAGGAATGATTTCTTATATAACATGGTAACAGTAAACATCTCAGTGCCACCAATTCTCTCACGCGTCAAGTTAATGTGAACGCACTGTACTACTCAATCTAGGTATCAATTTTTATTTTGGTAATTTTTTTTTAATTTTTTTACTCTTCTTTGATGTAACAGAAATTACGCACCTATAAAATCTATAGGTGCGTAATTTCTTCGTAAATAATCTGACACAATAATGTCATAGTGTGTCAAGTTATCTATAGGATTCCAGGAAATCAAATACAACTCTTATTAGTTTCGCTATAGAATTCTTAGTATGTATGCGTAGAGAAAGAGCATACATTTAAGGAGCCAATATCCTGTCTTATACGTCCATAGCTATGTTTCCGCCGGAAATCGAATCCAGATCCCTTTTATAACAAATCGAATGTACGGAGCATACTAAAGTACGGCTTTTGCTAAAAGATGAATCTCAGTTATGTAACTCATTGAATAAAAGAAGATGTCGACTATTTCTGCCAGGATCACGTCGTGACAGGACATGCGCATAATAGGGAGGTTAACTTTGTGGAAGTTATTGTTACTTTTTTTAATTATTGGCAACTCAAATCGGTCCTAATTATGTTTCCACTATTTATTTGACACCTCATTTGACAAAGTCAGTTAAGTAGTTTGGTATCTATGTGCTTCTTAACTAACATTTTGATGGTTAACGACAGCCATTTTGTTTTTTTCGTGACATCAAATTATGACAAGTATAAATCGTGACAACAGTGATACTCACGTTGTTCTGTGTGTTTCATGTTGTAAAATGCTCAGTGACTCAGTGACCGACTCGTTTACCTAGTTTCATCAATTAGGGGACATGTAGTCCGGTCAATTTGACACCTCATATGTCAATTTCCATCAAGTTGTTTAGTCTACAAAGCTTGTCAATGAAATAGTCATACTTACAGTCTATTTATTCTTACTTGACCAATTTAGTAAACAATATTCTACCCTTAAACTGTGACTTTTTAGTCCAAAACTACCATATTTCCATAAATGAAGTAACCTGGAACACTCTTTTAGATAACACGCTGCCAATTTTATGAACAAAGTTCATGAGAGTTCATGAATTTGCGAGAAAATTTCTAGTTTAGGCATCTAATCTCAATTTTAAGGTTAGAATCTTGTTTACTAAATTGGACAAGTAAGAATAAAAAGACTGTACATACGTACACGGAAAACATTATTTTTGTTTTATGGCACCGCGGATTGGCAATTTCGAGCACTGATGTATTTGAATACCTCAGATACTCAGGTTTCCTCATATTTTCCTTCACAGTTATTATAATTTATAATTGCCTTATTAAATAAATTCCTTTAAGCAATAAGGCCGTCAATTATACTGCATCTTTGTTGTTATTTTATGTTTGTTTTTTATTTACTGGTGTACAATAAAGAATATTCTTATCTTATCTTACATTATCAATACTGCCGCTGACCACCGTAATATCCCTTATTGTAGACGCGCCCTTACACATTCATCTCGTGATGAGGTATGTACCAATTACGTACCTAAAGAATGTACCAATCCGAGGTGCAGTCACGCTAAAAATGACCATCCAAATGTTTAAGGAGAAAAACTCTCGATACTAACAATGACTGTGTTCCGATGTGAGCGCAAAGGTAGCAAGCATTCAACCCGAAATCAAGTAATTAGGTTTCCCAACGAAATGCAGGCTTATGCTTTATTTCGGCTAAAATTGTCAAAAAATAAACTCTACATATTTGCATGATGTCGAAATAAAACCTGCCGTGCTGATACATTTTACAATAAAAACTGGAATATAAAATAACAAAGGCGCTCGTGGCCAAGCCGAACCAAGTGATTTGAACAAACACTTGAGTTAAGCAACAACAGGCGCGGTCAGATGCAGGATGGGTGACCGTCCCATGACTACCGCTAGTGGTAGTTTTTCCGAGCGCTTCCGTGCTTCGCAAGGCACGTTAAACCGTTGATGCTGGCTGTCATATACCTAATGGCAGTCGTTAAGCCATGTCTTTTGGGCGGCTTGACAACTTCTGACAGTAAGGCCCGCAACTACCTTACAATCCTCCACCAATCCGGACTTGGGCCCAGTGGTGGAGTATGACCTAACCTTCCTGGAAGCAAGAGCCCCGTACCCCACCAGTGGGGACATACAAGGGTCAATAACGAAGGCGGAACCCAAATAACAACGTTACTAGAGTGTTACTCGTAGCTGTAGGGTTGTTGGTTATTTTATTCCAGTTTTTTAATTTGGACCTTTTAGTATTTTTTTCCTAGCCCCGATAAGAACAGAGATAAATGAAAAGCCTTTATGTTAGCCTTAGACTCAACGGGGATCCTAAAGAGACCAACGAAGATGTGTTTTTTTATTATTTATGCCGATTCCGATACCATCAGCTTAGGACACTCGCATCCGCAAACACGACGAATCGATTGAGACCGTATTTATCAAAATGTGACCGTTGCACGTTGGTAAAGAAGTTATGATTATGAGGGACATACTCGTAGAATCGAAAAAAAACTTGGAATAGTATATTTCATTACAAGTACGGAAAGGCTGTCATTGAAAAGAGTTCCGACAAATGTCTACCCGAGCCGAGGCGCAGCCGAAGGCGAGGGTTGACAGTCGGAACAAGTTGCAATGACGGTTCCTCAAGTGTACTGAACGACTAATTTTAATACAGTTGCGCAAAAAAATAAGCAATTTAATAAAGAAAAAATATTTGGAAAATGGCGCCAACCGTAAAAAATATAAGTAGAGTTTTTTTTCACCCATTCTGGTAGGCAAAGGGAACTACACCCATACAGCCAGTCTTCAGTAGGATTTTTTTATTGATATGAAATGAAAATGAAATTTAATGAGATGAAATGAAATGAAACCTAACCTAACTCATTCAATCAAATCATTAAATCTGATATTGAAAGAAATTAATAGCTTTTTTTAGAAATATACGTATTTGCATGAATCATAAAAATTTCTATGATTTTTTTTAGTAAAAACTTATGGTTGGTTTTTCTTTTTAATAGACATTATTTTGACAGTTGGGAAAGAGAACGCACGAGTGCGGGAAAGGTAAAAAAAGCACGAGTGTGTAATAGCCCACATCCCGCACGCTATACATCCCTGCAAAACGCCACTTTTTGAGTAACTGTATTAAAAATACAAAAACCTATTTAGAGGCTAAAAATTTCACCCATGCCGGGATTCGAACCCGCAACCGCTGGCTACCCGTGCCAGCGCTCTACCAATTGAGCCAATGGGCGATTCACCGGCATCAGTGAAATTTCGAACCTCTTTACACTATTCTCTGTATTACGTACAGGCAGCGACATCTGGCTTAAGCAAATTGCATCACTTACAGCCCCGACTACCTACTTTGCAGTTAGGTTTTACATCGGAGCGATATCACTGTACCCACATGATTATACTATTTTTATTTTTAATGCACTAATCCGTGCTAAGGACAAATTTAAAAACCTATTTAGAGGCTAAAAATTTCACCCATGCCGGGATTCGAACCCGCAACCTCTGGCTATCCGTGCCAGCGCTCTACCAATTGAGCCAATGGGCGACTTACCGGCATCAGTGAAATTTCGAACCTCTTTACACTATTCTCTGTATTACGTACAGGCAGCGACAATTGACATATTAAAAATACTTTTACACCAATAATTTTTTACTTAAGTGTAACTTTTCTCATTATTTTTATCTCCGCTCAGCTAGAAATACTTACGTGCATACGTCGAGTAAAAGGAAAACAACCCTTTTCAGTCGCCAAAACATTGTATTTATTTTGCATAACTTAAAATATTTTGCGCAAAGAAAACTAATTGTCTTACAGAAGGAGGAAGGCTTTAAATTTTTCAATTTCATAATTTTATTTTTATTTAAATATATTTTTGAAATAAATATAATATTTAAAAAAACAATTTTTTACCGTCTGCCCCCGGGTAGTGTAACGGTGCACCGTATTTTTCATATTTCTTTGATTCTGTCTATAATATTAAAATTTAAAATTTCACCCATTTTTGAGATTACTTACCTTGATTTTTTGGCATTACAACTTTACATTTAGGTAAACTAGACCGGACCAGTTTATTCTGTTTATCAAACTGTTACACACAGTTTTATATTTGTTGACGTTTTCAGGCAACTGGCCCGGAAGAGCCTGCACATTCCATGCCTACGTCAATAATTGGAACGAGTTGTTCATGTGTTTTTCCTTTCTTTCCTTTTGCAGTTGTGCTCTCAACGGGTCGGCATTGTTCGAGCTCGCCGACCGCCCCCACCGCCCCCGCTGCCCCCACCCACCCTGCTCACGTAAAACGGTTGGTATTTTTCATTGTTTGCTTTTTAAACCTTATAGGTTTTGCTTTATTTATGCCCTTTATAACTCTCAGTGGAAGATAAATGCCCGGAAGGCGATGCTCGTTTGAGGTAGAATGTTTTTAATGCGATCAGAAAAGTTTCAAGCTGGTGTGGGGTGGATCAGTAAGTATTTATGTACTAACTAGCTGTGCCCCGCGGTTTTACCCGCGGTTATAGATTTTCCCATGGGAATAAGATATTTTTCCGCAGTAAAATGTAGCCTATGTGTTAATCTAGGGTGTCAGCTAACTCCGTACCAAAGTTTATTAAAATCACTCCAGCCGTTTAGACGTGAAGAAGTAACAAACACTCATAAACCTTGGCCTATATAAATATTAGTGTGAAGCGTGGTGAGATATTAAAATCTCATTACGAATTAGTATAAATTAGAGGAAGCCTTTGCTGAGCAGTGAGACATAAACGTGGCTACATAAGAAAATTGTGTTCGTTCTACACACTCTTTTAATTGCACGTTTCGAGGTTCGTATGCAACTATTAACTGTCTTTACAGCTACAGGTATTCTAGAACCTACTGCCTTCTAAAACCGACCTTATTATAATATTTTAATGCACTAACCCGTGCTAAGGACTATTTTATAAACCTATTTAGAGGCTAAAAATTCCACCATGAGTCGCCCTATAGCTCAGTTGGAAAGAGCGCTGGCACGGATAGCCAGAGGTCGGGGGTTCGAATCCCGGCATGGGTGGAATTTTTTGCCTCTAAATAGGTTTTTAAAACCTACCTTGTTCGAGGTGCAAGACAAATCAAGTATTATGAAAGTAAAGTAAACAGTGACGAGCGCCTGGTTATGCGGGAGGACGGACGGTAGAAAGCGGCGATACAGGGGTGGCCAAAATCGTGGTAGGTAGCCACCTACACGATTAGCTCGATGCTAGTTAGTGGACGAGGTTGGCAGTCCCGTGACGCAGAAGATGCCTATGGTGCCGTGGCCAAAATCGTCGTTTGGTAGGTAGGCTACCTATACGATTAGCTGGATGCTAGGTAGTGGACGAGATTGCCAGCGGAACTAGAAATTACCGTGACGCACAATAATATGGGATTAATCACCCGAATTAGCGAGCTGAAGTGGCAGTGGGCTGGCCATATCTCGCGAAGAACCGACAACCGTTGGCGTAACTGTGTTCTTGCGTGGAGACCGCGACTCGTCAAACGTAGTGTGGGACGCCCTTCGGCAGAGGTGGGATGATAATCTGCGAAAAACTGCAAGAACATGCTGGATGCGCATGGCGCTCATTAGAGGAGGGCTATGTCCAGTAGTGGACTAATATAGCCTGAAGAGAGAAAAAAACAAAGAATCACCCGAAAAACGGTGATAAACTCTGACAAACATCTATGCAGTTTATCGGTTCAATTCCATATTCGTCCAAACCCGCCTGCACATACCATCATTCATATATTCAAATTCAAATAATTTTGTTTCAACGTAAAGAATTTACATTCTGTTTGCTGAATGTCAATGTACAATGTAAAATGTAAGCCGCCGCCTTCGGGCCGTATTGTAGTGGAGAAAAAGGCAGCGGAAAAAAAAACTCCACTCTGACCATCTTTTCTCCAATCTTCTTAAAACCAAATACATCAGTTGCCATTATGTAAACCTAATAAGATTTCATGATTGCCATTAACAACCCTAAATGCCAAAGCATTAGTCAAATGTCTCACAATAATAGGGGAAAACATAAGTGCTGCGGCCAGACACACGAACAGCACTCGTTCACGAGCATAACGCAGTGCTCAGCCATCACCAGTCTCAACCATTTTGGAGGGAGATAGATGACCCGAACACCACGCTACCATTCGAATGACCTTTAGCAAACTTGCAGTTAAGTTTTTGTCAGTTATACAATGTATCATATAGTTATTAATATGCAATCACGTCGTCTGTACACACTTGTATGATAAAATATGTTATACTTAGTTATACTTAACAATACAATCGCGGTGGAATTGGTTTACTACCACGGATTAGGATCGTTTATATAGT
Organism: Yponomeuta sedellus; assembly: GCA_934045075.1. Classification (NCBI taxonomy): domain Eukaryota; kingdom Metazoa; phylum Arthropoda; class Insecta; order Lepidoptera; family Yponomeutidae; genus Yponomeuta; species Yponomeuta sedellus. The sequence continues at coordinate 9,075,507 of OW203741.1, read as the reverse complement.
CGTCTATTCTTTAATATGCCTTTTTACATAGCGAATTTTTAATGAAAGTTTTAAATTTATTTTCAGACAAGCATAGAACACGTTCTGGAATTTTGTTGTAAAAACGAACGCAGTAACCTACAAATGATGTGCCTACCTTGGCTAATCGGAATTTAGTACAAGCAACCTTGTTTCTATTCCTTGTGTTTACGTCATGAACGTCCCTGTTTAATTTAAACATAGTTATATTTTTTCGGACATACATTATATTATCGAATATATATTGGCAAGCCAGTGTAAGAATGCCTATTTCTTTAAAACGCTCCCTTAGCGACTCTCTACTGTTTAAGTTGTAAATAGCTCTTATTGCTCTTTTTTGCAAGACAAATATGGTTTCTATATCTGCTGCCCGTCCCCATAATAACAACCCATACGAGTACGACATGACACTGTGAAAATAACTAAAATAGACCAGCCTAGCCGTCGACACGTCTGTAAGTTGTCTAATTTTTCTGACTGCAAACGCTGCTGAACTCAACCGACCCGACAGTTTTCCAATATGCTGACCCCATTGCAGTTTTGAGTCTATCGTTATGCCTAAAAAAAGCGTGGACTCTACCAGCTCTAGCCTTTCACCAGATATTTTTAAACTCGTGTCAACATTTTTAACATTGGGTAGTGAGAATTTGATGCATTTTGTCTTTTTTGCATTTAGCATCAGATTATTGATAGTGAACCAGTTTAGAATTGTAGATAAAGCATATACCCGCATTTATAAGAGTAAAATATAACAATGTGAAATAAGAATAAAACTTTATGCTTCTCTGACAGGCAGCAAAGACGCTGCATATTATTTCACTGTTTAGTTTAAAAACACAAACCCAGCACTCCGTAGCGACGAGATATTGGTACAGCAGCTCGACTTTTGTATTTCACTCGTAATCCGAGGTATATTCTAATAGCTAACAGACTATACCTCGGCTACTATCGGATAGAATCGAATATATTCGTGTTATAGAAATATCGGAACTAATATGACACATAACTTTACATAACTTTTCAAAATAGTGAACAAAAGTTTTATGCAGAGCAGAAAGTTGTATTACACTACAGTGTGCTTACGGCGAAAACCGAAGCCTACGCTAGAGCCCGAGGTATATTGTAAAAAGTAACAGACTATACTGTTACTTTTAAGAGTCACGATTTAAGGTTGCCTGGAAGAAATTGCTATCAGCAATAAGGCCGCCAATTGTACCTCTTCTTTTGTAACTGTTGTCTCTGCAATTTTTTCTGGTGTGTACAATAAAGAATATTCTTATCTTATCTTATACTGTATCAGTATAGTCTGTACCGTCGTCAGGCTATACTAGTCCACTGCTGGACATAGCCCTCCCCTAAAGAGCGCCACGTTGTGCTATCACAGGGGGTAATGCTCTGCAGCTGTAGCGTTCAACTTATTAAAAAGCTTATTTAAAGCAATACTAATAACTTCTTATCACCATTTTTAAAACGAAACCCTAGCCTAGCTGCGGGCCTCAACACGACTGACACCTAAACAGAACGTAACGGTTTCCATGAAAATAATTAAAACTTGACTGGACGGCTGTGCCAGCCAGCTTTAAAAAAGAAGTATTCTTACAGTACACATGGAATGTTTGGGTCGATTTGCTGTCGATTGTAGGTATCCACTCCACAGTGCTACGATGTACTATCTCCGGGTCACGACAAATAAAAAACAATGGTAGCGGAGAGGTAGATAGATAGATAGAATATTCTTTATTGCATGTACACCAGGGATTTCATAAGAGACTTAAAAATAACAGTACAGTACAAGTGGCGGCCTTATTACTAAAAGTAATTTCTTCCAGACAACCATTGACGGAAAAGAAGAAACGGAAACTGATTGACGGTAGAACACCTCTTCATGTACTATATTTATGGTCATGTTTTCTATCTCATGTACATTTGTTAAGTTATAACAGCAATACCACTCGCTAAGGGTAAAAGGAAGCATCGTGAGGAAACCCTAGTGTCTGAAGCATTAACATACCTCAGCGCTTGCCACGTACAATGGCCCAACCATGAGACTAAGTACGGGAATCTCAGGTCCAACTACTGCTGGCAATATATGGAAAAGGAATACAAAAGGTTAGATTCTTAAACAATCATTAGCAGTACACTGTTAACATAACATACTCATATGTTACAATTCAAGCTTCTGAAAAGAGATTGTTGTGTAGATTAATCTTTTAGCTGGTCTCAGGACACCTCAGGCTTGAGGAAGATAAATCACGCTACAAAATACAGGGTTGTCTGAAAGAAATCGTTTTTAGCAATAAGGCCCGCAATTGTACTGTGTATGCTAATTTTATATATTGTGCTCCGGTGTATAATAAAGTTATCTTTTTTATCTTACATGAGTAGCCTCTAAACAAGTTACTTAAATAATGCAAGCTGCTGTTTCCCCAATGTTTTCTTATGTCTTGCAATGCTCGTACTTGGTTTTAAATTCAACAAGTCTAATTATAAATAACCAAATCGTTTGATCCATTTGGAATTCGAATCCGCAATCGCTCGAATTTGACGTCGGCATTTTTCGTTTGCGCTACCCACAGAATATTCTGTGGCACTACCACTGATCAGTTTCTATATTGAATACACCAGAAATCCGCCAACACCAATACGATTGGATGACGTCTGGATTATGCCACTCCTTTTTGCTTCCTGTTCTCGTTTTTCTCTATTGCTACCCTCGAGTTTATTGGCAGATTAGCAGCTTGGCCGTTGTATTCTATTCTTCATGGGTAATTTAGAGAGATCAATAACACAACAATTATTATTATTATTATTAATACTTTATTGCACCATAAAATTGTACAATGCGGCGAACTTAATGCCATCAACAATCACACATTTATTGTTCACAGAATATAATAATGCCAAAATGTTAAATAAGAGGCCCTTATTTTTAGCCGCTGTGCTTTAGCGTGACAAACGAAGAGTGCTGCTTCTGCTATAAATGATAATAAATTGCTTACTTTCATTAATAGACCTTGAAATATTTTACATTCTTTTATAGAACACTGCTAAAGCTTATTATTCTATTATTACTCTAATTCACGGACACGTAACGAGGTAAACTTGTCGGTGTGAACGTTTTACAACTGCGGCGATGGGGTTAATCGGGCTTAAACGTGGGATGACCGTCATTTTTAGAGAGCAGCTTGTCGATTTCAGGTTTTTCGGAGCGTTTTGATTTTTTATCAGATCGGTAGTGTAATTTATAGCGCCAGAATGGGACAGCCAACAAAGTGACCTTTAGTTAAACTAGAGATTGCGTATTGCGTTTCATAATAGTTGCATTAGTCGTATTATAAAACGGGTTAGTGCATTAAAAAATAATATAGTTAATTATAATACATACATACATATGTATTATAATTAACTATATTATTATTTAATGCACTAACCCGTGCTAAGGACAATTCAAAAACCTATTTAGAGGCTAAAAATTCCACCCATGCCGGGATTCGAACCCGCGAATCCGAAAGAGCGCTGGCTATCCGTGCCAGCGCTCTTTCCAACTGAGCTAATGGGCGACTCACCGGCATCAGTGAAATTTCGAACCTCTTTACAATAATCTCTGTATTGACATGGGTGGAATTTTTAGCCTCTAAATAGGGTTATGTATTATAAATGTTCGTGTATATATAAGTATTGCCCCCCCCCCCCCTACTTTTAGTATTTTGCACTACCCAACCAGCCGTTATCCACACAAAGGTTCACTGGAACAAAATGCTACTTAGCATTAAGCACGCCTTTTTACCGTGCTTAATGCTAAGTAGCATTTGTTGTGTTTTGTGCAATAAAGAATTTTAATAACGATAGCATCAAAACAACCACAGACTGACCGAATTAGGTACGCTCGTCAGAGATCGTTGAATTCCTTTAAAATTTTCAAAATATTTCAGACGCAGTGTACTACGTAACGTTATTGAAATTCTTGGAAAAAATTCTGTGCATCTAAAGTACCCCTCTGCTAGCGATGGTGAATGGGGTCAGAAGTATCGTATATTAAAATAGTTGATGCATTATTCTTAGCTTACCGTCTAATGGCTCCGCCATTGTGGATATTGCATCGAAAATAGCTACACTGAAAGGCGGCTATTTAAGCGGGAAGACTTTGGATCTTATATGCGAAGTCAGATAGAATTACTCTCCGTCACTTTTGTATTTAGGTGATATAATAATATATAATATTGGCCTTTTTGCATCTACTTAATGAGATGATTTATACAGCGTCCAGTGGTATCTTCACTCACACTAGATTGGTGAAGGGACCACTCCGACGCTGTAGTGCCTGGGACATGGTTTTATAGATGGTGTAGGCTTGCCCAGCACCTATACCACCCTGACAGCTTAGTCGGCCTAGCCCACAGGAGAGACTAGTCAATACGTGCGGAGCCAACCAAGCCGCGGGTTTCCTCACGATGTTTTCCTTCACGGTTAGCGTGTGGTATTGCGACTACAAATTCAAAAAAAATTGTAGGTGATATAACACAACGTATAATTGAAGTATCACTTAACGTGAAAATCGTTTATTTACTATTGAGAATGGGGAACTTGCAAGTTCCCAAAAAAAAGATTTCTTTTATTTTTTGCCATTTTTGCATCGACTAATACTTTCCATAATATACCTTGTTGTAATATAACATCGTTAAATAATATAAAACTAATTCTAGGGTACAAAACTCGATACACAAATCGGGCGTAAACTATGATGTCACAATGGTATTGGCGTCTTATATCTCATATAGCGTCTATGAAGCTTTCCTTGAAATCTAAGTTAACTCGTCCACACTCTTATTAGGAACCGTTTAAAATTCATCGATAAAACTCAATATTTTGCAATTTTGAGCCCTCTAAAGCACCGAAAATATATTTTTACTGCTTAATTTTTTAAAACTGTTTTTACACCTACAACGTTTTACAATCTTGTATGATAAGTAGCTCTGTAACAAAACCACTAAAATAATTTTAAAAGAATGTTCGGATTCTGTCAAATTTATAAGAGAGTTCCTTATTGCATACTATTTGAGGCTCAAAGATATCGTTATCAATTTTGTCACTCTAATAATAATATTAGTTTTGAAACAAGTTCCCCATTGTAAACCACTTTCAAGAAGCATTAGTTAAAATCATAAATTTCTTGTATTTGACACAAATTGACTTCATCGCATTTCAAAATTAAGAAAATAAAAAATTAATTTCTACCTTTTGGTTTAGTTAAGTGCTTACTAAGTAAAAAAATGTAGATTTTGTAAAAAGGGGTTTTTAAACTCTTTCCACCCACTGTTTTATTGTTTAATTCGTGTTCATTTACCAACAATATTTCGTACCCTACAATCCAATAATAAGCTGGAAAATGAGCTACTGGTAAATGATTTGCGGGCAAAGCAATTTTCGGCAGGTAAACCTTTATGCGCATAATGCGACAGGATTATGGAAAATTTTCAGAGCATTTGCAGGAATTGTAAATCAAATTATAAATATTTTCATCGTCAGTGTGCAAGCATCTCAATAATATTATAATATCAACCCTTTGTATATCCACACTGCTAGGGCACGGATCACTTCCTGCAGCGCAAAAAGTTTAGGCCATACTCCACCACTGGAGCCAAGACCGGGTTGGTGGAGGATTGTGAGACAATGGCGGGTCTTACCGTCAGAATATTAAGCCGCTCATAAGGCCTCTGATATGCCTTCATGACTGCCATTACATGACAGCCGGCACCAACGGCTTATTGCAAGCTTGACGTGCTATGCAAAGCACGGAAGCACTCGAAAAATATGCCACTAACGGTATTCACCCAACCAGCACCTGACCGCGCCTGCTGTTGCTAAACCCAAGTGATTGGTTCCAATCACTCGGTTCCACTAAACCACGAGCGCTTCAATTTAACATAAATCTCCTTAATTTGCTAACGTAAACTTCCGTCACAATCTTTCAAACTTCTAATCTAGTTGGGTGACTTAGAGTAGATAATATTCGCGGATGAACGAAGACAGTTGAGGCATTAATCGTTTATCTAGCATTGGGAGCATCTGCGCCTTGCCCGATATTCTGCTTACTGTCCAGGTCTAGTTAGACGTAAATCACGTTGATTTATGCCAATTTGAGTGTAGCTTATCTCCAATATTCCCATATCTTCTTTTGCCTGACAGTGGAGGAGCCTAGAAAGAGAGCAATGTGTTTAACTCGCTTGTTTATATGAAAATAAAAAAAAAAATTAAAGGAATGATAGCGAAGACTTACATTTTTGTGCTCATATTATTCTAATAGAAAAATATAACATAATCGTAATTTTATGTGACTAGTACCATAACTAGACTATCTCGTTATCAACCGTTGTATGTCCCCACTGCTGGGACACAGGTCTCTTCCTGCATCGCAGGAAGGTTAGGCCATACTCCACCACGGGGGCCAAGTCCGGGTTGGTGGAGGATTGTAAGACAGTGGCGGGCCTTACTGTCAGAAGTTATCAAGCCGCCCATAAGGCCTCTGACGTGGCTTAACGACTACCATTATATGACAGCCGGCACCAATGCCTTAACGTGCCTTGTGAAGCACGGAAGCGCTCGGAAAAATGCCACTAGCGGTAGTCACGTGATGCTCACCCATCCTGTACCTGACCGCGCCTGTTGTTGCTTAACCAAATGATTGATTCCAATCACTCGGTTCGCCTAGGCCACGAGCGCTTCGTTATCTTACCTTGGTTCTACGTTACCTTATAACTTCTTAACGAATAGTTTGATTTTGACAAATAAGATCTTCATCGGTACATCAACAGCCCGACTTATGAGTCGGGCTGTTGATTATTTTTAATTTCAGTTCTTTGCAGGATTTCGTACCTCAGAAGGAAAGAAAATCGAACTCCTAGGATTATTTTATTGTCTGAACGTCCATCTGTCCGTCAAGACTCTTCATCTCGGCCTCGGTGGCGCAGCGGTTTGGCACGCTGACTGTAAACCGAAGTTCCCGGGTTCGATCCCCGGCCGGGTCAAACTAGGAGGCGAACTTTTCTAGTTTGTCTCGGGTCTTGGATGTTATCTATGTATTTATTGTATTAAATCTATCATCTAGTTAGCACCTATAACACAAGTCATTTAGTTGTACTTAGTATAGGGCTAACGAGATCTGTCTAATAAGTCCATGAACATTTATTATTATTATTATTATTATTATTATTATTATTATTATTATTATTATTATTATTATTATTATTATTATTATTATTATTATTATTATTATTATTATTATTATTATTATTATTATTATTATTATTATCTCTGATCGCGTCGAGTGGAAGTTGAAACTATAATCTCAAGTACACAGTTTCTTGAAGCTGTGAAAAAGAATTTTTTTTTGACTTTAAATAAGAAAATTAGTTCTCATTTAACGTCAAAAAATATTTCTTTATGTTTATGTAAAGTTTATGCCGCTTAACCGTATATTTCGACACTCAAGGGAATAACAATTTATAGGGTACTTTCCGTGGACCTAGAGTAATGAAATTTGGCAAATAATATCGGCTTATACTATAAATACAAGGAGTGAGCTAAAAACTATGCATTTGTGTGAATCTGAAATGTTCTCATATAAAATTTACGAGAAAGGTAGATAAGATACCGTCAAGTTACAATATTTCTGGCGTACCATTGGCAGAAGTTTGTACAATAAGAGATCTCGGTGTAATTTTTGACATAAAACTTAATCATTAGTCACATAGATTATGTAGCCAAAGAGAGTAACAAGATGCTCGGAATTCTCAAGCGCACAGGCAAACTATTTAAAAGAGTAGCTAGTCTAAGGATTCTGTACGATTCATTAGTACGCTCTCGGCTTGAGTACTGCAGTCAAGTATGGAACCCTTTCTATCAAGTACACATTGATCGCCTAGAAAAGATACAGAAATCTTTCACACGATTTCTAGCTTTCAAGGACCCAAGGCGGGAAATCAATAGACGAGATAGATTATGAAGAAAGACTTAATATTTTCAAAATTTCCACTCTAGCGCAAAGAAGAGACTATCTCGACTTGGTATTTTGACATAAAATAATCAGTGGAGCAATTTCGGACCCATACCTGTTGAGCAATCTCAATTTCTTCGTACCCAAATTTTAACTTTCCGTCCTGATCAACCTCGTACTAACCTAGGCAGAACCTCTCCCTTGTATCGTTTTCAGTCTCTTTATAACAATTTAGAGAGGTCACACACCCTCTAAGTATATATTCCACAACAATCTTTTGACTTGGAGACATAAGTTGCTGCAGCCACGTACCGTCTGATCAATTTTCAAATTATTAATTTGTTATTTGATTTTTAGTTTTTTATGTTTTAAAGATATATTTCTTTATATTTTGGTATGTACCTACGCAATCACCTTGCGAATGCTGTTGCATGACTATTAGTAGTGCACAGATCAGGCCCGAAATTATTTGTTTTGTTGTAATTAATTGATTTTTATCTGTGTACTGTTGATGTGTCTATTATCAATAAATAAATAAATTTTCATCTGACATCATAAAAAAATGTTTTCGGAGTTTGGAAGAAGCTCGGAAAAAACGGGAAAAGATTACTGAACTATTTATGATATTTAAAAACCTATTTAGAGGCTAAAAATTTCACGCTCTACCAATTGAGCTCAATTGCCGTTGCACGTTGCCGGTCAATTATGAAAAAGAATTTTTTCTGCTTTCTTTTAGCTATAACTATAATAATACCGAAAAATTGTTTCGGGCAATTTGGTGCACTATCGTCTGCTTGTCTCCCTAAAACCTGGGAGCGTTTCATAAAACTACATTTTAATTAAAACTAAAAACCACTCGTAGTTTATTATGACAATTCGAGGTGCATTGCGTAGCACAGTCTACGATCTAATCTGTGGATTAATTGACTTTGCCATGTACATCATTAGATATCGGTCATAGTAAACCACGAAATGTAGTTCTATGAAACATACACCAACATAACCTCACGCCTGGATCCCAGAGGGGTAGGCAGAGACCAGGGCTTGCCAATGACCACGATCCTGACAAATCACCTTTGCTTCATCAACGTTCATAAGTCGTTGCGTGCACGCCGGTTCCGGGTACTTTTTAACCAGTATAATATTGGTAGCAATATATTTTTTTCTCCTTTACTGTATATGAAATTGTCTCACGGAAAAATAATTGCTTTTAGTCATAAGGCCGCCAATTGTACTCTGTATCTTTGAATGTCTTATCTCAAGTGCTCTGGTGAACAAAAAAAATCTTATATTATCTTATATTATCTTAACTTAACAATTAAATGCTGCAAAGTGCGAGAAATCCTCGCGACGATGCGAACTCCCTTTACACATTTCATCTTGAAGGTAATTAAAATTAACCTGCGCCGAGCTTACTTCGGGCAAGTTGATTGCATCTCTTTTATCTTGAGGCTGGCATTATGTGTATTTCATGAAAATAAATGGCTTCCATTGCATAATGTGTAAAACAAACGCGGCGATACGCACGCAGCTTGCGGGGCACACAATTTGAGGGTTATCGAAGGTCTGCTTCAAATAAGCGTCACATCAAAACAACAGCCAGCAGTACAAGGAGACCCTTTGATGAGATTATTTTATGGAAATACGCCGGTATAAAAGATCTCTTGGTCGAATTAACTATGTATTTAGAAATATATGTAATGCGAACTTCGTACCCCGTAACAGTCGATTCTTTAATTTTTTTATGTTTCTCCCCGTAAGAACCATTCTAGTAATTCAAGGAATATTCTAAAAAAAGAATCTGCGAAATCGGTTCAGCTCCTCTCGAGATTTGAGCTTACCAACACATTCGGGGATTCATTTTTATATTATAGATAGATAGATAGAACATAATTATCTTCTATAATATAAAAATGAATCGCTGAATGTGTTGGTAATCGCAAATCTCAAGAGCAGCTGTACCGATTTCATTTATTCTTTTTTTTATTATATTCCTTGAAATACCAGGATGGTTCTTACGGAGTGGAAAAAAAAAATCGACTATTAGACGGTACGAAGTTCACTGGGTCAGCTAGTCATCTATAACATAAAAATGAATCGCTGAATGTGTTGGTAACCGCAAATCTCGAGAGTAGCTGAACCGATTTCTCTAATTCTTTTCTCAGAATATTCTTTGAAGTACGAAAATGGTTCTTATGGAGCGAAAGATTAAAAAAAATCGACTGTTAGGCGGTACGAAGTTCGCTGGGTCAGCTAGTATGTAATATATAAAAATATCCTGTACCAGTGTTTTTACCAACTTCCTCCGAAACGGCTTCCACGATATTTATGGTTTTTTTTCTGTATATTTGACAGGTTTTAGTTAGGTCGTAGGCTAATTAATACTGAAAATAACTTTTGCGGGGTCAGATAGTATGAAATACAACAATTTCGTTTCCCTGTGTTTCTTCTCTAACTGCTCCGAAACGGCTCCTTAAAGGTCTTACGATTTTTTGTGTATATTTAATAGGTTTTAAAATAGGTCGTGGGCTACTTAATATGACAAAACAACGTTAACAGAGTCGGCTAGCATTCTATGTAATAAATCCGCTGCAGTTACACCATTTAAAACTCGAGACCGATTATTATGATCTCTGATTTGTTGCATTCGTCTCCGACCCGAATGGCAGAATTACTGGAATATTGTTAATTATTTTTTTCATAAATTACGCATGGAGTGGGTTTTGTATGATGTCTCGAGAACGGAAAATTTATTGGTTATGAGATAATATGAAGTTCGCCGATACAACAGTTAATACTCGTATTCTAGAAAATAGGTAGCTTTTGTTATAATTACAATATTTCGGTGATCCTTTTTTCTCGTTGTGCAATAAAGTATTCTCTATCTATCTATTTCATGGTTGGTTGAGATTTTTGAAAATGGAATGATTTATATTATTAATGGAATTTGGATAGTGTAAAAGTTAAATACAAATCCGCAAAGTAAAAAGAAATAAGGATTATCGAGGGATTATCTTATAAATAAGAGGGAACGGAAGCAATTACGAAACCGTTACAAGCTAACTTTATTTATTTAGCCAGACCATAAAACTGAATCAAACTACAAAATCTCAGTGCCACGCAGTAGGAAACACACATCTTCATAATCTGTAATATCTTACACAGTGACAATGTTACGCTGTGATGTAATTTTCTTTCTACGTAATACAGAGAGTATTCTAAAGAGGTTCGAAATTTCACTGATGCCGGCGAGTTGCCCATTGGCTCAGTTGGGAGAGCTCTGGCACGTTCAGCCAGAGGTCGCTGGTTCGAGTCCCGGCATGGGTGGAATTTTTGGCCTACAATAGGTTTTTAATTTTTCTCTCTGTTAAAAAACGTGGTACTGACACTGGCTTCTGTTTATTTACTAACTATATATAGCGGAGCAGTGCGGGAGAATAAATATGTATGTGCCTCGTGTGGCGGGTGTCGGCCCGTGATAAATTGGAATAAGTTGGCCATTATTCTCGCGCGACGATCTATCATCGGGTGCCGATAGCAGCGCGAGCCCGCGCCTAACGAAACAATGAATTATAAATATTTTATTGGACGTTAATATAGTTGGCGCTCTCGAGTCTCGGCGCTTATACCACATTTTAAAAACCTGTTTAGAGGCTACAAATTCCACCCATGCCGGGATTCGGACCCGCGGCCTCTATCTATCCGTGTCAGCGCTGTTCCAACCAAGCTAACGGGCGACTCACCGGCATCAGTGAAATTACGAACCTCTTTACAATACCCTCTGTATTACGTACAGGCAGCGACATCTGGCTGAAGTAATTTGCCTTAATTGCAGCCCCGAGTACCTACTTTGCAGTTAGGTTTTTACATCGGAATGATATCGCTGTACCGACATGACTATATTCATTTTAATGCACTAACCCATGCTAAGGAGAATTAAAGAAAAACCTATTTAGAGGCTAAAAATTCCACACATGCCGGGATTCGAACCCGCGACCTGTGGCTATCCGTGCCAGCGCTCTTCCATCTGAGCTAATGGGCGACTCACCGGCATCTGTGAAATTTCGAACCTCTTTACAATACTCTCTGTATTACGTACATGGGTGGAATTTTTAGCCTCTAAATAGGTTTTTATAAATACCTCTAAATATTCTCTGAATTTTTAGCTTAGTACGGATTAGTGCATTAAAAATAATATAAAGATTCACGTCTTTTTAATTCCATTCCTCCGAGAATTTCGGGCGCAAAGTTTCGGGCCGTACTCACCCTGCCTTTTGCAGACTGCTTGTTTTTATTTACGTATTGCAAAGTGGAAAGTCTGGCTTCAACAACTTGCTCCAAATCACGTTTCCTGAAACCTTCATTATACTTTTGAACGAGTTATTGTTAATATTTGCCAGTTTGGATATTGCGAGCGTGAGGATTAAGTAAACATACAGGAGAACAATCCTTAATCCCACCGAAGTGCATAAAACTCCATCTATGTCGTAAACTTCGCAGGGCAAGTTTAGTGTAGGGGAACCGCGCGTTCAATCAAAATTTCTTGGACGCGTACGGTAACAAAGTATCTAGCTTAATGAAATTGTATGGTGCATTCTTCTGGCTTCACCCGCAAACTTTCGTTTGTGCTTAAAAAGCGGACAAAAAAGTCTCACGTTCTCTATAGTGCTAAGACCGTACGATTCGGTACGATTGAAAGTATACGATTGAAAACTCTTACCTTTTTTTACCTAATAAGCTTTTTAATACTTTATTGGCATTGTATCTAGGTGCATATACAATGAACTACATATAAAATAACTCATAATCTAAAATATAAAATAATCGAGATAGTCCCGACATCAACCCTTGTATGCCCCCACTGCTGGGGCGCGGGTCTCTTGCTGCATCGCAGGAAGGTTAGGCCATACTGCACCATGGGGGCCAAGTCCGGGTTGGTGGAGGATTGTAAGACAGCGGCGGGCCTTACTGTCAGAAGTTACCAAGCCGCCCATAAGGCCTCTGACATGGCTTAACGAGTGCCATTATATGACAGTTGGCACCAATAATTCATTCAGAGTAACTAAATTGTACTAACTAACGTACTAACGTCTCCGAATTCCGCGCTAAGCTCAAGTGGCTTCCCATCCGTTTTCATAGGAATGCTTACATTCTCTCTCTTCTGTACTCAATACTGTTCAATCCAGCCACTCCTTCTTATCTTAAAGAGCGCTTTACCTACCTCGGTGATTCCCACAGCCGGGCATTAAGGTCTGACCTGAATATGTCGCTGAAGACTCCAACTCACTCGACGAGGTTCTTCAGCGACTCGTTTACCGTAACGGCCACTCGGCTGTGGAATGATCTTCCGGTATCAATAAGGCGCTCTCCAAGGAGTTTTATCTGTCCCTGCATGTTTAGTATTCGTGCATTGTCCTTTTCATTTTGTCTTTTCCGTATGTCTCCATATAGGTACACAATATTGTATTTATTTTCTCATCGCTTAGATTGTTATTATAACGTATTTATGTAAATTTATCATAACTATGTGTGTAACTATTTATGTAGGTGTATTGTTATTTATATAAGTAATGTATTAAAATATTCATATTTGCACCGACTACCCGTCTCTTATTTCCTTCAGCAACTTTCCGTCGTAAGGTTGTCTGGAAGAAATTGCTTTTAGCAATAAGGCCGCCAATTGTACTTTGTATCTTTACATGTTTTATAATATGTGCTCTGGTGTACAATAAAGAATATTCTTATCTTATCTTAAATTGAAAAAAAAAGAGAGTAAATTGATTCAACGATCGATGTTAACGATTGATGTACGTTTCGATGCTAAACTGTAGCGGGTAAAATTGTTTATTAAATTTCGTCTATTATCTTTCTAGACTGCTAGTCTTGAAATAGCTTTGCTCTTCTACGAATGCAGGAACAAAGCTGACTTGTCATGAATCGCCCTGAGGTTTTATTCGATTGGATAATAAAAATTGCTCTCTTGCGACCGCCGACCGTCAATAATGCGATAATAATAATAGTAATAACTTTCTCACAACACAATTGTTCTGGTCCCAAACTAGGATAACTAGGATGTGCTATGGTAACCAGGAAAGAGCATAACGAGAGGCAATAGGAATAGAGGCAACGGGGAATTCCCAGTGCGAATCAAACCCACGACGTTCGGCATGGTAATCAGACGTGATATCACTAAACCAACGAGGCAGCCAGATGCAATAAATTACGAATTATTGTACACAGTAACTAAGTAAAGCAACTTACGTAAGATTCAATAAATTGTGATTTATTTGCGTTGGCTTGAGGGTAGCGCTGGATGCGGTATTTTCAGCGATTTTTAGGACAATATAATCGTGAAACTGTGCTCCAATGACAGTTGAGAGTGTATGAGAATGTACAGTTGGAATAATCCTTTCAGATAAATAATAAAAATGTACATACCTTCGTAAACGCTGTATTCATTTTAAAACTGTAGAAAGAAAACCTGTGAGAATAATCAGGGGAAAGAGATAATTTGTGTCAGTATTTTGTCAAAATGGGTAGTAGCGAGTGAAAATCGAATGATGAATGAATGAATGAATGAATGAATGAATGAATGAATGAATGAATGAATGAATGAATGAATGAATGAATGAATGAATGAATGAATGAATGAATGAATGAATGAATGAATGAACGAACGAACGAACGAACGAACGAACGAACGAACGAACGAACGAACGAACGAACGAACGAACGAACGAACGAACGAACGAACGAACGAACGAACGAACGAACGAACGAACGAACGAACGAACGAACGGACGGACGGACGGACGGACGGACGGACGGACGGGCAGACGGACGCACGAACGAACAAACGAACGAACGAATGAATAGTGTGTATTTAAAGTAGCACAGAAACTGAGAGTTAATAAACGTTACAAATCAATGTACTCGTAAAAAAAATTAGAAGGGTGCCATAATTTTAAATTTTGAGTTAAAAACTATAGGACAGAATGAAAAAAAAAAAACTGAAAAGGTAAAAGTGTACAAAGATTTGCACCGATACTCAGTCAAGTTTACTAGTAGCAAATCTAGCAGACCCACAAGGACACCACAATCATGCGGAAAGTCAGCACTGATGATTGATAGACGGATTGCCGAGGCAGTAGTGTTGCCATTAGTTGTGGCAACTGCATCATTAATCACGTGGCGGCGATACATCGACAGGAGGAACTTGGCTACAATACTACGAAGCCCATTTGCTCAAAGATTTATATATGTTTATTTTATATATGTGCTTAATTATTATCTTTGTATATGTGTATGTTTATAATTATTGTACATATTAATAAATAGTTTAATTGTTAAAAAACATATTTGACAATAAAATATCACCTCACTGTTTGAGACTACCCCCGCCCTTTCCACGTCACCTGTTGGTTGGCTAGAATAAAATACTATTTAGTATTAAGCCCACCAATTGTACAATCTTTACAGGTACAATAAAGAATTTAATAATAATAACAAAGATTAAATATAGTATTGCGTTATTCTGTAGTCTGTCACGCTTTACATCGCTGAAAAGAGTGAGACGCAGCGAAGTATGTCGTACTACGGAACTCGAGGCTTCTCGTGCTATGTTGAGTAATGGCACCCTAAACGTTTGATTGTCTATTGATGCTATGAGATCGATATCAACCCTTGTATCTCCCCACTGCTGGGGCACAGATACCCGCCCTGTCTCTTCCTGCTGCGATGCAGGAAGAGACAGGGCACGGGTCTCTGTGGGAAGGTTAGGTCATGCTCCACCACGGGGGGCAAGTCCGGTTGTAAGATATTGCACATAAGTAAAAAAAAATACAATCTCAATGTGGCTGACTTATTGCTATAAGCATTTTCTACCAGTCAACCACAGGTGGTGCAAGAAATTAATTGGTAGGCATTCGAGATAAACGGAAGAAGAAATACTTAGTTATATCGGCGGGCCCTACTGTCAGAAGTTATCATACCGCCCATAAGCCTCTGACAGCCGTCTTGTCTCGCCCGGTGCCTCGTGAATCACGGAAGAACTCGGGAAAATGCCACTCACGGGACGGTCACCCATCCTACACCTGACCGCGCCTGTTGGTGCTTAACTTAACTCGGTTCCACTAGGCTAGGAGCACCATTTGATTAGAGCGGTGAAATAAGGTTACAGAAAAAAAAGTCAATAACTAAACCTTCGCTGAATTACTTTTCAAACTTTACAAACGTTGCTATATAGCTGTTTTTTATTTCAGTTTTATCAGATTTATTTGTAAGGCCGTTATTTAACTTGATAAAGACAAAAACGCCCAGCGTGGGGATTATGGGCATAACCCCCCAATGATGGCACAACCTTGCGCTATGGCGCTCATTAGGGGAGGGCTATGTCCAGCAGTGGACTAATATAGCCAGAAGAAGAAGAAGACAAAGACGAACCAGTTGTCATGGATACGAGTAGTGTGGAAAACTCTCGGCCCCTGACTCCGCGGCAGATTGGAGTGTTTTATTTAACTTTTCTCTATTCATAATTTTACTTTCCTTCTCTTTTTTATAAAGCATATAAACATCCTACTGTAGAGCACATGCCTTCTCTCAGAAAGAGCTTATGGGCTTAATTACCACGCGTTCCCGCCGCGGATCTTCGCAATTTCGCAATCAGGCAATTTTAAGCGCTGAGGTATTTGTACACTTTAGACGCCCAGGTTTCCTCAAGATGTTTTCCTTCACCGTTAATGAGTGGTGTTCCTGCTATATTTTTACAAAATGTACATAAAGAAATTATAATCATGTGGGTACAGCGACATCATTCCGATGTAAGACCTAACTGCAAAGTAGGTACTCGGGGCTGCAAGTGATGCAAATTACTTCAGCCAGATGTTGCTGCCTGTACGTAATACAGAGAGATTTTAAAGAGGTTGGAAATTTCACTGATGCCGGTGAGTCGCCCATTAGCTCAGTTGGGAGAGCGCTGGGACGGTTATCCAGAGGTCGCGTGTGAATTTTTAGCCTCTAAATAGGTTTTTAAAATTGTCCTTAGCACGGGTTAGTGCATTAAAAATAAATATAATAAAAATGCACATAACTTAGAAAACAAAGTCATTGCTACATGCCAGCACTGGAAATAAAACCAGGGGGCCGATTCTCGCCCATGCGAATTGAAAGCGTAGACGCAAAATATTCGAAGGCTTAGACTTTTGTCGCATAAAAATATGATAGGATAATTCGAAAAAGTCATTACACATTTATTATCTCATTCGAATTGAATCTAGCATGGCGTTCAGAATACAGATTTTGGCTGTCGCTCGACTTTTTACGTAGAATTCCAAGTCCTGAGCCTTAGAATCGTATACGACTTATTTGCTAATGAAGTGAGAATTGGCTCCCTGGATCTCTCCCTTGCGAGTCTATTGTTCTACCCACTGAGCTACCGCCGCGGTTTCTCTACCAATTTATTATTCTGGAACACTGTAAGCATCATGATATCTATTGCTTTTACATTGTAAATGTCGCTACAGCCAACAGCCCACCTCACGCAGGTCCTTTAAACACAATGTGTGCCTGAAAGCCTACAGTGCACTAACGGCCCGATGCCTATTCAGGACCCATAGTGACGACAAAACAGTAACCCTTCTAGTTGTATCCCGTGCAGTTATACTTGCAAGTAACTGGGGGTCACCAAAAGGTACCGCAGTTGAGGTGCTACTTTAGTCGCAGGTTCTAAGTGCGCCCGAGTGGCCGAGGTGTGACGTCATCGATGACGACATTTTTTCTGCAATGGAGTGGCGTGAAATGGTAGTTAGAATACTAAAATTTTATTAGGATTATTCCATGAACTATAGAAAAACATATCTTTATCTCAGACAATGTTGTAACCAGAAATACATATTTTGATCATAATATTCAGTTCAGTTTAAAAGCTTAAAATTATAAGATTTACATACAGGCAGATAAATTGTTTCTGGGCCCACACTAGGATACCCTGTGTCGTGGGAACCAGAAACAGCGATATCACAAACATTTAAACATCCAAGACCTGGGTTTTTTTCTGTCCCCAGCCGGTGTTCGAACCCTTGCATGGTAGTTAACATTGTTTTTAATAATAAAAAATAAATAAATATTTATGGACATATTACACAGATCTCGTTAGCCCTATACTAAGTACAACTTAATGACTTGTGTTATAGGTGCTAACTCGACGATAGATTCAATACAATAAATACATAGATTCGAGTAACATCCAAGACCCGAGGCAAACTAGAAAAGTTCGTTTCCTAGTTTGACCCGGCCGGGGATCGAACCCGAGACCTTCCGTTTTACAGTCAGCGTGCTAAACCGCTGCGCCACCGAGGCCGACATATTTTTATTTATACATACATACATAACCTCACGCCTGTATCCCAGAGGGGTAGGCATAGACCAGGGATTGCCACTTCCCACGATCCTGACAGATCACCACGCACGCCGGTTTCGGGTACTTTTTATCTTTCCTTTTGCTAATACATCCCCTATCTGATGTTTTTATTCATCGGCAGGAATCTCAAAAACAAATTTGAGTAAGGTACCCCAGTGCAATGGTTCACATTGGGAGACCGCCATGTAAATGTTACTATTAGCTTTGACAAATGAATAATTTCCCCCCAGCGAAAACATACTTTGTTATTATAACACCAGCACTCACCTCAGATAAGCTAGTTTTTAAACAAAGAATGAAACTACAACCGAATTTACGAAGACCGTAAATGGTTTCCACTTCATAATTCTGTTTCTATGGATTTGGTCTTAATATTTGTTCTAATCTGTCTACATTTTGAAAATGTTTACTTCTTCGTGTAAAAGGCTATTTGACAGTGAAAAAAAAGTATTAATTTTAAACATTTGTATCAATTATTACTTTTAAACAGATTTAATGCATTGTAACTAAAAAAGAAATGTTAAAATATGTTATTAAAAGAAATGGATCATTTTTGTACAAAAACACGATAAAACTTGATAATTCAGTATCTGTAGCAATTTTCTTGAAAACGGCCAGGATTGATTGAATCGATAATGACGTCACAGCTCAGTAAATTCGAGTACCCGAGAGTTGACTCGACGTTTGTTTTTCTTACTCACCAATAACGTCACTAATTCTTGTGCGATGCCATATTCAGTTTCAAAACTTCTTAATTTAATTAAGTAGCAGTATGTTTACAACCCAGTGTACATAAAATCTTAGGCGAAATTAGCTTCACACTAATTGTTTCGCAGGTTTGTTACAAAGCCTACTAAAACTTATAAAGTTAACAAGACTGATAAATAATGGATATAGATAACACTAATTTAAACTTACATTACGTATGACACGAAATATACATTCAATTATGTATATTTCGTAGTAACATTCATTTTTGAGAAAGCATACATTTTTGACAGATGCCATATTGCTGATGATTGCGTATTGGCGGCTTATTTAAATAAAATACAAAATGTTTAAACAGTATACCTTCCTTAGCACTTATTTAACACCAACGAAAACTCTGAGTTGGTTTTCAGAAACCTGACAAATAGCCTATCACCTCGCCTAGTGTCTAAAGTTTTTTGTTATTATGTACTTATGTCAATGTTCTAGTATTACCTAAAAACTGTCTAAGATATATCATGAAGGCCACAAAGGTTAGATAAGTAGTGGTACGTTACAAAAACTCTCATAAGAAGTGTAGCTCTCATCCCCGGGAGCGCTGCCAAGTCAGGTACAGAGGAAGTTAGGGCCCTCATACACAACTAGATAGCCGGCGGCTCTCGTACCGGATTGCTTTCTATTAACTCTACTAAGGGTTTGCTTAGACTGATACCGTCTCTTTTTTAAAGTACTGAAAGTTAATTTGATATTTCGCCTGAAAGTTCGTCATATCAGTTATAGGTATTTGTCATAAAGCATTTGTTATGCTCAAATGTAACATTAGATTCAGTGAAATTGAGTTTATGGGCAGCTGATTAAGTCATCCACATCGGGACTGTGAAAGCTAGGAAAAGCAAGTAGAGGATATTTATGTAGGATATGTTTTAAGTGAAGTAAAACATTAATTCTTAAGCGACATTTGTAACAATAAATTGTTTATATAAATGGAAAGTTATCAGTAAAAACTTTCTTAAACTTTCACAAAGAGTACTACACTCTTTATATCAAATAAGCATGTCAAGATAAAAAGTACCCGGAACCGGCGTGCGTGCATGCAACGACTTATCAACGTTAATGAAGCAAAGGTGATCTGTCAGGATCGTCGTGGCAAGTGGCAGTCCATGGTCTCTGCCTACCCCTCTGGGATACAGGCGTGAGGTTGTGTATGTTTCTACTTAGCGTGTCGATAGCAAGCAATCACAAATATAATGATATTGCAAAACTAATATATTAGTTTATTTCTAAAAACGATTTGGTAATTTTGATGATTCAAGTATATCGCTATTTGCGGATGCAGTGTATTACTCATAATCTTGCCATAAACACTTTGTTATTTGGTAAATGGATCCATTTTCCAGAGGGACTCCTGGGGATTAAGATGAATGGTGAAAAATTTACTCTCTTTGTTTGGCTATTAGTTGAAATCACCAGAGAATTTGCTCAATAATGCTGTTTTGTGTTTAGTTTCTCGAAAAACTTTTGATGTTTTTAGCTTTTACTACTTCTTACTTTTGATTGAGTAGTTTTTAGAAAAAAAGTTACCTAATCTGATGACTAAACGTAAATTGTAGTAAAACGAAAAGAAATAAAGAGTTTAAACAATATAAAATATTTTTTCTCGATCATATCCCATTGTCATCGTCATGCGTTACTAGTCCACTGCTGGACATAGCCCTCCCCTAAATAGCGCCACGTTAAGCTGTCATTGGGGGTAATGCCCATAATGACGAGTGGCGTAGCGGTAGCGCATCTACCTACAATACAAGAGGGTTCGAATCCCGGCTGGGAACAAAAAAAAAAACCCTAGGTCTTGGATGTTTACATGTTTGTGATGTCGTTGTTTCTGGTAACCATGACACAGGGTATCCTATTGTGGGGCCAGAAGCTAAGTATGTGCCTGTATGAAAATGTTATGTTATGATAATCCCCACGCTGGGCATGCGGGTTGGGGATCGCAGTTCGGTGGAATTGTACTGCAGGGGGCGCTGCTGCTCACGCCTTTTACGACACCTGCGGGAAGAATTGGGTTGGTGCTATTCTTTAGGCCGACACCACACAGCAGCGATCTTATCCCACATTATCCCAATTATTTCCATACATATATACTTACAAACATACATACAGACATACATACATACATACATACATACATACATACATACATACATACATACATACATACATACATACATACATACATACATACATACATACATACATACATACATACATACATACATACATACATACATACATACATACATACATACATACGTAACCTCATGCCTGTATCCCAGAGGGGTAGGCAGAGACCAGGGACTGCCACTTGCCACGATCCTGACAGATTACATTGGCTTCATCAACGTTCATAAGTCGTTGCATGAACGCACGCCGGTTCCGGGTACTTTTTATCTTCCCTTTTCCTAATACATCCCCTATTTGGTCGATGTATGTCCGCTTGGGACGTCCCTTACCAGCCCTTCATCTTAAATTCGCAATATATATTATTTGTTTCGTCAATCTTTCTTCCATCATCCTCTCCTCATGTCCAAACCAAAGCAACATTCCTTTCTCAATTTAATTCACTACATCCTCTTTCAGTCCACGCGTTCTCTAATCAGACAACTCAATTCAATTATTTTCAATGCGGACAAAACAATATTACGTCTGTTTTATTTTCACAAGGGACTCACTCCGAACATCGGGTTCATATAAAGCATTTTTCCAATACCCCTGCCGTAAATAAAAATACTTCACAGCGGGATATACTCGTATGCGCTCATCGCAACTGGTAAACAGTGTTCAATGTTTGCAGGTGGAGGGCGGGCGGGCGGAGCGCGTGCTGGGCGGGCGGCCTTAATGGTGAGTACGGCATAAGGCCCTGATCACATCAGCGAAGAAGTTAATATGAACATTATTCATGTTCGTTTTCCTTAACAGATGACTAAGAGAGTCTTATAAAAGGTTACAAATGTGTAACAACGTTCCTTAGATAAGGGGTGAGTTTGACGGTATTTTCCAATACCCATAACGCTGTAGGTAAAGTAAATCTTTACCGTTGAACCCCTTAATTAACGAAACTATGTAATATCATTAGCAGCTTTTGTTTCTTTGTTATACGACGTCATTGCTAAAACGCGAGCAGCGCTAACGCCATAAACGCTAATCGGCTTGCTTCCGGTATCTTCGGGAACTGTAGCGAGAAGCAGTTCATAAATTAGATATTTGTTTTGACAGTTCATAACCAGTTACAGCTTATTGGGCCAATAACAGTTTATCAGCGGTAAACGCGAGTGGTGATTAAGTCGCGGCTGCTCTTTCTTTAAGATTAGATTTGTGTCCTGCAATAAGATGTCTAATCGCGATCAGATATAAAACTATGTGAAATGCTCAGTGTGTCTATTCAGGGGTGACTTAAGATTACTTCCCAAAAGAGTAACACTATGGAATACTACGTCTATAGTTTGCGAAGTTTTTGAAAAGGTCTGAAAATAAAATTTAGTGCTATAAGCGCCCATCACTCTGAACCCTGTAGACCATGTGCCCATGTATGGCTTCTTCAGGCTATATTAGTCCACTGCTGGACATAGCCTTCTCCTAATGAGCGCCATAGCGCAAAGGTGTGCCACCATTGGGGGGTAATGCCCATAATCGCCACGCTGGGCATGCGGGTTGAGGATCGCAGATTGGTGGAATTGTACTGCAGGGGGTGTGCATCCCCCGGTTTGTGTCCTTTAGTTGCTTTTTACGACACCCGCGCCGCGGGAAGAATTTGGGTAGGTGCTATTCTCTAGGCCACACCACACAGCCCATGTATGTAACTTTGCTAAATATATCTGCGATGATAGAGATATTTTTGGATAGTGTACCTGTGTATTTTCCTTTTTAAGGTACAATAAAGTGTTCTCTATCTACCTATTTTTCTATAATTAACTTGATTTTGAAACCACCTAGGTACTTTTTTTGTCAGATGAGTCCGGCCACATAATACTCCGTGTTAGTATTCCATAGCGTTACTCTTTTGCGAAGTAAAGCTACCACTCAATAGACATACTGAGCATTTCACATAGTCTTATATCTAATCTCGATTATTTTTCGGTACCTTTTACCCGACTATGCATGATCATCGCGAGTCATTAAAAACACTACCAGCCATACGTGCAACCTCATATAGAACCAAACACAAAGGATCCACTATGGTTCAATAGCAGGTTCTATGAGGGAAGTTATGACACAGTTAGTTGAATATTTGCTCAAGTCACCGGCGAAGTCAGGCCGTAAGTTTTGTGTACATAACCGGATCGGCAGCGCTCAGCTGAAATATTGAGCGATTCAACTGCGACAGATGTGTGACTGGGTTGCAATTTTACGTTAGTGGCGCTGACATCTCAATGTCTTAAATTTCTCATGATGGTTAACATTGTGAAACTTGGTACTATATACTCCAGTAGAAACTGCTTTAATTTTTTTACATTTCTTTCCTTCTGCCCCATCATATTTAAACAAAATTTTAAATTACTTCATTCATTCCACGTTTATTTTGAATTTTCACTTGCTACTTCACCTTTTGACGAAACCCTACCTACTACTGAAAACTTTACCTGCTTGCAAATTATCTCTTTTTTCCGTTTAATTGGTTATCAGTCTGTTATCTACAATTTTTACACATCGTTTTGAAGTAATATAAATTTTATTATATATCTCAAGAGTTCGTGCAAACTCATGAACGTTGAAAGAGCTGGAGTAATTTGAAGCAATATAATGTCAAGCGTTTCATCGTTGCGATAGATGTGTGGCTGGAGTTCGATTCTACCCATGTAGAATCGCGCTGGCATTTCAATGTCTTTCTGATGATGATTAACGTGCCGAAACCTTGTTACGATGTTCATAAGTTAGACTTACTAGCGATTTAAAACTATGCAAAGTGAAGTTTTCTATTTCTGTTACCAAGTCTATCTTTTTTTTTTGTATGCACGTTTTTTAAATAACTGCTCAAAAGTTTCCACATTTACCGCCCAATATGGTATAAGATGTTCTTCAACAGATGAAGTGTACAAACAATAGAAGCATGACAAACTCACGCCTGTGTTCCGATGGGGTAGGAAAAGACCAGGGTCTGCCACGTGCCACAATCCTAATAGATCTCATTTGCATCAAAATTCATTACTCGTTGTAGTGCCTTCTACAGATAGGCGGCTTTTATCTGATGAGTGAACCTAAATCGATCTCCGTATGTCGTTCACTCGAACATAATACTTTTACGTCTGTGCGGCAGTAAAAATATGAAAATCTAATATGAAAAGAAATAAAAACACCATTTCGCCGAATACACGACGTTGATGTGCTGCGGACGGGCGCTACAAAGTTTCTATGCCGCAGTAATGTGCTTCCTTACCTCTCATATTTAATAGTCGTAAACTAAAGTGAAGTTTTTTCCTCCATGTTATGTGTGTAAATGCCTACTACACATGTGGGCCAGAAATCATAACAAGGGATTGTTAAAAGAACGAAATAAGAGAAAGAAATCGGTCTTCCTCCACCGTTAGTGAGCGGTATGATTGCTACAAATTCACAAATGTGCGGAACTGAGAAAACAAAGTCATTGTTAGATGCCAAGATTCGAACTCGTCGTGAGTTCGAATATTTAAGTAATTGTAGCATTATATTTATTAAACACGGGGGCCAAGTCCGGGTTGGTGAAGAATTGTAAGACAGTGGCGGGCCTCACAGTCAGAAGTTATCAAGCCGCCCATAAGGCCTCTGACATGGCTTAACGACTGCCATTACAGCCATGTCAGAGGCGGTCAAGCCATTAGATGACAGTGGTGGAGTATAGCCTATCTTCCTGCGATGCAGCAAGGAGCCCGTGTCCCAGCAGTGGGGACATACAAGGGTTGATATAGATCGATCGATTTATTAACCCTATAGATGCTTTCAAAATTAAGTGTTACTTTGTCAATATTTAGGATAATGCTTATGTAAAAATGCTACTAAAGATCTTCAAGAAAAAGGAAGCAAGCGTACATAGAAATGTGTGCTCGTTACTTTATTTACGCTGGCTGCCTCAAACATGTCTAGCAAATAATGCTACGCTGTTGGCTGCAAACCTACTACGTTTATTGTTAGGTAACATACAACGTGGTCTCTCTTAGCTTTGTGTCGCCTGATTACGTCGGTAGGTATGTATACTTACTAAAGTATTCTCTCTGAGAGACCGAAACAAAGTGTAATGATAGAGACATTTATTTAACGCCAAAATACATAAAACACAACATAAACATGAGAGACAGAAATACAGAAAATTCAATACACATATACAAAAAAAGCTTTCGATTCGATATCAATGCTTGTTTCTTCCCACTGCTAGAGCACGGGTCTCCCTGAATTACAGGTAAGTCAGGCCATACTCCACCACGGGGGCCAAGTCCGAGTTGGTGCAGGATTGTAAGACAGTGGCTTTTAGTTATTAAAGAAGTTTTATTTTTTTATAATATCATGCTGAGGCTAAAAGTGATAAATTAAGTTTAGGAATACAAAATTAAATATTACAGCTTAAAAATTAATAGTGACTACCCACAATAATTGACTGTACTCGCCACTTCAGTCTACCCGAGACCACGGCAACTGTAACACTGCCGAAACGTCGGGAAATAAGGTAATTACGTTTTACCTAATAAATAATCGCGATTTGACCCGTTTAATATGTAACTATCTATAAGTATCGCGAATCATTAAGAAATACTATTACAGCTTACATTTAATATTTTACATTAAGCAAACAGAATGTATTTTTTACGGTGAAATAAATTAATTTAATTTCATTACATTTCGTATGGTTTTCCAACGAAGCAGTTTTTCTATGACTTTGTTTTATGGCGCTACTCGGTACTACCTAGTGCCGCCAATAGAAAAACAATCGTGTCTTCTTTTATGATGCGTTTTTTTTGAAAAAGTGTACATCAGAAATCTTAACAACTGTGATAACTTTTTTTAAAATCAAGAAGCTAAGACCTACAACCTCGAACTTTAATTAATTTCCGCTATAAATGACCGTTCTTGACAAAAGGGACTCTAATAAGGGCTACCACGGCTCTAATTAGGGCTACCACGCTTATTGAGATTTATTGTGTTCACTTTTTGTAAAGACGACCTCTGTGGCGTAGCGGTAGTGCATCTGCCTACCAGGCAAGAGGTCCCGGGTTCGTACCCCGGCTCGGGACAAAAAAACCCCAGGTTTTGGATGTTTCCATGTTTTTGATGTCGTTGTTTCTGGGACCCACGACACAGGGTATCCTAGTGTGAGGCCAGAAGCAATGTATGTGCCAGTAAAAAAAAAAATATTGAACCGTTCATTCATTTTGGTCTGTACCCACAACACAATACAATACGTCTTAAGCCTTATAAGACACGCTACCCTAAACTACTTTGGTCGTAAGGTTGTCTGGAAGAAATTGCCGCCAATTATACTTTGTATCTTTACATGTTTTATAATATGTGCTCTGGTGTACAATAAAGAATATTCTTATCTTATCTTAATTATCGTAACTTTTTAACTCTTAACGTAACTCTTAACTATCGACGACCTCTGTGGCGTAGCGGTAGCATGTCTGCCTACCATTCAAGAGGTCTCGGGTTCGAATCCCGGCTGGAAACAAAAAAAAAAGTCCAGATCTTGGATGTTTACATATTTTTGATGTCGCTGTTTCTGGGACCCACGACACAGGGTATCATAATGTGAGGCCAGAAGCAATACATGTGCCTGTGTGTAAATGTTATGATTTATTTTCCATTGGTGACGCTATGTATTTTCAGTGTATGACAAACTCGTTTGTATGTAACTGGTTTCTAAACAGCTCTTCACGCAAAAGACGGAAGAGCTTAGTTCCCAGTGGGCAGGCTCAGTTTCCATTTCACTTTCACAAACGTGGAATTAAGCGAACGATCCGTTCACCCTGAGCCAATAAGTTTATTATCGAGCCTTCCTAACTTACTCCCGGTTAGTACTTATCTCTCCGCGATAGTTTCGTACAGATAAACTTGGGGCTCTGTGAAGGATGGAGGTCATCAGTCGGACCACGATGGAGCGATCGACCGTGTGTAGCGGCCCTTAATCGGTCCCATCTATTTTGACGAGTTGCCGGAGTACTCGCAGCGGCTTCATTTACGACTTTGATAAATAGATAAAACATTTATTTGCACCACACTCACATAGGTTGTGTGGTGCACATTTATCTTGGCTACCCACAGCACAGGGAATCCTAGTTTGGAAGTCAGTAATCATCATTGCAATCCTGTTTTACAATTTAATTTCATAGGTATAAAACGGACAATAAATTGCGTAAGTAACACAGTTTTGATTTGTGTTACTATGCATTTGTTGGGATTCAGTAGCGCGATACAGACTATCGCCCTGTGCCGACTTAGGTAGGTATGTAATTTATGATGGACGACCGACAACGTTTACATCTAACTGTACTAAAGTCGGCATCCTGATACAGTCAACCCAGTTTTCATAAAATATCGGCATAATGCCATGTACTACTATAAAAAAAATAAAAAGTTGGCATAGAGCGACTCCAATTAAAAGGATGTTTCGCATTGTCGGCATGATGCTACTTATTGTAAGGAAAGATCTAAAAGTCGGCACAGGGCGATAGTCGGCATCGCGCTGCTGAATCCAGCAAGTAAGCATACAAGAAGGGTAACAGATATAAGTAAAAGCAAATTTAAATAACTATTTTCTTTCTCTCTCTCGCGAAGGGACTCTGACAGAGCATAAAATATGCTTGTGAGGCACTGCGGGTGTGACAAATGCGAAGGGACTCTGACAGAGCATATGTTTGTGAGGCACTGCGGGTGTGAAAAATGCGTAGAGACTCTGACAAAGCATATGCTTGTGAGGCACTGCGGGTGTGACAAATGCGAAAGGACTCTGACAGAGCATATGCTTGTGAGGCACTCCACGTGGCGCTGGTCTTCCCTCAGTATCCGGTAGAGAACAGACGTGCAACACGTGGAAAAACAAATAAATTCTCAGTAATTGGATATTTCAATCAAATCAAAATAAGTATTAATTAATTGATGTGTGCATTATATCATCTTCTTCGTCTTTCCCTCATGGATCAGAATCGCGATCAAAGGTCGCTCGTGTCCACAGCAAATGGTTTCCCGCCATGTGGACCGCCTGGTACGTGCTGCCACCGGCTTCCGCTTTTATGACGTCCGACCATCTTGGCATTACGTCTAATATATAAAAATCAGTCAGAGAAAAGTCGTAGGCTAATTAATAGGGCAAAACAACGTTTGCGGGGTTAGCTAGATATTATGTTAAGGTAAATGCTATTCGTCGTTAGTCAGAGTCGCTTATTTACATTCTAGTTATCATTAATGTATGTGCTGGAGTATGGTCTATGCCTTCCTCAGGGTGCCCCTCGGTGGGGACATAATAGGTTGATGATAATCATCTTTATTAATGGTATCAGAGACCGTAAATAATTTACTCAAAAAGAGTAGATTTATATAAAATTCCTAAGTCTAAATAAAACTAAAAATTGTTGCTTATTCTTCTACATCCAAAAAAAAAAATTATGTAAGTAAACAAGATCAAATATTGCTCTACTATTCGGCAAATTATTGGTAAACACGATTACATCAGCCAGGGAAATAAATAGGAGTTAATCAAGTAATTGAAGGGTTTCTCGTAAACTTGCTAATTAAGGCGGTTCCTCAAAGAGCAATTCCCATACAAAGGTAGTTTGTTTTGTATTTACAAACGACATCACGGATTGTAATTAAAATTAAAATACGTTACAGGTCAAAAATCGAGGTCCCATCGTGCTTAGAATTGGAAATAAACTTATCAAAAACAAAATTCTATGAAAATACTTATCAGGCTGTTGGAGGAACGATAAAACCCCGATTTGTGTCTTCTAGATGTATTGCAATGTATTGGCAAAGTTTCATTGCTATTTTGTAGCAATTATGTCGTCTTCTTATAATATAAATGAATCCCTGAATGTGTTCGAGAGCAGCTGAACCGATTTAACTAATTCTTTTTTAGAATACTCCTTGAAGTACGAGGATGGTTCTTAGGGAGAGATAATTTTTTTTAAAGAATCGACTGTTAGGCGGTACGAAGTTCGTTGGGTCAGCTAGTTGGTAAATAAAAATTAAACTACGTTTGAATGGGATTACTCTTGAGGGAGGCTCTTAAGAGCACTTAATTATTTCTCAATCGCCAAGCATGGATCGAGTTACGTAAGCCCTATTAACTGAACCCAAACCTGAGGTCTTACTGTTACCGCTAAAGGAGATCCTGCACTGAATTTTCAGTCCTGCACGAACTTTTCAGACTTTTCATCAGATTGTGGTCACCAAGTTTTATCAAAGATCTCACTTGGAACTGCTAAATAAACTACATTTAGGTCATCGAAGGTAATTTCTTAGGTCTGAATTAGACCTTTGGTTAAATGAACCATGCTTACACACACACACACACACACACACACAATTAGGTACACTTGATGGAAATAATATTTTGTTTTAATTAACTTTGCATACAGAATTTTGCTCTTTAATATGTTTTTATGGTGTTAAGCTGATGGTAATAACTGAAATTGTGTTAATACAATAAATTCTCTTTAATATTAACACCAATAAACGTATTTGCCTGAACGGATATTTACTGTAGGTAAGTACCCATTTCGGGTAAATATCCGGGTAGAATCTCAATTCTAGTCGTGAAAATCACTTATAACATAGTTGAGAGACTTGCCAGTAACCTTTTGGATCCCCTTAAAGAAAGATTACTTTAATTAAGCTTGAGGTGAATCTCTGTAAAGCAATCGAACTTGATCCGCTGCTGTACTACTTCTTCAACCTCCTTCTAGTAATAAGATATGAAAATATATTTTTTATTGTTAACAGAAAACAAAAAACACAGATAAAAATTATAATGGCTAAAGCACAATGGGCGGCCTTATTGCTGAAAGCAAGTTTTTTTTAACCTTAATACATTTATACGTTTAAATATATACGAGTATATATATAGATAGATAGATAGAGATAGAGAACACTTTATTGTACATAAAAATGGAAATTATACAGATATTTCTTAACCTAAGAGTACAGACGGCGGCCTTATCACTAAAAGTGATCTCTTCCAGACAACCTTCAGATGAACTGGACTAATACATTAGATTATTATATATAGTTTTTCATCTGAATTAATCGCTTTTCGATGCAAATATTCCAGGAATTCTGTAGAAAAATTTTGTGAACTGAGCATGTAGAACATCTAAACGGCGTGTAACACATTAATTTCTACGAGTATATTCCCGAGAGGGAATCGAGTTTTGAACTTTTCAGACTTTTCATCAGATTGTGGTCACCAAGTTTTATCAAAGGTCTCACTTGGAACTGCTAATTAAACTACATTTAAGTCATCGAAGGTTATTTCTTAGGTCTGAATTAGACCTTCGGTTAAATAAACCATGCTTCCACACACACACACACACACACAATTAGGTACACTTGATGGAAATAATATTTTGTTTTAATTAACTTTGCATACAGAATTTTGCTCTTTAATATGTTTTTATGGTGTTAAGCTGATGGTAATAACTGAAATTGTGTTAATACAATAAATTCTCTTTAATATTAACACCAATAAACGTATTTGCCTGAACGGATATTTACTGTAGGTAAGTACCCATTTCGGGTAAATATCCGGGTAGAATCTCAATTCTAGTCGTGGGTCCTAAAAATCACTTATAACATAGTTGAGAGACTAGCCAGTAACCTTTTGGATCCCCTTAAAGAAAGATTACTTTAATTAAGCTTGAGGTGAATCTCTGTAAAGCAATCGAACTTGATCCGCTGCTGTACTACTTCTTCAACCTCCTTCTAGTAATAAGATATGAAAATATATTTTTTATTGTAAACAGAAAACAAAAAACACAGATAAAAATTATAATGGCTAAAGCACAATGGGCGGCCTTATTGCTGAAAGCAAGTTTTTTTCAACCTTAATACATTTATACGTTTAAATATATACGAGTATATATATATAGATATATAGATAGAGATAGAGAACACTTTATTGTACATAAAAATGGAAATTACACAGATATTTCTTAACCTAAGAGTACAGACGGCGGCCTTATCACTAAAAGTGATCTCTTCCAGACAACCTTCGGATGAACTGGACTAATACATTAGATTATTATATATAGTTTTTCATCTGAATTAATCGCTTTTCGATGCAAATATTCCAGGAATTCTGTAGAAAATTTTTGAGAACATCTAAACGGCGTGTAACACATTAATTTCTACGAGTATATTCCCGAGAGGGAATCGAGTTTTACGTGTTATTCAGCTTGCGTAAACATAATTACCGGTTTTGATCGGAAAAGTACAAAATACGTACAGGTATTTCGTAATTTTCCGATGAGAATCGTGTCTTCAGTATCGATATCCATTTGTAATTAAAATATTTTCTACCTTTAACGATATTTCATTTGCGCGTTTGTATAATTTTCAGTTTCCCTCTAGTGCCTTGCGGCATTACACAGTATAATTAATAAGGTAACATTCCACGGCTCGCAATGAAAACAAACAACTCGCTGAGCGGGAAATAAAAAAATTGCAACCTGCTGGCTCATAATGCAAATACACACACCAATGAGAAAAAGCTACAAAAAGGGGCGATAAATAATACTGTTGTGGTAACGTTATTATTTACGCCGCGGTAAATACATCGCAAGCTCGAAGTACGTTACCTCGTACACCAGATGTTCGACTGGGTGTAGGATGAACTTACACAAAGTGGTCTGTAACGATTTACCCACAACTTATTGCCCTACTTTATTATTGTTGAGTCACAATCGATCATGGGGACATTACTTGGTGAAATAGCAATCTACATTGCTTTTGGGCCACTTTTGTTGGATATTATAAATATAACTAAGACAGTCATTAATTTGGTATCTTTTGATAGACTGTCTCGTCTTAAATAGCCTAGAGCAATTTTTCGATGACGCGGATACTTATTTCATAACTATCATAAACTAACCGTATAATAGAAGAAAAAATACATTTATTATATGCATTATGAGCTAATAAAAGGTTCGTTACTCAAATAAAAACATAAATAAAATCATGTTCTTCGAATTTGACGTCATTTTCTTATTTATATATATTATTTTTATTTAATTGTCAGTTAATTGCCAACGGATCCTTTGGAGCCGGAAACGATGCCGTCTATCGCATCATTTACAAAAAGTCTAGCACCGGGGTAAGAATAAATAAAAACTGTTCAGTTAACGTTAATCTACCGAATAAAGTCTTAAAACGATTTTGGACAAGTCGCGTTTTAATTCCTGTACTGGACTAAATAAATACTAAACAATAAATAAATATTCATGTACATATTACACAGATCTCGTTAGCCCTATACTAAGTACAACTAAATGACTTGTTTTACAGGTGCTAACCCGTCGATACATTTAATACAATAAATACATAAATAACATCCAAGAACCGAGACAAACTGGAAAAGTTAGTTTTCTAGTTTGACCCGGCTGGGGGTCGAACCCGAGACCTTCGGTTTAATAATGTACCGAAGTAATTCTATCCTAAAATTGAGCCAGGTGTCAAAATTCAGCACATGAAAGAAGTACTTGTGGTAGTATATTAGTATTCAATATCAACCCTTTGTGTGTCCCCACTGCTGGGACACGGGTCTCTTCCTGCATCGCAGGAAGGTTAGGCCATACTCCACCAAGGGGGCCAAGTCCGGGTTGGTGGAGGATTGTAAGAAAGTGACGGGCCTAACTCTCGGAATTTAACAAGCCGCCCATAATGCCTCTGACATGGCTTAACGACAGCCATTACATGACAGCCGGCACTAACGGCTTAACGTGCCTTGCGGAGCCCGAAACCACTCGGAAGTAATGCCACTAGCGGTAGTCGCGGGACTGTCAACCATCCTGCACCTGACCGCGCCTGTTGTTGCTTAGCTCAAGTGATTGGTTCCAATCACTCGGTTCGACTAGTCCGCGAGCGCTTCGTATAGTAGTATAGAATGATAGTATAGTACTCTATGGTAGTTGTTCTTCTGGTGATACTACACTGTCGCGCGAGTATCATTATCGCCCGCGCCCACTCGCACGCGGAGAAAGCATTTACAAACGTTTTATTTGAACCCCACTCGATGGAAACGTATCTCATTATAGGCGAGTAGAGGAGAGAATAAATTGAGGCAGCCTGTTTGCGGAGCTCTCCGCTTCGCACCGATTCAATTTGGAGGAAATTAAATTGCAATCGGAATTGGTAAGTGAGACAGAAGCCGGGTGGGATAATCCGGTCCGGTCAAGGGATGGCCGGCGCGTGCGGCTCCCACGCCCACACTCTGGGAACCTTTTGTGCAAAATACTAACCATTAATTATATTCTTTTTGTTGCACTAACCCGTGCTGAGGACAATTTTAAAAACTGTAAATAATACAGAGAATATTGTAAAGAAGTTCGAAATTTCGCTGATGCCGGCACTTGTCCATTGGCTCAGTTGGGAGATCGCTGGTACGGTTAGCCGTCGCGGTCGGGTCGAGGTCGCGGGATCGAGTCCGGGCATAGGCGGAATTTTTAGACTCTAAATAGGTTTTTAAATACTAACCATTACTGACCCCCAAAACCCTCCACCGAAATGACCGAAATAATCGCCTTAAAACGTGGTATAAAAAATAATTGCCTATTTATAATCACCTTAAGTATTTAATTAAAACCTGAGGCTCCTCTTTTCAGTTGAAAAGACTAAGTTTTGAGTTTTTTGTCCATTTTTTCTCCAAAATGATCTAGATTTCGAAATGGACACCTAGTTTAACTCGCAACGTTTCTGCGCTACATTAAATAAAACCTTTTCATTTCCATTAAAGCCTGTGAACCTTCTCAATATCTACTTACTTCTAATGCTTCTATGACCTTCTTATTCATAACCTTGAAATTTTCTATGTTTTCTAGTTTTCTATTGTTATTTTCAATACAGCAGAAAACCATTGTTATTTTTAAGGTGACTAAGGAATTACTTAGAGAATTATAATGGACCTTATAATTCTTTTTACTATGACATTATTTAGAGTGGAGAGTGAGGCGTTTGCCCAGCAGTGGATACACACACCTGGCTACCAAAAAAAAAATGATACTCAGCCCTGCTTAGTGCAAAAGTCTACCTGCCTTGCTAAAGGGCCTTTACGATTTCTACCCTATATGTCCCCATTGTTGAGGCACGGGTCTCTTCCTGCGTGGAACGATGTTAGGCCATACTCCACCACGGGGGCCAAGTCCGGGTTGGTGGAGGATTGTAAGACAGTGGCGGGCCTTACTGTCAGAAGTTATCAAGCCTCTGACATGGCTTAACGACTGCTATTACATGAAAGCCGGCACCCACGGCTTAAAGTGCCTTGCGAAGCACGGAAACGATCGGTAAAATGCCACTAGTGGTAGTAACGGGACGGTCACCCATCCCGCACCTGACCGCGCCTGTTGTTGCTTAACTCAATTGATACCAATCAGTCGGTTCGACTAGGCCACGAGCGAAAGGGCCTTTGCACCCGACAATTTCAACCTACTTTCCCACTGTATCACATATCGACGCCTTACTGCTAAAACCGACTATCTGCATGAAATGTTGTTTCGAGAAAACTCGAGTTTAAGGTTCGGATGTCGTTAACTATACTAAAACTTGTTATTGTGTGCATAACAACATTTCATGCAGATAGTTGGTTTTAGCAGTAAGGCGTCGATATATCTTGTCTAAAAAAACTTCGTGTACAGTCTGTTCAAACTTTTGTTTATATACTTAGATAGAGATATGTCACAAAATATGAATTATTTGAATCACATTGATATTACTTGCCTACCAATAACCATCGTCATCAATTTTCCTTTAAACAAACACGCCGAAGTCTGTCACAATGTATAAGGCGATAGAAAGTTTTAATTAAATCGTACAAATTAAACCGTATCCCATTAATATAACAGCGGAATTCTAAACCCTTTTTCAATTCCGGGCGGAACGACGTTCCGTAGATTATTATTATAAATCTACGTAGGTATATTGAAAAATACCTCTGCAAACTAAGAGGCTCTCGCGTCTCGTAATTTATTTTCGCAGATTTTTCAATGCTATTTCAAACTCTATGGTACAAGAGTTATAGCATATTTTAGTGTGGAACTCAGGGCTCTTGTTAATAAGGCTCAAACACATCGTAAAGTAGGATTGGAGTGTTGACAGCGAATATCGAAGGTTGACAAGACGCAGGAGGACTCGCATTGGACCCGAATGCGATGTTGGAAATTTATTCCCGGTTTTTTACGCTCATATAGTAACGATACGTTCACTTACACAACTGACAACAGACACGTTCCGTTCACATCCTCCAGGCTGTAACAGAAAATTAGCGATCTGTTCTACCGAGCAGATAATGACGCTGAGATACGGC
This sequence comes from Yponomeuta sedellus, assembly GCA_934045075.1. Taxonomy (NCBI): domain Eukaryota; kingdom Metazoa; phylum Arthropoda; class Insecta; order Lepidoptera; family Yponomeutidae; genus Yponomeuta; species Yponomeuta sedellus. Next base: position 9,039,834 of record OW203741.1, on the reverse strand, counting down.
CATTTTTGTACTGCTGCATCACACACACGCCATGCAATGATTTTCATGGCAAATATTTTTGTTGTCGTCATGCATTCAGAACTTTTACGTGTTATTTAAGCTTTTGTTTTGTTGTTTGTTTCGAAAAAGTGTGTCTGTGTCAAAAAGTGCAAATAAATAATTATCTTATCTTATCTTTTATCATAATTCGGTTTCTGTATTTTGAATGTCTACATAAATAAGAAGAAAGATGTCATAGAATACGGAGCCTTGCTAACGGGTTCACGAATAGGGGGAAGTTGAGAGAAAATATAAGGAAAGCTTACTCCACCACCATGTGGGACTAAAGCTGGGAAGAGAGATAGGTAGACGGAGACCAGCGTCTCGTCGTACCCATTGCAAAATGTCCCACGTCAAAAAGAATATTTACGTTTTTTCACCAAATTTGTAGGAAAACTAAAAAAAAATTTTTCAACTGAAACTTTCGTAAGCACAACACATTGTAGACTTTTAGTCGGGATCTACTTACGGGTGTTGTTGATATAACAACACCCCAAGTGGATTCGGACTAAAGTCTAAAAAAAAATTATTACTTTTTCATAAAATTTGGTGAAAAATCGTAATTTTTTTTCTCTTATATAACAATCAGTAGGTAACATAATCCTTACCTAGTCAAGCTGAGATTGTAATGTCTTACGCTTACATTCAGAATCAAGCTTTTCTACAATTTAAATTTATCATGTTGTGTGACATATGAAATTTTGCAACATGAACGACGGTCTGCTACGTACTTTAGTTGTTAGTCTACTCGTATTTATCGAATAAGAAGACTTTTACTGTGATAGTAAATCTGAACTATTGAACAAAATATCATCTTTTTCATAGCAAAGGCTAGAGCAATAATAAAAAAATGTATAGAACAGGTTATATTTTTTTCAATATTAGTTGACCTAAGTTAAGTAATTGAAAAATACTTAAATTACATACACACGTATAGATATAAAATTACGAAATGCACCTGCAAAATGCAAATGAACATTTTCAGCTGTAGTTTCATTGTTTTCCTAGTTAATAAAGTATTTTATTTCTTCTCCGCAATTGAAAAAATAACAATATTAGTAAAAGCCAGAACAAAATACGGTACGAGTATTTTTTTGAAATCCTGAAAAACGAAATTTTTTAAATCTTGAATTTTTTCTACGTCCTCGGAGATGGACATTGTTCCAAAAGCGTAACTACAACGTCACTTCAATCCAATTTCGTGGCGTGTTCCCCATTAATTACCTCTCCCACTAAACCCTGGCTACCGCCGGCAATTATAAATATTTTACATATGCAGGCACGGAAGATGGAAAGCAAACATGGCATGTGGTGCGGGCGTATGGAAACATCGCACTCTGTTACGCTGCGACTCGAGAGAGAAACAATGGAAACGGGAAACTGCTTGACAGACTGTACGCCTATCAAGACGCTACTGAGACGAGGTGAGTTGTACTTCTGTTTGCTAATGTAATTAGGCTTTATCTTTGTATCTCGCTTGGGAATGGTCAGGAATGCCTTTTGACGCCTTTGAGTTAAGCTCCGTGCCTTTTATTTCGCAGTTTGTAAGTATTATTCAAGAACCTATTTAAGTAAGAAAGGACCGAATAAAGATGTAGTTGTTGTGGAATATTTTAACATGGCACTAAATTTATAAAATATTTGTCATTTACACTATGAAAAAAAAAACTGTATTGCGGGGAACTAAACTCTGCAAGATGTACAAAAAATTTAATTTAATGTAAACTTGATAGGAAGGGTTTAAAAAACTTGGTGGCTAGTGGAATCTGAAGAATGGATTGTTGAAATATGAGAAATTCTGTATAAATCTTGCAAAGTCAGTTTTTAAAATTCGGATTAAATTAAATTAATTATATCCAGACAATGTTTAATATGCTATTTATTCTGAATGAAACTGTACTTCACACTGACACTGAAAATAAATTAAACAAAAGACATAACTCAAGTCGAACAAATATTTATTTCAATTTATAGAAACTCACGCCTATATTCCGGAGGGTAAGGCAGAGAGCAAAGTTTGTTACTAATCTAAATAAAACAGTTAATAAACTGGCACAAATTAGTTATAGTAATGAACATATGTATTATATGTTATGGTTTATGTAAGTATGTTGTTTTTAAGTATAAGTATGTATACTATTTTTATTTTTAATGCACTAACCCGTACAAAGTAGGTAGTCGGGGCTGTAAGTAATGCAATTTGCTTAAGTCAGATGTCGCTGCCTGTACGTAATACAGAGAATAGTGTAAAGAGGTTCGAAATTTCACTGATGCCGTGAGTCGCCCATTGGCTCAATTGGTAGAGCGCTGGCACGGATAGCCAGAGGTTGCGGGTTCGAATCCCGGCATGGGTGAAATTTTTAGCCTCTAAATAGGTTTTTATAAGTATGTATATCAATATTCATATTTGCACCAACTAGCCGTCTCACTTTTCCTTCAGCAACTCTCCATCGTGGGTTGCCTGGAAGAAATTGCTCTAAGCAAAAAGGCCGCCAATTGTACTGTATCTATGTAATTAGGTTTTGTTTAAAAACCTATTTAGAGGCTAAAAATTTCACCCATGCCGGGATTTTTAGCATCTAAATAGGTTTTTAAATTTGTTCCTTAGCACGGGTTAGTGCATTAAAAATAAAAATAGTATAATAGGTTTTGTTTGTTTTTTCCTGGTATACAATAAAGAATATTCTTGTCTTATCTTAACATAATTTTAAAATAGGTAGCATTTTTGGTAGATCAACTTTTGCATGCACATTTTATCATCTCAGTTTGTTTAAAAATCTTAGTTTCATTATTTATTTTGGCTTTGAGTGCGAGATATAAACTCTAGAACTTTTATGGAATCCACTTGAGATCTAGCCAACCACTGTGTCTTGCTGCGAGCTAAACTAGATCAAAATATCCCCCGTCTAGTTAAGGGGCAACACGTCAGCATCTGCGGCTGACGGCTGCTTCCTCTAAAGCAGGGTTTCTTAACCTTTCTGTAGTCATTGACCACTTAAAAAATTAAAATCCTACGGACCTTGTTTTGAAAGAAAACATGGTAATTAAAAAATACTTTTGTTAGTAATAGCGGACCTCTAACAAATAAAATAAATAAATATTCATGGACTTATTACACAGATCTCGTTAGCCCTATACTAAGTACAACTAAATGCCTTGTGTTATAGGTGCTAACTCGAAATTTGAAATTTGAAAAATCCTTCGGACCCTTTTTTGAAAGAGAACATTAGAATTTAAAATGAATGTTATTATGTAGCAGTAAGCTATTGAATTTAAAAATAACTAGAGACACTTTAAAATAGACGAATACGGAGTCTATCTCCAACTACGATTCGATCCAAATCAAATTAATTTAATTTACACTAAAACTAAGCACTAAAGCTTACAAACGCACTTAGGTTGGGCATGGATAAATTCCTGGTGAAAGTAAGCATGTCCAGAGTAACACCAAAGGTAGCTACCGTAATTTGGATAGAATTTAGGTCATAATACTTTTTTGGATCTCAAGTCGAGACATGGGTATCTAGTACTCAAGACAAGGCCCGCTCTCGAGGTTAAGAAACCCTGCTGCAAAGTGTAAAATGTTTCGCTGAACTGTTCGTGTTATTTACAGCGCGAGTTTGCTCGTTAACGTCGCGACGGACGTATCGGCGCCGGCCCAGCATGTACCTATAGGTGAGTGCAGTTGAAGTACTGTAAGGTGGGCTTCGCGAGCGAACGAGTGATGAGTTATTGGAACAAAATATTTGATAAAAATCGAAAGTATCAAACTGATGTGTAACAAGTAGGTAAAAACGCGAAATTAAAGTCACGGCACAACTTTGTTTACTTGGTCGTTTCACTTCAGTGGATAACAAATATTGAACCAATTACATATATGCAGGTCGTGGTAAGGCTATGCCTTATTAGGTTCTCATGTTGAAGATAAATATATTTAGTTGTGAAACATGAGTGTGTATATATGGTACAAAAATAAAATTAGTTCTGCATATTTTGGTATTGTAGACATAAAAAAATATCGAGACAGTACTGTTAATTATTGTTAGCGGTACTGTTAGTTATTATAAAAATATTTGTTATTATTTGAACAAAAGACCATTCTTAATAATAAATAATAAATAAATAAACATACTTATATATTAAACTGGTCCAATCGCGATTATATATGAACTATGAACTATGTATGAGCATCGCGAATCATTAAGAAATACAATTCTTAAACAATTGTAAAATGACAAAGACTAAAATTTACATATTTATATCTAAGATAACGCCTGTCAAACTTAGTCCTTGGTACGTCAACAACGTATGTCAAACGTATAAGTACTACAATATTTCAGTATTCGATTATAGTGTAATAGCTTTTTACAGATTATATTTTTTTTCAATTTACCGGTAAGCGGGGAGATACATGATAATGAGGGGGGGGGGTAGGGTTATATTCATAAATATAAACGACTTTTGCTACGGAAAAAACATTAAAAGAGCACAAAAATTAATGCGGCTACTTTATATTGTAATATAGGTACAAAGTTGTTGTTACGGTATCGCTATATCATAATTACGCACGGCAAAGCATGATGTGTAACTTTGCTTCTTCCAAAACATCTAAGATATATCAAACTTGGTGAAGTGAAGTTCGTTCAAAGAGGAAGACATTTGATTCATCACTGTTTTGTTGCGTTTCATTGATATTTACCTACTTGAATTGGTTTCCGTTTTTCCAAATATCCTCGTTATCGGTTAACCCAAATTTAATGAAGCCAATCACTTCAAATGAATGAATGAATTTTTTTAACTAAAACTTTCGTAAACATTACACATTATTGATTTGCAACTGGATCAAGTAACTTGATGCGTTTTCCATTTTTTTCTAGCTAACTCACGTTGATGCCCATTTTAGAACTTTTTCACAGATTATTTTCTACTAAATCCCTTAATTATAATAAGCCCAAATAACAATACTCAATTCCAATAAACATTTCTTCTGTAATCCGGTTATTAGTTTCGTAGGTGGTTGAAATAACATAAACATAGTAATTTTAGGACACCAGTTACGTAAAAGGATAAAAAATCCTTTTAGGAAACTGGTTTTTAAATTCCGGTTTCCTGAACAGCCGAAGGGCAATGGCATCATAGCAAAATTTATTTATTGTATTATAGAGAGAAAGGCACTTCTAGATTTTTTTCTTTCTTCATGGATGGAAATGAGTTCGTTAAAATTTATTTAGAAATAAATAACAATCATACGTACTCGTAATGTTCTCAGAACTTTGTTGGCCTACCTATTTTCAATTTTATCATTAGATTGTTAATAGGAGTGGGTCGTTGTCCGATTTTTCGACGACGAAACGCAACCGTTTTTTCTGGAACGAAAACAGGTCCTCGAAACGGTCCTCGTTCGCAACTGGTTTCATTGTATGCGAACGAGCAAGGCGCAGAGGACGGTCAAACGAGTGCGAACGAGACGAAATCACGAAACATCGGAAAAAATTAGTTATTTTACACGATATTCGACTGTATACTCATAAACATAAAGATTACTTTATTGTATCACAGACCAAAATGAACGGAACGGGCAAGGAGCCGACGACGACGTCGCAATGATCTCATTACGTTCTAGGCTCTATTAATATAGCACTAAAGGACATATCCGCGTCAAACAATCTAAGGACTGGTCTCGCGACGAACAAACTCTGGCACTGCTTTAGAGTCGCTAGCACTGCTTTAGAATAAAACGTAAAACGGTCCTATCGTCGCGGAACACAAAACGGTCTTATAAAACGGTTCGTCTTTGCAACGATCACGCCTAATTGTTAAGTACGGAATACTTGTGAAATTCAAACCGTGGACAGTAATTTTCTCTCTTCAATTAGAATTGAATGATTTTCGATTGACTGAATTTAATTTACTTACATCATTCATTTAACGTAACGTATCGTATTAATCTATTGAATAAAGCCTCTATGTGATTTGGGATTTCAGCTTTGTTACTGTACCGCTCGAATACCTCAAAGCTATTGAAGGCGTCGTTTGCCCTCGCTTTACGGACTTCCTTTGTACTATGGAGGTCAACAAAACTATTCTCGGTGGGTCTGTTCCCGGTTTAATATGAAGGACTCATGATATATTCGATTCTATATAAAATTTCTTAAGTATATGATGTCTTAGAAAATACAAGATTATATTTTGACCGCTTACCAAATTTTACGATCTTTAATGACTTTGTAATTTACGCATACAGTGCATATATTATATGTATTGCATATATTTTTTTACAAGTCCTGTAAAAACGGCCGTTGAGCAAAACAAATCACGTCTTTCCAACTGAATGCTTTTCCCCGTATATTTAGGAAAACATAAGGACCCACAATATCTTCAAAGCTTTGCGAAATTTCTTCAATGTAAATATCTTACAACATATAAGATTATATTTTGATCTCTAGCCAAATTTTACAATCGTTAGTGAAATAAACATAATTTATTTAACATAATATATTGGAAGTACCCCAACAAGTGCCGTAAAACTAATAGTTAAACAAAATAAAACACGCTTTGGCAGATGAGGTGAAGGAATACACCTGAATATGTAGTAAAATCAGAAATACCTCTTTAGTCTCATGTTTGAGGGTGGTCTAGGGTCATACCACCGGTTCCTACTAATTGGGAGTCTGCTCTATCATCTTACTTCTACTCATATAAAACATGTGACTTCTGGATGTTACATACAAAATGCTTAAACGTGAAAAATACGAAATTTGGCACACGTTCAAATTATATCCTTGGCAGTAGGATACCACACAAAGTACAAAGCGATTTTGTTCTTCTCAGTTGTATTGTGTTTTCATATTAATTTCTGCGATAGCACCTGTATATTTTTGTTGTTAAAATATGTAAGTACCTACTTTGTTGGTCACTAACAATCACGCACAATGGCCCCAATTTCAGTTGGTATTCGGGGGACGGCGCAATCCAGCGCTTTGTCGGTCTCCGCTTCACACAAAATAAAGTACGACCGATGGACAGGGTCCTTACGAAATCCTGTAGAGTTGTACGATCATCATTATTTCTTTGAACTCAAACTTAATACCTACTCAATACTCAATACTTTATTGCATTCCACAAGTTTCAAGGTTGTTACATTATAACTTAACAGTTATTTGATAAGATCTTTGTGGACCCTGTAGGGCACGCAACATTTTAAAGTGCTATATAAAAGTATTTATTACATTAATTTAAATTTAATTTGATTAATTATCATACAATTTTAATTAATTATATTTATAATAAAATATATATTAATTATATTAATTACTTTCGTGCGCACTAGACATTGTTAAGTAAGTGAATACTGAAGTAAGCTAATAATCGTCATCACCAGCTTACCTTTGCCCACTGCTTGATATGAACCTTTTTTCCCGAATTTCATTACTTATATTTCATAAGAAAATACGGAAATTAATACGATATGTCTTTAAAAAGAAAGAAGCGCTCCAAGCGCTCGTGGCCTAGGCAAACCGAGTGATTGGAATCAATCACTGGGTTAAGCAATAACAGGCGCGGTCAGGTACGGGATGGGTGAGCGTCCCGTGACTACCGCTAGTGGCATTTTTCCGAGCGCTTCCGTGCTTCGCAAGGCAAGTTAAGCCGTTGGTGCCCGATGTCATATAATGGCAGTCGTTAAGCCATGTCAGAGGGCGGGCTGATGGGCGGCTTGATAACTTCTGACAGTAAGGCTTGCCACTGTCTTACAATCCTCCACCAACCCGGACCCCGCCCCCGTGGTAGAGTATGGCCTATATCTTCCTCAGAGAAGAGACCCCTGCCCCTCGGTGGGGACATAATGGGTTGATGAAAAAAAAATGTCTTTGTGGTGAGCTCATGTCAACTCTGCGCGCGCACTACAAACTCCAACATTTCTGCATCGCGCAATCAACGTGTTTCAATGACATACCATAAATACAATGTCTAACTAACAATAGTTGGACTGGCCGTCCCCAGGCATACGATCTCCCTGGCGGGAAATTTCCCTTTACAGTGGAAGAGCACGATCACCGCTCTTCCCTATATCTTTAAAAGATTATCAAATTGTATAAATATTCGAATAATCGTAGGCTACGGCGTAGCAAAACGAACTCGTAGTATCTAACTGCTACGAAATACTATTGTGGAGCCGTATGTTTTGCCTTAACGAGTGAACTACGCATCACTTTTCTATAATTTGATATTTTTAGGATTCTGAAACTCAAAAGTTGTATTACTTTTGAGTTTCAGAATCCTAAAAATATCAAATTATAGAAAAGTGATGCGTCTTGAAACATAACGACTATCAACAAAGTAATCCCATAACCCTTATTATGGGATTACTTTGTTGATAGTCGTTATGTTTCAAGACCTATCGGAAGTAAGTTCTCGATAATAAGTTCCCTTTCCCTTTATAGTGTAACTGAAGCATTTAAATTAAAGAAGTATGGTCACTTATCCGTGACCAGATACTATCCAGATACTCTATAAATGGTGCTGTATGGGAGAACATTTTTTTGCCAGTCCTACTAGCACTAATTCGGTTTGAAATTCTTTCTTACAATTTTTGAGACCAAGCAACCAGTTTAGAATAAGAATGCTCTAAACTTAGTGTATGATGGTATTTGAGCAATACAATAAATTAGCTTCACCTAATATTGTCCTCTCTTATAGTTGGACCAAGCTGTCATTAAAGCTTGAAGGATAAGAGACGGTCTTCTCACAACGTTTTGTGCTGCACCAGAATCGCTGATTTATAACATAACATTTACATACAGGCGCATACATTGCTACTGGCCCCACACTGGGATATCCTGTGTCGTAGGAACCAGAAACAACGACATCACAAACATGTAAACATCCAAGAACTCGGGACCTCTTGCATGGTAGGCAGATGCGCTACAGAGGTCGTCATATGAATAAGTGTGAAGTGTGATTCTTCTGTCGACCGTTTATGCTCCACAGCCTGGCACGAGACAACAAATGCGGGACGAGCGCCGAAACGACGTTGCATTTTTCACCGCTTTATGTGACCGACTAGTCTGCATTGTTGGCGTTCGTTCCGCTGAAAATATTAAATTCGAAATAGGCCGGCTGTTGTCTGGTCACGTAATCGTGATATTGTTTCGTGTTGTGTTTTCCAGTACTAGACAGTATTCTTTGACAGCGATACATTTGTTTTGTCAATGGCCTTTGTAACTTTCCGCGTTGAGAAATGTGGAATTTGAAATGGAAGTTTTATTTCAAAGTAAAGCATTTATATTCTGTTTGTTGAATGTCAAGGTACAATGTTAGCTGCCAACAAATTTACGCAAGGTTATTCCAGTCACAAAGAGTGATTAAAATGACATGTGACGTATGAAAAATCAAATTACACTTGATTTACTGACTTCGTCCGTAAATGCCTTTCTTCGTCGTAAAGTTATAAAAGGATTATTGATTTGTAAACCGATTGACTTAGTATTTCTCAATGATTCGCGATACTCATAAATAGATATATATCTAAAGGGGTTTAATCGCGATTATTTATTAGGTTAACGTAATTGACGTAATTAACTTATTTCCCGACGTTTCGGCACCGTTGCAGTTGCCGTGGTCTCGGATAGACTGAAGTGGCGAGTACAGTCAATTATTGTGGGTAGGCACTGTCAATTTTTCACAGCTGGCCGACACACAACACTCACTACGCCTACAGACAGGCCGGCCGGTTAAAAATAATATTTACCCTGTTGGTCTCTAGTATAAAGCTACTCTTCTCTAACATTTAACACATGGTAATTAAAGATAAGATAAGCTGTTACTAAGTGGAGGTGGTCAGTACAGAAGATGGGAGGACGAAATGAAATACACGGCAGGACCATACTGAAGACGCGTGGCACTGGAACGGAAACAATGAAAAGAGCTGGAGGAGGCCTTTGTCGACAGACATTCCAAAATTAGGGACATTTTGTAAAAAATATGTAAAATTAACATTTATTTAATGTAAAAAATACGTGTAATATTCAATTTATTAATTTATTGTATTTAAAATTTATATAAATAATTTATTATGCATGACATTTAAATGAACTAATTATGTAATAAATCGATACGTAGTTATAGGAAACAATATAATGTATACATAATTTTTGACATGACAATGACATAATTTTGTAAATAAAAGGCTATTTTATTTTTTAATCTGTCACTAAGTGCTAAAACAATAATAATAACTTCCGCACAACATAATGACGATACCTGGTTCCAAACGAGGATACCCCGTACTTTGGTAACCAGACAAAGATATCAAATATATGGAAATTACAATGACACGATTACTCCGAACATTCCATCATCATCACCAGCCCACCGCTGCCCACTGCCAGGTATAGGTCTTTTGCCCCAAAAGGCATCCATTGTCGTGCAGTGCATTCCATGAACTTATAATATAGCTGACGAAACGTTTTCGAAACTTTAATGACGATAAAACTGCCTGTCATCTCTCTATAACAGTGAAATTTAACTACTAGCAACTAATTTGTATTATGATAAAAAGGTTCGCAGTTTTAAATACCTACTATGTTTTTAATATTTATCAATTGATAAACCAGAGCATTTTATTCAAAATTTCATGTAACTTATTGAACGTCACAAGTTGATCTTGACAAGTTGAGTTGTAATGATCTTTCGAATTTACTGTTTGCAATAAAGAATATGTTGAGCTATCTGTCCATTTTTTGTAATACGAGTAAAGCCACAACAAAATTTGTATAGGCGATTTAAGACAGCATAATCTGTGCAATAGTGTTATACTAATATCGGTTTTTTTGATGTCCCCACTGCTGGGGCACGGGTCTCTTCCTGCATCGCAGGAAGGTTAGGCTATACTCCATCACGGGGCCCAAGTCCGCGTTAGTGAAGGATTGTAAGTCAGCGGCGGGCCTTACTGTCAGAAGCTATCATGCCGCCCATAAGGCCTCTGACATGGCTTAACGACGGTCATGACATAACTGCCGGCACCAACGGCTTAACGTGCCTTGTGCGTTTGGAAAAATACACTTGCTGTAGTCACGAGACGGTCACCCATCCTGCACCCGACCGCGCCTGTTGTTACTAAACTCGAATGATTGATTCCAATCATTCGGTTTGACTAGGCCACGAGCTAGCTATATTAGTTATAGTAATATATCTAGCTTATTCCCTGCAGTTCATGAACTCAACGGAAACTTTTCACCTTACGGTTACTCGTCTACTTTCAGATTTTTTGCACTACAAAATGGAAGCGAAAAGCGAGAACTACTCAGTTTTGTCTGTTTATGAGCTTTCTAGTTCTCAAAGGAGCTATTGCGCCCCAGTCTCTGTTTGAGTTGAGGAACAAGAGTGTAATTCTCGGGTGTTTCGTTTAGTGGCGTCACGCGTACGAATGGAGAAAGACGACATTCAAAGGGGCTGTTGCATTTTTAAAACCTCCCGCGGCCAGTCCGTTTCTAGCGCAAACAGCCGGGCGTGAGCCAACTAATGGACTTTTAAACGCGTTCTTTTTGCATTAAATTCTGGGTTAAAGTCCCGGATCGCTGTGCCAAGTATCGCGAGAGCGTGAAAATGCTAACGTCCAGTATTCCCAGCATACGCACATTTTATATGTTCTCGCCCTCCCGATTAAGTCAAATTAACTTATATATGTAACTATTTATTGTAAAAGCCATCTAATCAATTTTTTTCTCATAAGTGTACAATGGTACACTTATGAGAAAAAGAGTTGATTAGATCCACCTATCTGCCAAAGACACCATGTTCTGATAACAACGGTAGTTATGATGTGACATGCATGGTTACTATTTTTAGTACATATATCACTGGATAGAACCTTCTGAGATACCGCTGGGAATATCCCCAAACTACAGAAACTTAATTATGGTATTGGTATTATAACTAACGCATAAATCTGTCATACTATCTGTTTATGTCATACTATGTGTTTTAAATCCGAGCACCGAGTGTAATCTGGACACTTAAATATCGATCGATATCAACCCTTGTATGTCCCCACTGCTTGGGCACGGGTCTTAACATAAATATCATTCAAAATAAATACAAAACAGCTTTGACAATTTCGGGAATTGTGGAAATATTCACAAAATACCCGGGAACGGCACATAAGAAATCGAACCCCCGTTTCGGGTGCGTGCTAAGTTTGTAGGCGAGTTCTTTGCGAATCTGCTCGCGATTAGGTTTAATTTCGCCCCCCTGAAGTGTTGGCGCGCTGTAACTATTTTGTACCGACGGCAGACTCCGGAGATTTATTGCTAAACTTCCGCTGTCGCCTGCTGAGTTTAGAGAAACTTTTAATTCACTAAACCTCTAGTGCTTCTGCAGAAATTATTTACCTTCGGGCTGAGAAAACTTTATCTCTTTTTGTGCCTAGAAATAACGTGCGATCAGGTGGCGTACTGCTGAAAGCGACGTCTTATCATGTATATTTTATACAATACCTATTTAAGTTGGTTGGTGAGATTGGAATAGGCCACGAAAGCGTGCTGCATTCCACGGCGAATTCGCAAAGCTTTGAGGGGATGAGACATTGCAATTCATTCCCGCGTTTAAAAGCAAGACTGTAATTTTGCAGGCCTTTGTCTCCGGCCCTCGGGGACTGGTTTGCAGGAAATGTGCGTAGTTAAACAGAGGGTTTTTTATCGTCCACTCTCAAGTGAGTTGTCGGATTGCGCATTCTTACCATGAATAGTTACTAGGAGCCTTTGTACTTAGAGCACAGTTTCTTTTTCTTTTATAACGCCTTATGAAGAAATTAAACTGTTTATATTATTTTTAATGCACTAACCCGTGCTAAGGACAATTTTAAAAACCTATTTAGACGCTAAAAATTCCACCCATGCCTTTATGTAATACAGAGAATATTGTAAAGGGGTTCGAAATTTCACTGATGCCGGTTAGTCGCCCATTAGCACAGTTGGAAAGAGCGCTGGCACGGATAGCCAGAGGTCGCGGGTTCGAATCCCGGCATGGGTGGAATTTTTAGCCTCTAAATAGGTTTTTAAAATTAAACTGTGTTAATGCTTACGAAGAGCGGAATCCTCTAGTACAGGCATTATATCCTTAAAAGGTGGCTCCAGTAATCATGTACAGCTAACGAAAATAAGTATGTTGTATTTATTGCACGGCGCATTATCACTAATATTTGTTTAATAAAGATGTTAGCTGTATCTTACAAATAGTAATGGTAAATAGTAATGGTAAATAGTAATAGTAAATAGCAGCAGCTAATTTGGATAATAACGGAATTAAAAAGTGTCTACGTTTGATAAATGTCTATATGTGATAAATCTTTCTAGGACCTCGTGATTGTTGTCTACATTTTAGGCACCAAATATAATATGCAAAATTATTACATATTTCTAATGAATTACTATGGAATGGTTGCTTTGGAGCTGTAAGGAAAAATGCTTCACAAATGCACCAGCTGACAGCCTATTCGAACTGAAGTTTCAACTTACAATAGTGGGTCAATGGAAATTTCCCGGGCAATCACTTTGATTGGCCCTCAGAGACATTTTGAGGGTGCAATTGTCGAGATGTAAGCTTTCATCAGAAATGAAATTAATAATAATCAAATGTGAATTCACATTAAGTTCACATCGATACATTAGTTTATAGATTAGTTTTATATCGATCGATATCAACCTTTGTATGTCCACACTGCTGGGGCACAAGTCTCTTCCTGCATCGCAGGAAGATTAGGCTATATTCCACCACGGAGGCCAAGTCCGCGTTAGTGGAAGATTTTAAAAACCTATTAAGAGGCTAAAGTGCCAGAGGAAGGTAGAATTTTTAGCCTCTAAATAGTTTTTTTTAATTGACCTTAGCATGGGTTAGTGCATTAAAAAGAATATAATTAGTGGAAGATTGAAAGACAGTTTTATTTACTGTCTTTAGTAAGTTATACGTTTATCACATTTATGGTTATTTGAATATATTAAATAAGTAGCTAAAAAAAGTTTGAATGCAATGAAAATATTAATAAAAAAACATCGATATTGTTTTCCCCTTTATGTTTGTCTGTTTTGATGAATGTTTATTAATATTATAATTTAAGTATTTGTACGAGTATATTGTTAATATTAATACCACTTAACACTAATATAACAAAGGCGAAAATTTATGAGTGTGTATGTCTGTTACTTGTTCACGTTTAAACGGCTAAAGCGATTTTAATAAAATTTGGTGTGGAGTTAGCTGACACTACTACGTTTACGGCTACGTTTTACTGCGGGAAAATATGGGAAAACCGCGGTTTATCGATTACTAGCTTCGAATACTAGCTGTGCCCCGCGGTGTTAAGCGGTGTTACCCTCCAGCCGTTTAGACGTGAAGAAGTAACAAACATACACACTCACAAACTTTCGCCTTTATAATATTAGTGTGATTTAACTTTTTTGCAACAAACGTAATTCATAATTACTCAAATTTTCCCACATTTGTATTACGCAACTACCCTTTGCCACGTTCCTTTTAAACGCATTTCTTGTATTTGTATTTGACCCTTCACCAACACATCTCCTATTTGGGCGACTGCCTGTGGCCATACAAAGCCCACAGTTACAAAAAAGGTCTACAGATATACGGCGTAAATTGTAGCGCCCACTGGGTCACTGCACTCGCGGAAAGTTCACGGTATTGATTTTATTGGGCACGCCCAAAATATAAATGGATACAGCCTCCGTGCAGCCGTCCGATGTCCGTCTATTTGTGGACGGTCATTCATGAGGGCTGCTACTTGTTACAAGAAAGTAGACTGTGATGTCATCTTCATTAAAACTTATAAATATTAAATATACGTAATGTTTTTAAACAATTTTTAAAAACCTATTTGGAGGCTAAAAAATCCTCCCATGCCGGGACTCGAACCCGCGACCTCTAGCTAACCGTGCTAATATGTAATGTTTGTTAAATCGCATCAACGTCAACGTGATTTAGCTGGAAGTAAATACTATCTAGTATTAAGCTCGCCTTTGCACAAATTTGTTTTTAGTGCAACAAAGAATGTTTCATTCTGTCATTATTTAAAATATTACTAAGGTATTTAAGTTGTTCATGTACTAGTATTAATCTAATAAAGAAACTACTCCAAATATTGGGAAATACTTTTGTGACACTTATTACTTAGAACTTTAGATTGGAGTTTACTTTTCGGTGTATTTTGAATTATATTCTTACGTTTTATTAAAAACACATGGCCTAAAAATATTTTAAAATTCTTAATCAAACCATGTCTTAACATGTCCGCAATTCATTGTGCCGTCGTAAAAGCAAGTTAGATATGACAAATTTTGTTAAAGTAGCTAGTCACTGTTAAGTTATACTCGTAGTAGCAATAGCGAGTGGCTAACTGTAAAGGAAAATATCGTGAGCAAAGCTGAATGTCTGAGGTGTTCCAATACCTCAGCGCTTGAAATTGTCAAACCGCGATAAGCACGCATGGTAAATAAGTGGGACGTTTACAGGTTACATGAAAAAAAATTAAAAGATAAATATGTAATAGTAATACTTCAACTTATTTTTATTAGTAAGTTCATAATTATTAGCATTATTATTTCAATTCATATATATTGATTATTATTATTATTTTTGCAGTGTTCAAAGTTTTTTATTGCGCTTGCTATAAAATAAACCTCCTATAATAAATCCAGCCACAAAACAATTTCCGCCCGTAAAATAATTTTTGGCAGGAATAAAATTATGCTTTTTCTAAAAACATATTATTAAAAATAAAAATAGTATAATTATGCTTTTTCTGTTTAGACACAATTTCAATAAATCTAAAGTGCAAGCCATTATTCTAAAGATCGTTTAGTAGGTATAGTTGGAAACCTTTATTTTAAATGTTATTTTATTACATCCATAATAAAAATACTAGTGTGTGCGAACGAAATTGATAGTAAGTGTGATTCCTGCACAATAGTAAAAGCATCCTTAACGGCAATCAGTAGTTTTTTATAGTGCTAATTGATAACAATCGAGAAATAGGAAGTTTGTGCTCAAAGCAATCAATATATAGTTAGAAAAGAAAGAAAATCAATCAAATACCTATTAAAAATCAGGACTTAGGATGATAATCCACCATTTGTTTTGTTTTATCTGTAACCTTACTATCCCATTAATATAATTTAGCACAAATAATAACCAGAGTGACTAAGACGACCTAGCGGAAATAATTCTGTAAAATACCGTTGAAAATCTCCAGGATTTTATATATGAAAAATAGCGCTGAAATCCTCTTACGAACCGCTATGAAATGAAAATCATTCTTTGAAGTACCTACCTACTCGCATTTTAAACGCTTCAGGCCGTGGCCTGTGAAATTGAGCCGGTAATCCTATTACGAAGAAAGCAAATATCAAATAGTATTGCCTGTCCAATTAAGGAATAGAATCGTGTGTGTACATTGTAGAGTGATAGATGGCACAAATAATAGATAGATAGAGAGCACTTTATTGTACATAAAAAAGGAAAATACACAGATATTTCTTAACCTAAGAGTACAGACGGCGGCCTTATCACTAAAAGTGATCTCTTCCAGACAACCTTTGGATAGACTGGAGCAATATATCGGAGAAGGAAGTAGATGTACAATTAAATCAAAATATTCAATTAATATTAGTTATCGAACTCCCCGGATGGGTAGGAATACATGAAAAGCACCTAGAATCCAGCCATTAGTATAAAACTATGTATGTCCTCACTGCTGGGGCACGGGTCTCTTCCTGCATCGCAGGAAGGTTAGGCCATACTCCACCATGGGGGCCATGACCGGGTTGGAGGACGATTGTAAGACAGTGGCGGGCCTTTACTGTCAGAAATTATCAAGCCGCCCATAAGGGCTCTGACATGGCTTAACGACTGCCGTTATAGACAACGGCTTAACTTATTGCTTTACGATAAGTCAGCACAATTTGTGACCTCCACAGCAAGCAGGCCTGTCCTTTGCTTGAGGAGAATGGGTTTAAAAATGCGACAGATAGTATGGCTGTGAGTGAACAAAAGATAAGAGAAGTGACTTACTTAATAAAAGTTCAAAGCAATAGGAGACTTGTTTGATTCTTAGAATGTCCACTGCTACATATAACTTTACCACGATATACCGGCACTCATTATATGCGCAAGATGTAATGATTGCCGGTATACACCTCTTATGAGAGGAGATTGATATGCAGCTGAACATATTTGTACTCTAAATTTGATAATGGGCGATGATAATGATAATTCCAAGAAGCAGCTGGTATATAGGTTTAAATGGAACAGGTTGTCATCTAAGATCACTTAAACTTCTTAATTCCTTTAAAAGTACGGATAGATTAGCAAAAACTGATGCGTGTTTTCCTGACCCTCATGGTATGAAGTTTGACGAAACTAGAAAGTTTCATCCAAAGTTCTAGCGAACTTATAAACTCACACGACCCTAAGCTTTGTTCACGCATAAGAGAGACGGAAATAAAATTTGTATGCCAGCTGTCACTAATCGAAAATCTCATATCAATTTTAATGATTAGGCTGCTGTCTGTTCTTAGGTTAACAAGTTTCTGTATAGTTTCCATTTTTATGTACAATAAAATGTTCTCTATCTATCTATAAATTTTCTGGAAATAATAACACCTTTTTATCATATGATATTGTTTCCAGAAAATCTCCTATTTCGTTGAATTTTGAAAAGATAGAACATAATTTATATTTATCTCTCCGCAGATCTCAAAAAAAATACGAAAATGTTGGAAAGCGACGGTTTCAGAGAAGATGAAGTAATGTTGTGCAATCCACTTGGATATACTAAAAGGTAAGAGTTTTTCTTCTTTTATAGTTCTCTAAAATTTTGGATCTAAAGTTATAACATAAACATGACATAAAGTCACGTCTGTAATCCGGAGGGCAGGATGCATGGGCAGGATAGATACATAAAATGCTTTTCTAATCTTATATCGCCGAACCAATCTTCAAAGTAAAAAAATTTGGTTGAAATTAGTCCGCCTTTATACGTACTATTTATCACGAGCTTGTCAATTAAGTTTTATTTGTTTTCAATGCAAAACTGAACAAGCAAAAATTCAGTTCATGCAATAATTTGCCTTAGGAAAGGTGCTCCATAATCATAACATTGCAGGAACATCTTCCTGCGCGAATAATTAATAGCACAACACATCATAAAGCCAAGGCACCAAGGTCGCATACCGCCACGCGCCACTTAAACCTACACTTACTATCTACGACACAAAGTGGAAATTCGCGTAATACGCTCCAGGGCGTCGCGTCAGACAGTCGTTATGTAATTAGGAGTCGAGACGACGCCTCGGTCGTTGACCCCTCTCTGACTTTGACCTAGTTCCCACCCTAATTCTCTCGTCTCACCCGCCAGCAGACAACTTCATTGGGCCACCTTCACGATACGATATTGGGTAGTTCCAATATTACGAGAACTTCTCATGATAGGGCACTTTGTTGGATCTCTTCGGAAATGAGAGACTTCGCCAAGTAACCACGTAATGTCCTGTTCAATGTTTCGTTTGGAAGAAAGTGTAATTACTAACTAAGGTGATTGACATAGTCTATAAGCTTAGGAAGTCGAAATGTCTGCCAAACAACCGATTGCAAGAAAACTTTCGTAAAAAAGACGCTTTATATCTATCGATCTATCTTTTAAGTAAGGGTATCTTATTTTCGATATCAACCCTTGTATGTCCCCACTGCTGGGGCACGGGCCTCTTCCTGCATCGCAGGAAGGTTAGGCCATACTCCACCATGGGGGCCAAGGTTGGTGGAGGATTGTAAGACAGTGGCAGGCCTTACTGCAGAAGTTATCAAGCCGCCCATAAGGCCTCTGACATGGTTTAACGACTGCCGTTACGTGACCGCCTGACCGCGCCTGTTGTTGTGTAACTCAAGTGATTGACTCCAATCACTCGAATAGACTTGGCCACGAGCGCTTCTTTCGCATCTTATCTTATTGATATAAATAAACAGTATTTTTCTAATAATGTTTTTCCCCAAAGGTAATTGTTAATCTCGTGTCACTGTTATCAAAATCCTCCGAAACGACTTCACCGATTTTTATATTTTTTTATGTAAATTGGGTAGATCTGAAAATACATCGTAGGCTTATATATATATATATATCGCAAAATAACGTTAGCCGGTTTAGCTGGTATCCTATAAGATTTAGAAGCTGACACGTCTTGGCACATTTGCCGAAGAACCGATTGCAGTAAAAATTTCGTAAATAAGACTCTTGACATATTGTATAACTTTCACCCTGTGTATTTTTTACTATTTTGCAGTATGAAACAATATCTCTATAATAATTTTTCAATGCATAATTTATTAGTTAATAACTTCCACACAAAACAATTACATGTCCTGATCCTAAACAAGGACTCCAAATACAAACACAGATACAAACAGCACACAAAAAAAAAGTACTAATCAAATACTGTTGCCTCCAGCGAGAACAAAGCCAGGTCTTGTGTTACCGCTAGACTAATGAGGCAGGAAGAAATGAGCTAAATCGCCAAAACACTATAAATACATAATAATAATATTGGCCTTTTTGCATCTACTTAATGAGATGATTTATACAGCGTCCTGTGGTATCTTCACTCACATCAGATGGGTGAAGAGACCACTCCGACACTGTGGTGCCTGGGACATGATTTTATAGATGGTGTAGGCTTGCCCAGCACCTATACTATCCTGACAGCTTAGTCGGCCTAGCCCACAGGAAAGACTATTCAATACGTGCGGAGCCAACCAAGCCGCGTGTTTTCTCACGATGTTTTCCTTCACCGTTAGCGTGTGGTATTGCGACTACAAATTCGCAAATGTACGTAACTTTGAAATTAAGCAAAGTCATTGATACATGCCCGCGCTCGGGATCGAACCTGGGGCTCTCGCTTGCCAGTCCATGGTTCTACCCACTGAGCTACCACAGACTTAACCTATAAGATTAAGGTGTTGAAGTTACTTGCTCTGACTGGTCATATCTGACAAAGAATCGATAAGCGATTGGGATAAGAAAGTTCTCGAGTGGGGACCATGAACTAGCGAAAGTTGGGTATGAGGCATACCTTAAACGTGAACCGGCGGTCTGAGGTATATAGTAGTGGGTGGATGAGGATGTCCATATACAGGAGGAAGTGGCGTACCCTTAGAGATGTTACAAGAGGCCCACGTCCAGCAGTGAACAAATATGTTCGGATTGAATTGAAACTTCCCATTGGTGTAGCTGGACGCCTTATGTATTGCCTAATTTACAACTGATTGATTTTCACGCATAGTCAAAATAAGTATGTATCTTACAGTTGATTTTATTATTTTTACTTTAATGATAAGGACAAACCGGGGGGTGGGCAGCAGCGCCCCCTGCAGTACAATTCCACCGAACTGCAATCCCCAAACCGCATGCCCAGCGTGGGGATTGTGGGCATTACGCCCTATGATAGCACAACGTGGCGCTCTTTAGGGGAGGGCTATGTCCAGCAGTGGACTAGTATAGCCTGACGACGACGACGAGGACACAGTCGTACTCTTAGGTTAGGAAACATCTGTGTAATTTCCATTTTTGTGGACAATAAAGGGTTCTATCTCTATCTATTACGGAGATGTTGAAATTGAAAAAAAAATCCACCCAGTTAGTTTAGTTAGTTAGACCTGAGATTTCCGCACTTATCCTCATAGTTGGGCCATTGTACGTAGCAAGCGCTGAGGTACGCTAACACCTCAGACACTAGGGTTTCCTTACGATGTTTTTCCTTCACCGTCAGCGAGTAGTATTGCTAGTATAATTTCAGAAATGTACATAACTTAGAAAACAAAGTCATTGGTACATGCCGGGGTTCGAACCCACGACCTCCCGATTGAGAAGCCGGCGTTCTACACCGCTCCGCTACCACCGTTCTCAATCCACCCAGTTGACAGATACCGAATTAGCCCGCAGTCGCGAATTTATATAGAAACATTAACCAGTAAAACTAAGTATAGGTACTTACAGTATCTTTTCTTCACTCCACATAGTTTTCTCCGTTTTAATAAACCATTTCTGCGAAACTCACAGTAAAACTTATCATTAATTCAACGAAAGAGATAAAAAAAACCTTTCGTAAAAACATATAAGTACCTTCAGGTCTTTTCTGAGCCTTTTATTTACGATCGCGAAGTCGTATTAGACTTTCATATAAGCATCGACCTTTGCTTTCAGGAGTGGCCCTGGAAAAATATTTTCCTTCCATTATCGAAGATTTGGTACCTTTTCTGCTGGGGCCCAATAATATATTGTTATAGCATGTATAGAGGACTGTACCAGTGGTGTGTAATAGCCGGACCGACGTTATTTGCTGGAGCTAAAAGCTTTTAGCGGCTGGGTACACGTTCGTTTGTGTAGTATCCTCGTTTGTAATATCCAGCGATCGAAATAGGCAAAGGTAAATAAATAGAGGTAAATAACGAACACTTTATTGTACATAAAAAAGGCAATTACACAGATATTTCTTAACTAAAAAGTGCATACGGCGGTCTTATCGTTAAGAAAGACCGCCATATTCACTTAGGTTATGAAATATCTGTGCAATTTCCTTTTTTATGTACAATAAAGGTTCTCTATCTCTCTACCTGTTTAAGCGAGGGAGGGGACGCCCTACTCATTAATTGACTATATTGACGCCATACTACAATATTGATTACGTAACCCTAAAAACGCATACATCCCGGAGGGTTTCTGTACCGCCATTAATATAATATTATAGACTTTTAGTCCGGATTTACTTACGGGTGTTGTTATATCGGAAAAGTCCGACCAGGTTTTCCGATATAACAACACCCGTAAGTAAATCCGGACTAAAAGTCTACAATGTGTTGTGCTTACGAAAGTTTTAGTTCAAAAATATAATATTACGTATTTGCATTACATAGACTCACACCTATATCTCGATAGGGTTGGCAGATACCAAGCTTTGCTACTTGCCACGATTCTAATAAACCTGTTTCTCTTCATCAAATTACATTTGTCGTTGCATGCTCGCACGTACCTACGCCGCTTTCGGGTACTTTTTATCTTGCTCTTCGCTAATCCATCCCCTATTTGATAAAAGTATTTACGTATTGATTTAGCTAAAACGAGGTTTATTGCTTAAGCTCTACACTTTTAGCGGGTGTCCTACTCAATTTCTACCCTTAGGGCCGGTTTCTGAGGATTTCACTAAGTAAATGCTTAAGTAACGTTCTGTTACGATTTTTGCAGAGAAGTTCGAAGAGTTATTTTTTTTTATTTTATTAATTTTAATTTGATTACACAAAAGATAATTTACAAAAGGAGGACTTAATCCTCATAGGCTACGTTTAATTTGTTTAACTCCTTTATTTGTGTGTTATTATCACCGGTCGAGCAAAAGGGAAACGAAACAGAGGATGAGCACCAATGTGTTGGGCAGACACTGTAACAGAAGCTTCGGGAGGGACCTTACAAGCAGCCATACATCTGGCGCATAATCAGGACGAATGGAGAGCGCTGGTGGCCGAAGCTGGCCCTTAGTCACGCCCCTCAGTCATGAGTATACGACGAAGAAGAAGAACTAACAATTCCTTTATTATTGACTATAATTCGATTAAACAAAACTAAATCACAAACTATTGGCATTAACAGTGAGCTGTCATTAAACAATAATTCTAGTCAATTAAAAAAACGTGCACAGTACAACAGTGAGCTCTCTCTAAACAATAATTGTAGTCATTTAAAAAAACATGGACAGATACGTATTTACTTAGCGAAATTCACAATTCAGAAACTGGCCTGTATTAGCTGTTATTGTAAGCAAATTTTAGTTAATATACACACAGGTTAAGCTTACGAAAATGCGATTTCAAACTTCCCTGACAAGTCGCTTATGTATCTCGTAATAGGTTGATGGAGTTGTTCGGTAAGCTGAATGCTAATCCCAGCCTTCACTTGCTGAGAATTTGCATGAGACAAACTTTGACGCCGCTGGAGACAAGCTTGCAGCTTCAGTGTTTATTTTTCTTATATTTTTTATTTCCGCATACAAAATTTGCATCTAAGTAATGAGATCATTTATACAACATCCAGTGGCATCTTCAATCACACTATATGTGTGAATCGACCACTCGGACGCTGCAGTCCCTGGGACGTTGTTTTTTAGATGGTGTAGGCTTGGCCAGCACCTATACTATTCTGACAGCTTAATCGGCCTAGCCCACAGGAAAGTATAGTCAATACGTATGAAGCCTATCAAGCGCGGGTTTTCTCACGATGTTTTCCTTCACGGTTAGCATGTGATATTGCCACTACAAAGTCACAAATTTACTTAACTTTGAAATTACACAGTCATTGGTACATGCCCGCATTGGGGATCGAACCTAGGCCATACAATCTTCTTCGTACAATCTCTTTCGTTGAATTAATGATAAGTTTTACTGTGAGTTCTGCAGAAATGGTTTATCAAAACGGAGAAAACTAGAGTGTAGAAGAGATACTGTAAGTACTTAGTTTTACAGGTGAATGTTTCAATATAAATTCGCAACTGCGGGCTAATTCGAAAACTGTCAACTGGATGAATTCTCTTTCAAATTTACCATCTCCATAATAGATAAATAGGTATAGATAGAGATATACACGCATAAATATATGTATATAAAATGATTTCTTCTAGTTTATCATTCTTATTTGGCTAGCTGAAAAAAAATATTTATATGGCCGTACCAAGCAAAAGTGTAAAACATCTCAGGATCCATACTTGCTTGTTTTTTAACGAGGATCTACAAAAAGAAAAATATCAATGCTAAAGATAACCTTTATACGTTCTAAAAAGAAAAATATATATAAAAACCAGATTTAAAATACGGAATAAAATACCATTTCTGTAAGCGACTGTGAATACAATCTTTAGTACCTATCTACAAAGCTTGAGGTTCCACGAACTCCTCTACAGAAACTTATCTGTGAAAACTTTGAAACCGTTTATTTCACTCGTCGCCTCGCTTCTACCGGAATTTTCAATTAAAAAAATACCGTTGGAACTGAGCTCTATGTTGCACTCTGAAAGCGTGCTACTACGTTTCCAATTAACGTTTTAGAATTTCTTTCGAAACAGTCGAAAAGGGATTCAGAGGTCAGTTTCATAGAACTGAAATTCATGGTTTACTGTGACAGGTCAATGCAACGCCAATGGGCCAGATAAACAAGTGCACTCTACTACGAAATATACTTCTCGGCCTTGGTGGCGCAGCGGTTTGGCACGTTATCATCGTTATCAACCCTTGTATGTCCCCACTGCTGGGGCACGGGTCTCATCCTGCATCGCAGGAAGGTTAGGCTATACTCCACCACGGGGGCCAAGTGGAGGATTGTAAGACAGTGGCGGGCCTTACTGTCAGAAGTTATCAAGCCGCCCTTAAGGCCTCTGACATGGCTTAACAAATGCCATTACATGACAGTCGGCACCAACGGCTTAACGTGCCTTGCGAAGCACGGAAGCGCTCGGAAAAATGCCACTAGCGGTAGTCACGGGACGCTCACCCATCCCGTACCTGACCGCGCCGTCCCGTACTCCCCGAGACAAACTAGGAAACGAACTTTTCTAGTTTGTCTCGGGTCTTGGATGTTATCTATGTATTTATTATTATATTAAATCTATCGAGTTAGCACCTATAACTCAAGTCATTTAGTTGAACTTAGTATAGGGCTAACAAGATCTGTGTAATATGTCCATGAATATTTATTTACTTATTTATACTTCGAATTGTCATAAAAAAACTACGAATTGTAGCTTTATAAAACGCGGCCCTGGTCGTCACCTGATTCGGTAGAACAGTGCCGGTAAGACAGTAGGGGTGGACGATAACATATACTACGAGTATATACATATACATACATAACCTCACACCTGTATCCCAGAGGGGTAGGCAGAGACCAGTGACTGCCATTTACCACGATCCTGACAGATCACCTTCGCTTCATCAACGTTCATAAGTCGTTGCATGCACGCACGCCGGTTCCGGGTACTTTTTATCTTTCCCTTTGCTAATAAATCCACGAGTATATACTAAGTATTTAGGGCGATACTGTTACTTTTATTCATGTATACTATTTATCTATTTTAATTCCCTTCAAAGCACCACAGAACGCACCATTTAACTTAAAAATGCGCAATTCCTGAATTCAAAAACCTTTGCTCTATGAGTTCTTCCAGATTTATATGTTTCGAGGTACCGGAGTTTACATAATTGTACGAGTATTAAGTTTGCGCTTTGCGAGCTCTGCCAATGTTGGTACCTCTGGTATTTTTTGTCCCACAATGAAATATGTCCATTCCGTTTAAGACATAAGTGTTTAGTAGTTTTAAGCATTATCTGGCAAACAGAATTGTGATCGAGCGGGTATATATATATATAACTGCAGGGTACAGGTTATTTAACAGGCTCAGAACTATGAGTATGGTCTTTATTAGCACCCGTGCCCACCTTCAGATTAGCAATTGCGAGTACTGAACGCCTCAGATACTCAGGTAACCTCACGATTTTTCCTTCACAGTTAGCTAGTGGTATTGCTTCAATAATTTCACAAATGTACGCAGTTACGTTTTCTGAGTTTAGAAAACAAAGTCAATGTTACATGCCATTCGAACCCACTATCTCCCTATTGAGAAGCCGGTATCCTACCGCTCCGCGATCACTGCTTGTGACATAAAAGATATATTAAGATCGAACATAACTGCAAAATATTTTTGCCCTGTTGGCATTTTCAAAATGTAGTTTTAATGGTCTACGAAACACCAAAAACGTACACTCCATGTGCTGCTGTTGACCTATAAACAAAAGTGATTTAACAGATTAACCCGGTTTTTCATTGATTGGATTTTAACTGGATTGCGCATTCGATATAGTCAGCTGCAAACGACTGACAAAGTTTATAGAATTTTAAATTTTGCGTATAGTCTATTAGAGTAGTACTTTACTGAATTGGTTTTATTTGACTCCACGGGTCCTATAATAAAGATCCTATGCAGCGATGGTGAGTATGTCAATAAACGCGTGTAGATAAGCTTCTTATATAACACAAAAGGCATTACAAGGATTAAAAGCGTTACTCCCTGAGAGAAGGCCTGTTTCTTACAGTGCGATGAACATAACCTGCATTATATTACAAGGAATGATAAATAGTAGATTGCTTGACGAGGGTAGAAAGAATAAATTCCCGAGGTATTTAGACGCCCGAGCGCAGCGAAGGCGGCTGTACTCCGAGTAGGAATTGATTCTTTTACCCGTGTGTTAAACACTCTACTTTTCATTTCGAATATGAGGAAAATAAAAACTCATTTTTAATATTCAAATCTTAGCATAATAGTATATTTCATTACAAGTGCGGAAAGGCTGTCATTGCAAAGAGTTCCGACAAATGTCTACCCGAGCCGAGGCGCAGCCGACGGCGAGGGTTGACAGTCGGAACAAGTTGCAATGACGGTTCCGCACGTGTACTGAACGACTATTTCTAATACAATTGCGAAAAAAATAAGCAATTTAATAAAGAAAAAATATTTGGAAAATGGCGCCAACCGTAAAAAAATATAAGCAGAGATTTTTTTTCTTCACCCATTCTAGTAGGTAAAGGGAACTATGCCCATACAGCCAAGTCTTCAGTAGAATTTTTCTATTGATATGAAATTTTCATTTCATATCTTAGCATAATAGAAAAATTAAAGGAGAAGAAATGAAACCTAACTTAACTTTTTCAATCAAATCATTAAATCTGATATTGAAACAAATTAGTAGCTCATAAAAACTTCTATGATTTTTTTTAGTAAAAACTCCATGGTTGGTTTTTCTTTTTAATAGACATTATTTTGACAGTTGGGAAAGAAAAGGCACGAGTGCGGTAAAGGTAAAATAAAAGCACGCGTGTGTAATAGCCCCCATCCCGCACGCTATACGTCCCTGTAATACGCCACTTTTTGAGCAACTGTATTAAAATAGTACATTACACAACTAGGGTGGTAATACAAAGAAAGGCCGAGATCGCAGAAGTTTGCGGCCCGAGCTGCAAGCGAGGGACCTAAATATGCAATCGAGAGCTTTCTTTATTACCTCCCGTGTTGTGTACATCTTTTTATGTCTACACTTGGCCAGAAAAAGCCACTTTATTGCCAGGTGTGGCATAAAAGATTATTACCTATTTTTTTAATTCCGTCACAGATGCTATAACAGATTAGTACCCGCCAATTTAAGTCAACTGTAATTTATACTATTTTTATTTTTAATGCACTAACCCGTGCTAAGGAATAAAAATTTAAAAAAGTGAGTCGCCCATTGGCTCAATTGGTAGAGCGCTGGCACGGATAGCCAGAGGTTGCGGGTTCGAATCCCGGCATGGGCGAAATTTTTAGCCTCTAAATAGGTTTTCAACTGTAATTTTTTTAAATATGGAACTCACCGCGTAATTGTTGTTTTACTTTGGCTTATTTCGCTCAAAGAAGTTTGCGCTAAATTCACACTGGCTGTTTAAAAACTCACATGGCCGCAGCATTTTTTTTTATTAGTTTTTTTTTAAAAGCCTATTTATAGTGCGTTAACATTAACTTGACGCGTGAGAGAATTGGTAGCACTGAGATGTTTACTGTTACCATGTTAAATAAGAAATCATTCCCATTACTTGGGGAAAATAAAAGGATTGAAGGCTTGTTTTACCATCTTCCGATTAGGTCCAAAAGCTAATTCGCATGTTATGTCCTTGTTACCAATTCTCTCACGCGTCAAGTTAATGTGAACGCACTGTATTACAAAAACTCTTCACAACTGACAGTTCTAACTGCAAAGTGGGTACTCGGGGCTGCAAGTGATGCAAATTACTTCAGCCAGATGTCGCTGTCTGTACGTAATTTAGAGAATATTGTAAAGAGTAGCCTTGGGTAACTCAAGAGTAACTCAACTCCCTCGCCGTCAAGTGTGTCCCACTCATATCCCAAAGATGTCAACTATATCTGGCTCCCTCACACATCTCAACTCAGTACGGTAGTCATCTACTGCTACTTTATCCAGCTCACACATAATGCGCGAGAGCGATATTTACATCGTCTGACATCGGTTACATTCGGCCGCATTTCTCGTCGTAACCAACGAGCGATGAGAGAAAGTTCACCAAAAAAAACGTGTGATCTGGATAAAGTAGGGAATATAAAACTAGACTGACTCACCACTTGTGTCTCTTGTTTCCACACGCACTTAGTTGATAGGACGTCGTATGAGCTAGGACACAAGTGGTGAGCAAGATATGATAGAGATATAGTGTGTCTCAGTGAGCAAAGATATGAGATATAACAACTCCCTCTAAGGACACACTTTGCCCAAGTCTAGTAAAGAGGTTCGAAATTTCACTGATGCCGGTGAGTCGCCCATTAGCTCAGTTGGAAAGAGCGCTGGCACGGATAGCCAGAGGTTGCGGGTTCGAATCCCGGCATGGGTGGAATTTTTAGCCTCTAAAATAGGTTTTTAAAACTGACAGTATTTCTATTTTTAAAGTTCATTCCCCCCTTAGCTGGGAAGTAATTTGTGTGAGTTTTTCCCTCCATCCAATAATCCAATAATTAGATCAAAACAACACTACTTTCCGAGTATAAAAAATGAAATAGTACATTACACAACTAGGGTGGTAATACAAAGAAAGGCCGATCGCAGAAGTTTGCGGCCCGAGCTGCAAGCGAGGGACGTAAATATGCGATCGAGAGCTTTCTTTATTACCTCCCGTGTTGTGTACATCTTTTTATGTCTACACTTGGCCAGAAAGCGGCTTTTTCCGTACGCGCAGCGTGCGGAAAAAACCACTTTATTGCCAGGTGTGGCATAAAAAATATTACTCGACACTAGAGATAACTAGGCACCACGTATACACCAAACTTTACACCACTTAACTTGTGCTCTGTTTTACATAGAGTTTGCATGTAGTGCCAGACCTCTCAAACATCACTCAAAATAACGCCGTATGATTTAGGTTCCTGGTCAATTCATTTGATGTACATTTGGGTATTTTTATATATTATACCAATATCACACGACATAACCTGAGAAACATACATTTCATATGCAGCAGAGGGTATCAAATACGGCGTTTGCACTGAAGCGTTCGAGGTAACATCGTCATTTTTCATAGCATCTGTAACAGAACAAGAACCTGTATGAAATCAAAAGTGACTACGCCCTTACATTGCGTGAAATACGTGATATTTAGAGTAATGAAATAATGCTTTGTTACATTACCTTGAAGTGTCCGGTTTCACATCTCTATGAAATCTGCCCCTTTCACACCTTTTTACAGGAAGGTATTGGTCAAAGATTGTCAACAGTTGCGTATGGGGACAGGTAATTAATTTAGCTTAAGATTTCACAGTTATGATCTCGCACCACTTGTACGAGGCAATTGTACCGGAAATTCACCTACCTATCGATCCAGAGCGAAACCAGCGATCCGTAAAATTGAAACCGGGCACGAAACTTTAATAAAAGACTTTGAATTAAAAAAAAAAACAACCATTGTGTGGATGATGTCTGTTTCTGTGTAGGTATTGGAACAGTTTGTATTGTGCCCACAATTAGTTGGCACGGTTTACTTTTTATAATTTAGTACGAGCATTGAATAGTATAAAGTAATCTAAATAGTTTAAGTACTCGTAGTTAACTACTCTCTCTCTAATAGAATGTCTGTGCCCTGCAGTGGGACGTATATAGGCCAATCTTAATATTTATATATGATTACAAAATACCGTACCGTACCGCTTCAGTAGACGATACAATCTGTGCCGGACTAATCGGTTGTAAACTGTAACGTCACAAGGTGCATTCGATTATTACAATGTACGAAGAATTTATCAATATCGGAGTTACCTAGAAAAATTGTATTTTTATGTGTCTACATCACTTAACATAGCATAAACTCATGCTTGTATACCAAAAGGTAGGCAAAGAACAGAGTCTGTCATTTGCCACATCCTGATAGATTTCTTTTACTTCGTCAACATTAAAGGCTTTGCATGCCGCACGCCATTTCCATACATCCGGTATCTATATACATTCTGATTAGAAAACATTTACAATTCAGTGGTAAAACTAAATCCTATTATTTTTCTTTATTCTTTAACCGTGATTTTTCGCATATTTGAGACCACTTAAATATGTCAAGACTGCGCGCACAATACAAACATCACTACCCATTCTTACATCGCATGCAAAATAATATCTAGTACTAGCTGACCCAGCGAACTTCGTTCCGCCTAACAGTCGATTCTTTAATTTTATTATTTTCCTCTCCGGAACCATCCTCGTACTTCAAGAAATATTCTAAAAAAACAATTAGCGAAATCGGTTTAGCTACTCTCGAGATTTGTGCTTACCAACACATTCAGCAATTCATTTTTATATTATAGATTTATATACACAACTAGCTGACCCAGCGAACTTCGTACCGCCTAACACTCGATTCGTTAATTTTTTTTCTATTTTTCTCTCCGTAAGAACCATCCTAATACTTCAAGGAATATTCTAAAAAAAGAATTAGCGAAATCGGATCAGCTGATCTCGAGATTTGTGCTTACCAACACAATCCGCGATACATTTTTATAATATAGATATCATCGTCGATATATCTGCCTTTCCCAGGCATAACATCTGCCGGGTGTGAAATATAGTGGAAGCCGACTTTTACCCGCTCTTCCATGCAAGAGCACTGATATAGCCGAGAGAAGTTTCACAAAGATAGTATGTTAAGTATTCAATAAAATGTTTACATTTAATTATACTAACGTCTGGTGCTCCGTTTAAAAGTCACAAAAGGAAATCTTCAAATGAGCGGGGCGGATCGAAATTAAAAGGCATAATTGAGGTGGGTTGTTTGATGTTCCAGCGGCCTTACTACCCTCAGTAACCACAGCTCAAGATGTCAGCCCTGCCAATTACACCACCCCTCGAGGGACCGAAATAATGAACGGCGGAATTATTTTCCTCCGAATTTCCTTTAACTGGAGACTTCCCACTAATTGCGCACATGTGCGCCACAAAACACAAACCGGCAAAAGTACCTATTTCTTTATGATAGAGCGGTGTTTTACTTGCTAAAGCTACGGACGAGTACGCAGATTCCCTGGGGATTTGGCGTGAGAGCGCAGATATCTGTGCCCAAGAATGAGCTTTTTTAAAAACCTATTTAGAGGCTAAAAAAGAGGCTAAAGCTATTTAGCCCATGAATGAGCTTTTTCATGGGCTAAATAGCTAGAAGTGATTGTCATCAAAATAAAAGTGTTACACTTAGGTATATATTACAGGAGGGACTAGGTGGGATGACAATCTGCGAAAAACTGCCGGCAGATGTTGGATGCGGCAAGCTGAAGACAGGGCGCTATGGAGCTCATTAGGAGAGGGCTATGTAGCAGTGGACTAATATATAGCCTGGAGAAGAAGAAGAAGATATATTACAGTAGTTTATCAACAGTTCTCAAAATCGTAAATAAAATTATGGCCGCACAAAATAAGGCCATTGATCAATCCTAATTTTGACTGCCTTGTTGGCCTAGTGATATCATGTCAGATTATCATGCCGGAGAGCGTAGGTTCGATTCCCACAGTGGAATAACATTTGTGTTAATGACTTCAGTCTGGGTATATTTTTGTTTCTGATGTCCTTGCCTGGTTACCACGGCACAGGGTATCGTAATTTGGGTTCTGTACAAGTGATTGTGTTGAGTGGAAGTTATTTATATTTATTTATCTAATTAATTCAGTTTGACGGTGTCATAATTCCCTTCAGTGAGAAGGTCAAGAACTTGGGGGTCATTATCGATAGGTGTCTGACTTGGTCGCCTCAGCTAGCGGAGATGAGTCGGAAAATATTCGCTTCAGCGGCCTCTCTGAGGAGGTTACGGATTTTTCTACCAACTGCGACCAAAATTGCACTTACGCAATGTTTGTTGCTACCTATCCTCGACTACGCTGATGCCAGCTATCTTGATGTCACCGAAGAGCAACTTAATAAACTTGAGCGCCTCCAAAACTTTGCGATAAGATTCATATTTGGCTTACGCAAATATGACCACGTCTCCGAATTCCGCGCTAAGCTCAAGTGGCTTCCCATCCGTTTTCGTAGGAATGCTCGCATTCTCTCTCTTCTCTACTCAATACTGTTCAATCCAGCCACTCCTTCATATCTTAAAGAGCGCTTTACGTACCTCGGTGATTCCCACAGCCGGGTTTTAAGGTCTGACCTGAATATGTCGCTGAAGACTCCTACTCACTCGACGAGGTTCTTCAGCGACTCGTTTACCGTAACGGCCACTCGGCTATGGACTGATCTTCCGGTATCAATAAGGCGCTCCCCTTCCTCAGCTGTCTTTAAAAGCAAGGTTAAGGAGTTTTATCTGTCCCTGCAAGTTAAGTATTCGTGCATTGTCCTTTTCATTTTGTCTTTTCCGTATGTCTAGGTACACAATATTGTATTTATTTCCTCATCGCGTAGATTGTTATTATACCGTATTTATGTAAGTTTATCATAACTATGTGTGTAACTGTTTATAGGTACATTGTTATTTATATAAGTAGTGTATTAATATATTTATATTTGCACCGACTACCCGTCTCTAATTTCCTTCAGCAACTTTCCGTCGTAAGGTTGTCTGGAAGAAATTGCTTTTAGCAATATGGCCGCCAATTGTACTTTATATCTTTACATGTTTTATAATATGTACTCTGGTCTACAATAAAGAATATTCTTATCTTAATTATTGAACCGTTCATTCATTTTGGTCTATACCCACAACACGGTACAATACGTCTTAAGCCTTATAAGACACGCTACCCTAAACTACTTTGGTCATCATCTACTAGAGCTAATGGAGCTAGAGTAATTACTATACGTACGGCATTGCTCAAATTAAGCTGAAGCTCTTATTTTGTTTCTTTATAGTTTGTGTTTGTGACCTTTACTTTGTAATCACATCAAACGTTTACTCTGTGAATTGCGCTAACTACTTAATTTACATTTTATTCGTTTCAACGTTTCTCTGCTATACATGAGTTTGGCCCATGCATCTACGTAATGAGATGATTTATATAGATTCTAGTGGCACCATCACTCACACTAGGACGCTCGGACGCTGCAGTGCCTGGGACATTGTTTTTTTCATGGAATTTAGAATGAAGCGCTAGTGGCCTAGTCGAACCGAGTGATTGGAATCAATCACTTGAAGCAACAACAGGCGCGGTGAGGCACAGGATGGGTGGCGGTCCCGTGACTACCGCTAGTGGCATTTTTCCGAGCGCGTCCGTGCTTTGCAAGGCACGTTGATGCCGGTTGTCATTTAATGATAGTCGTTAAGCCATCTCAGAGGCCTTATGAGCAGCTTGATAACTTCTGACAGTAAGGCCCGCCCCGTCTTACGATCCTCCATGAACCCTGATTAGGCCCCCGTGCGGCCAAGTCTGGGTTGTGTTAAAATAAATCTATTCCCTGCTAGATCCCAGCGGGGACTTTAACGTCTCATTTAAAACCCAAACGGTTACAGGTTACAGTGTAATAAAATTTAAACACATTTGAGATAGCTGCGATCGCCGTTTCTTTTTAAAACAATTATTGGCAAAGCAATGTTGAATTGGCAAACGGTACCTAGGTAAACTAAAGCCGATGCGGAATGCGTTGTCCGTTGGAGCAATTTGTTCCTCCGAAAGGCCAAATGGACGGAGCTGCGTTCTCGTCGAAATGCAATCTATTTTCATCGGATCGCCAAACGCTTGGCTCTACCTTTACAAAATACAGAGTGCCAAATATACGTTCTTTGAAGAATTACGGATTTCAACTGTTCTATAATCCACTCTAGACCAATGTAATCTAATCATGATGTGATATTTAATTTGGATTTAATTGTTACAGATATGCAACGCAAATCAACCATCCAAACGTTACAATAAAGTTTCGGTGTCGGTGTTTTAATCGACATCCGTTCCAGACAGACCAAGGTAACAACAAAATATTATATAACAAAAGATTATGAAGTATATGTTCTGCTGTGTACTATATTTAAATTAAGTAATGTATGTAAAATCAAAGAAAAGGCAGCTCAATAATCACTCGATGTAAAGTAACGACAGAGTGAGAAATAGCTGAACATCCTTTGTGAATTTATAATAGCAGTACCACTAGCTAACGGTGCAGGAAAACCAAGTAAGGAAACCTGAGTGTCTGAGGTGTTCAAATACCTCATCGCTGGAAATTGTCAATACGCGATAGGCACGCGTGCAAGCGCTCGTGGCCTAGGCGAAGAGACACTTGTCCCAGCAGTGGGGACATACAAGGGTTGGTAACGATAACGAACGCGAATGGCTTCATTAATGGGCTTCATTAACGAACAGTAATGAAGCCCATTTTTTGAACTAAAACTTTCGTAAGCACAACACATTGTAGACTTTTAGTGCGGATTGTTATATCGGAAAAGTCCGACCAGGTTTCGCTCCGATTCGCAGAGCTTAATCATGGTGAGCAGAGACGGAGCTCGCGTCGTCGGTTGCTTGTCTCACTGAGACAAGCAACCGACGACGCGAGCTCCGTCTCAGTCCGTAAATCCGGACTAAAAGTCTACAAAATGAAGCCCATACTCTCTCTCCTTCTGAGAGAAGGCTGTGCTATTCAGTAGGATTTGTATGGACCACATAAAAAAACATGAAGTTATCCGTAAAATGTTGTATAGGAATAATAAATAAAATGTGTACGGGATTACTGGTTACTGTATTACTTTAAGTCTTTTCATAATTCAAAAGGACAAAACAAAGGGCCCCTTATAGAATCACTTTGTTATCCGTCCATCCGTTTCTTAACACCCCTTTTCTCAGGGACCAATAGAGCGAGCGAGTTGAAATTTATATAACCAAATTAACATACTGTCCCTAAACTTGATTGTCAAGGTAATAACTTTACGCACTAAAAAGATTACGAAAACTGCTAGATAAAAATGGTCGTACATTTATTACTATATAGCAACATTACGGAAACTTTCCGCATACAAAAAATGAGGAAATTTGGTTTCAACACAATGACGAGAAACATAACATCGTCTGTAGGCAGAGACCAGGGACTGACAATGCCACGATCCCGGCCTTCGCTTCATCAACGTTCATAAGTCGTTGCATGCACGCACGCCCGGTACCTACCCGGAACCGGTAGGTACTTTTTATCTTCCCGATTGCTAATACATCCCCTGTTTGGGCGACGTATGTCCGCCTGGAACGTCCCAAATGATGGGACCAATGATGGGAAAATCCTAAAGATATTTGTGGTAAGATCATGATTTAAGAGCATTGAATTGTACACGATATATTTGTTACAAAGTTAGTTTTGCAGATGCGTTGCTAAGAGTTTGTAATCGTTTCTTCAAAAACCTGAAGGGGCAATCCAATTCGCACTTGCATAGTTTTTGTGTCCCATTTCTGGAATAAAGGCTTTCGGCTCCTCCTTGTCCCTAGCCATAACAGTACTCGGTATTTTGTGGAGGGCTCATTGAACCGATTCTTCTATTAAGTCGAGTATTACCACTAAGAAGACGAAAATGGAATCACTACTTAGTTTCATTTACAATTCTGTATGCATATGATATTTCCTATCTAAGTTTAATAGCCAATCGAACTAAACTTGCTTCTATTCAGGATCCATTTATACATGTTCTCGATGTACAAGCAACTTTCTTACTAGGTCATGTGGAGTAAGTAAGTTCGATGAATAATGACAGTAGGTTAAAATAAATAAAACTGAGTAATACACATACAAGATGAGATAGCGAGGCATCACCGGAAAATTGTATCATAATTCATCTCCCGCGGCTTACCTGAAATTGTTGTACGAGTATCATAACATTCATAACTGGTGGAGGTCGTGCCATGCCCTACTTATAGAGGTATTTACGAGCAAAGAAATTATCTTCTAGAACGTTAGCTTCGTAAATAAAGGTCTAGTATACACTATTGTATGGTTTGGCGTAACAAAATCCTCATCTATCTATCTAGACTTTAATTACTCGTTAATGCGATAAACTTTTGCTGAAAGCGGAGTCAATGGAACAGCGATTACCGAGCTAATATCGCTTTAATGAAGAACACTTTTTTTAGCGTAACGGTGGCTTACCTGGTTTGTGGTGAAAGGATTTGCCAATCAGCGCGAGGAACTGATTGTTGCCCAGGACGGGCCAGACTTATAGGGCTTAGTAAGAACTTGGTTCGGCTCCCAATAACCTTCGTTCATGAACCTCATGACTTGATTTAACAGCTGTGCATTTAGCACGGTCGTTTTCCCGGTGTACCGTTATTCATCTCCGAAAGTCTTCACAAAATATGATTCAAGTTGGCAACGACAGCGTCACCTCAACAGATATTTCCCGCCACTCAGCATGACCAGGGCAAAGATCTATCGCGACCCGCTCCTTCATTTACCCCGCAAGGTGTTTTATTGCTTTGGGGTCCTCATAAATTTTGTACTCGCACGCTGAGAAAAATAAGGTCTACTCCGATCCGGGCAAATTGGCGAGAAATATTACTTATTACATAGTTTATTCTTATCACACACGCGCAGCGGCGAGCTCATTTAAGTAACTGCGTGAGCCGCTCGATGCGTGGGCCGCCTTATATTGTATTTCATTTCATAACACACGCGCTTCGATGTGAGTAAGCTCGTTCTCAGTAAATTGTTGTCTTTGATGTCGAACTCGACTATGGTGGATATAGAAATATCGATAAACGAAGCCGCAGCCATGTATGTTTTCACCTCTCAAAGAAACTATCTCTATTATATAAAAATGAATCGCTGAATGTGTTGGTAAGCGCAAATCTCGAGAGCAGCTGAACCGATTTCGCTAATTCTTTTTTTAGAATATTCCTTGAAGTACGAGGATGGTTTTTACGGAGAGAAAAAAATTAAAAACTTAAAGAATCGATGGTAGGCGGAGCGAAGTTCGCTGGGTCAGCTAGCTAGTAGTTTCAATAGTTAGATTATTTTCGGTGCTTAATCGCGTAGTAATTTATTGCTATTTTACCTCGACGTTTCGAGTGTACAAGTTGCGAAAGTTTAAAATATGGTATAACTATAGTTTCAAGTTTGTCAAATATGGCATATCGATGTAAACATCGACGATATCGAGTGGCTTTCCCGTAACATCTATTCTGAACTTTGTAACTACAGGGACGGAACAAAGTACCGACAAGATCTCCGAAGTTTTCCGATCGACGGTCGAGCTGCCTAGTCTTTCAATCTGCCGAACTTTAGGAATCTTATAGCAAAACGGTGAACTGGTTATTCTCGGTTTATTTTAATAATCCTACTCTTCTTCTTCTTCTTCAGGCTATATTAGTCCACTGCTGGACATAGTCCTCCCCTAATGAATAGTGCCATAGCGCTTTGTCTTTAGCTTGCCACATCCAGCATCTGCCGGCAGTTTTTCGCAGATCGTCATCCCACCTGGTCGGAGGGCGTCTTACACTACGTTTGCCGAGTCGCGGAATAATCCTACTATTATACTAATATTATAAATGTGAAAGTTTATTGTTACCGTAATAATTTTTTCAAGCTTAAACCTAAGATAGTTATTGCGTTGCCTTGGTAACCAGAATCGGATTTTTGCCGGGGCAACTAGTAGTAGCAACTACTATAAGCTGGTTTTGAATTGGACAGTCAATCATATAACTCATTCATATTAATATAAAGGCGCATTGGCACAACATGTTTCTAGCAAGTTAATAAACTTTTGTGATCAATTTTTTTTATTATTCCGAATTAGGACTAGGTATACATTGCGCTATGGCGCTCATCAGGGGAGGGCTATATCCAGCAGTGGACTAATATAGCCTGAAGAAGAAGAAGAAGATACATCAGTCTAAAATCGTTTGCTGAACCGATGTACTCGTAGGATTCACTCAGAGCAAGGCCAAATTAACGTTTCTATTTTGCCTACAATGATTTTTAGTTTCTTACCTATGTTAGTCGTATTATTAAAAAAATGAGGTGGGTACTGCGGAATGTTATTTTCTCTGCGGCGTGATTTTGAGATTATTAGTATTATTATGCATACTCTTTTAAATATGGTGATGTATAGTTATATCAATTATTTAAGAATAGTGACATAAAGTATTTGTAAATGATTTCCAACCTTTTGTTCAATCTGAGTTCAAAATTGTTGGAAGTACCGTAGTGATAAAAAATGTTTTCTTTTATGTGAAAAATATATAAAAAAAAAATAATAAATAAGTTTTAAAATTCTGTCTTCCGTTATAAAGGCGTATGCGATGGGTAAACAAGATACCACCCAAAAAGCGGTCGAACCATAGATTTATTAGTACTGTTCGTCCTGTTATCGTTTGTCTCTCCTTAGATGAAGTAATTTTAAAGCAAAAATTTTTTTTAATGAATGAAATTATTAATTCATTAAAAAAACTATTTGTCTTTTAATGGATGAGTGATTATTGATAGATGTTCTAATTTAAGAACCACTTCAATGTCACCCTGTAGGAAAGAATACGAAATCCAGACGAATTTTCAAGGCATCTCAAGAAAATCTGCAAACCGTGTTCGCTAGACGAATCACAATGAAGTCGCAGTCTGCAGGTAAACTTGGCCACGTGAAACTGCAGCTCTGCATGTCTACGTCACTTGCTAGCTGCTACCAAATTATATCCTACGTCGGACGATTCTATTATTAGCCTTAGGGGCCTAACCTAACTTCCATTCCCTCGCAAGCTATTACATTCTCTTACTCACTCTCGGCTTACTTGATCTAGTTATTCGTTATCAACCCATGTATATCCCCACTGCTAGGGCACGGGTCTCTTCCTGCATCGCAGGAAGGTTAGGCCATACTCCACCACGGGGGCCAAGTCCGGGTTGGTAGAGGATTGTAAGACAGTGGCGGGCCTTACTGTCAGAAGATAGCAAGCCGCCCATAAGGCCTCTGATATGGCTTAACGACTGCCATTGAATGACAGCCAGCACTAACGCCTTAACGTGCCTTGCGAAGCACGGAAGCGCTCGGAGAAATGCCACTAGCGGTAGTCACGGGACGCTGGACACAGCCCTCCCCTTATAAGCGTTGGTTTGGACATAGCCCTCCCCTTATGGGCATTACCCCCCAATGATGGCAAGGTTGTGCCATCATTGGGGGGTAATGCCCATAATCTCCACGCTGGGCATGCGGGTTGGGGATCGCAGTTTGGTGGAATTGTACTGCAGGGGCGCTGCTGCCTACCCCCCGGTTTGTGTCCCTTAGTCGCCTTTTACGACACCCGCGGGAAGAATTTAGGTTAGTGCTATTCTGAAGGCCGACACCACACAGCACCTGTTGTTGTTGCTTAACTCAAGTGATTGATTCCAATCACTCGGTTCGCTTAGGCCACGAGCGCTTGATCTAGTAATATGTATTAATTTTGTCAATCTAACTACTAAAATTAATGCTATTCAGTTATGTAACTACCTGGTGAAATTAATGAATCGATAACTGCAAGTTAGAGTAGTGTAGTAATAGAAATATAACAGTCTTATAC
Organism: Yponomeuta sedellus; assembly: GCA_934045075.1. Classification (NCBI taxonomy): domain Eukaryota; kingdom Metazoa; phylum Arthropoda; class Insecta; order Lepidoptera; family Yponomeutidae; genus Yponomeuta; species Yponomeuta sedellus. The sequence continues at coordinate 9,000,180 of OW203741.1, read as the reverse complement.
TGACTCTACATTTCACTTGACGGTTACGTAATTTTGGCACTGGCTCAAAATCGAAATCCCTAGTTCTTACCGTCAAAGGCATCGCTCCTTGTTATTGCTCCGGGGTGTCAGATCGATACCAAATACTCGTGCGGGAGGCAGTCATTCTCCCGCGTGCGATTCTGTGATGGGGCACATACGCCCGCTCCAATTGGTGACCTACAAACATTCGCGCCCGAATATCTACGTGGATGTTTATACGTGCCCACTTTTCACGTAAGAATAGTAATGCTTGTTTACCTAAGCTATATCTCGCAAAGTAATAGATATATCGGGAGAATTGAATATTGGATTTATGTTGACAATTCCTGTCGCCGGAGGCCGGCGAGAGTACAGAAAAATTTACGATTGTGACGCGCGTTCCCTTCGACTCGTTACGACGGTGTACCTCTATAAACTTTTATGCATATAATAGCCTCTATGAAATGGCCTAAGCGGAGCCCGTGATCTTAGGCGTCGTCGATAAAGGACAGTAAATCGATTCCAGTTTTCGTATCCAAATGGGATAACCAGTGCGGTCGCCTCAGTGAAAGGAAACTTTCAAATTGGAAATAGTTCCCCGGATATTTGGTGCGCTGGTATCCATCTCCATGTGGGGGTGGGTGTTGCCGGGTGGTGTCCTGATATGGGGATGCTGCTTTTATTTTTATTTTTCCATTTGTCAACGTTCGCCAGCGTGACGCGACGTGTGACGCGCCGAGGTACCTCCCCAAAGTACATGCCGTGCAATCATCGTCCAATTTCAACGCAAATTGGTGAACGTTGTTCAGTAAATTATCTCGGATCGGATTACTTGAACGTCGCAGTGGCATAGAGTCGGCGTTATTTATTGTACTGGACATTTTTATACGCTATTTCGTGCGCAATAAATTGTTGGCTATCGGATTTTATGCTTATCTGGTCAATTTGTTCTTCTGCAATCTACGTTGGTGTTTTTTTTTCGTTGGCGTAGAATTTACTGCCGTAGTAAATTTCGACTGAAACGTTCGATGTTAAAATGGAAAGCTGAGTGAATTTTACAATAGGATGTCGTTATTTTTTTTCACCGCCGCCGGTCCGCACATGGCCTCAGCAATAACATTACATATGAAAGCGACGTAAAAGATTATTTTTATTGTTTCAGTCATCAGCTGCGTATTTGCCAAGAGGCAGTCGACTGATAATGTCTTCAAAAGGAACCGTTTAAAACGGTCCCCTGGTAAGTATACCATGATTATACTATTTTTATTTTTAATGCACTAACCCGTGCCAAGGACAAATTTAAAAACCTATTTAGAGGCTAAAAATTTCACCCATGCCGGGATTCGAGGTTTTTAAATTTGTCCTTAGCACGAGTTAGTGCATTAAAAATAAAAATAGTATAATAATGTGGCTACAGTGATATCATTCCGATGTAAAACCTAACTGCAAAGTAGGTAGTCGGGGCTGTAAGTGATGCAATTTGCTTAAGCCAGATATCGCTGCCTGTACGTAATACAGAGAATAGTGTAAAGAGGTTCGAAATTTCACTGATGCCGGTGAGTCGCCCATTGGCTCAATTGGTAGAGCGCTGGCACGCATAGCCAGAGGTTGCGGGTTCGAATCCCGGCATGGGTGAAATTTTAGCCTCTAAATAGGTTTTTAAAGTATACCATCGTACAGATATCCAAATATACTTAGACCACTGCGCAAGTTTAGGTTCAATTTTGGACAAGAGAGAGAAGATTTTATACATATGTCTCTATTTTGCTTACAGATTTACGACCAGAACTAGTGTACACGTTCATAGAACAAGCGGTGCAGCCAGGCGCCCACGTGGCCCTCAAATGCTCAGCGGTCGGGGAACCCCCGCCCAGGTTCCGGTGGCTCTTGGATGGTCAGCCAATTCCTTCACATCATGGGTAAGGCCAAGATGTATAACATAACATTTACATATAGGCACATACATTGCTTCTGGCCCCATACTAGGACACCCTGTGTCATGGGAAACAGAAACAACGTCATCACAAACATGTAAACATCCACCTGGTGTTTTTTTTTGGCCCCAGCCGGGGTTCGATCCCGAGACCTCTCGCATGGTAAGCAAATGCACTACCTCTGCGCCTCATAGGTCGTCATATAATTATTTGAAGGAGATTAAATCGCTACGCCGTGACTAACTGTGTGTGTCACAGTTATAACAATAATAGATGTAAGATACAAAGGTTTTACTTACACCTTTATATGGCTAGATAGGCCTACAAAATACGAGATGCACTCATGCGTCATAAGATCGGGTACTATATTAAGCAAGTAGCGGGTTTCGAGCTAGTGGCTGGGTTAAGGTAAGCTGGTTGCTTGAATGTTTTATGAGCCGCTACGTTTTTAAAGCGTCCTCTACACTACCCGCAAAGCTGATCGAAGTTTTGCGAGGCCTAGTGTTCAACCTGCCCTCGAAAACAGTCTATTTATTTGATCTAGTCTATCGATTGTCTGACGGTTGAAAAGTAAGAATTTTACACTAGTCGCAACTTCTAACAACTTAGCGCGTAGTGTAGTGGACGCCTTATACCTTTAAGCTATACTTACTTTTGGTCTTTTGCATTCACAACTAACAGTAATAATTAAGTACGATAATCGTCAATGTATTCCATGTCTCTCTACTCTAGTATGGGATAATAATTAATTAATCATAAGATAACCCTGTTAGTAATTAACCTATGTGAACCAAATATTAAATTAGTATAAGATATCATGCTGGATTTTATATACCTACATAAAATATTTAGTTTGCTTAATAAACAAAGTTCTGAGCCTAATCATCATTATCATAAAAACTAAATTTGTTATGCCCAGGGCGACGATATCAGAAGGTCGTGAAAGCGGTCCACAGGGTATTGGCCCAGGGAATACCTACATACTTTCGACACTTACCCTGAGCAGTGCTAGAGTTGAACATGGTGGTCGATACGAATGCCGAGCGACAAATTCACATGGTTCAGCCGTCCACTCTGCAAGGCTCAATGTCTATGGTAATACAGCTCCTTTTGGCTTGTACGTGTATCCTTTATATATGAGGATTAATTTCGGTTCGACAAATTGCAGGTCCTCCGTACATTCGGTCTATGAATGCTGTGAAGGCAGTGGCTGGAACCGAGATCACTGTTTGGTGTCCGTACTACGGATTTCCTATAGAGTAAGTGAATAATTATTTAATACTGATTAAAACACTGAATTCGATGGTATAGGCTTGCCCAGCACCAATATGGAAAGACAAATCAATACTTGCGGAGCTAACCACTTTGCGGGTTTCCTCACGATGTTTTCCTTCAAAAAGGTGCACAAAAATTATATTGTAAACAGCTATATTCATTCTAAAAATACACGTACACTCTTACTTATAGATAACTATAACAGGTATTATTTAACGACAATAATTGATATAAAGTGGATTGTTAATAAAAATTACAATGTTATGTAACGTTAAAAGGGTAACATTAAAAAAATAAAAGAATGGTTACACACACTCACTTTTCTTGCGCCTTTTGTTCGCAGTTCCGTGAAGTGGGAAGGAGGCGTGGGGTCTGACCCGCGCTATCAGCAAATAGATGGCCAGCTTCGCATCAGCAACGTTGACAGAAACCGGGACCAAGGAGGTTGGATATGTTCTGTGCAGACGCCTGGCGGGGAACTGGCCAGACGCGAAGTATGTTAAAACAAACAAACATCTTTTTGAAATTAGTACACCATAAATTTTTCACATTGTGGCAAGGATTTTGTATTAGTGATGTAAATTTTAAATCACAGTTAAATTACTACATTGAGATAACAAAGATTTTCATAGTAACAATCAGAAAAAAAACACAATTTCAAAACAGAAAAGAAACAGCCCCCAATGCGTATAAATACTCAACATTTGACACTCTATGTTGATGCGTTGGTGGCGTAAGCCAAAGTCACAAAGCAAAGCCTGCTGTGCCACAAACATAAAAGGAAGTTAAATTTTCATCAAGTGTTCATCACCTCTGCATATTTCAGGTTCAAATGACAGTAGTTGCACCACCAGTGCTTTCGCCTATGATTTTTCCAATCGGCCTTAGAGCTGGTGAGAGAACACAACTGACCTGTACAGTAACTTCTGGTGACATGCCAGTCTATTTCTCATGGCTGAAGGACAAAATGCCTATTTCCAGTGTGTTGCAGGTAATCTTGGCATCTATTGAAGTATTTGCGATATTAGGTATAGTCCATTTATTAACGTAATTGAATGAATGTAAATAATCTTTATTACTCTTTTTATTAAAATATAAACTTTTTAAATTAAAATAATTGTTTACACTGTACTTGAATTTCATGAAATTACATTATATTTGTTTGGTAAAGTGTAAAGATTTTTATTTTAAAAGTATTTATTTCGAAAAAGGACTTTTCATGATTGTTTACATTTTTTTATGTTTACATATTTTTAAGTACATATGAATAGACTAATAGTGCGACAAACTTATCTCACCCGGTGACAGCGTCACTTTTCTCATAGTAAACTTGACGTTTCCATACAAAATTTAACACCTCCACCAGGTCAGATAACTTTGTAGCAGTATAGGTTTAATATTATTAAGGTCTTTTTGGTTTGGTCAATTTGCTAATCTTTCTAGGTGGAAGAACGCACAGCAGAATTTATAAGCATGGTGCTATTCAAGAGTTTGACAGCTGCACACAGCGGAATTTATACTTGCGTAGTGACAAATGCCGCTGGGAAGGCAAACACATCTGCTGAGTTGGCTATAAAAGGTACTTATGAAATGTTTAGTAGGGTAAAGCTATAATAGAAATAGGTAAATTGTATTTTTAGATTAGGTACAATATCCCCTGTCTATTAGTATCTTCCATAAGTCATGTTCGTTAACAGTTTCGCTAATAATAGGACGTCAACCATACGTAATAAAACAGTGATGGTGAGCCGGTAGTGAAGACACTAACTAACTACAAGGTAGTAACTTCCGAAGACTTTACTTTTGTTGTGATATTGATACCTACCAATGCCACACAAGCTTATTAGGAGCACTTAAATTTCACAGTGACGAGACTCGTTTTTTTACATTTAACATTTACACACTGGCACATACATTGCTTCAGGGTATCACACTAGGATACCCTGTGTCGTGGGTACCAGAAACAGTGACCTCACAAACATGTACACATCCACGGGTTATTTTTTGTCCCCAGTATTAGGTAATTATTTTTTCCTTCATCCACAGTACCACCGTTCTGGCACATAGAGCCCACAGACGTGGCTGTGCTGCTCAATGGTTCTTTGACTGTTAGTTGCGAAGCTCGAGGTCATCCACCGCCTACCATTTATTGGACTAAGTTTGCTGGTAAGTTGGTCGCAAGATTCAGCTTATTTACAAGACACTTTTACCAACTTGCTTAGCGTGCAGGCAATATTTTAATTAAGTCTACAAAATGGTTTACGTAGTTACAATAACAGAACATTATTTTAAGCCTACGTTTTATTTAAAAAATATACAGACACTTTTTTATACAGGGAGTACAGAAACGTCACTCGGAGGTGTGTCAGATCCGATAGTTTTGGGCAACGGATCGCTTAGACTCGAGTCTGTGAGAGCGGAACATTCTGGGAGATATCGATGTCGCGCTGACAATGGGGTTGCGCCTGCACTGTCTAAAACTCTCTCTGTACATGTCAATGGTGAGAAGTTTATTGTATTTCTACATATTATCTTTCTAATTTAATCACTTTTTAAATAGCCCAAATAGAAATGTAAAGCACAGCGCTAAGTTTTACAAGTTTATTTTTCTGTGATCTTTTTATTCAAAGTTAGAGAATGGAGTCTCTAATGTGTAGAGTAAGCGGCATTGCCAGCACTCTTCTTCGCGTGATCAAGGGGATAGCGCAATTATTAATTATAAAATTTAAAATTGTTTACTTTGTATTTGTATTCTGTCATTGTACTGTGTTTTATGAAAATCAATTATTTCAATTCAGTTCAATTTCAAGCATTGATGTTTACCCTAACAAAAAAAATTGATTTTATAACTAGTCTATCCAATTTTTTCACTACACTCTTTCTTTTCTGTGTGTTCAGAACCGGCAAGATTTGAGACACCGTCAGCGAATGTTACGGCCAAACTTGGAGAAACTGTGAGGCTAACATGTGTAGCAAGAGGAGATAGTCCTTTGACGACTAGCTGGAGTTGCTCTGGTAGACCTTTGCCGAATACAAACTACAGGTAGAGACTTGTTCGTACGTGGATATGAGGCGTGTGGCATGGATTGGTTTAGGAAAAACAGTATATAGTTGTACATTACACATACATTTAATGAGTCTAATCTCGATTATTGACTATACTCACCACTTCAGTCTACTCGAGACCAAGGTAACGGCCATTGCCGAAACGTCTCGGATTAATTCTCGACGTTTTGACACGATCTTTTAGTAACTAATAAATTAATCGTGATTAGACCCATTTTATTGAGGTGTAACTATTTATGAACATCTAGAATCATTAGGGAATACAATAACAATACACACAACTTTTTCATCCCATTTATTCGAAAAAGACGACTTGGTTCGCCTTTGATTGCACCTAAAGGTGGTGTTTTCTGTAAGAAACTTTTAGCGGGCAGTAATGAAGTTTTAATACTCTTTACATAATATCTCTCGCTCTGTAAGTAGTCACTTACTTCCCTGAATGCCGGGGTGTATGGATATCATTACAGCATAGGTTTCAAAACATACCATGTAATGTTTACAATACAGCATAGGTTTTGGGAATTGAAAAAAGAACTGTCATACTCATATTGCAAGAAGAATATTTTTTAAAAGTTAATATTTTTTTTCTCGGTCTCGATTATTTACTCGAATCGGAATCGAGACAATTTATATTAGAATTTATGAAGATTATATTTTAAATATCGAACTATTTGTTTCGCAGTCACATCGTATGTTAATTGAAATCGATGTAAAAATCAAACTGGCCAGCACGATTTGACGTGCTTGCGTGCCATAAAATCGTGAAGAGTAAAAAAGTCAGTCGACTAGGCTCAAAAGTAATTTTTTTTCGTGTCTTGGAGTTCTTTCTCAAAAGTTTTGAAAAATGTCAAGTCAAAAAAAAGTCAACCTGCTTTCTTGTTTTCTTACTTACCTCACAATCGATATGTAAAGCAGAGATTTTACCTCGGGTGTAAGCATCAATTGCATACTCGGGCTAATTAGCGCCCTCGCTGTGCTCGGGCGCCAAAAACCTCATTATGCAATTGATGTCATACAGCCCTTAGTTAACAATCTATATATACTATTATGCCGCGCACTTTTTAAATTTGGACATCTTAGTGTTCAGCGCCAAAAAAATCGAATGCAAATATTTTTTTACTGGCTGGTACGACGACGGCCCATGGTCCCGCCGCCGGCTAAATAAAAAAAAGTTTTCAAATCAAATTAAAAACGCGCGATCTAGAGCGCGCGTTTTCGTCAATTTCAATGGTGTGTTAGAATTTCATGGTTTTGTTTTGAAAAATTAGTTCTTCAAGTGATAGTGAAAGTATATAATTAACTCTTAAAAATATAGAACTGAAGCAGGAAATGTGATAGATAGTCTATTACCTGCAAAATCCCGGAAAAATATTCGAAAGTCTATGGTAACTTTATTGAATGGAGAAATGGTTTCGTCTAGCCTAAATTAAAACTGGTTATATTTAGGATGAGCATATCGGAGACCAGGAGTGCAGAGGGGCTAAGGAGTGAGCTCGTCATTGAACGAACTGATCGGAGAGATTCGGGAGTTTATAGATGCCAAGCCTCGAATCCATATGGTCGATCGGATCATTTTGTCCATTTGGCTGTCCAAGGTAAGTGAAAAAATTATACATTCTGTGTTCTCTGAATCAGGTTATACATCGTGTTATTCTAATAACACATAAACGGGAAAGAAATTCCTCAGCTACTACAAATAAATATATAACTGTATGAGCATCGGGAATTATTAAAAAATACTGCTAAGACAAATTTCCAAATGAACGTAATCAAAATTATTTGTACATAGTATTGGTACATGCCGAAATCAAACCCAAAATCTTTTATATGTGAGGGAAGTGTTTAACTGATGCATTACCTACCACCACAATCAAATCAAATCACAATAAAACTCAGAATGAGAGAAAAAATAAAATGTATAGATATACTTCGACCTTTTAGCCAGAAACACATAGAACGGACATGAGACGGGAACGCGGAAAAGACACGATCGTTGTACAGAAAACGCGCCCCAACCACGTCTCTTCTGTGTGGGCTTTGTTCCTTCCATACATTTACGGCCGGTCTCAATTAAATAAACCACCTCTAGTTAACAATGGATCGCTATCCTCGATAAACAGTCAACCTTAATCTATCTCTAACTGCCGTTTCAATATTAAAAATCATGCCACCCTCGTCTGGATCAAAGAAAGATAGCACCTCTAACTTTAGTAAGTGCGACCCTCCCTAGAAGTTTTATTTTTCGAATTGAATTTCATCGCGTTACGTTTTAAGATAACCATAAACATTAAATTCAAGGTCCAAATTAGTTGTGTAGAAGTATTTTCATATTAAAACGACTAAACGTTAAAAAATACGGCAGTGAATTTTGGTTTGCGACGATTAAATAATTTCAAATTACAACTCTTAGGACGCAACGAAACGCTTTGACGCTCAGCTGTGACGATTATCATATCTGTGGTAAATGTCATATTCTCCAAGAAACCAACTGAAATTTCAATCACAAATTTCAATTATGGCACAGCAACTGACCGTAAGTATTTGTTTACTGATGAAGTTATTTGATAGTGATTGTTCGCTTTTATCACAAAAGGTTTGCACTTTTGTGATTTCATACCAAAATGTAGCCTGTTTAAAGACATGAATATATTTTATGATTTTATTTTGCAGATAAAGACCAGACCTCTTGGAAAAGATGAGATCAGTTTCTTACTGGACCAGATTTGTAAGAATAAAGTAATAACATCGAGGGCTACAAATGCTACTAATAATAAATTTAAAGAGATTTAAAAGAGTCATTTACCGACGTTTTATTTAATCGAAATCTGTAAACAAATTCTGAGTCAGAAAGTTCACTTTCATAGTTTATTCGAGCGCTGACCCGGTGACCCTAGAATTCTGCTACATCGTAGTTTGAATAAAACACACCGTGCTCAAAAATTTCAGTGTCACTTTCATCACTAAACATATCACTTTTATTTTTAAAATCCACTTATTTATATAAATCCTTTAAATATCCCACTTATCCTTCAAAATCGGGCGATGGCGCAAAACTCTGACAGCTAGTTATCTGACGCATCGACAGTAAGCTCGAAAGTGATATTGAAACGCTCAAGCATTTTTTTCTATGTAGTCACTTACCTATGGTAAGCGGTGGGCACTCCGAAAGATGGATCAAAGTCACGGTTTGTTATTGCTATCTATCTTTGTTTATTGAAACGCAAAATGTCACCAATAGTTACTAAAGGTAGCTATTTTAATCTTTAGTTAAAGATCGATAAGATATTGAGACCGGCCGTTAATCTTTAGTTAAAGATCGATAGGATATTGAGACCGGCCGTTAGTGTGAAAAAGTATGCGCGCTTTACCCTACGGTCACTTTGGAAAGCAAAGGTTCGAAACCTGCGTTGAAAAGAGAATTATTTTTCTTTTTAAGAAACCTTGTGTCGAATTAACAAAAATGATTCTGTTTTCGAAGCTGGTTTCCAATGAAGAAAATAAAATCTTTGTTTGAAACTCTGTCATAGTTCAAGGATGTGCATAAAACCAATTTTTTTTTTACTTTGACGACGGTCAGTTAGGTTTGTACGATAGGAATTTATCTATTCGCCCGTATCATTTTTTTATTCACTGTGTTTAAACATAATAGATGAAATAATAGGTACTTGGGTACTTTTTTGTTATTTGTGCAAAAAACTGTTTCAATGTGTTAAGTATTTCTAAGTGGCCAGGAAATTATTTCTGATCAAGTAGCTTGTATACATATTACAATGTTTTCAAATAAGATTTCATATTATGTACTGGAAACCAGCGTAGAAAACAGAATTATTTTTCTTTATTCGAAAACAGGTTTCCTAAAAAGAAAAATAATTCTGTTTTCGAAGCTGGCGTGGAACCTTTGGTTTCCAAAGGGGCCGAAGGGGCGTTTTTACAAGGCCCTTTTTTCTTCTCAATACTGGAAATTCCCATAGGTATTGACTTCTGATTTGTTTCAGACATAGAGATTTTCTTCAAACATGCTTCGATTTTATAGAACCACCTGAGCCCCCGTCAAACTTCCAAGTCCTGGAGACTACGTCCCGCTCGGTGCGGCTGCAGTGGCAGAGGCCCTACGATGGCAACTCTCCGGTCCTTGGATACGTGGTCCAATACCGAAGACACGATTCCACCTCCCCGGACGTGTGGAGGGATGCGGATTCACAGAACGTCACCGTGTCCACTCATTCTATTGATGCGTATTCAGAGTAAGATTTTGCTTCTGGTGTAAAACTCCTATAAATATTATAAATGTGAAAGTTTATGAACATGTTTGGGTGTTTGTGACTCAAACACGAAATAACGGCTGAACAGAGTTACAAAAAACTTGGCATGCAAATAGACAAATACTCAAATTGTGACATAGAGTACTTGATAACGGTTCTGAGGTTCTCGTGGAGTAATATTTTGGATAGATAGATAAATCATTAGTTTTGCTTAGATACACATACATAAAGCATCACATGTACAGTTTATCTTACAAACCAACTCACCTGCATCAACCTCTATGGTCTTTTTATGGCATTTTATTGTAACCGTAACCTTTTTTCAAGCCAAACTCTATGGTGTTTGTTTATTGCGTTGCCATGGTAATAAGAATAGTAAAAAGTGGTTTTGTGGCGGTACAAAGTTCGCCAAAATAGCAAGATTTAGTGAATGTAAAACTCTTTGAAGCAAAAAGATTTGAAAAGTTTTTCAGCTTGCAATTATTTGTTTTCTCTCATACATAATTATTAGGTATACTTAAAACCGGTAATGATTTGCCCCCTGCTCGTTTCATAAAACATTACACTATTTTATAAACTTTTCACGATTCCTTAATTCCTCAAGCAACGAAAATGTATTGCTTATGGAAACGGATCTCTCTGTGATTTTTTTTACAATGAAGTCTATTTGCAAGTTATTGTTACAAAATTGGTCCTATGCCTCTTAGAGAAAAAGATCCTTACGAAGGTAGATACTTATGTTATTTAAACGTAAGATGCATTGAGGACCGGTTTCTGAATTGAGAATATCACTAAATAAATACTTAAGTAGCATCCTATGACGCTTTTTGCGGAGAAATTTGAAGAGACAGAACTACAGTTAAGTATTCACTTTGCGAAATTATCAATTCAGAAACTGGCCACTAGCCTCTGACTCTATGGAATGGCATGGTTATGACTTAAATTCATTTCAAGTCTGTAATGTTTTTGGCCTCGATCAGGATGGAAGGCGCGACGATAACAGGCCTGGAGCCAGCCACGGCCTACTTGGTCCGGGCCCGGACCGTGACGGCGCAGTTTGCGTCCGCGCACACGCGGGCGCTCTTGGCGTTGACGCTGCACGAGCCGCCTGCGCGTGCGCCGCTCAACCTCAGGGCCGCCGCGCCGAGGCCGTCCACTATTGAACTGGTTTGGCAGGTGAGACATTTGCTCATATATTGTGCGCATCAAATTCCGAATGATCTCAATTGTTTATCTGTCATTCCATGATTATTTGTAGATTATTTCTATAGCGAACTACATGATTCCGTGAGGATTTGTCAGGCCCGTTGCAATCCAATTCATTTGTCAAATATACTGAAATAAAAATAAAACAGAACCCAACTGTTGACGATACTAAGCAGGCGGGACCAACCTAGGTTCGGAATACGGAATGTTTAGTTTGGGTCTCGTCCAAAAACGTTTGGCGTCCTAATATTTTTTATTTAGATGCATGATATTGAATATTGACCAATAAATATACATAATTTACAGATAGTTCAAAACAAACATATTAAATTACTTTTCTGTTATGATTTTCTTACACCTACACGAACTATATACCAAGACAGTAGCCTCATGAATATTAGGCAATTGTATATTTATCAAACATGTATACTTATTTATAAAATTAATCACAAAATGATCAAATCTAATATAGAATTTAAGGCAAAACACCACAGATACCAGACTCGCACTAAAAATCACTTACAACTTTATGCACCACGGACCCAATAGGTACAGAAAAATGACAATTATGTTTGAAGGAGTACAACTGTTCAACAAGCTACCGAAAGACATAAAAGATTCAGAAACGCTTACAGGATTTAAGTTAAAATTAAGAGATCACATCAGAGAAAGTTACAAAATGTAATAGGTAAATAGATATGAGATGTTGCATGCTTATGTTTACAAAATGTTATTTACAAAATGTTACTTAGATTATTGTTTTCTCATTTTAAGTGAATGAAATGTTAAATCGTTCCTATGAGAAATAAATACTTCAAACCTAAACCTGAATCAATCGGGAAACAATTTCAATGCAAAACCATGCCAGAATTATCAAATGTAAGTCTGTTTTCATTATAATAGACCAAAATCATGACAATAGTAACAGATTACTATTAGTATTCGGGAAACAACCCGGACTCTGTAGAATCATAAGTAATTCCCTCAGGGTAAGTGTAAGAAACGCCTGTTTTTTTGGTCCAGCCTCCACCGCCAACGTCGTGGAACGGGGAGCTGCTAGGCTACACGGTATGGTGGTGGCCATCGGCCGACGGGGCTATGGGCAGCTCCGTCGGCATGGAGTTTGCCACCGTACGAGGTCACATCACCAAGTACGTCATCGAGGGACTGGAGCACTACACCAGGTAAGTGTAGATGATATAATAATATTGGCCTTTTTTGCATCTACTTAATGAGATGATTTATACAGCGTCCAGTGGTATCTTCACTCACACTAGATGGGTGAAGGGACCACTCCGACGCTGTAGTGCCTGGGACATGGTTTTATAGATGGTGTAGGTTTGCGCAGCACTTATACCATCCTGACAGCTTAGTCAGCCTAGTCCACAGGAAAGACTAGTCAATACGTGCGGTGCCAACCAAGCCGCGGGTTTCCTCACGATGTTTTCCTTCACCGTTAGCGTATGGTATGCGACTACAAATTCAAAATGTAAGTAACTTGGAAATAAAACAAAGTCATTGGTACATGCCCGCACTCGGGATCGAACCTGGGGCTCTCGCTTGCCAGTTCATGGTTCTACCCACTAAGCTGCCACCGCTTAAGTGTAGATAATAATGAAATTTTAGACCATTGTTACTAAGTGTTAGGTCCTTTCGTATGAAATTCGCGTTTCGTCGTACTGGCCACTTTGATTTGAAATATCTCCTCTTTGCTTAAGAATTCTACATTCAAATTTATAAATATATTTAGCTGGTATATTTTGTGCTTCGAAAACAGTCATTTTTTTTTTGCTCGTTTGTTTTTTCTTTGGCGTCGCTCATGTCGCACAATGGAGAACATGACGAGTTTTATCGTGGCACTGGCAGAAACGGCTCGAAAACTTAGTAACATAATGATCTACTCGTAACTCCACCAACCCGGACTTAGCCCCCATGGTGGAGAATGACCTAACCTTCCTGCGATGTAGGAAGAGACCCGTGCCCCAGCAAAGATCGATATCGATATGCATATGCATACTAAGTATATGTTTAAACGTATCAATAACATGGTTATGATAAGATAAGCCAAAAGTAGTGGCTCAGCTGGTGCTGACGACTTTAGCTGCTGTATCTTTACCCCATTTTTATTTGTAGGTATTCAGTGAGCGTTCGAGCGTTCAATAGCGCCGGCGCAGGTCCAGCCACTTCCGCCGTCAATACATTGACTCAGGAAAGTGGTAAGTCTTAACAACCCTACTGTTCGTAGTCGGGTAAAGATATGCGTGCCCTTTCCATCTAATCTGTTTTTTATACGCCTCGTTTTCACAGCTTACATAGTAGAATATTGACAATTAGTGAATATTCACTGAGAATATTCGTATTACCTATGTGAATACTTAATAATAAACAAAATAATAAAAAATCGATGGGTATCGTCAAAAGATTAACTAGCTAACATACAAAATAGCTTATTTTCGACGTGAAATGTCATTTAGAATTGTTCGGAATTTAGCGTAGACAAATTAAAAAAATGTAATTAATAAAATCTTAATGTAAAAATCCATCGACTTTTATGCCATTGGCGTGGCGTCTAGAAGGTTTGAGACGTGTGGAGGCTTATAAAGCAGCAATGAAATGAAATCGCCACGTTCGATTCGTGCAATTGTAATTGTACTACAATGCATAAATAAAATATTCATAGAGAGAATCTAGGACTTGACTAACACTTACCTACGTCATGTGAAGGCAGTCATAACTATCACTTCAATTATTATTTAGTGCCATCAGAAGGTCCGCGAGGCGTACGGTGTCGCGCCGTGTCGCCTCAGAGTCTGAAAGTGGAATGGTCGCCGCCAGCGACTCACGCGCACCACGGAGCTCTGCTCGGATACAAACTGTTGTACCGGCCGGAACATAGTGAGTGAGAATGCTGTGTTTTTGTGTTTTAAACTTAGTACATGTTTTGACTTTAATGAATTAAGAAGTACCCTGAAGATATTTTTTTATAAGATATAATCCTTAAACTATAACGTTGGTGAGGAGGCGAGGCGACTTCCATAAATACTACATGAAATATTAATTAAGCTCATCTATAATATAAAAATTAATCGCTGAATGTGTTGGTAAGCGCAAATCTCGAGAGCAGCTGAACCGATTTTGCTAATTCTTTTTTTAGAATATTCCATGAAGTACGACGATGGTTCTTACGAAGAAAAAAAAAAGAATCGACTGTTAGGCGGTACGAAGTTCGCTGGGTCAGCTAGTTACAAATAATAATATGGTAATTGAATTAAAATTGCTCGTAGCGGCTTGAAAACTTAAACCTCCACAAATCCGGACTTGGCCCCCGAGGTGGAGTATGGCCTACACTCGAACCTTCCTCAGGGAAGAGACCCGTGCCCTACGGGGACCTAATGGGTTGTTGATGGTGATGAAACCTATAAAGTTAGGGACTACCCGGAAGGCACGTCGACCGTGACATTTTTTGCGCTCCTGTTTTAATCTCACATCTTAAGGATTTAAGGATTATTTTAGTTGCGTTTGTACGAGTATAGTTGCGCTCCCCCGGCTGGTTGTAACGCGGGTAAACCTTTAATAATCAAAATAAATCAGGAGTTTTTTGTTTGCTTCTTCTTTTAACTGTGAAATTGGCAGCTTTGACGTTCATTAAGTAATCATTTTGTTATAATAGTATTTATTTTTACTTTTATCGCTGAAAACGGTTACTTCCTCAATGAGGCTACATACCTCCCGTAGACCAAGCGTGCTGAGTGATGGCAGTTGTTTGTCGGCAGCGGCGGAGTGGCTGGAGTGGGAAGTGCGCGGTGGAGGTGGTGTGAACGCGGCACCGGGGGCGGAAGTGAAGCGGGTCGTGGGAGTGGAAACGCTGCTTCTCGCGCTTAGACCACACACGAACTATACGATACAAGCGCTGGCGTATACCGCGGCGGGTGATGGGGTACCCGCGCATCCTATACATTGTACCACGCAACAAGATGGTGAGACTTTGTAGCTCTGAATGTTCTAGAACGTAACATAATATTTATTTTTGAATATTTTTAACGATTTTTCTGGCATTAGATTGCAACATGATCCCAATGTTAGGTATGATGAATAAACTTTAAAAAGACAAATCTGCTCTTTGAGTCTGTTGAAGGATTGTGATAAGCATAGAAAGTGATATTTCGTGCAGTCGAGGTGAGGTCGGGATGACTTGGTTGGTAAGAGCGCCAACACGGAATGGTAGGGTCTCGGGTTAGAAGCCCACCTTATCCCGGAATTGTTCTTTCTATTCAAAGTTTGTTTACTGATGTTAAAAGTTCTGCCAGAAGCTTCAAGTGACTTCCATTTTGAAAGATTTTCGCATACAACAATTATCTTTAGAGTTTGGCTAAGTATTCTGTACAGTTCGAACTACTGAAATGAAAGGTCAGATCAAATGTTGGTTAGAATACCACCATGTTAAAATTTCAGATGAATTTAATAGCAAAGGTCAGATATATGTCTATCGACAGCACGTCTGTCGCTAGATACATATCTGGTCGCAGCTCTATCCAATGAATAAGTCCAAAAATGTCTTATACCATGACATTTGCTGAGCTATATTGTAATGTAAATATATCGATAAATCGATAAAAATGTATAATTAACGAGGTATACGTCTATCTATTAGTTATTTTTTGTATTTATAATTGTATACGCCAACATATCAATCTGCTATACCCTTACAGGATCCATATTATATTAGTTAAGTAAACTGTATCTTTTGTTAATTGTTCATAAATGCATTGAATAAATGAAATGAAAGAAAATCAAATATGTTTGAGCAGCGCCCGGGCCGCCGGCAGCAGTCAAGGTAGTGGCCACATCAGTGACGTCACTGGCAGTCAGCTGGTTGCCGCCAAGTCGACCCAACGGACCGGTGCTCTACTACACGGTCTTTTATAGGGAACTTGGCAGGTAAGACCCTTGATATACGCTTTGTTTGAGTCTGGTTGAGCAGATAGTATCTCTCTAAACTTTAGAGGAATACTATCTATCTATTAAGAGCTAAAGACTGGACTGGTGTCAAAACCGTGAAGGAGCTGTTCAGAATTGCACTGAACAGAGACCGCTGTAAAGAGCTGTCTGCCAATCTCCAGGCATGGGAGGCACTTTAAGAAGAAGATCTGCTCAACCAGTCTTAAACAAAGAAACTTAGCAGATAGAGGGACAACACATCTCTATTGTCAGCCAAAAAGTTCGGTTAGCCTTTTGTTTCATTTCTGGCTCATTGTATTGGCCGCATTTTTGTCTCACATGAGGTCTTACTTTGAATATATGCAGCCGCCTTTGTTTCGTTTTTGCCTTTATAACTTTAAACGTTTTACAGCTCTGCACAGGACGTTCTATCCAACATCATTGTCTGCACTTAACCTATTCATAGGCCGTTAAATTATTTGCGGTGTAGAAATAGATATTTGCGTTCCTAAACTTACTAAAAGGAACTGATAACTAAGTCTCTGCATGAGAACCAATACGGTAATCTTGATAAACTAGTATTAGCATGTATTAGCAATTAATTCTGAAAACATACTATAACTTCATCGTACAGTCGGGCCCGTAACCGTACATGAAAATTATAAAACTTACTTTGAGGAGACAATAAAGGGTTTATGTAAGCATAGTCTAAATTTACACGGGTCAGACTGTAATTGTTGATTGATTAGTGCTTGTTAACCGAGGATACACTGACAGAACCGCCACACGATGGAGAGCAAGCTGTCTGTGTTTCATAAACGTATTACAAATATTCAGACTATACCGATGGGACATTGCCTTATCGCGGCTAATGGCATGCTTCTCATAGGGACCGCCAACCGCAAACAACGACAGTGCAAGAGGAGGAGGGCGAATTGACTGTGGGCCTAGGGGGGTCGACAGAGCTACGGTCCCTGAACGAGGGCGCCACATATGAGGCCTGGGTGGCGGCACACTCGGCTGCTGGCGAGGGCGAGCCCTCGTCGCCTCAGCCAGCTACCACCACTTCTAGAGGTAACGTACCTTTCGTCCTGTAACTTACTTGCATTGCAGAGTAAGTAATAGTATGATTGCTCGTGTTTAATTGTATTACAGAGTAAGTTACAGCAGAGGTAACATATCTTTCGTCCTGTAACTTACTTGCATTGCGGAGTAAGTTTTAGTATGATTACTCGAATTTACTTGCATTACAGAGTAAGTTACAGCAGAGGTACTCGTAACATATCTTTCGTCCTGTAACTTACTTGCATTGCGGAGTAAGTTTTAGTATGATTACTCGAATTTACTTGCATTGCAGAGTAAGTAACAGCAGATGTAACATTTCTTTTACATTATAACTTACTTGCATTGCGGAGTTAGTTATAGTATGATTGCCCACGTTTAATTGCATTACAGAGTAAGTTACAGCAGATGCAACATATCTTTTATACTACAAATTACACGCATTGCGGAGTAAGCTATAGTATGATTACTCGCAATTACTTGCATTACAGAGTAATTTACAGAACAGGCTACATATCTTTCATTCTATGCTAATGCTACTAACATACTGTTAGTGTCCTTAATAAAATAAATAAATAATAAAGATAGAGAATACTTTATAGTACATAAAAAAGAAAATCACAAATATATCTCAACCTAAGAGTATAGATGGAGGTCTTATCTTCTAATGTAATTTATGTAACACTATTATGGTTTTAACCATTGGCATTGTCACGTCAGATAGCATCAGGAAAACCTGTAGACACATGTCAATCTAAAAATTGAGTAAATGTAACATTTGGAACAAAAACTTTCCAAAACAAAGTTGTTGTAGTTGAAAAGTTGGTGTAGTGTAAAAGTTCTAGAAGAAAAGTTGTTGTGAGTGACAAACTTTAATTGACGTGTTCCAGGAATAGCATATTGCAGAAATAATCCTAGTATATGAAACTTTCGTCCCTTTATCCGAGCAGAGATATCGCGCAGCCATTTGTTTCATTAGATAACACTACTAGATAAAAATACACACAAGGTTCACCTTAGTTTTATTTTCAGGTCTCACGATTAAACTATATTTTATAGGTATACGTGGTATAAAATTACTTTTCCCTAGAGATACTTATCTTGTCTCTAGATAAAACGACGACCACCTTTTCACACATAAGTTATACTCAAAGTAAAATGGTAATATTGGTACCCATGGCTAAAGGGGCAATAGTTATTATAAATTACATTTACAACCTACCTTAGAAGGTACATGCTGGCGGGTTTAATGGCGGAGAATAACATAAAACCACCAAAAAGTATAAAGGTCTCATTTCAACTTGGCAGGTAAACCTTCGGTACATTTTCCTATCTCGCTTAGTGTTCCTTGAGAAAGAGGGCTTAGTTTAGCCAGCGCTGTATCTCACAATTACAACATAATACCTCGGCAATGTGTTTTATCTCAATAAATTTCGACCTTAGTGCCTTACAACAACACAAATTAAACAGAAGGCGCACCGGTTTAAGACGTTTATTCTCATAAGAATAATACATATGTTCACTTAAAATGAGAATGGTTAATTAATTAATTAATTCAGTCAACATGCATGAGCTTATAAAATAGCCACAGTTTATATTATTATTTAAGTAGACAATAGTTCCATATGTGGGTAGCTGTATGTTGCAATGATTTGTTAGTACAATATCGGCAGCGCACTTTTGTAGGGAGAATAAAAACAAACACTCCAAACTCAAGCGATCACAAAAGTCATCGGCTAGACTTATTTTTAGGGATAATCCGTTAGACAGCTATCGATAGAAACCTTGTACGTCCCCACTGCTAGGGCACGGGTCTCTTCCTGCAACGCAGGAAGGTTAGGCCATACTCCACCACGGGGGCCAAGTCTGGGTTGATGGAAGATTGTACGACAGTGGCAGGCCTTACTGCCATTAGACAACTTTAATACCGACGAATTTCAAGCAAAGACAATAATTTATATAATTGATAAAATAGTTAGTGTAACTTAGAGGCAAGAGTATGTATTGCCATGTCAAAATGCATGTTGATAGTCATGTGTCATAGATAAAAAAAGAATCCTTGAGATAAACTCATCCCAGTGGGTTAAACAGAGTCCAGGGTTTGCTATTTAACGTGATCAAAACATACCTTATACGCTTCATCAACGTTAATAGTTGCTGCATACACGCACGCCAGTTTCGACTATTAATATTGTATGATGATTATAATCAATACCTGACCAGACAAGCACTTACGTACACCCCCTTGGGCAACCAAAAGAGGGGGCTGCCAAGGTCCACCTGAAAATATCAATAGACCAAGAGGCCAAGTCGATCGGCGCTAGCTGGCCCGAATTGGAAGCTGCCGCGAACCACCGTCAGATGTAGGAACCTGTGGTTGAGCCCCTATGCTCCCCTAGGAGTTAAAAGACCGAAGAAGGAGAAAAAAGTTATGATTAAGATTATGATTATGAGAAAGGTTATGATTAATGATTAAGCTCCGCGAATCGGAGCGAAACCTGGTCGGACTTTTCCGATATAACAACACCCGTAAGTAAATCCGGACTAAAAGTCTACAATGTGTTGTGCTTACGAAAGTTTTAGTTCAAAAAAAAGAGAAAAAGGTTGTCAATCAGTATTAAATTGTTTCTCCGGCGATGTTGAATAAGGCTATTTCATAGTTATTTCATTCAGCTCATGTGGAAAGATGCGTCGCAGTACAAACCAGACTTCTGCTTGGTGTATATAATGCCTGCGCCAGATTGGAAGCTTTCCAAAGGCAATAAATAAAGCGTCGCAGGTTGAAGGTATCAAGTCACTCGCTCTGTGTAACGTTAGCCTTTTTGCGCAATAAATTGCCTTGTCCACCATCAAAGATGTAAGTAAAGTGTCTCTTTTGCCTTGTTAGAGTATCTCTGAAACTATATCACTCCTTGGAGACCAATAGACGTTTCAATTTCACATGAATGAATGAGTTTTAAAACACTTTTGAAGTATAATAACCCGCAGTGTCCCGAACTGGCTACTGTGTACGTGAATTTATTCGTATCTACAGTGATTTTTTTTCGTATACGCCATTATATATATATAAAGCTACAATCCGATATACTCACTGACTGATCTAACATCCATACGTTTTCTCGGAAACGGTAAGATTTTGACGAAAATGATGTATGAGAAAGTTGTAGGAAATGTATGAATTACAGCCATCCTATGAAGCCGATTTTTGAATTTCGAACGCGTTCCACTACGCGAGGGTGCTAACTCTGTCGTTTACCGACCGATTTGGATGAAATTTTCACCCGGCCTTTTCTTCGACACGCCATTTTCGGTTCCGTCGACGGTCGTTCCAAATTCAAAATAGCACCGGAGATATAGCCCTCTGAAAATCGGCCTTTTTTCGACCTCTACGCAAAAAAGTCGGCAGCCAACTGGGCGCATGCCAGGGACCAGCCGTAAACGGCATCGTGTCGTCAAAGGACCCAGGTATATGAGAAAAATCCGACATTCTGACATTTCAAGATGGCGGCTGAGATATTGGCTTTCAAAGGTGTCAAATTTACTATGGAGAATTTCTACAAAAAATTTGTACTGAAAATCATCTTTTTCGTAGAAAATCTTAATTTTTTTGTACCATCGATAGAGGCTAAGCGAAAAAATGAGTACTTGGCTGAGAATGGCGTCACCACGCCGAGGTGCTGTGGCATTCCAGTTGGCCATCGACCCATTAAAGTTTGAAAATCACCCACTTTAATAGAAAATTTTCACCCAAAATAGTTATTTTCATACAAAAATGCATTTCTTTAGTACCACCGACGGAGGCCAAAGGCCGAAACTACTACTCGGCTGGGAGCGGCTACTTAGTGCCGAGGTGCTGTGGCATTCCAGTTGGCCATCGACTCCGCGGAGCGGGCACGAGAAACCCCGCCGCGGCGAGGCCGAAGGCCGAGCTCCATTTAGGCCGAGGCCGAAGGCCGAGACCATTTAGGTTACGGCGCACAAGTACCAGCGCAAAAGTAAAAAGGGACAAACTTGCGAGGCCGGAGGCCGAGCTCCGCGAAGCGGGCACGAGACACTCCGCCACGGCGAGGCCGAAGGCCGAGCTCCGTCCAGGCCGAGGCCGAAGGCCGAGAACGTTCAGGTTACGGCGGACAAGTACCAGCGCGAGAGCAAAAAGGGACAAACTTGCGAGGCCGCAGGCCGAGCTCCGCGGAGCGGGCACGAGAAACCCCGCCGCGGCGAGGCCGAAGGCCGAGCTCCGTCCAGGCCGAGGCCGAAGGCCGAGACCATACATGTTCCCATGCAACAATTCACTACAATAAGTGTCTAGCGAGGCCCTAGGCCGAGCGCCGCGGAGAGCGCAGCTCGGAGCGGCTGGGGGTTGGCGCGCGTAAGCGCGCAGGGGGCTCGCCCCCTAGTTATATATATATAAAGCTACAATCCGGTATACTCACTGATCTAACATAATACGTTTTCTCGGAAATGGCACGAGTTGGACGAAAATGATGTATGACAAAGTTGTAGGGAATGTACGATATACGGCCATCCTATGGAGCCGATTTTTGAATTTCGAACGCGTTCCACTATGCGAGGGTGCCAACTCTGTCGTTTACCGACCGATTTGGATGAAATTTTGATAGAATGGTGTTTTAGTAATCCGATTGAAAAAAAAAATTTTGGTTGTTCGAAATTCAAAATGGCGGCGCAGATATAGCCGACCGAAAAATCGACCTTTGCGCAAAAAAGTCGGCAGCCAACTGGGCATATGCTAGAGATATGCCGTAAGCGGCATCGTGTTGGCAAAGGACCCAGGTATATGAGAAAAATCCGACATCTTGGAATTTCAAGATGGCGGCCGAGATATTGATGATTGAAAATGACAAATTTTTGTATGGAGATTTAGTACTAAAATTGACTTTTCAATAGAGAAATGAGACAAACTTGCGAGGCCGGAGGCCGAGCTTCGCGAAGCGGGCACAAAAAGTTCTGCCGCGGCGAGGCCGAAGGCCGAGCTCCGTTTATGCCGAGGCCGAAGGCCGAGACCATTCAAATTGCGGCGCACAAGTACCAGCGCAAGAGCAAAAAGGGACAATCTTGCGAGGCCGCAGGCCGAGCTCCGCGGAGCGGGCACGAGAAACCCCGCCGCGGCGAGGCCGAAGGCCGAGCTCCATTTAGGCCGAGGCCGAAGGCCGAGACCATTTAGGTTACGGCGCACAAGTACCAGCGCAAAAGTAAAAAGGGACAAACTTGCGAGGCCGGAGGCCGAGCTCCGCGAAGCGGGCACGAGACACTCCGCCACGGCGAGGCCGAAGGCCGAGCTCCGTCCAGGCCGAGGCCGAAGGCCGAGAACGTTCAGGTTACGACGGACAAGTACCAGCGCGAGAGCAAAAAGGGACAAACTTGCGAGGCCGCAGGCCGAGCTCCGCGGAGCGGGCACGAGAAACCCCGCCGCGGCGAGGCCGAAGGCCGAGCTCCGTCCAGGCCGAGGCCGAAGGCCGAGACCATACATGTTCCCATGCAACAATTCACTACAATAAGTGTCTAGCGAGGCCCTAGGCCGAGCGCCGCGGAGAGCGCAGCTCGGAGCGGCTGGGGGTTGGCGCGCGTAAGCGCGCAGGGGGCTCGCCCCCTAGTTATATATATATAAAGCTACAATGCGATATACTCACTGATCTATTCATCCATACGTTTTCTCCGAAACGGTAAGATTTGGACGAAAATGATGTATGAGAAAGTTGTAGGAAATGTATGAATTACAGCCATCCTATGAAGCCGATTTTTGAATTTCGAACGCGTTCCACTACGCGAGGGTGCTAACTCTGTCGTTTACCGACCGATTTGGATGAAATTTTCACCCGGCCTTTTCTCCGACACGCCATTTTCGGTTCCGCCGACGGTCGTTCCAAATTCAAAATACCACCGGAGCTATAGCCCTCCGAAAATCGGCCTTTTTTCGACCTCTACGCAAAAACGTCGGCAGCCAACTGGGCGCATGCCAGGGACCAGCGGTAAACGGCATCGTGTCGTCAAAGGACCCAGGTATATGAGAAAAATCCGACATTCTGACATTTCAAGATGGCGGCCGAGATATTATCTTTCAAAAGTGTCAAATTTACTATGGAGAATTTCTACAAAAAATTTGTACTGAAAATCATCTTTTTCGTAGAAAATCTTAATTTTTTTGTACCATCGACAGAGGCTAAGCGCCAAAATGAGAACTTGGCTGAGAATGGCGTCACCACGCCGAGGTGCTGTGGCATTCCAGTTGGCCATCGACCCATTAAAGTTTGAAAATCACCCACTTTAATAGAAAATTTTCACCCAAAATAGTTATTTTCATACAAAAATGCATTTCTTTAGTACCACCGACGGAGGCCAAAGGCCGAAACTACTACTCGGCTGGGAGCGGCTACTTAGTGCCGAGGTGCTGTGGCATTCCAGTTGGCCATCGACTCATTAAAGTTTGAAAATCACCCACTTTAATAGAAAATTTTCACCCAAAATAGTTATTTTCATACAAAAATGCATTTCTTTAGTACCACCGACGGAGGCCAAAGGCCGAAACTACTACTCGGCTGGGAGCGGCTACTTAGTGCCGAGGTGCTGTGGCATTCCAGTTGGCCATCGACTCATTAAAGTTTGAAAATCACCCACTTTAATAGAAAAATTTCACCCGAAATAGTTATTTTCATACAAAAATGCATTTCTTTAGTACCACCGACGGAGGCCAAAGGCCGAAACTACTACTCGGCTGGGAGCGGCTACTTAGTGCCGAGGTGCTGTGGCATTCCAGTTGGCCATCGACTCATTAAAGTTTGAAAATCACCCACTTTAATAGAAAATTTTCACCCAAAATAGTTATTTTCATTCAAAAATGCATTTCTTTAGTACCACCGACGGAGGCCAAAGGCCGAAACTACTACTCGGCTGGGAGCGGCTACTTAGTGCCGAGGTGCTGTGGCATTCCAGTTGGCCATCGACTCATTAAAGTTTGAAAATCACCCACTTTAATAGAAAAATTTCACCCGAAATAGTTATTTTCATACAAAAATGCATTTCTTTAGTACCACCGACGGAGGCCAAAGGCCGAAACTACTACTCGGCTGGGAGCGGCTACTTAGTGCCGAGGTGCTGTGGCATTCCAGTTGGCCATCGACTCATTAAAGTTTGAAAATCACCCACTTTAATAGAAAAATTTCACCCGAAATAGTTATTTTCATACAAAAATGCATTTCTTTAGTACCACCGACGGAGGCCAAAGGCCGAAACTACTACTCGGCTGGGAGCGGCTACTCAGTGCCGAGGTGCTGTAGCATTCCAGTTGGCCATCGACTCATTAAAGTTTGAAAATCACCCACTTTAATAGAAAATTTTCACCCAAAATAGTTATTTTCATACAAAAATGCATTTCTTTAGTACCACCGCTGGAGGCCAAAGGCCGAAACTACTACTCGGCTGGGAGCGGCTACTCAGTGCCGAGGTGCTGTAGCATTCCAGTTGGCCATCGACTCATTAAAGTTTGAAAATCACCCACTTTAATAGAAAATTTTCACCCAAAATAGTTATTTTCATACAAAAATGCATTTCTTTAGTACCACCGCTGGAGGCCAAAGGCCAAAAAAATTGCTCATCTGTGAATGGCATCGTGTCACGTAGATATTCAGGTCCCTGAGAAAAATCAAACATTTTGAAATTTCCAATTGCCGGCCGAGCTATTGACGATTGATGAAGGCCAACTTTGTATGAACATTTTGTACTGAAAATCGATTTCCTTATAGAAGCCCTCCGCAAGTACTGCCTGCCGCAAATACCTACCGGGTGAACGACCCGAGTCATTATATATATATAAAGCTACAATGCGATATACTCACTGATCTAACATCCATACGTTTTCTCGGAAATGGCAAGAGTTGGACGAAAATGATGTATGAGAAAGTTGTAGGGAATGTACGATATACAGCCATCCTATGGAGCCGATTTTTGAATTTCGAACGCGTTCCACTACGCGAGGGTGCTAACTCTGTCGTTTACCGACCGATTTGGATGAAATTTTCACCCGGCCTTTTCTTCGACACGCCATTTTCGGTTCCGCCGACGGTCGTTCCAAATTCAAAATACCACCGGAGATATAGCCCTCCGAAAATCGGCCTTTTTTCGACCTCTACGCAAAAAAGTTGGCAGCCAACTGGGCGCATGCCAGGGACCAGCGGTAAACGGCATCGTGTCGTCAAAGGACCCAGGTATATGAGAAAAATCCGACATTCTGACATTTCAAGATGGCGACTGAGATATTGGCTTTCAAATGTGTCAAATTTACTATGGAGAATTTCTACAAAAAATTTGTACTGAAAATCATCTTTTTCGTAGAAAATCGTAATTTTTTTGTACCATCGATAGAGGCTAAGCGCCGAAATGAGTACTTGGCTGGGAATGGCGTCACCACGCCGAGGTGCTGTGGCATTCCAGTTGGCCATCGACCCATTAAAGTTTGAAAATCACGCACTTTAATAGAAAATTTTCACCCGAAATAGGATTTAGTACCACCGACGGAGGCCAAAGGCCGAAACTACTACTCGGCTGGGAGCGGCTACTTAGTGCCGAGGTGCTGTGGCATTCCAGTTGGCCATCGACTCATCAAAGTTTGAAAATCACCCACTTTAATAGAAAATTTTCACCCGAAATAGGATTTTTCATACAAAAATGCATTTCTTTAGTACCACCGACGGAGGCCAAAGGTCAAAAAAATTGCTCATCTGTGAATGGCATCGTGTCACGTAGATATTCAGGTCCCTGAGAAAAATCAAACATTTTGAAATTTCTAATTGCCGGCCGAGTTATTGATGATTGATGAAGGCCAACTTTGTATGAACATTTTGTACTGAAAATCGATTTCCCATAGAAGCCCTCCGCAAGTACTGCCTGCCGCAAATACCTACCGGGTGAACGACCCGAGTCATTATATATATATAAAGCTACAATGCGATATACTCACTGATCTAACATCCATACGTTTTCTCGGAAATGGCAAGAGTTGGACGAAAATGATGTATGAGAAAGTTGTAGGGAATGTACGATATACAGCCATCCTATGGAGCCGATTTTTGAATTTCGAACGCGTTCCACTACGCGAGGGTGCTAACTCTGTCGTTTACCGACCGATTTGGATGAAATTTTCACCCGGCCTTTTCTTCGACACGCCATTTTCGGTTCCGCCGACGGTCGTTCCAAATTCAAAATACCACCGGAGATATAGCCCTCCGAAAATCGGCCTTTTTTCGACCTCTACGCAAAAAAGTTGGCAGCCAACTGGGCGCATGCCAGGGACCAGCGGTAAACGGCATCGTGTCGTCAAAGGACCCAGGTATATGAGAAAAATCCGACATTCTGACATTTCAAGATGGCGACTGAGATATTGGCTTTCAAATGTGTCAAATTTACTATGGAGAATTTCTACAAAAAATTTGTACTGAAAATCATCTTTTTCGTAGAAAATCGTAATTTTTTTGTACCATCGATAGAGGCTAAGCGCCGAAATGAGTACTTGGCTGGGAATGGCGTCACCACGCCGAGGTGCTGTGGCATTCCAGTTGGCCATCGACCCATTAAAGTTTGAAAATCACGCACTTTAATAGAAAATTTTCACCCGAAATAGGATTTAGTACCACCGACGGAGGCCAAAGGCCGAAACTACTACTCGGCTGGGAGCGGCTACTTAGTGCCGAGGTGCTGTGGCATTCCAGTTGGCCATCGACTCATCAAAGTTTGAAAATCACCCACTTTAATAGAAAATTTTCACCCGAAATAGGATTTTTCATACAAAAATGCATTTCTTTAGTACCACCGACGGAGGCCAAAGGTCAAAAAAATTGCTCATCTGTGAATGGCATCGTGTCACGTAGATATTCAGGTCCCTGAGAAAAATCAAACATTTTGAAATTTCTAATTGCCGGCCGAGTTATTGATGATTGATGAAGGCCAACTTTGTATGAACATTTTGTACTGAAAATCGATTTCCCATAGAAGCCCTCCGCAAGTACTGCCTGCCGCAAATACCTACCGGGTGAACGACCCGAGTCATTATATATATATAAAGCTACAATGCGATATACTCACTGATCTAACATAATACGTTTTCTCGGAAATGGCAAGAGTTGGACGAAAATGATGTATGACAAAGTTGTAGGGAATGTACGATATACGGCCATCCTATGGAGCCGATTTTTGAATTTCGAACGCGTTCCACTACGCGAGGGTGCTAACTCTGTCGTTTACCGACCGATTTGGATGAAATTTTCACCCGGCCTTTTCTTCGACACGCCATTTTCGGTTCCGCCGACGGTCGTTCCAAATTCAAAATACCACCGGAGCTATAGCCCTCCGAAAATCGGCCTTTTTTCGACCTCTACGCAAAAAAGTCGGCAGCCAACTGGGCGCATGCCAGGGACCAGCCGTAAACGGCATCGTGTCGTCAAAGGACCCAGGTATATGAGAAAAATCCGACATTCTGACATTTCAAGATGGCGGCCGAGATATTGGCTTTCAAAGGTGTCAAATTTACTATGGAGAATTTCTACAAAAAATTTGTACTGAAAATCATCTTTTTCGTAGAAAATCTTAATTTTTTTGTACCATCGACAGAGGCTAAGCGCCAAAATGAGTACTTAGCTGAGAATGGCGTCACCACGCCGAGGTGCTGTGGCATTCCAGTTGGCCATCGACCCATTAAAGTTTGAAAATCACCCACTTTAATAGAAAATTTTCACCCAAAATAGTTATTTTCATACAAAAATGCATTTCTTTAGTACCACCGACGGAGGCCAAAGGCCGAAACTACTACTCGGCTGGGAGCGGCTACTTAGTGCCGAGGTGCTGTGGCATTCCAGTTGGCCATCGACCCATTAAAGTTTGAAAATCACCCACTTTAATAGAAAAATTTCACCCGAAATAGTTATTTTCATACAAAAATGCATTTCTTTAGTACCACCGTTGGAGGCCAAAGGCCAAAACTACTACTCGGCTGGGAGCGGCTACTTAGTGCTGAGGTGCTGTGGCATTCCAGTTGGCCATCGACTCATTAAAGTTTGAAAATCACGCACTATAATAGAAAAAAATCACCCGAAATAGGATTTTTCATACAAAAATGCATTTCTTTAGTACCACCGACGGAGGCCAAAGGCCGAAACTACTACTCGGCTGGGAGCGGCTACTTAGTGCCGAGGTGCTGTGGCGTTCCAGTTGGCCATCGACCCATTAAAGTTTGAAAATCACGCACTTTAATAGAAAATTTTCACACGAAATAGGATTTTTCATACAAAAATGCATTTCTTTAGTACCACCGACGGAGGCCAAAGGCCAAAAAAATTGCTCATCTGTGAATGGCATCGTGTCACGTAGATATTCAGGTCCCTGAGAAAAATCAAACATTTTGAAATTTCCAATTGCCGGCCGAGCTATTGACGATTGATGAAGGCCAACTTTGTATGAACATTTTGTACTGAAAATCGATTTCCTTATAGAAGCCCTCCGCAAGTACTGCCTGCCGCAAATACCTACCGGGTGAACGACCCGAGTCATTATATATATATAAAGCTACAATGCGATATACTCACTGATCTAACATAATACGTTTTCTCGGAAATGGCAAGAGTTGGACGAAAATGATGTATGACAAAGTTGTAGGGAATGTACGATATACGGCCATCCTATGGAGCCGATTTTTGAATTTCGAACGCGTTCCACTACGCGAGGGTGCTAACTCTGTCGTTTACCGACCGATTTGGATGAAATTTTCACCCGGCCTTTTCTTCGACACGCCATTTTCGGTTCCGCCGACGGTCGTTCCAAATTCAAAATACCACCGGAGCTATAGCCCTCCGAAAATCGGCCTTTTTTCGACCTCTACGCAAAAAAGTCGGCAGCCAACTGGGCGCATGCCAGGGACCAGCCGTAAACGGCATCGTGTCGTCAAAGGACCCAGGTATATGAGAAAAATCCGACATTCTGACATTTCAAGATGGCGGCCGAGATATTGGCTTTCAAAGGTGTCAAATTTACTATGGAGAATTTCTACAAAAAATTTGTACTGAAAATCATCTTTTTCGTAGAAAATCTTAATTTTTTTGTACCATCGACAGAGGCTAAGCGCCAAAATGAGTACTTAGCTGAGAATGGCGTCACCACGCCGAGGTGCTGTGGCATTCCAGTTGGCCATCGACCCATTAAAGTTTGAAAATCACCCACTTTAATAGAAAATTTTCACCCAAAATAGTTATTTTCATACAAAAATGCATTTCTTTAGTACCACCGACGGAGGCCAAAGGCCGAAACTACTACTCGGCTGGGAGCGGCTACTTAGTGCCGAGGTGCTGTGGCATTCCAGTTGGCCATCGACCCATTAAAGTTTGAAAATCACCCACTTTAATAGAAAAATTTCACCCGAAATAGTTATTTTCATACAAAAATGCATTTCTTTAGTACCACCGTTGGAGGCCAAAGGCCAAAACTACTACTCGGCTGGGAGCGGCTACTTAGTGCTGAGGTGCTGTGGCATTCCAGTTGGCCATCGACTCATTAAAGTTTGAAAATCACGCACTATAATAGAAAAAAATCACCCGAAATAGGATTTTTCATACAAAAATGCATTTCTTTAGTACCACCGACGGAGGCCAAAGGCCGAAACTACTACTCGGCTGGGAGCGGCTACTTAGTGCCGAGGTGCTGTGGCGTTCCAGTTGGCCATCGACCCATTAAAGTTTGAAAATCACGCACTTTAATAGAAAATTTTCACACGAAATAGGATTTTTCATACAAAAATGCATTTCTTTAGTACCACCGACGGAGGCCAAAGGCCAAAAAAATTGCTCATCTGTGAATGGCATCGTGTCACGTAGATATTCAGGTCCCTGAGAAAAATCAAACATTTTGAAATTTCCAATTGCCGGCCGAGCTATTGACGATTGATGAAGGCCAACTTTGTATGAACATTTTGTACTGAAAATCGATTTCCTTATAGAAGCCCTCCGCAAGTACTGCCTGCCGCAAATACCTACCGGGTGAACGACCCGAGTCATTATATATATATAAAGCTACAATGCGATATACTCACTGATCTAACATAATACGTTTTCTCGGAAATGGCAAGAGTTGGACGAAAATGATGTATGACAAAGTTGTAGGGAATGTACGATATACGGCCATCCTATGGAGCCGATTTTTGAATTTCGAACGCGTTCCACTACGCGAGGGTGCTAACTCTGTCGTTTACCGACCGATTTGGATGAAATTTTCACCCGGCCTTTTCTTCGACACGCCATTTTCGGTTCCGCCGACGGTCGTTCCAAATTCAAAATACCACCGGAGCTATAGCCCTCCGAAAATCGGCCTTTTTTCGACCTCTACGCAAAAAAGTCGGCAGCCAACTGGGCGCATGCCAGGGACCAGCCGTAAACGGCATCGTGTCGTCAAAGGACCCAGGTATATGAGAAAAATCCGACATTCTGACATTTCAAGATGGCGGCCGAGATATTGGCTTTCAAAGGTGTCAAATTTACTATGGAGAATTTCTACAAAAAATTTGTACTGAAAATCATCTTTTTCGTAGAAAATCTTAATTTTTTTGTACCATCGACAGAGGCTAAGCGCCAAAATGAGTACTTAGCTGAGAATGGCGTCACCACGCCGAGGTGCTGTGGCATTCCAGTTGGCCATCGACCCATTAAAGTTTGAAAATCACCCACTTTAATAGAAAATTTTCACCCAAAATAGTTATTTTCATACAAAAATGCATTTCTTTAGTACCACCGACGGAGGCCAAAGGCCGAAACTACTACTCGGCTGGGAGCGGCTACTTAGTGCCGAGGTGCTGTGGCATTCCAGTTGGCCATCGACCCATTAAAGTTTGAAAATCACCCACTTTAATAGAAAAATTTCACCCGAAATAGTTATTTTCATACAAAAATGCATTTCTTTAGTACCACCGTTGGAGGCCAAAGGCCAAAACTACTACTCGGCTGGGAGCGGCTACTTAGTGCTGAGGTGCTGTGGCATTCCAGTTGGCCATCGACTCATTAAAGTTTGAAAATCACGCACTATAATAGAAAAAAATCACCCGAAATAGGATTTTTCATACAAAAATGCATTTCTTTAGTACCACCGACGGAGGCCAAAGGCCGAAACTACTACTCGGCTGGGAGCGGCTACTTAGTGCCGAGGTGCTGTGGCGTTCCAGTTGGCCATCGACCCATTAAAGTTTGAAAATCACGCACTTTAATAGAAAATTTTCACACGAAATAGGATTTTTCATACAAAAATGCATTTCTTTAGTACCACCGACGGAGGCCAAAGGCCAAAAAAATTGCTCATCTGTGAATGGCATCGTGTCACGTAGATATTCAGGTCCCTGAGAAAAATCAAACATTTTGAAATTTCCAATTGCCGGCCGAGCTATTGACGATTGATGAAGGCCAACTTTGTATGAACATTTTGTACTGAAAATCGATTTCCTTATAGAAGCCCTCCGCAAGTACTGCCTGCCGCAAATACCTACCGGGTGAACGACCCGAGTCATTATATATATATAAAGCTACAATGCGATATACTCACTGATCTAACATAATACGTTTTCTCGGAAATGGCAAGAGTTGGACGAAAATGATGTATGACAAAGTTGTAGGGAATGTACGATATACGGCCATCCTATGGAGCCGATTTTTGAATTTCGAACGCGTTCCACTACGCGAGGGTGCTAACTCTGTCGTTTACCGACCGATTTGGATGAAATTTTCACCCGGCCTTTTCTTCGACACGCCATTTTCGGTTCCGCCGACGGTCGTTCCAAATTCAAAATACCACCGGAGCTATAGCCCTCCGAAAATCGGCCTTTTTTCGACCTCTACGCAAAAAAGTCGGCAGCCAACTGGGCGCATGCCAGGGACCAGCCGTAAACGGCATCGTGTCGTCAAAGGACCCAGGTATATGAGAAAAATCCGACATTCTGACATTTCAAGATGGCGGCCGAGATATTGGCTTTCAAAGGTGTCAAATTTACTATGGAGAATTTCTACAAAAAATTTGTACTGAAAATCATCTTTTTCGTAGAAAATCTTAATTTTTTTGTACCATCGACAGAGGCTAAGCGCCAAAATGAGTACTTAGCTGAGAATGGCGTCACCACGCCGAGGTGCTGTGGCATTCCAGTTGGCCATCGACCCATTAAAGTTTGAAAATCACCCACTTTAATAGAAAATTTTCACCCAAAATAGTTATTTTCATACAAAAATGCATTTCTTTAGTACCACCGACGGAGGCCAAAGGCCGAAACTACTACTCGGCTGGGAGCGGCTACTTAGTGCCGAGGTGCTGTGGCATTCCAGTTGGCCATCGACCCATTAAAGTTTGAAAATCACCCACTTTAATAGAAAAATTTCACCCGAAATAGTTATTTTCATACAAAAATGCATTTCTTTAGTACCACCGTTGGAGGCCAAAGGCCAAAACTACTACTCGGCTGGGAGCGGCTACTTAGTGCTGAGGTGCTGTGGCATTCCAGTTGGCCATCGACTCATTAAAGTTTGAAAATCACGCACTATAATAGAAAAAAATCACCCGAAATAGGATTTTTCATACAAAAATGCATTTCTTTAGTACCACCGACGGAGGCCAAAGGCCGAAACTACTACTCGGCTGGGAGCGGCTACTTAGTGCCGAGGTGCTGTGGCGTTCCAGTTGGCCATCGACCCATTAAAGTTTGAAAATCACGCACTTTAATAGAAAATTTTCACACGAAATAGGATTTTTCATACAAAAATGCATTTCTTTAGTACCACCGACGGAGGCCAAAGGCCAAAAAAATTGCTCATCTGTGAATGGCATCGTGTCACGTAGATATTCAGGTCCCTGAGAAAAATCAAACATTTTGAAATTTCCAATTGCCGGCCGAGCTATTGACGATTGATGAAGGCCAACTTTGTATGAACATTTTGTACTGAAAATCGATTTCCTTATAGAAGCCCTCCGCAAGTACTGCCTGCCGCAAATACCTACCGGGTGAACGACCCGAGTCATTATATATATATAAAGCTACAATGCGATATACTCACTGATCTAACATAATACGTTTTCTCGGAAATGGCAAGAGTTGGACGAAAATGATGTATGACAAAGTTGTAGGGAATGTACGATATACGGCCATCCTATGGAGCCGATTTTTGAATTTCGAACGCGTTCCACTACGCGAGGGTGCTAACTCTGTCGTTTACCGACCGATTTGGATGAAATTTTCACCCGGCCTTTTCTTCGACACGCCATTTTCGGTTCCGCCGACGGTCGTTCCAAATTCAAAATACCACCGGAGCTATAGCCCTCCGAAAATCGGCCTTTTTTCGACCTCTACGCAAAAAAGTCGGCAGCCAACTGGGCGCATGCCAGGGACCAGCCGTAAACGGCATCGTGTCGTCAAAGGACCCAGGTATATGAGAAAAATCCGACATTCTGACATTTCAAGATGGCGGCCGAGATATTGGCTTTCAAAGGTGTCAAATTTACTATGGAGAATTTCTACAAAAAATTTGTACTGAAAATCATCTTTTTCGTAGAAAATCTTAATTTTTTTGTACCATCGACAGAGGCTAAGCGCCAAAATGAGTACTTAGCTGAGAATGGCGTCACCACGCCGAGGTGCTGTGGCATTCCAGTTGGCCATCGACCCATTAAAGTTTGAAAATCACCCACTTTAATAGAAAATTTTCACCCAAAATAGTTATTTTCATACAAAAATGCATTTCTTTAGTACCACCGACGGAGGCCAAAGGCCGAAACTACTACTCGGCTGGGAGCGGCTACTTAGTGCCGAGGTGCTGTGGCATTCCAGTTGGCCATCGACCCATTAAAGTTTGAAAATCACCCACTTTAATAGAAAAATTTCACCCGAAATAGTTATTTTCATACAAAAATGCATTTCTTTAGTACCACCGTTGGAGGCCAAAGGCCAAAACTACTACTCGGCTGGGAGCGGCTACTTAGTGCTGAGGTGCTGTGGCATTCCAGTTGGCCATCGACTCATTAAAGTTTGAAAATCACGCACTATAATAGAAAAAAATCACCCGAAATAGGATTTTTCATACAAAAATGCATTTCTTTAGTACCACCGACGGAGGCCAAAGGCCGAAACTACTACTCGGCTGGGAGCGGCTACTTAGTGCCGAGGTGCTGTGGCGTTCCAGTTGGCCATCGACCCATTAAAGTTTGAAAATCACGCACTTTAATAGAAAATTTTCACACGAAATAGGATTTTTCATACAAAAATGCATTTCTTTAGTACCACCGACGGAGGCCAAAGGCCAAAAAAATTGCTCATCTGTGAATGGCATCGTGTCACGTAGATATTCAGGTCCCTGAGAAAAATCAAACATTTTGAAATTTCCAATTGCCGGCCGAGCTATTGACGATTGATGAAGGCCAACTTTGTATGAACATTTTGTACTGAAAATCGATTTCCTTATAGAAGCCCTCCGCAAGTACTGCCTGCCGCAAATACCTACCGGGTGAACGACCCGAGTCATTATATATATATAAAGCTACAATGCGATATACTCACTGATCTAACATAATACGTTTTCTCGGAAATGGCAAGAGTTGGACGAAAATGATGTATGACAAAGTTGTAGGGAATGTACGATATACGGCCATCCTATGGAGCCGATTTTTGAATTTCGAACGCGTTCCACTACGCGAGGGTGCTAACTCTGTCGTTTACCGACCGATTTGGATGAAATTTTCACCCGGCCTTTTCTTCGACACGCCATTTTCGGTTCCGCCGACGGTCGTTCCAAATTCAAAATACCACCGGAGCTATAGCCCTCCGAAAATCGGCCTTTTTTCGACCTCTACGCAAAAAAGTCGGCAGCCAACTGGGCGCATGCCAGGGACCAGCCGTAAACGGCATCGTGTCGTCAAAGGACCCAGGTATATGAGAAAAATCCGACATTCTGACATTTCAAGATGGCGGCCGAGATATTGGCTTTCAAAGGTGTCAAATTTACTATGGAGAATTTCTACAAAAAATTTGTACTGAAAATCATCTTTTTCGTAGAAAATCTTAATTTTTTTGTACCATCGACAGAGGCTAAGCGCCAAAATGAGTACTTAGCTGAGAATGGCGTCACCACGCCGAGGTGCTGTGGCATTCCAGTTGGCCATCGACCCATTAAAGTTTGAAAATCACCCACTTTAATAGAAAATTTTCACCCAAAATAGTTATTTTCATACAAAAATGCATTTCTTTAGTACCACCGACGGAGGCCAAAGGCCGAAACTACTACTCGGCTGGGAGCGGCTACTTAGTGCCGAGGTGCTGTGGCATTCCAGTTGGCCATCGACCCATTAAAGTTTGAAAATCACCCACTTTAATAGAAAAATTTCACCCGAAATAGTTATTTTCATACAAAAATGCATTTCTTTAGTACCACCGTTGGAGGCCAAAGGCCAAAACTACTACTCGGCTGGGAGCGGCTACTTAGTGCTGAGGTGCTGTGGCATTCCAGTTGGCCATCGACTCATTAAAGTTTGAAAATCACGCACTATAATAGAAAAAAATCACCCGAAATAGGATTTTTCATACAAAAATGCATTTCTTTAGTACCACCGACGGAGGCCAAAGGCCGAAACTACTACTCGGCTGGGAGCGGCTACTTAGTGCCGAGGTGCTGTGGCGTTCCAGTTGGCCATCGACCCATTAAAGTTTGAAAATCACGCACTTTAATAGAAAATTTTCACACGAAATAGGATTTTTCATACAAAAATGCATTTCTTTAGTACCACCGACGGAGGCCAAAGGCCAAAAAAATTGCTCATCTGTGAATGGCATCGTGTCACGTAGATATTCAGGTCCCTGAGAAAAATCAAACATTTTGAAATTTCCAATTGCCGGCCGAGCTATTGACGATTGATGAAGGCCAACTTTGTATGAACATTTTGTACTGAAAATCGATTTCCTTATAGAAGCCCTCCGCAAGTACTGCCTGCCGCAAATACCTACCGGGTGAACGACCCGAGTCATTATATATATATAAAGCTACAATGCGATATACTCACTGATCTAACATAATACGTTTTCTCGGAAATGGCAAGAGTTGGACGAAAATGATGTATGACAAAGTTGTAGGGAATGTACGATATACGGCCATCCTATGGAGCCGATTTTTGAATTTCGAACGCGTTCCACTACGCGAGGGTGCTAACTCTGTCGTTTACCGACCGATTTGGATGAAATTTTCACCCGGCCTTTTCTTCGACACGCCATTTTCGGTTCCGCCGACGGTCGTTCCAAATTCAAAATACCACCGGAGCTATAGCCCTCCGAAAATCGGCCTTTTTTCGACCTCTACGCAAAAAAGTCGGCAGCCAACTGGGCGCATGCCAGGGACCAGCCGTAAACGGCATCGTGTCGTCAAAGGACCCAGGTATATGAGAAAAATCCGACATTCTGACATTTCAAGATGGCGGCCGAGATATTGGCTTTCAAAGGTGTCAAATTTACTATGGAGAATTTCTACAAAAAATTTGTACTGAAAATCATCTTTTTCGTAGAAAATCTTAATTTTTTTGTACCATCGACAGAGGCTAAGCGCCAAAATGAGTACTTAGCTGAGAATGGCGTCACCACGCCGAGGTGCTGTGGCATTCCAGTTGGCCATCGACCCATTAAAGTTTGAAAATCACCCACTTTAATAGAAAATTTTCACCCAAAATAGTTATTTTCATACAAAAATGCATTTCTTTAGTACCACCGACGGAGGCCAAAGGCCGAAACTACTACTCGGCTGGGAGCGGCTACTTAGTGCCGAGGTGCTGTGGCATTCCAGTTGGCCATCGACCCATTAAAGTTTGAAAATCACCCACTTTAATAGAAAAATTTCACCCGAAATAGTTATTTTCATACAAAAATGCATTTCTTTAGTACCACCGTTGGAGGCCAAAGGCCAAAACTACTACTCGGCTGGGAGCGGCTACTTAGTGCTGAGGTGCTGTGGCATTCCAGTTGGCCATCGACTCATTAAAGTTTGAAAATCACGCACTATAATAGAAAAAAATCACCCGAAATAGGATTTTTCATACAAAAATGCATTTCTTTAGTACCACCGACGGAGGCCAAAGGCCGAAACTACTACTCGGCTGGGAGCGGCTACTTAGTGCCGAGGTGCTGTGGCGTTCCAGTTGGCCATCGACCCATTAAAGTTTGAAAATCACGCACTTTAATAGAAAATTTTCACACGAAATAGGATTTTTCATACAAAAATGCATTTCTTTAGTACCACCGACGGAGGCCAAAGGCCAAAAAAATTGCTCATCTGTGAATGGCATCGTGTCACGTAGATATTCAGGTCCCTGAGAAAAATCAAACATTTTGAAATTTCCAATTGCCGGCCGAGCTATTGACGATTGATGAAGGCCAACTTTGTATGAACATTTTGTACTGAAAATCGATTTCCTTATAGAAGCCCTCCGCAAGTACTGCCTGCCGCAAATACCTACCGGGTGAACGACCCGAGTCATTATATATATATAAAGCTACAATGCGATATACTCACTGATCTAACATAATACGTTTTCTCGGAAATGGCAAGAGTTGGACGAAAATGATGTATGACAAAGTTGTAGGGAATGTACGATATACGGCCATCCTATGGAGCCGATTTTTGAATTTCGAACGCGTTCCACTACGCGAGGGTGCTAACTCTGTCGTTTACCGACCGATTTGGATGAAATTTTCACCCGGCCTTTTCTTCGACACGCCATTTTCGGTTATAATTCTAAGTCTCGTTTTTGCCGGTTCGAAGGACCAACTTCAAAAAAAATTATTAACTCAAACCCTAATGCGGCCAATATAATTAATTACTGAAATGTTTAAAAAAACGCTTCTTAATGATTTAATTAAATGTTCAAGTGACTTTTTGAGTGGTTGAAAACAATATGCAATAATGAAACAATTCACGGAACGCAGCAGAATTAGTATTAACTGTTAAGGCCCCAGTACACTTTGGCCCATCCTGGCCCACTCTTGTCATGGCCATTGTGTACAGTGCAGGCAATGGTGTGTAGTGGTGGACACTAATTTGTCCATCGTGGCGCGCAATCGGAAAGTTGTCGGTTTTTTGGACACACTTCAAAGGAATCGTGGCGTAGCGTGACCCGTCCGTGTTCACAGTGTCCTATTGTTTAGTTCGTCACTGACCGCTGCGCTTACAGGGATGATCATTGGTCATAGAGTACTTTTTTGTTGCGATGATTTTTTGTAAAAATACTTGAGTTTTATATCGCTTAAAATATCCTTATGCCACAATGAAGATAAATCAAAAGACCTTCAAGTTTATTGATTTATCTGAACCCGTAATTTTGCACATTTTGCGGCATTTTTTTTAATAACTTGGTGGTGTACATACTTATGTAACACTTGTAAATAAATAAAATAAAATAAGTAAACAAAATAAATTTCTGGCCATTGTGTACTGGGGCCTTTACTTGAGTTGTTGATACTGATTTTTTTATTTTCAGCCGACTTTTAAAAAGAAAGAAGTTCTCAGTTTGCTATTGTCTTCTTGTTTTTGTGTTTAAATATTTTTTTTTTATATGATTTTAATGTTTACTAGAAGAGATGTGGTCTACAGGTGGTCCCATAATCACTAATTCAGGGTCTGATAATGAGTTTGAAATCGAGGGAACTCTTTTGTGGTTGAGAGCCTGAAGTGATTTGTTTATTTGATATAGTGACATGTTCATTTGCTTTCGGAGTACACAATTTTGCGGAGCCGTAATGATAGTCACAAAACATTTAAAAAATATATTTTAAACGAATAAAAATCTGATTGTAGTTGAGAATGTTTTTGTTTTTATATTTTTCAAGTCGGTTTCCATTGTTAAAGACAAATATTTTTTCTATATCCGTATCCGTTCTGACGGGATCGAATAGCAGCAGTGTTGCCAAATTAGGCAATTTTTCTGTATTTAAGTTATCTCAAAAGCTTAAATGACAAATATTGAAACCTGCTCATCCATTTTTCGGTGACATTCGGGCAATTATCACGTCCTTAGATTTGAAAGATTATTTACTAAGTATTGAACTCTACGGTTTTGATAAGTAATAAAAAACGTCGATGGTCTTTTAATTTACATGAAAAGGTATTTTTATATTTTTTAGACGGAATGAGCAAAAAATGGTCAAGTACGACTTGGACTTAGAATGTTATTTAAACTAAAATACTTTTTAAGATTTTTTCTTAATAATTAAATTTTTTTTACGTTACATAGCACATTTGTACCTATATTAGTATTTTTGTACTCGAGTAATTCGTCTTGAAATAATTTATTATTTTTGTTCAAGACAAAGCTGTATTTATTGTGGTACTAACCTTATTTAAAGTTACAGACGACAGCTGATCAATCTTAGCATTACTGTTAAATAGTTGTTTTTAAGTTATTGATGTGATGAGTGTGCTCATATTTTAAAAGTGAACGCGCTTTTGAGCGAATCTTATATGATTGAAATAAATATAGTGTCACCTTTCACATTCAATACTATCACCTTCAGCACCTTTTGGTGTCTTCAAATTACTAAAGCATAATTTAAAAAAATAATTTGTTTTTTGAGTTGATAGATATATAGCTAAATCGTAGTACAGCATATTTTATTAGTTTGGTTTTTCGTAAATGTTATGAAAATATTTGAAACAAAAAAAATACCATATTGTTTTATGCGGCTCAAGTATATTCATCTACTACAGATATATTTTACGGTGATTCTGGCAACACAATCTGGCGACGCTAAATCCCGCCAATATTTGATTGAAAGCGTCATTTTTTCTTCTTCCTTTCGTACATTGTGCGTGGCGGAATTACGTTTTGAAGTGAAAAGAAGCTTGTTTGTGTGATTTGATTACAGAGTAAGTAAACTGCTGATTTACCTATCTACCTAATGCATTTTCGTCAAAAGTTGTTACCTACTGAATTTCTTATAGTAGGTATCTACTTACTAAGAAATTAGGTTAACTTTACTGTACATTTATTATGATTTCGTGATACTTAACGAGATAGGAAACCGTCAAAATTTGGTGTGCATAATACATAGATAGAAATAATCCAAGCCATATTCAAGTAGGTACTGTTCATAATTAGATAACTTATATGTCCTAAACGATGATGGTCAGGCACTTATGCATATCTTAGCGTCTTAGTCGGTGATTTTGTTTCCTATCAACTTTATCCACAAACAGTTCTTTATTACGTTAACATCACTAATCTTCGACACTAGGCATATAGGGTACCTAGATACCTACGCACCCTTTCATAGCAGCATTTAAATTTAACACACCGCAATTAATCACGGTGAGTTCTGACGAGTTGTTTGTTACGTACTAGGTAGGTAGGTAGGTAGGTACCTATATATAGCTACACGATATATATAGCTACACGAAAATTCATTTCAGTTGAAGTAAAGTTCTACTTAGAGTCTGACTAGAACTATCTTTTTCTTCTATGTTTAACAAAAGTTCATCATTAATTGGATGGTCAGGTTTAATCTATACAAATGTGCAAGTTATGGGTAATTAGCTTTAACACCAAAGTGAAGTAAAGGATTATTAATAAGTAAGTACCTAATGAATAGCTGTGTAAGTTCTGTTAACATCACACACAGTGTATAGCAAGTCATTACTTGTCAGCAAACTGAAAATAAAAAAAAAATCTGTAACTAAATGAGTAATTATGTATGTACTTAATGAATATAAGAGCTACTTTATACCATGCTTCAATGTGCTCTTTGCATTAGCAAAATGTTTGCAGTAAGTAAATGCATTATAATATTTATTTTATTTTACCAGTCCTAGGCCCCTGTAGTGGAGTATGCCTTAACCAGCGGTAGGGATACCTATACAAGGATTGATGTTGATGTTATCTGATTAGGTTTCCTTACTTATTTATTATTAATTACTATTATTAATAATATAAAGTCTATTAATGATTGTTTACAGGGCACAAGCCAAAATGGTGTGTATGTCCACTCTAGATTGAAAATTTCAACCACTGAATAAGATGAACATATCAGGCATTCAGGCAAGAGTATTGCTACTATAAATTTTACAAATGTGTAACATAATTAAAAATATTACTGCGGTCATGTTATAGTTCAAATTTACAGCCACTTCTACGAATATGGGGCAAGCATTCTACTGACCAAACTATCATAATTATTTATCAAGCATACAAAGCTGTGATATACATACCATTGGAATGCCTCCCGTAATAATAAAAATAGCATTGATAGTAGACAAATCTAATCAGAGTTAAATTGGTAAAGTTTAAATGTTCACCGTCTCATAAATAACAAATAGGTAGCTATTTGTTCTGACCAATGAAATGATTTCTTTTCAGAAATTGTCAGTAATTTCAGTTTTTTATCTATGCACATAATGCTTTATATCAAATTACAACTTTAAGTATATACCTATATTCAATATTAAATACCGTTTTTAATGATGATGAGACCTTAAGTTTTGCAATGTTGCCTTTATTATTACTATTTACTTATTCCAAGAACATGATCTTTTTTAACAGACATTGATTAATAAATTCAAATTAATTTATTTGTGGATCATAGGTAATTATTTTACATAATTGGTGGACAGTCTTAAATTACAGATCACTATGGTCCTACCAGTACATAGGCATACAAATATAATAAAGTTATTAAGAGGGTAAACAAGTTACAATGTGTCATTTAGAAAGTCTTCAATCCTATTTAGAGGCTAAAAATTTCACCCATGCCGGGATTTGATCCCGCAACCTCTGGCTATCCGTGCCAGCGCTCTACCAATTGAGCCAATGGGCGACTCACCGGCATCAGTGTAATTTCGAACCTCTTTACACTATTCTCTGTATTACGTACAGGCAGCGACATCTGGCTTAAGCAAATTGCATCACTTACAGCCCCGACTAACTACTTTGCAGTTAGGTTTTACATCGGAACGATATCACTGTACCCACATTATTTATATTTTTAATGCACTGACCCGTGCTAAGGACAAATTTAAAAAACCTATTTAGAGGCTAAAAATTTTTCACCCATGCCGGGATTCGATCCCGCAACCTCTGGCTATCCGTGCCAGCGCTCTATCAATTGAGCCAATGGGCGACTCACCGGCATCAGTGAAATTTCGAACCTCTTTACACTATTCAGTCCTTAGCACGGCACAGTGCATTAAAAATAAAAAGCATTACAGTCCTTAGCACGGGTCAGTGCATTAAAAATAAAAATAGTAAAGTAAAGATTTAGTTCTTTGTACAGTGTTGGTATCTTGTTAAAGATTATAGGCGCCATGCACAAAATACTTTTTCGCATGATAGTAGTTTTAGCTGGATAGTCTGGCTGTCACATTAACAATGATTGAATAGGTAGGTTTATAAATTTGTCCTGGTCTTTTAATGGCGAACATACTAGACTAGACCGTAGTAACTATTATCTAATCTGTGGTAAAAGTAAGCCACTCTGTAGTACTCATTTTCATTTTATATGTAGGCGTGCCATAAATGAATAAACACTAAATAAATACCTTTGATGTGTAAGTGTATATAATTATATTATTTCTTACACATGATTCTAATTGGTTAAGAATGATAACTCTTTCACGCTGTAAAATAAAATATTAAGTAATAAAAATCAGTTTCAATCACCATACTGATTACATCCTGGTGAGATTTGATTAGGTGTTATTTGACTTGCGATCCCATAGACGAAATGTCAAATGTTATTGAGTACCACATTATGTACCTACTCAACTTTTTCTTTTATGGAACCTATATTATGTATGTCCCACTGCAGGGCACAGGCCTTCTTTCAGGAAGAGAGAATACTATGAGCTTAATTACCATGCGTAAGCACCGCGGACTCGAATCCCGGCATGTACCAATGACTTTGTTTTCTAAGTTATGTTCATTTGTAAATTTATAGTAGCAAAATACCACTCTCTTACTAGAAGGAAAATATCTTGAGAAAACCTTGAAATGGCCATACTAATCTTTTATATTCTCATTTTTATATTTTTACGGGTTCGATTCTCAGTATGGGCATGTAGGTACTAAGGACTTTTTTTCTAAAATATGTACATTTGTAAAGTTATTGTAACAATGCCATTCTCTAACATCAGTGAAGCAAAACATCGTGAGGAAAGTTGAGTATTCAAAAATTTAATATATATTTTTTAAATCAATGAACGTACCTATAGCTAACATTCGGTACCCATTTATAACTATAGCATTATACTTAACATAGTCACGGGTATCACGGGTGACGAGCTTATTAAGTTCGCGGCCATTTCAACGCTGCATAAACGTACCCGAGGTCTCTTATGGTTTTGGTATTAATTATTATTTTAACTGTTCTTTTTGTTTACCTACCTACTTGTTTTATTTGTCTTCAATCACTTACTGCATTAAAAAGAATATTTTCATAATTGAGTTTATAAGGCCAAGCTTTAAGGTCCAATTTTAAAATTGCTAAATTTTCACTCGGCTACACAATAAGATAAATGTAGGATAGCCTGCGCTTCAAATTCATACTACCGCCCGTTAAGACAGAGTTGGGGTAAAACCCAACGACGCTGTAGGATGAATCTGAAATGCAAGATTTAAAGAATTTGAACATTTTACATAGCACTTAACCTCACATTTTGCATCGATTAGTAAGTACACTCATTAGATTTAGATTGCCGCCCGTTAAAACAGGGTTGGGTAAAATCCAGCGAAGCGGTAAGATAAATCTCTGGTGTCATGTATTAAAAAAATTTACATGTAATATTTTTACTCAAGCTAACATTTTACATTTGTATGTATACTCATGAAGTAGGGTAGCGACATAGGCCCCTTCCGCATGCTGCGAAGCAACTATTCGCTCCATTCCTTGGCAATTGTCACCCATTATAACTCTTTCAATGTCTTTTGAATAGACTGTATGATTTGTATCATACAAACAAGGTTCACAGCGAATTTAATTCCACGAATAGGTGTGGCTAATGCTAGGCCTATGCTGAGATGCAGGCGAAGCACAGTACAGCCCAGTGCAGAGCAGCGCAGATTTCGTTCGAGGGGGGATCAGATACATATATTATAGCTCAGATACATATTTGTAATATAATTATAAAAAAAACTTCGATTCTCTTTTGTTTTTTCTGAATGTAGTCATTTGTT
Source organism: Yponomeuta sedellus (assembly GCA_934045075.1). NCBI lineage: Eukaryota > Metazoa > Arthropoda > Insecta > Lepidoptera > Yponomeutidae > Yponomeuta > Yponomeuta sedellus. The sequence goes on along the minus strand of OW203741.1, from coordinate 8,955,227 downwards.
TACTTTGTGTCGAAAATGGATAAAAAAGAAGTGCGAGCCGTTCATTGCGATTTGGAAGCAACATTAGGAGACTCTGCTCTACCGTATTCCACTGTCGCAAGGTGGGCTTCTCAATTTCGAGTAGGGAGAACAAACATCATTGCGGCCGTCCATCGACGTCAGTCACCCAAGAAAATGTTGCGAAAGTCGAGAACATTGTATTGAGCGATAGAAGAGTTACCATCCGATACTTAATTCAAGAAACAGGCATTTCATATGGAAGTATTCAATCCATATTCTATCTTTGAATATAAGAAAAGTCTCCGCAATATGGGTGCCGAGAATGTTAACCGAAAGTCAGAACAAAAATCGACTTTACATTACGAAGATATTATTGTAGAAAAATAAATCCGTCAGTTATAATTTACTATTCCGCAATCTCTTTCTGAATACGAATGAATCCGATTTGAAATCATTAATGATTAACTTACAATTAAAAATAAACAAATGCTTAAAAAAATTAAAAAAAATATTCCTCTAAAAACTCAACAGCACTCCCCAACTCCCCAGCCGAGGTTCGTACCCGGGACCTCTTGCGTGGCAGGCAGATGCACTACCGCTGCGCCACAGAGGTCTTCAATAATCTCCAATCACTCCTCTTTACCACATATGTTATTTTAAGAATGTAAGACCGATAATACTATATGTCCACAGCGCATACTTTAGCTAAGTTGTGAAGTAAGCACGAGCCACGAAGGATCCCGCCGCGGCGAGGCCGAAGGCCGAGCTTCGTCCAGGCCGAGGCCGAAGGCCGAGACCATACATGTTCCCACGCAACAATTCACTACAATAAGTGTCTAGCGAGGCCCTAGGCCGAGCGCCGCGGAGAGCGCAGCTCGGAGCGGCTGGGGGTTGGCGCGCGTAAGCGCGCAGGGGGCTCGCCCCCTAGTTATATATATATAAAGCTACAATGCGATATACTCACTGATCTAACATCCATACGTTTTCTCGGAAATGGCAAGAGTTGGACGAAAATGATGTATGAGAAAGTTGTAGGGAATGTACGATATACAGCCATCCTATGGAGCCGATTTTTGAATTTCGAACGCGTTCCACTACGCGAGGGTGCTAACTCTGTCGTTTACCGACCGATTTGGATGAAATTTTCACCCGGCCTTTTCTTCGACACGCCATTTTCGGTTCCGCCGACGGTCGTTCCAAATTCAAAATACCACCGGAGATATAGCCCTCCGAAAATCGGCCTTTTTTCGACCTCTACGCAAAAAAGTTGGCAGCCAACTGGGCGCATGCCAGGGACCAGCGGTAAACGGCATCGTGTCGTCAAAGGACCCAGGTATATGAGAAAAATCCGACATTCTGACATTTCAAGATGGCGACTGAGATATTGGCTTTCAAATGTGTCAAATTTACTATGGAGAATTTCTACAAAAAATTTGTACTGAAAATCATCTTTTTCGTAGAAAATCGTAATTTTTTTGTACCATCGATAGAGGCTAAGCGCCGAAATGAGTACTTGGCTGGGAATGGCGTCACCACGCCGAGGTGCTGTGGCATTCCAGTTGGCCATCGACCCATTAAAGTTTGAAAATCACGCACTTTAATAGAAAATTTTCACCCGAAATAGGATTTAGTACCACCGACGGAGGCCAAAGGCCGAAACTACTACTCGGCTGGGAGCGGCTACTTAGTGCCGAGGTGCTGTGGCATTCCAGTTGGCCATCGACTCATCAAAGTTTGAAAATCACCCACTTTAATAGAAAATTTTCACCCGAAATAGGATTTTTCATACAAAAATGCATTTCTTTAGTACCACCGACGGAGGCCAAAGGTCAAAAAAATTGCTCATCTGTGAATGGCATCGTGTCACGTAGATATTCAGGTCCCTGAGAAAAATCAAACATTTTGAAATTTCTAATTGCCGGCCGAGTTATTGATGATTGATGAAGGCCAACTTTGTATGAACATTTTGTACTGAAAATCGATTTCCCATAGAAGCCCTCCGCAAGTACTGCCTGCCGCAAATACCTACCGGGTGAACGACCCGAGTCATTATATATATATATATTATATTATATATATATAAAGCTGCAATCCGGTATACTCACTGATCTATTCATCCATACGTTTTCTCCGAAACGGTAAGATTTGGACGAAAATGATGTATGAGAAAGTTGTAGGAAATGTATGAATTACAGCCATCCTATGAAGCCGATTTTTGAATTTCGAACGCGTTCCACTACGCAAAGGTGCTAACTCTGTAGTTTACCGGCCGATTTGGATGAAATTTTGATAAAATGGTGATATAGTGATCCGATTGAAAAAAAAAATTTTGGTTGTTCGAAATTCAAAATGGCGGCGCAGATATAGCCGACCGAAAAATCGACCTTTGCGCAAAAAAGTCGGCAGCCAACTGGGCATATGCTGGAGATATGCCGTAAGCGGCATCGCGTTGCCAAAGGACCCAGGTATATGAGAAAAATCCGACATCTTGGAATTTCAAGATGGCGGCCGAGATATTGATGATTGAAAATGACAAATTTTTGTATGGAGATTTAGTACTAAAATTGACTTTTCAATAGAGAAATGAGACAAACTTGCGAGGCCGGAGGCCGAGCTTCGCGAAGCGGGCAGAAAAAGTTCTGCCGCGGCGAGGCCGAAGGCCGAGCTCCGTTTAGGCCGAGGCCGAAGGCCGAGACCATTCAAATTGCGGCGCAAAAGTACCAGCGCAAGAGCAAAAAGGGACAAACTTGCGAGGCCGGAGGCCGAGCTCCGCGGAGCGGGCACGAGAAATCCCGCCGCGGCGAGGCCGAAGGCCGAGCTCCGTCCAGGCCGAGGCCGAAGGCCGAGACCATACATGTTCCCATGCAACAATTCCCTACAATAAGTGTCTAGCGAGGCCCTAGGCCGAGCGCCGCGGAGAGCGCAGCTCGGAGCGGCTGGGGGTTGGCGCGCGTAAGCGCGCAGGGGGCTCGCCCCCTAGTTATATATATATAAAGCTACAATGCGATATACTCACTGATCTAACATCCATACGTTTTCTCGGAAATGGCAAGAGTTGGACGAAAATGATGTATGAGAAAGTTGTAGGGAATGTACGATATACAGCCATCCTATGGAGCCGATTTTTGAATTTCGAACGCGTTCCACTACGCGAGGGTGCTAACTCTGTCGTTTACCGACCGATTTGGATGAAATTTTCACCCGGCCTTTTCTTCGACACGCCATTTTCGGTTCCGCCGACGGTCGTTCCAAATTCAAAATACCACCGGAGATATAGCCCTCCGAAAATCGGCCTTTTTTCGACCTCTACGCAAAAAAGTTGGCAGCCAACTGGGCGCATGCCAGGGACCAGCGGTAAACGGCATCGTGTCGTCAAAGGACCCAGGTATATGAGAAAAATCCGACATTCTGACATTTCAAGATGGCGACTGAGATATTGGCTTTCAAATGTGTCAAATTTACTATGGAGAATTTCTACAAAAAATTTGTACTGAAAATCATCTTTTTCGTAGAAAATCGTAATTTTTTTGTACCATCGATAGAGGCTAAGCGCCGAAATGAGTACTTGGCTGGGAATGGCGTCACCACGCCGAGGTGCTGTGGCATTCCAGTTGGCCATCGACCCATTAAAGTTTGAAAATCACGCACTTTAATAGAAAATTTTCACCCGAAATAGGATTTAGTACCACCGACGGAGGCCAAAGGCCGAAACTACTACTCGGCTGGGAGCGGCTACTTAGTGCCGAGGTGCTGTGGCATTCCAGTTGGCCATCGACTCATCAAAGTTTGAAAATCACCCACTTTAATAGAAAATTTTCACCCGAAATAGGATTTTTCATACAAAAATTCATTTCTTTAGTACCACCGACGGAGGCCAAAGGTCAAAAAAATTGCTCATCTGTGAATGGCATCGTGTCACGTAGATATTCAGGTCCCTGAGAAAAATCAAACATTTTGAAATTTCTAATTGCCGGCCGAGTTATTGATGATTGATGAAGGCCAACTTTGTATGAACATTTTGTACTGAAAATCGATTTCCCATAGAAGCCCTCCGCAAGTACTGCCTGCCGCAAATACCTACCGGGTGAACGACCCGAGTCATTATATATATATAAAGCTACAATGCGATATACTCACTGATCTAACATCCATACGTTTTCTCGGAAATGGCAAGAGTTGGACGAAAATGATGTATGAGAAAGTTGTAGGGAATGTACGATATACAGCCATCCTATGGAGCCGATTTTTGAATTTCGAACGCGTTCCACTACGCGAGGGTGCTAACTCTGTCGTTTACCGACCGATTTGGATGAAATTTTCACCCGGCCTTTTCTTCGACACGCCATTTTCGGTTCCGCCGACGGTCGTTCCAAATTCAAAATACCACCGGAGATATAGCCCTCCGAAAATCGGCCTTTTTTCGACCTCTACGCAAAAAAGTTGGCAGCCAACTGGGCGCATGCCAGGGACCAGCGGTAAACGGCATCGTGTCGTCAAAGGACCCAGGTATATGAGAAAAATCCGACATTCTGACATTTCAAGATGGCGACTGAGATATTGGCTTTCAAATGTGTCAAATTTACTATGGAGAATTTCTACAAAAAATTTGTACTGAAAATCATCTTTTTCGTAGAAAATCGTAATTTTTTTGTACCATCGATAGAGGCTAAGCGCCGAAATGAGTACTTGGCTGGGAATGGCGTCACCACGCCGAGGTGCTGTGGCATTCCAGTTGGCCATCGACCCATTAAAGTTTGAAAATCACGCACTTTAATAGAAAATTTTCACCCGAAATAGGATTTAGTACCACCGACGGAGGCCAAAGGCCGAAACTACTACTCGGCTGGGAGCGGCTACTTAGTGCCGAGGTGCTGTGGCATTCCAGTTGGCCATCGACTCATCAAAGTTTGAAAATCACCCACTTTAATAGAAAATTTTCACCCGAAATAGGATTTTTCATACAAAAATGCATTTCTTTAGTACCACCGACGGAGGCCAAAGGTCAAAAAAATTGCTCATCTGTGAATGGCATCGTGTCACGTAGATATTCAGGTCCCTGAGAAAAATCAAACATTTTGAAATTTCTAATTGCCGGCCGAGTTATTGATGATTGATGAAGGCCAACTTTGTATGAACATTTTGTACTGAAAATCGATTTCCCATAGAAGCCCTCCGCAAGTACTGCCTGCCGCAAATACCTACCGGGTGAACGACCCGAGTCATTATATATATATAAAGCTACAATGCGATATACTCACTGATCTAACATCCATACGTTTTCTCGGAAATGGCAAGAGTTGGACGAAAATGATGTATGAGAAAGTTGTAGGGAATGTACGATATACAGCCATCCTATGGAGCCGATTTTTGAATTTCGAACGCGTTCCACTACGCGAGGGTGCTAACTCTGTCGTTTACCGACCGATTTGGATGAAATTTTCACCCGGCCTTTTCTTCGACACGCCATTTTCGGTTCCGCCGACGGTCGTTCCAAATTCAAAATACCACCGGAGATATAGCCCTCCGAAAATCGGCCTTTTTTCGACCTCTACGCAAAAAAGTTGGCAGCCAACTGGGCGCATGCCAGGGACCAGCGGTAAACGGCATCGTGTCGTCAAAGGACCCAGGTATATGAGAAAAATCCGACATTCTGACATTTCAAGATGGCGACTGAGATATTGGCTTTCAAATGTGTCAAATTTACTATGGAGAATTTCTACAAAAAATTTGTACTGAAAATCATCTTTTTCGTAGAAAATCGTAATTTTTTTGTACCATCGATAGAGGCTAAGCGCCGAAATGAGTACTTGGCTGGGAATGGCGTCACCACGCCGAGGTGCTGTGGCATTCCAGTTGGCCATCGACCCATTAAAGTTTGAAAATCACGCACTTTAATAGAAAATTTTCACCCGAAATAGGATTTAGTACCACCGACGGAGGCCAAAGGCCGAAACTACTACTCGGCTGGGAGCGGCTACTTAGTGCCGAGGTGCTGTGGCATTCCAGTTGGCCATCGACTCATCAAAGTTTGAAAATCACCCACTTTAATAGAAAATTTTCACCCGAAATAGGATTTTTCATACAAAAATGCATTTCTTTAGTACCACCGACGGAGGCCAAAGGTCAAAAAAATTGCTCATCTGTGAATGGCATCGTGTCACGTAGATATTCAGGTCCCTGAGAAAAATCAAACATTTTGAAATTTCTAATTGCCGGCCGAGTTATTGATGATTGATGAAGGCCAACTTTGTATGAACATTTTGTACTGAAAATCGATTTCCCATAGAAGCCCTCCGCAAGTACTGCCTGCCGCAAATACCTACCGGGTGAACGACCCGAGTCATTATATATATATAAAGCTACAATGCGATATACTCACTGATCTAACATCCATACGTTTTCTCGGAAATGGCAAGAGTTGGACGAAAATGATGTATGAGAAAGTTGTAGGGAATGTACGATATACAGCCATCCTATGGAGCCGATTTTTGAATTTCGAACGCGTTCCACTACGCGAGGGTGCTAACTCTGTCGTTTACCGACCGATTTGGATGAAATTTTCACCCGGCCTTTTCTTCGACACGCCATTTTCGGTTCCGCCGACGGTCGTTCCAAATTCAAAATACCACCGGAGATATAGCCCTCCGAAAATCGGCCTTTTTTCGACCTCTACGCAAAAAAGTTGGCAGCCAACTGGGCGCATGCCAGGGACCAGCGGTAAACGGCATCGTGTCGTCAAAGGACCCAGGTATATGAGAAAAATCCGACATTCTGACATTTCAAGATGGCGACTGAGATATTGGCTTTCAAATGTGTCAAATTTACTATGGAGAATTTCTACAAAAAATTTGTACTGAAAATCATCTTTTTCGTAGAAAATCGTAATTTTTTTGTACCATCGATAGAGGCTAAGCGCCGAAATGAGTACTTGGCTGGGAATGGCGTCACCACGCCGAGGTGCTGTGGCATTCCAGTTGGCCATCGACCCATTAAAGTTTGAAAATCACGCACTTTAATAGAAAATTTTCACCCGAAATAGGATTTAGTACCACCGACGGAGGCCAAAGGCCGAAACTACTACTCGGCTGGGAGCGGCTACTTAGTGCCGAGGTGCTGTGGCATTCCAGTTGGCCATCGACTCATCAAAGTTTGAAAATCACCCACTTTAATAGAAAATTTTCACCCGAAATAGGATTTTTCATACAAAAATGCATTTCTTTAGTACCACCGACGGAGGCCAAAGGTCAAAAAAATTGCTCATCTGTGAATGGCATCGTGTCACGTAGATATTCAGGTCCCTGAGAAAAATCAAACATTTTGAAATTTCTAATTGCCGGCCGAGTTATTGATGATTGATGAAGGCCAACTTTGTATGAACATTTTGTACTGAAAATCGATTTCCCATAGAAGCCCTCCGCAAGTACTGCCTGCCGCAAATACCTACCGGGTGAACGACCCGAGTCATTATATATATATATATTATATTATATATATATAAAGCTGCAATCCGGTATACTCACTGATCTATTCATCCATACGTTTTCTCCGAAACGGTAAGATTTGGACGAAAATGATGTATGAGAAAGTTGTAGGAAATGTATGAATTACAGCCATCCTATGAAGCCGATTTTTGAATTTCGAACGCGTTCCACTACGCAAAGGTGCTAACTCTGTAGTTTACCGGCCGATTTGGATGAAATTTTGATAAAATGGTGATATAGTGATCCGATTGAAAAAAAAAATTTTGGTTGTTCGAAATTCAAAATGGCGGCGCAGATATAGCCGACCGAAAAATCGACCTTTGCGCAAAAAAGTCGGCAGCCAACTGGGCATATGCTGGAGATATGCCGTAAGCGGCATCGCGTTGCCAAAGGACCCAGGTATATGAGAAAAATCCGACATCTTGGAATTTCAAGATGGCGGCCGAGATATTGATGATTGAAAATGACAAATTTTTGTATGGAGATTTAGTACTAAAATTGACTTTTCAATAGAGAAATGAGACAAACTTGCGAGGCCGGAGGCCGAGCTTCGCGAAGCGGGCAGAAAAAGTTCTGCCGCGGCGAGGCCGAAGGCCGAGCTCCGTTTAGGCCGAGGCCGAAGGCCGAGACCATTCAAATTGCGGCGCAAAAGTACCAGCGCAAGAGCAAAAAGGGACAAACTTGCGAGGCCGGAGGCCGAGCTCCGCGGAGCGGGCACGAGAAATCCCGCCGCGGCGAGGCCGAAGGCCGAGCTCCGTCCAGGCCGAGGCCGAAGGCCGAGACCATACATGTTCCCATGCAACAATTCCCTACAATAAGTGTCTAGCGAGGCCCTAGGCCGAGCGCCGCGGAGAGCGCAGCTCGGAGCGGCTGGGGGTTGGCGCGCGTAAGCGCGCAGGGGGCTCGCCCCCTAGTTATATATATATAAAGCTACAATGCGATATACTCACTGATCTAACATCCATACGTTTTCTCGGAAATGGCAAGAGTTGGACGAAAATGATGTATGAGAAAGTTGTAGGGAATGTACGATATACAGCCATCCTATGGAGCCGATTTTTGAATTTCGAACGCGTTCCACTACGCGAGGGTGCTAACTCTGTCGTTTACCGACCGATTTGGATGAAATTTTCACCCGGCCTTTTCTTCGACACGCCATTTTCGGTTCCGCCGACGGTCGTTCCAAATTCAAAATACCACCGGAGATATAGCCCTCCGAAAATCGGCCTTTTTTCGACCTCTACGCAAAAAAGTTGGCAGCCAACTGGGCGCATGCCAGGGACCAGCGGTAAACGGCATCGTGTCGTCAAAGGACCCAGGTATATGAGAAAAATCCGACATTCTGACATTTCAAGATGGCGACTGAGATATTGGCTTTCAAATGTGTCAAATTTACTATGGAGAATTTCTACAAAAAATTTGTACTGAAAATCATCTTTTTCGTAGAAAATCGTAATTTTTTTGTACCATCGATAGAGGCTAAGCGCCGAAATGAGTACTTGGCTGGGAATGGCGTCACCACGCCGAGGTGCTGTGGCATTCCAGTTGGCCATCGACCCATTAAAGTTTGAAAATCACGCACTTTAATAGAAAATTTTCACCCGAAATAGGATTTAGTACCACCGACGGAGGCCAAAGGCCGAAACTACTACTCGGCTGGGAGCGGCTACTTAGTGCCGAGGTGCTGTGGCATTCCAGTTGGCCATCGACTCATCAAAGTTTGAAAATCACCCACTTTAATAGAAAATTTTCACCCGAAATAGGATTTTTCATACAAAAATTCATTTCTTTAGTACCACCGACGGAGGCCAAAGGTCAAAAAAATTGCTCATCTGTGAATGGCATCGTGTCACGTAGATATTCAGGTCCCTGAGAAAAATCAAACATTTTGAAATTTCTAATTGCCGGCCGAGTTATTGATGATTGATGAAGGCCAACTTTGTATGAACATTTTGTACTGAAAATCGATTTCCCATAGAAGCCCTCCGCAAGTACTGCCTGCCGCAAATACCTACCGGGTGAACGACCCGAGTCATTATATATATATAAAGCTACAATGCGATATACTCACTGATCTAACATCCATACGTTTTCTCGGAAATGGCAAGAGTTGGACGAAAATGATGTATGAGAAAGTTGTAGGGAATGTACGATATACAGCCATCCTATGGAGCCGATTTTTGAATTTCGAACGCGTTCCACTACGCGAGGGTGCTAACTCTGTCGTTTACCGACCGATTTGGATGAAATTTTCACCCGGCCTTTTCTTCGACACGCCATTTTCGGTTCCGCCGACGGTCGTTCCAAATTCAAAATACCACCGGAGATATAGCCCTCCGAAAATCGGCCTTTTTTCGACCTCTACGCAAAAAAGTTGGCAGCCAACTGGGCGCATGCCAGGGACCAGCGGTAAACGGCATCGTGTCGTCAAAGGACCCAGGTATATGAGAAAAATCCGACATTCTGACATTTCAAGATGGCGACTGAGATATTGGCTTTCAAATGTGTCAAATTTACTATGGAGAATTTCTACAAAAAATTTGTACTGAAAATCATCTTTTTCGTAGAAAATCGTAATTTTTTTGTACCATCGATAGAGGCTAAGCGCCGAAATGAGTACTTGGCTGGGAATGGCGTCACCACGCCGAGGTGCTGTGGCATTCCAGTTGGCCATCGACCCATTAAAGTTTGAAAATCACGCACTTTAATAGAAAATTTTCACCCGAAATAGGATTTAGTACCACCGACGGAGGCCAAAGGCCGAAACTACTACTCGGCTGGGAGCGGCTACTTAGTGCCGAGGTGCTGTGGCATTCCAGTTGGCCATCGACTCATCAAAGTTTGAAAATCACCCACTTTAATAGAAAATTTTCACCCGAAATAGGATTTTTCATACAAAAATGCATTTCTTTAGTACCACCGACGGAGGCCAAAGGTCAAAAAAATTGCTCATCTGTGAATGGCATCGTGTCACGTAGATATTCAGGTCCCTGAGAAAAATCAAACATTTTGAAATTTCTAATTGCCGGCCGAGTTATTGATGATTGATGAAGGCCAACTTTGTATGAACATTTTGTACTGAAAATCGATTTCCCATAGAAGCCCTCCGCAAGTACTGCCTGCCGCAAATACCTACCGGGTGAACGACCCGAGTCATTATATATATATAAAGCTACAATGCGATATACTCACTGATCTAACATCCATACGTTTTCTCGGAAATGGCAAGAGTTGGACGAAAATGATGTATGAGAAAGTTGTAGGGAATGTACGATATACAGCCATCCTATGGAGCCGATTTTTGAATTTCGAACGCGTTCCACTACGCGAGGGTGCTAACTCTGTCGTTTACCGACCGATTTGGATGAAATTTTCACCCGGCCTTTTCTTCGACACGCCATTTTCGGTTCCGCCGACGGTCGTTCCAAATTCAAAATACCACCGGAGATATAGCCCTCCGAAAATCGGCCTTTTTTCGACCTCTACGCAAAAAAGTTGGCAGCCAACTGGGCGCATGCCAGGGACCAGCGGTAAACGGCATCGTGTCGTCAAAGGACCCAGGTATATGAGAAAAATCCGACATTCTGACATTTCAAGATGGCGACTGAGATATTGGCTTTCAAATGTGTCAAATTTACTATGGAGAATTTCTACAAAAAATTTGTACTGAAAATCATCTTTTTCGTAGAAAATCGTAATTTTTTTGTACCATCGATAGAGGCTAAGCGCCGAAATGAGTACTTGGCTGGGAATGGCGTCACCACGCCGAGGTGCTGTGGCATTCCAGTTGGCCATCGACCCATTAAAGTTTGAAAATCACGCACTTTAATAGAAAATTTTCACCCGAAATAGGATTTAGTACCACCGACGGAGGCCAAAGGCCGAAACTACTACTCGGCTGGGAGCGGCTACTTAGTGCCGAGGTGCTGTGGCATTCCAGTTGGCCATCGACTCATCAAAGTTTGAAAATCACCCACTTTAATAGAAAATTTTCACCCGAAATAGGATTTTTCATACAAAAATGCATTTCTTTAGTACCACCGACGGAGGCCAAAGGTCAAAAAAATTGCTCATCTGTGAATGGCATCGTGTCACGTAGATATTCAGGTCCCTGAGAAAAATCAAACATTTTGAAATTTCTAATTGCCGGCCGAGTTATTGATGATTGATGAAGGCCAACTTTGTATGAACATTTTGTACTGAAAATCGATTTCCCATAGAAGCCCTCCGCAAGTACTGCCTGCCGCAAATACCTACCGGGTGAACGACCCGAGTCATTATATATATATAAAGCTACAATGCGATATACTCACTGATCTAACATCCATACGTTTTCTCGGAAATGGCAAGAGTTGGACGAAAATGATGTATGAGAAAGTTGTAGGGAATGTACGATATACAGCCATCCTATGGAGCCGATTTTTGAATTTCGAACGCGTTCCACTACGCGAGGGTGCTAACTCTGTCGTTTACCGACCGATTTGGATGAAATTTTCACCCGGCCTTTTCTTCGACACGCCATTTTCGGTTCCGCCGACGGTCGTTCCAAATTCAAAATACCACCGGAGATATAGCCCTCCGAAAATCGGCCTTTTTTCGACCTCTACGCAAAAAAGTTGGCAGCCAACTGGGCGCATGCCAGGGACCAGCGGTAAACGGCATCGTGTCGTCAAAGGACCCAGGTATATGAGAAAAATCCGACATTCTGACATTTCAAGATGGCGACTGAGATATTGGCTTTCAAATGTGTCAAATTTACTATGGAGAATTTCTACAAAAAATTTGTACTGAAAATCATCTTTTTCGTAGAAAATCGTAATTTTTTTGTACCATCGATAGAGGCTAAGCGCCGAAATGAGTACTTGGCTGGGAATGGCGTCACCACGCCGAGGTGCTGTGGCATTCCAGTTGGCCATCGACCCATTAAAGTTTGAAAATCACGCACTTTAATAGAAAATTTTCACCCGAAATAGGATTTAGTACCACCGACGGAGGCCAAAGGCCGAAACTACTACTCGGCTGGGAGCGGCTACTTAGTGCCGAGGTGCTGTGGCATTCCAGTTGGCCATCGACTCATCAAAGTTTGAAAATCACCCACTTTAATAGAAAATTTTCACCCGAAATAGGATTTTTCATACAAAAATGCATTTCTTTAGTACCACCGACGGAGGCCAAAGGTCAAAAAAATTGCTCATCTGTGAATGGCATCGTGTCACGTAGATATTCAGGTCCCTGAGAAAAATCAAACATTTTGAAATTTCTAATTGCCGGCCGAGTTATTGATGATTGATGAAGGCCAACTTTGTATGAACATTTTGTACTGAAAATCGATTTCCCATAGAAGCCCTCCGCAAGTACTGCCTGCCGCAAATACCTACCGGGTGAACGACCCGAGTCATTATATATATATAAAGCTACAATGCGATATACTCACTGATCTAACATCCATACGTTTTCTCGGAAATGGCAAGAGTTGGACGAAAATGATGTATGAGAAAGTTGTAGGGAATGTACGATATACAGCCATCCTATGGAGCCGATTTTTGAATTTCGAACGCGTTCCACTACGCGAGGGTGCTAACTCTGTCGTTTACCGACCGATTTGGATGAAATTTTCACCCGGCCTTTTCTTCGACACGCCATTTTCGGTTCCGCCGACGGTCGTTCCAAATTCAAAATACCACCGGAGATATAGCCCTCCGAAAATCGGCCTTTTTTCGACCTCTACGCAAAAAAGTTGGCAGCCAACTGGGCGCATGCCAGGGACCAGCGGTAAACGGCATCGTGTCGTCAAAGGACCCAGGTATATGAGAAAAATCCGACATTCTGACATTTCAAGATGGCGACTGAGATATTGGCTTTCAAATGTGTCAAATTTACTATGGAGAATTTCTACAAAAAATTTGTACTGAAAATCATCTTTTTCGTAGAAAATCGTAATTTTTTTGTACCATCGATAGAGGCTAAGCGCCGAAATGAGTACTTGGCTGGGAATGGCGTCACCACGCCGAGGTGCTGTGGCATTCCAGTTGGCCATCGACCCATTAAAGTTTGAAAATCACGCACTTTAATAGAAAATTTTCACCCGAAATAGGATTTAGTACCACCGACGGAGGCCAAAGGCCGAAACTACTACTCGGCTGGGAGCGGCTACTTAGTGCCGAGGTGCTGTGGCATTCCAGTTGGCCATCGACTCATCAAAGTTTGAAAATCACCCACTTTAATAGAAAATTTTCACCCGAAATAGGATTTTTCATACAAAAATGCATTTCTTTAGTACCACCGACGGAGGCCAAAGGTCAAAAAAATTGCTCATCTGTGAATGGCATCGTGTCACGTAGATATTCAGGTCCCTGAGAAAAATCAAACATTTTGAAATTTCTAATTGCCGGCCGAGTTATTGATGATTGATGAAGGCCAACTTTGTATGAACATTTTGTACTGAAAATCGATTTCCCATAGAAGCCCTCCGCAAGTACTGCCTGCCGCAAATACCTACCGGGTGAACGACCCGAGTCATTATATATATATATATTATATTATATATATATAAAGCTGCAATCCGGTATACTCACTGATCTATTCATCCATACGTTTTCTCCGAAACGGTAAGATTTGGACGAAAATGATGTATGAGAAAGTTGTAGGAAATGTATGAATTACAGCCATCCTATGAAGCCGATTTTTGAATTTCGAACGCGTTCCACTACGCAAAGGTGCTAACTCTGTAGTTTACCGGCCGATTTGGATGAAATTTTGATAAAATGGTGATATAGTGATCCGATTGAAAAAAAAAATTTTGGTTGTTCGAAATTCAAAATGGCGGCGCAGATATAGCCGACCGAAAAATCGACCTTTGCGCAAAAAAGTCGGCAGCCAACTGGGCATATGCTGGAGATATGCCGTAAGCGGCATCGCGTTGCCAAAGGACCCAGGTATATGAGAAAAATCCGACATCTTGGAATTTCAAGATGGCGGCCGAGATATTGATGATTGAAAATGACAAATTTTTGTATGGAGATTTAGTACTAAAATTGACTTTTCAATAGAGAAATGAGACAAACTTGCGAGGCCGGAGGCCGAGCTTCGCGAAGCGGGCAGAAAAAGTTCTGCCGCGGCGAGGCCGAAGGCCGAGCTCCGTTTAGGCCGAGGCCGAAGGCCGAGACCATTCAAATTGCGGCGCAAAAGTACCAGCGCAAGAGCAAAAAGGGACAAACTTGCGAGGCCGGAGGCCGAGCTCCGCGGAGCGGGCACGAGAAATCCCGCCGCGGCGAGGCCGAAGGCCGAGCTCCGTCCAGGCCGAGGCCGAAGGCCGAGACCATACATGTTCCCATGCAACAATTCCCTACAATAAGTGTCTAGCGAGGCCCTAGGCCGAGCGCCGCGGAGAGCGCAGCTCGGAGCGGCTGGGGGTTGGCGCGCGTAAGCGCGCAGGGGGCTCGCCCCCTAGTTATATATATATAAAGCTACAATGCGATATACTCACTGATCTAACATCCATACGTTTTCTCGGAAATGGCAAGAGTTGGACGAAAATGATGTATGAGAAAGTTGTAGGGAATGTACGATATACAGCCATCCTATGGAGCCGATTTTTGAATTTCGAACGCGTTCCACTACGCGAGGGTGCTAACTCTGTCGTTTACCGACCGATTTGGATGAAATTTTCACCCGGCCTTTTCTTCGACACGCCATTTTCGGTTCCGCCGACGGTCGTTCCAAATTCAAAATACCACCGGAGATATAGCCCTCCGAAAATCGGCCTTTTTTCGACCTCTACGCAAAAAAGTTGGCAGCCAACTGGGCGCATGCCAGGGACCAGCGGTAAACGGCATCGTGTCGTCAAAGGACCCAGGTATATGAGAAAAATCCGACATTCTGACATTTCAAGATGGCGACTGAGATATTGGCTTTCAAATGTGTCAAATTTACTATGGAGAATTTCTACAAAAAATTTGTACTGAAAATCATCTTTTTCGTAGAAAATCGTAATTTTTTTGTACCATCGATAGAGGCTAAGCGCCGAAATGAGTACTTGGCTGGGAATGGCGTCACCACGCCGAGGTGCTGTGGCATTCCAGTTGGCCATCGACCCATTAAAGTTTGAAAATCACGCACTTTAATAGAAAATTTTCACCCGAAATAGGATTTAGTACCACCGACGGAGGCCAAAGGCCGAAACTACTACTCGGCTGGGAGCGGCTACTTAGTGCCGAGGTGCTGTGGCATTCCAGTTGGCCATCGACTCATCAAAGTTTGAAAATCACCCACTTTAATAGAAAATTTTCACCCGAAATAGGATTTTTCATACAAAAATTCATTTCTTTAGTACCACCGACGGAGGCCAAAGGTCAAAAAAATTGCTCATCTGTGAATGGCATCGTGTCACGTAGATATTCAGGTCCCTGAGAAAAATCAAACATTTTGAAATTTCTAATTGCCGGCCGAGTTATTGATGATTGATGAAGGCCAACTTTGTATGAACATTTTGTACTGAAAATCGATTTCCCATAGAAGCCCTCCGCAAGTACTGCCTGCCGCAAATACCTACCGGGTGAACGACCCGAGTCATTATATATATATAAAGCTACAATGCGATATACTCACTGATCTAACATCCATACGTTTTCTCGGAAATGGCAAGAGTTGGACGAAAATGATGTATGAGAAAGTTGTAGGGAATGTACGATATACAGCCATCCTATGGAGCCGATTTTTGAATTTCGAACGCGTTCCACTACGCGAGGGTGCTAACTCTGTCGTTTACCGACCGATTTGGATGAAATTTTCACCCGGCCTTTTCTTCGACACGCCATTTTCGGTTCCGCCGACGGTCGTTCCAAATTCAAAATACCACCGGAGATATAGCCCTCCGAAAATCGGCCTTTTTTCGACCTCTACGCAAAAAAGTTGGCAGCCAACTGGGCGCATGCCAGGGACCAGCGGTAAACGGCATCGTGTCGTCAAAGGACCCAGGTATATGAGAAAAATCCGACATTCTGACATTTCAAGATGGCGACTGAGATATTGGCTTTCAAATGTGTCAAATTTACTATGGAGAATTTCTACAAAAAATTTGTACTGAAAATCATCTTTTTCGTAGAAAATCGTAATTTTTTTGTACCATCGATAGAGGCTAAGCGCCGAAATGAGTACTTGGCTGGGAATGGCGTCACCACGCCGAGGTGCTGTGGCATTCCAGTTGGCCATCGACCCATTAAAGTTTGAAAATCACGCACTTTAATAGAAAATTTTCACCCGAAATAGGATTTAGTACCACCGACGGAGGCCAAAGGCCGAAACTACTACTCGGCTGGGAGCGGCTACTTAGTGCCGAGGTGCTGTGGCATTCCAGTTGGCCATCGACTCATCAAAGTTTGAAAATCACCCACTTTAATAGAAAATTTTCACCCGAAATAGGATTTTTCATACAAAAATGCATTTCTTTAGTACCACCGACGGAGGCCAAAGGTCAAAAAAATTGCTCATCTGTGAATGGCATCGTGTCACGTAGATATTCAGGTCCCTGAGAAAAATCAAACATTTTGAAATTTCTAATTGCCGGCCGAGTTATTGATGATTGATGAAGGCCAACTTTGTATGAACATTTTGTACTGAAATCGATTTCCCATAGAAGCCCTCCGCAAGTACTGCCTGCCGCAAATACCTACCGGGTGAACGACCCGAGTCATTATATATATATAAAGCTACAATGCGATATACTCACTGATCTAACATCCATACGTTTTCTCGGAAATGGCAAGAGTTGGACGAAAATGATGTATGAGAAAGTTGTAGGGAATGTACGATATACAGCCATCCTATGGAGCCGATTTTTGAATTTCGAACGCGTTCCACTACGCGAGGGTGCTAACTCTGTCGTTTACCGACCGATTTGGATGAAATTTTCACCCGGCCTTTTCTTCGACACGCCATTTTCGGTTCCGCCGACGGTCGTTCCAAATTCAAAATACCACCGGAGATATAGCCCTCCGAAAATCGGCCTTTTTTCGACCTCTACGCAAAAAAGTTGGCAGCCAACTGGGCGCATGCCAGGGACCAGCGGTAAACGGCATCGTGTCGTCAAAGGACCCAGGTATATGAGAAAAATCCGACATTCTGACATTTCAAGATGGCGACTGAGATATTGGCTTTCAAATGTGTCAAATTTACTATGGAGAATTTCTACAAAAAATTTGTACTGAAAATCATCTTTTTCGTAGAAAATCGTAATTTTTTTGTACCATCGATAGAGGCTAAGCGCCGAAATGAGTACTTGGCTGGGAATGGCGTCACCACGCCGAGGTGCTGTGGCATTCCAGTTGGCCATCGACCCATTAAAGTTTGAAAATCACGCACTTTAATAGAAAATTTTCACCCGAAATAGGATTTAGTACCACCGACGGAGGCCAAAGGCCGAAACTACTACTCGGCTGGGAGCGGCTACTTAGTGCCGAGGTGCTGTGGCATTCCAGTTGGCCATCGACTCATCAAAGTTTGAAAATCACCCACTTTAATAGAAAATTTTCACCCGAAATAGGATTTTTCATACAAAAATGCATTTCTTTAGTACCACCGACGGAGGCCAAAGGTCAAAAAAATTGCTCATCTGTGAATGGCATCGTGTCACGTAGATATTCAGGTCCCTGAGAAAAATCAAACATTTTGAAATTTCTAATTGCCGGCCGAGTTATTGATGATTGATGAAGGCCAACTTTGTATGAACATTTTGTACTGAAAATCGATTTCCCATAGAAGCCCTCCGCAAGTACTGCCTGCCGCAAATACCTACCGGGTGAACGACCCGAGTCATTATATATATATAAAGCTACAATGCGATATACTCACTGATCTAACATCCATACGTTTTCTCGGAAATGGCAAGAGTTGGACGAAAATGATGTATGAGAAAGTTGTAGGGAATGTACGATATACAGCCATCCTATGGAGCCGATTTTTGAATTTCGAACGCGTTCCACTACGCGAGGGTGCTAACTCTGTCGTTTACCGACCGATTTGGATGAAATTTTCACCCGGCCTTTTCTTCGACACGCCATTTTCGGTTCCGCCGACGGTCGTTCCAAATTCAAAATACCACCGGAGATATAGCCCTCCGAAAATCGGCCTTTTTTCGACCTCTACGCAAAAAAGTTGGCAGCCAACTGGGCGCATGCCAGGGACCAGCGGTAAACGGCATCGTGTCGTCAAAGGACCCAGGTATATGAGAAAAAAATCCGACATTCTGACATTTCAAGATGGCGACTGAGATATTGGCTTTCAAATGTGTCAAATTTACTATGGAGAATTTCTACAAAAAATTTGTACTGAAAATCATCTTTTTCGTAGAAAATCGTAATTTTTTTGTACCATCGATAGAGGCTAAGCGCCGAAATGAGTACTTGGCTGGGAATGGCGTCACCACGCCGAGGTGCTGTGGCATTCCAGTTGGCCATCGACCCATTAAAGTTTGAAAATCACGCACTTTAATAGAAAATTTTCACCCGAAATAGGATTTAGTACCACCGACGGAGGCCAAAGGCCGAAACTACTACTCGGCTGGGAGCGGCTACTTAGTGCCGAGGTGCTGTGGCATTCCAGTTGGCCATCGACTCATCAAAGTTTGAAAATCACCCACTTTAATAGAAAATTTTCACCCGAAATAGGATTTTTCATACAAAAATGCATTTCTTTAGTACCACCGACGGAGGCCAAAGGTCAAAAAAATTGCTCATCTGTGAATGGCATCGTGTCACGTAGATATTCAGGTCCCTGAGAAAAATCACATTTTGAAATTTCTAATTGCCGGCCGAGTTATTGATGATTGATGAAGGCCAACTTTGTATGAACATTTTGTACTGAAAATCGATTTCCCATAGAAGCCCTCCGCAAGTACTGCCTGCCGCAAATACCTACCGGGTGAACGACCCGAGTCATTATATATATATAAAGCTACAATGCGATATACTCACTGATCTAACATCCATACGTTTTCTCGGAAATGGCAAGAGTTGGACGAAAATGATGTATGAGAAAGTTGTAGGGAATGTACGATATACAGCCATCCTATGGAGCCGATTTTTGAATTTCGAACGCGTTCCACTACGCGAGGGTGCTAACTCTGTCGTTTACCGACCGATTTGGATGAAATTTTCACCCGGCCTTTTCTTCGACACGCCATTTTCGGTTCCGCCGACGGTCGTTCCAAATTCAAAATACCACCGGAGATATAGCCCTCCGAAAATCGGCCTTTTTTCGACCTCTACGCAAAAAAGTTGGCAGCCAACTGGGCGCATGCCAGGGACCAGCGGTAAACGGCATCGTGTCGTCAAAGGACCCAGGTATATGAGAAAAATCCGACATTCTGACATTTCAAGATGGCGACTGAGATATTGGCTTTCAAATGTGTCAAATTTACTATGGAGAATTTCTACAAAAAATTTGTACTGAAAATCATCTTTTTCGTAGAAAATCGTAATTTTTTTGTACCATCGATAGAGGCTAAGCGCCGAAATGAGTACTTGGCTGGGAATGGCGTCACCACGCCGAGGTGCTGTGGCATTCCAGTTGGCCATCGACCCATTAAAGTTTGAAAATCACGCACTTTAATAGAAAATTTTCACCCGAAATAGGATTTAGTACCACCGACGGAGGCCAAAGGCCGAAACTACTACTCGGCTGGGAGCGGCTACTTAGTGCCGAGGTGCTGTGGCATTCCAGTTGGCCATCGACTCATCAAAGTTTGAAAATCACCCACTTTAATAGAAAATTTTCACCCGAAATAGGATTTTTCATACAAAAATGCATTTCTTTAGTACCACCGACGGAGGCCAAAGGTCAAAAAAATTGCTCATCTGTGAATGGCATCGTGTCACGTAGATATTCAGGTCCCTGAGAAAAATCAAACATTTTGAAATTTCTAATTGCCGGCCGAGTTATTGATGATTGATGAAGGCCAACTTTGTATGAACATTTTGTACTGAAAATCGATTTCCCATAGAAGCCCTCCGCAAGTACTGCCTGCCGCAAATACCTACCGGGTGAACGACCCGAGTCATTATATATATATAAAGCTACAATGCGATATACTCACTGATCTAACATCCATACGTTTTCTCGGAAATGGCAAGAGTTGGACGAAAATGATGTATGAGAAAGTTGTAGGGAATGTACGATATACAGCCATCCTATGGAGCCGATTTTTGAATTTCGAACGCGTTCCACTACGCGAGGGTGCTAACTCTGTCGTTTACCGACCGATTTGGATGAAATTTTCACCCGGCCTTTTCTTCGACACGCCATTTTCGGTTATAATTCTAAGTCTCGTTTTTTCCGGCTCGAAGGACCAACTTCAAAAAAAATTATTAACTCAAACTTTAATGCGGCCAATATAATTAATTGCTGAAATGTTTAAAAAACCGATTTTTAATGCTCTATTTAAATGTTCAAGTGACTTTTTGAGTGGTTGAAAACAATTTGCAATAATGAAACAATTCACGGAACGCAGCAGAATAATTAGTATTGACTGTTAAGGCCCCAGTACACAATGGCCCATGCTGGCCCACTCTTGTCATGGCCATTGTGTACAGGGCAATGGTGTGTAGTGGCGGACACTAATTTGTCTATCGTGGCGTGCAATCGGGAAGTTGTCGGTTTTTTGGGCACACTTCAAAGGAATCTTGGCCTAGCGTGGCCCATCCGTGTTTACACAGCGTCCTATCGTTTAGTTCGTCACTGATCGCTGCGCTTACCGGGATGATCATTGGTCATAGAATACTTTTTTGTTGCTATGTTTTTTGTAAAAATACTTGAGTTTTAAATAGCCCAAAATATCCGTATGCCACAATGAAGATAAATCAATACATCTTCAAGTTTATTGATTTATCCGAGCCCGTAATTTTGCACCTTTTGCGTAGGTTTTTAATAACTTTGGTGTATGTACGAGTACATACTTCTGTAACACTTGTAAATAAATAAAATAAATTTCTGGCCATTGTGTACTGGGGCCTTTACTGGAGTTGTTGACAAGTATTTTTTAGTTTTAGCCGACTTTTAAAAAGAAGGAAGTTCTCAGTTCGATATTGTCTTTTTGTTTTTGTCGTAAATTTTTTTTTTTTATATGATTTTAATGTTTACTAGAAGAGATGTGGTCTACAGGTGGCCCCATAATCACCAATTCAGGGTCTGATGGTGGGTTTGAAGAAATCGAGGGAACTCTTTTGTGGTTGAGAGCCTGAAGTGATTTGTTTATTTGATATAGTGACGTTCATTTGCTTTCGGAGTACACAATTTTGCGGAGCCGTAATGATAGTCATAACACATTAAAAAAAAATATTTTTAACGAATAAAAATCTGATTGTAGTTGAGAATGTTTTTTGTTTTTAGTTTTCAAGTCGGTTTCAATTTTTAAAGACAAATATTTTTTCTATATCCGTATCCGTTTTGACGGGATCGAATAGCAGCAGTGTTGCCAATTTTTGTACTCCAATTATTCGTCTTGAAATAATTTATTATTTTTGTTCAAGACAAAGCTGTATTTATTGTGGTACTAACCTTATTTAAAGTTACAGACGACAGCTGATCAATCTTAGCGAAACCTATTGAGAGGCTCAAAATTTCACCCATGCCGGGATTCGAACCCGCAACACTTAGCACGGGTTAGTGCATTAAAAATAGTATAATCATGTGGGTACAGTGATATCGTTCCGATGTAAAACCTTTCTGCCAAGTAGGTAGTCGGGGCTGTAAGTGATGCAATTTGCTTAAGCCAGATGTCGCTGCCTGTACGTAATACAGAGAATAGTGTAAAGAGGTTCGAAATTTCACTGATGACGGTAAGTCGCCCATTGGCTCAATTGGTAGAGCGCTGGCACGGATAGCCAGAGGTTGCGGGTTCGAATCCCGGCATGGGTGAAATGTTTAGCCTCTCAATAGGTTTTTAAATTTGTCCTTAGCACGGGTTAGTGCATTAAAAATAGTATAAGCATTGATAGTGGACAAATCAAATGTAAAATGTTTTTTAAATAAATTATCTTTATCTTATCTTATCTAAATCTAATCAGAGTCAAATTGGTAAAGTTTAAAGTTCACCGTCTCATAAATAACAAATAGGTGCTAGCTATTTGTTCTGACCAATGGAATGATTTCTTTTCAGAAGTTGTCAGTAATTTCAGTTTTTTATCTATCTATGCACATAATGCTTTATATCAAATTACAAATTTAATTGTATACCTATATTCAATATTAAATACAATTTTTTATTATGATGAGACCTTAAATTTTGCAATGTTGCCTTTATTATTACTATTTACTTATTCTATGAACATGATCTTTATTAACATACATTGATTAATAAATAAATATCATGTCACATTAACAATGGTTGAATAGGTAGGTTTATAATTTGTCCTGGCCTTTTAATGGCGAACATACGAGTACTAGACTATACCCCAATAAAAGTAAGCCACTTTGTAGTACTCATTTTCATTTTATCTGTAGGCGTGCCATAAATGAATAAACACTAAATAAATACCTTTGATGTGTAAGTGTATATAATTATATTATGACTTACACATGATTCTAATTGGTTAAGAATGATAACACTTTCACGCTATAAAACAAAATATTAAGTAATAAAAATCTGTTTCAATCACCATACTGGTGAGATTTGATTAGGTGTTATTAACTTTTTCTTTTACGGAACCTATATTATGTCCCACTGCAGGGCACAGGCCTTCTTTCAGGAAGAGAGAATACTATGAGCTTAATTACCACGCGTAAGCACCGCGGATTCGAATCCCGGCATGTACCAATGACTTTGTTTTCTAAGTTATGTTCATTTGTAAATTCATTTGTAAGACCGATAATACTAAATGTCTACAGCGCATGCTTTAGCTAAGTTGTGAAGTAAGCACGAGACACGAAGGATCCTGCCGCGGCGAGGCCGAAGGCCGAGCTCCGTCCAGGCCGAGGCCGAAGGCCGAGACCATACATGTTCCCACGCAACAATTCACTACAATAAGTGTCTAGCGAGGCCCTAGGCCGAGCGCCGCGGAGAGCGCAGCTCGGAGCGGCTGGGGGTTGGCGCGCGTAAGCGCGCAGGGGGCTCGCCCCCTAGTTATATATATATAAAGCTGCAATCCGGTATACTCACTGATCTATTCATCCATACGTTTTCTCCGAAACGGTAAGATTTGGACGAAAATGATGTATGAGAAAGTTGTAGGAAATGTATGAATTACAGCCATCCTATGAAGCCGATTTTTGAATTTCGAACGCGTTCCACTACGCGAGGGTGCTAACTCTGTCGTTTACCGACCGATTTGGATGAAATTTTCACCCGGCCTTTTCTTCGACACGCCATTTTCGGTTCCGCCGACGGTCGTTCCAAATTCAAAATACCACCGGAGCTATAGCCCTCCGAAAATCGGCCTTTTTTCGACCTCTACGCAAAAAAGTCGGCAGCCAACTGGGCGCATGCCAGGGACCAGCCGTAAACGGCATCGTGTCGTCAAAGGACCCAGGTATATGAGAAAAATCCGACATTCTGACATTTCAAGATGGCGGCTGAGATATTGGCTTTCAAAGGTGTCAAATTTACTATGGAGAATTTCTACAAAAAATTTGTACTGAAAATCATCTTTTTCGTAGAAAATCTTAATTTTTTTGTACCATCGATAGAGGCTAAGCGCCAAAATGAGTACTTGGCTGAGAATGGCGTCACCACGCCGAGGTGCTGTGGCATTCCAGTTGGCCATCGACCCATTAAAGTTTGAAAATCACCCACTTTAATAGAAAATTTTCACCCAAAATAGTTATTTTCATACAAAAATGCATTTCTTTAGTACCACCGACGGAGGCCAAAGGCCGAAACTACTACTCGGCTGGGAGCGGCTACTTAGTGCCGAGGTGCTGTGGCATTCCAGTTGGCCATCGACCCATTAAAGTTTGAAAATCACCCACTTTAATAGAAAATTTTCACCCAAAATAGTTATTTTCATACAAAAATGCATTTCTTTAGTACCACCGACGGAGGCCAAAGGCCGAAACTACTACTCGGCTGGGAGCGGCTACTTAGTGCCGAGGTGCTGTGGCATTCCAGTTGGCCATCGACCCATCAAAGTTTGAAAATCACCCACTTTAATAGAAAAATTTCACCCGAAATAGTTATTTTCATACAAAAATGCATTTCTTTAGTACCACCGACGGAGGCCAAAGGCCGAAACTACTACTCGGCTGGGAGCGGCTACTTAGTGCCGAGGTGCTGTGGCATTCCAGTTGGCCATCGACTCATTAAAGTTTGAAAATCACGCACTATAATAGAAAAATTTCACCCGAAATAGTTATTTTCATACAAAAATGCATTTCTTTAGTACCACCGACGGAGGCCAAAGGTCAAAAAAATTGCTCATCTGTGAATGGCATCGTGTCACGTAGATATTCAGGTCCCTGAGAAAAATCAAACATTTTGAAGTTTCTAATTGCCGGCCGAGTTATTGACGATTGATCAAGGCCAACTTTGTATGAACATTTTGTACTGAAAATCGATTTCCTATAGAAGCCCTCCGCAAGTACTGCCTGCCGCAAATACCTACCGGGTGAACGACCCGAGTCATATTATATATATATAAAGCTACAATGCGATATACTCACTGATCTAACATCCATACGTTTTCTCGGAAATGGCAAGAGTTGGACGAAAATGATGTATGAGAAAGTTGTAGGGAATGTACGATATACAGCCATCCTATGGAGCCGATTTTTGAATTTCGAACGCGTTCCACTACGCGAGGGTGCTAACTCTGTCGTTTACCGACCGATTTGGATGAAATTTTCACCCGGCCTTTTCTTCGACACGCCATTTTCGGTTCCGCCGACGGTCGTTCCAAATTCAAAATACCACCGGAGCTATAGCCCTCCGAAAATCGGCCTTTTTTCGACCTCTACGCAAAAAAGTCGGCAGCCAACTGGGCGCATGCCAGGGACCAGCCGTAAACGGCATCGTGTCGTCAAAGGACCCAGGTATATGAGAAAAATCCGACATTCTGACATTTCAAGATGGCGGCCGAGATATTGGCTTTCAAAGGTGTCAAATTTACTATGGAGAATTTCTACAAAAAATTTGTACTGAAAATCATCTTTTTCGTAGAAAATCTTAATTTTTTTGTACCATCGACAGAGGCTAAGCGCCAAAATGAGTACTTGGCTGAGAATGGCGTCACCACGCCGAGGTGCTGTGGCATTCCAGTTGGCCATCGACCCATTAAAGTTTGAAAATCACCCACTTTAATAGAAAATTTTCACCCGAAATAGTTATTTTCATACAAAAATGCGTTTCTTTAGTACCACCGACGGAGGCCAAAGGCCAAAACTACTACTCGGCTGGGAGCGGCTACTCAGTGCCGAGGTGCTGTAGCATTCCAGTTGGCCATCGACTCATTAAAGTTTGAAAATCACGCACTATAATAGAAAAATTTCACCCGAAATAGTTATTTTCATACAAAAATGCGTTTCTTTAGTACCACCGACGGAGGCCAAAGGCCGAAACTACTACTCGGCTGGGAGCGGCTACTTAGTGCCGAGGTGCTGTGGCATTCCAGTTGGCCATCGACTCATCAAAGTTTGAAAATCACCCACTTTAATAGAAAATTTTCACCCAAAATAGGATTTTTCATACAAAAATGCATTTCTTTAGTACCACCGACGGAGGCCAAAGGCCGAAACTACTACTCGGCTGGGAGCGGCTACTTAGTGCCGAGGTGCTGTGGCATTCCAGTTGGCCATCGACTCATCAAAGTTTGAAAATCACGCACTATAATAGAAAAATTTCACCCGAAATAGTTATTTTCATACAAAAATGCATTTCTTTAGTACCACCGACGGAGGCCAAAGGCCGAAACTACTACTCGGCTGGGAGCGGCTACTCAGTGCCGAGGTGCTGTAGCATTCCAGTTGGCCATCGACCCATTAAAGTTTGAAAATCACCCACTTTAATAGAAAAAATTCACCCGAAATAGTTATTTTCATACAAAAATGCATTTCTTTAGTACCACCGACGGAGGCCAAAGGCCGAAACTACTACTCGGCTGGGAGCGGCTACTCAGTGCCGAGG
Source organism: Yponomeuta sedellus (assembly GCA_934045075.1). NCBI lineage: Eukaryota > Metazoa > Arthropoda > Insecta > Lepidoptera > Yponomeutidae > Yponomeuta > Yponomeuta sedellus. The sequence continues at coordinate 8,928,638 of OW203741.1, read as the reverse complement.
TGCTGTAGCATTCCAGTTGGCCATCGACCCATTAAAGTTTGAAAATCACCCACTTTAATAGAAAAAATTCACCCGAAATAGTTATTTTCATACAAAAATGCATTTCTTTAGTACCACCGACGGAGGCCAAAGGCCGAAACTACTACTCGGCTGGGAGCGGCTACTCAGTGCCGAGGTGCTGTGGCATTCCAGTTGGCCATCGACTCATTAAAGTTTGAAAATCACGCACTTTAATAGAAAATTTTCACCCGAAATAGGATTTTTCATACAAAAATGCATTTCTTTAGTACCACCGACGGAGGCCAAAGGCCGAAACTACTACTCGGCTGGGAGCGGCTACTTAGTGCCGAGGTGCTGTGGCATTCCAGTTGGCCATCGACTCATCAAAGTTTGAAAATCACCCACTTTAATAGAAAATTTTCACCCAAAATAGGACTTTTCATACAAAAATGCATTTTTTTAGTACCACCGACGGAGGCCAAAGGCCGAAACTACTACTCGGCTGGGAGCGGCTACTTAGTGCCGAGGTGCTGTGGCATTCCAGTTGGCCATCGACTCATCAAAGTTTGAAAATCACGCACTATAATAGAAAAATTTCACCCGAAATAGTTATTTTCATACAAAAATGCATTTCTTTAGTACCACCGACGGAGGCCAAAGGCCGAAACTACTACTCGGCTGGGAGCGGCTACTCAGTGCCGAGGTGCTGTAGCATTCCAGTTGGCCATCGACCCATTAAAGTTTGAAAATCACCCACTTTAATAGAAAAAATTCACCCGAAATAGTTATTTTCATACAAAAATGCATTTCTTTAGTACCACCGACGGAGGCCAAAGGCCGAAACTACTACTCGGCTGGGAGCGGCTACTCAGTGCCGAGGTGCTGTAGCATTCCAGTTGGCCATCGACCCATTAAAGTTTGAAAATCACCCACTTTAATAGAAAAAATTCACCCGAAATAGTTATTTTCATACAAAAATGCATTTCTTTAGTACCACCGACGGAGGCCAAAGGCCGAAACTACTACTCGGCTGGGAGCGGCTACTCAGTGCCGAGGTGCTGTAGCATTCCAGTTGGCCATCGACCCATTAAAGTTTGAAAATCACGCACTTTAATAGAAAATTTTCACCCGAAATAGGACTTTTCATACAAAAATGCATTTTTTTAGTACCACCGCTGGAGGCCAAAGGCCAAAAAAATTGCTCATCTGTGAATGGCATCGTGTCACGTAGATATTCAGGTCCCTGAGAAAAATCAAACATTTTGAAATTTCTAATTGCCGGCCGAGTCATTGACGAGTGATCAAGGCCAACTTTGTATGAACATTTTGTACTGAAAATCAATTTCCTTATAGAAGCCCTCCGCAAGTACTGCCTGCCGCAAATACCTACCGGGTGAACGACCCGAGTCATTATATATATATAAAGCTACAATGCGATATACTCACTGATCTAACATAATACGTTTTCTCGGAAATGGCACGAGTTGGACGAAAATGATGTATGACAAAGTTGTAGGGAATGTACGATATACGGCCATCCTATGGAGCCGATTTTTGAATTTCGAACGCGTTCCACTACGCGAGGGTGCTAACTCTGTCGTTTACCGACCGATTTGGATGAAATTTTCACCCGGCCTTTTCTTCGACACGCCATTTTCGGTTCCGCCGACGGTCGTTCCAAATTCAAAATACCACCGGAGCTATAGCCCTCCGAAAATCGGCCTTTTTTCGACCTCTACGCAAAAAAGTCGGCAGCCAACTGGGCGCATGCCAGGGACCAGCCGTAAACGGCATCGTGTCGTCAAAGGACCCAGGTATATGAGAAAAATCCGACATTCTGACATTTCAAGATGGCGGCCGAGATATTGGCTTTCAAAGGTGTCAAATTTACTATGCAGAATTTCTACAAAAAAATTGTACTGAAAATCATCTTTTTCGTAGAAAATCGTAATTTTTTTGTACTATCGATGGAGGCTAAGCGCCGAAATGAGTACTTGGCTGGGAATGGCGTCACCACGCCGAGGTACTGTAGCATTCCAGTTGGCCATCGACCCATTAAAGTTTGAAAATCACGCACTTTAATAGAAAATTTTCACCCGAAATAGGATTTTTCATACAAAAATGCATTTCTTTAGTACCACCGACGGAGGCCAAAGGCCGAAACTACTACTCGGCTGGGAGCGGCTACTTAGTGCCGAGGTGCTGTGGCATTCCAGTTGGCCATCGACTCATCAAAGTTTGAAAATCACCCACTTTAATAGAAAATTTTCACCCGAAATAGGATTTTTCATACAAAAATGCATTTCTTTAGTACCACCGACGGAGGCCAAAGGCCGAAACTACTACTCGGCTGGGAGCGGCTACTTAGTGCCGAGGTGCTGTGGCATTCCAGTTGGCCATCGACTCATCAAAGTTTGAAAATCACCCACTTTAATAGAAAATTTTCACCCGAAATAGGATTTTTCATACAAAAATGCATTTCTTTAGTACCACCGACGGAGGCCAAAGGCCGAAACTACTACTCGGCTGGGAGCGGCTACTTAGTGCCGAGGTGCTGTGGCATTCCAGTTGGCCATCGACTCATCAAAGTTTGAAAATCACCCACTTTAATAGAAAATTTTCACCCGAAATAGGATTTTTCATACAAAAATGCATTTCTTTAGTACCACCGACGGAGGCCAAAGGCCGAAACTACTACTCGGCTGGGAGCGGCTACTTAGTGCCGAGGTGCTGTGGCATTCCAGTTGGCCATCGACTCATCAAAGTTTGAAAATCACCCACTTTAATAGAAAATTTTCACCCGAAATAGGATTTTTCATACAAAAATGCATTTCTTTAGTACCACCGACGGAGGCCAAAGGCCGAAACTACTACTCGGCTGGGAGCGGCTACTTAGTGCCGAGGTGCTGTGGCATTCCAGTTGGCCATCGACTCATCAAAGTTTGAAAATCACCCACTTTAATAGAAAATTTTCACCCGAAATAGGATTTTTCATACAAAAATGCATTTCTTTAGTACCACCGACGGAGGCCAAAGGCCGAAACTACTACTCGGCTGGGAGCGGCTACTTAGTGCCGAGGTGCTGTGGCATTCCAGTTGGCCATCGACTCATCAAAGTTTGAAAATCACCCACTTTAATAGAAAATTTTCACCCGAAATAGGATTTTTCATACAAAAATGCATTTCTTTAGTACCACCGACGGAGGCCAAAGGCCGAAACTACTACTCGGCTGGGAGCGGCTACTTAGTGCCGAGGTGCTGTGGCATTCCAGTTGGCCATCGACTCATTAAAGTTTGAAAATCACGCACTTTAATAGAAAATTTTCACCCGAAATAGGACTTTTCATACAAAAATGCATTTTTTTAGTACCACCGCTGGAGGCCAAAGGCCAAAAAAATTGCTCATCTGTGAATGGCATCGTGTCACGTAGATATTCAGGTCCCTGAGAAAAATCAAACATTTTGACATTTCTAATTGCCGGCCGAGTTATTGACGATTGATGAAGGCAAACTTTGTATGAACATTTTGTACTGAAAATCGATTTCCTATAGAAGCCCTCCGCAAGTACTGCCTGCCGCAAATACCTACCGGGTGAACGACCCGAGTCATTATATATATATAAAGCTACAATGCGATATACTCACTGATCTAACATAATACGTTTTCTCGGAAATGGCACGAGTTGGACGAAAATGATGTATGACAAAGTTGTAGGGAATGTACGATATACGGCCATCCTATGGAGCCGATTTTTGAATTTCGAACGCGTTCCACTACGCGAGGGTGCTAACTCTGTCGTTTACCGACCGATTTGGATGAAATTTTCACCCGGCCTTTTCTTCGACACGCCATTTTCGGTTCCGCCGACGGTCGTTCCAAATTCAAAATACCACCGGAGCTATAGCCCTCCGAAAATCGGCCTTTTTTCGACCTCTACGCAAAAAAGTCGGCAGCCAACTGGGCGCATGCCAGGGACCAGCCGTAAACGGCATCGTGTCGTCAAAGGACCCAGGTATATGAGAAAAATCCGACATTCTGACATTTCAAGATGGCGGCCGAGATATTGGCTTTCAAAGGTGTCAAATTTACTATGCAGAATTTCTACAAAAAAATTGTACTGAAAATCATCTTTTTCGTAGAAAATCGTAATTTTTTTGTACTATCGATGGAGGCTAAGCGCCGAAATGAGTACTTGGCTGGGAATGGCGTCACCACGCCGAGGTACTGTAGCATTCCAGTTGGCCATCGACCCATTAAAGTTTGAAAATCACGCACTTTAATAGAAAATTTTCACCCGAAATAGGATTTTTCATACAAAAATGCATTTCTTTAGTACCACCGACGGAGGCCAAAGGCCGAAACTACTACTCGGCTGGGAGCGGCTACTTAGTGCCGAGGTGCTGTGGCATTCCAGTTGGCCATCGACTCATCAAAGTTTGAAAATCACCCACTTTAATAGAAAATTTTCACCCGAAATAGGATTTTTCATACAAAAATGCATTTCTTTAGTACCACCGACGGAGGCCAAAGGCCGAAACTACTACTCGGCTGGGAGCGGCTACTTAGTGCCGAGGTGCTGTGGCATTCCAGTTGGCCATCGACTCATCAAAGTTTGAAAATCACCCACTTTAATAGAAAATTTTCACCCGAAATAGGATTTTTCATACAAAAATGCATTTCTTTAGTACCACCGACGGAGGCCAAAGGCCGAAACTACTACTCGGCTGGGAGCGGCTACTTAGTGCCGAGGTGCTGTGGCATTCCAGTTGGCCATCGACTCATCAAAGTTTGAAAATCACCCACTTTAATAGAAAATTTTCACCCGAAATAGGATTTTTCATACAAAAATGCATTTCTTTAGTACCACCGACGGAGGCCAAAGGCCGAAACTACTACTCGGCTGGGAGCGGCTACTTAGTGCCGAGGTGCTGTGGCATTCCAGTTGGCCATCGACTCATCAAAGTTTGAAAATCACCCACTTTAATAGAAAATTTTCACCCGAAATAGGATTTTTCATACAAAAATGCATTTCTTTAGTACCACCGACGGAGGCCAAAGGCCGAAACTACTACTCGGCTGGGAGCGGCTACTTAGTGCCGAGGTGCTGTGGCATTCCAGTTGGCCATCGACTCATCAAAGTTTGAAAATCACCCACTTTAATAGAAAATTTTCACCCGAAATAGGATTTTTCATACAAAAATGCATTTCTTTAGTACCACCGACGGAGGCCAAAGGCCGAAACTACTACTCGGCTGGGAGCGGCTACTTAGTGCCGAGGTGCTGTGGCATTCCAGTTGGCCATCGACTCATCAAAGTTTGAAAATCACCCACTTTAATAGAAAATTTTCACCCGAAATAGGATTTTTCATACAAAAATGCATTTCTTTAGTACCACCGACGGAGGCCAAAGGCCGAAACTACTACTCGGCTGGGAGCGGCTACTTAGTGCCGAGGTGCTGTGGCATTCCAGTTGGCCATCGACTCATTAAAGTTTGAAAATCACGCACTTTAATAGAAAATTTTCACCCGAAATAGGACTTTTCATACAAAAATGCATTTTTTTAGTACCACCGCTGGAGGCCAAAGGCCAAAAAAATTGCTCATCTGTGAATGGCATCGTGTCACGTAGATATTCAGGTCCCTGAGAAAAATCAAACATTTTGACATTTCTAATTGCCGGCCGAGTTATTGACGATTGATGAAGGCAAACTTTGTATGAACATTTTGTACTGAAAATCGATTTCCTATAGAAGCCCTCCGCAAGTACTGCCTGCCGCAAATACCTACCGGGTGAACGACCCGAGTCATTATATATATATAAAGCTACAATGCGATATACTCACTGATCTAACATAATACGTTTTCTCGGAAATGGCACGAGTTGGACGAAAATGATGTATGACAAAGTTGTAGGGAATGTACGATATACGGCCATCCTATGGAGCCGATTTTTGAATTTCGAACGCGTTCCACTACGCGAGGGTGCTAACTCTGTCGTTTACCGACCGATTTGGATGAAATTTTCACCCGGCCTTTTCTTCGACACGCCATTTTCGGTTCCGCCGACGGTCGTTCCAAATTCAAAATACCACCGGAGCTATAGCCCTCCGAAAATCGGCCTTTTTTCGACCTCTACGCAAAAAAGTCGGCAGCCAACTGGGCGCATGCCAGGGACCAGCCGTAAACGGCATCGTGTCGTCAAAGGACCCAGGTATATGAGAAAAATCCGACATTCTGACATTTCAAGATGGCGGCCGAGATATTGGCTTTCAAAGGTGTCAAATTTACTATGCAGAATTTCTACAAAAAAATTGTACTGAAAATCATCTTTTTCGTAGAAAATCGTAATTTTTTTGTACTATCGATGGAGGCTAAGCGCCGAAATGAGTACTTGGCTGGGAATGGCGTCACCACGCCGAGGTACTGTAGCATTCCAGTTGGCCATCGACCCATTAAAGTTTGAAAATCACGCACTTTAATAGAAAATTTTCACCCGAAATAGGATTTTTCATACAAAAATGCATTTCTTTAGTACCACCGACGGAGGCCAAAGGCCGAAACTACTACTCGGCTGGGAGCGGCTACTTAGTGCCGAGGTGCTGTGGCATTCCAGTTGGCCATCGACTCATCAAAGTTTGAAAATCACCCACTTTAATAGAAAATTTTCACCCGAAATAGGATTTTTCATACAAAAATGCATTTCTTTAGTACCACCGACGGAGGCCAAAGGCCGAAACTACTACTCGGCTGGGAGCGGCTACTTAGTGCCGAGGTGCTGTGGCATTCCAGTTGGCCATCGACTCATCAAAGTTTGAAAATCACCCACTTTAATAGAAAATTTTCACCCGAAATAGGATTTTTCATACAAAAATGCATTTCTTTAGTACCACCGACGGAGGCCAAAGGCCGAAACTACTACTCGGCTGGGAGCGGCTACTTAGTGCCGAGGTGCTGTGGCATTCCAGTTGGCCATCGACTCATCAAAGTTTGAAAATCACCCACTTTAATAGAAAATTTTCACCCGAAATAGGATTTTTCATACAAAAATGCATTTCTTTAGTACCACCGACGGAGGCCAAAGGCCGAAACTACTACTCGGCTGGGAGCGGCTACTTAGTGCCGAGGTGCTGTGGCATTCCAGTTGGCCATCGACTCATCAAAGTTTGAAAATCACCCACTTTAATAGAAAATTTTCACCCGAAATAGGATTTTTCATACAAAAATGCATTTCTTTAGTACCACCGACGGAGGCCAAAGGCCGAAACTACTACTCGGCTGGGAGCGGCTACTTAGTGCCGAGGTGCTGTGGCATTCCAGTTGGCCATCGACTCATCAAAGTTTGAAAATCACCCACTTTAATAGAAAATTTTCACCCGAAATAGGATTTTTCATACAAAAATGCATTTCTTTAGTACCACCGACGGAGGCCAAAGGCCGAAACTACTACTCGGCTGGGAGCGGCTACTTAGTGCCGAGGTGCTGTGGCATTCCAGTTGGCCATCGACTCATCAAAGTTTGAAAATCACCCACTTTAATAGAAAATTTTCACCCGAAATAGGATTTTTCATACAAAAATGCATTTCTTTAGTACCACCGACGGAGGCCAAAGGCCGAAACTACTACTCGGCTGGGAGCGGCTACTTAGTGCCGAGGTGCTGTGGCATTCCAGTTGGCCATCGACTCATTAAAGTTTGAAAATCACGCACTTTAATAGAAAATTTTCACCCGAAATAGGACTTTTCATACAAAAATGCATTTTTTTAGTACCACCGCTGGAGGCCAAAGGCCAAAAAAATTGCTCATCTGTGAATGGCATCGTGTCACGTAGATATTCAGGTCCCTGAGAAAAATCAAACATTTTGACATTTCTAATTGCCGGCCGAGTTATTGACGATTGATGAAGGCAAACTTTGTATGAACATTTTGTACTGAAAATCGATTTCCTATAGAAGCCCTCCGCAAGTACTGCCTGCCGCAAATACCTACCGGGTGAACGACCCGAGTCATTATATATATATAAAGCTACAATGCGATATACTCACTGATCTAACATAATACGTTTTCTCGGAAATGGCACGAGTTGGACGAAAATGATGTATGACAAAGTTGTAGGGAATGTACGATATACGGCCATCCTATGGAGCCGATTTTTGAATTTCGAACGCGTTCCACTACGCGAGGGTGCTAACTCTGTCGTTTACCGACCGATTTGGATGAAATTTTCACCCGGCCTTTTCTTCGACACGCCATTTTCGGTTCCGCCGACGGTCGTTCCAAATTCAAAATACCACCGGAGCTATAGCCCTCCGAAAATCGGCCTTTTTTCGACCTCTACGCAAAAAAGTCGGCAGCCAACTGGGCGCATGCCAGGGACCAGCCGTAAACGGCATCGTGTCGTCAAAGGACCCAGGTATATGAGAAAAATCCGACATTCTGACATTTCAAGATGGCGGCCGAGATATTGGCTTTCAAAGGTGTCAAATTTACTATGCAGAATTTCTACAAAAAAATTGTACTGAAAATCATCTTTTTCGTAGAAAATCGTAATTTTTTTGTACTATCGATGGAGGCTAAGCGCCGAAATGAGTACTTGGCTGGGAATGGCGTCACCACGCCGAGGTACTGTAGCATTCCAGTTGGCCATCGACCCATTAAAGTTTGAAAATCACGCACTTTAATAGAAAATTTTCACCCGAAATAGGATTTTTCATACAAAAATGCATTTCTTTAGTACCACCGACGGAGGCCAAAGGCCGAAACTACTACTCGGCTGGGAGCGGCTACTTAGTGCCGAGGTGCTGTGGCATTCCAGTTGGCCATCGACTCATCAAAGTTTGAAAATCACCCACTTTAATAGAAAATTTTCACCCGAAATAGGATTTTTCATACAAAAATGCATTTCTTTAGTACCACCGACGGAGGCCAAAGGCCGAAACTACTACTCGGCTGGGAGCGGCTACTTAGTGCCGAGGTGCTGTGGCATTCCAGTTGGCCATCGACTCATCAAAGTTTGAAAATCACCCACTTTAATAGAAAATTTTCACCCGAAATAGGATTTTTCATACAAAAATGCATTTCTTTAGTACCACCGACGGAGGCCAAAGGCCGAAACTACTACTCGGCTGGGAGCGGCTACTTAGTGCCGAGGTGCTGTGGCATTCCAGTTGGCCATCGACTCATCAAAGTTTGAAAATCACCCACTTTAATAGAAAATTTTCACCCGAAATAGGATTTTTCATACAAAAATGCATTTCTTTAGTACCACCGACGGAGGCCAAAGGCCGAAACTACTACTCGGCTGGGAGCGGCTACTTAGTGCCGAGGTGCTGTGGCATTCCAGTTGGCCATCGACTCATCAAAGTTTGAAAATCACCCACTTTAATAGAAAATTTTCACCCGAAATAGGATTTTTCATACAAAAATGCATTTCTTTAGTACCACCGACGGAGGCCAAAGGCCGAAACTACTACTCGGCTGGGAGCGGCTACTTAGTGCCGAGGTGCTGTGGCATTCCAGTTGGCCATCGACTCATCAAAGTTTGAAAATCACCCACTTTAATAGAAAATTTTCACCCGAAATAGGATTTTTCATACAAAAATGCATTTCTTTAGTACCACCGACGGAGGCCAAAGGCCGAAACTACTACTCGGCTGGGAGCGGCTACTTAGTGCCGAGGTGCTGTGGCATTCCAGTTGGCCATCGACTCATCAAAGTTTGAAAATCACCCACTTTAATAGAAAATTTTCACCCGAAATAGGATTTTTCATACAAAAATGCATTTCTTTAGTACCACCGACGGAGGCCAAAGGCCGAAACTACTACTCGGCTGGGAGCGGCTACTTAGTGCCGAGGTGCTGTGGCATTCCAGTTGGCCATCGACTCATTAAAGTTTGAAAATCACGCACTTTAATAGAAAATTTTCACCCGAAATAGGACTTTTCATACAAAAATGCATTTTTTTAGTACCACCGCTGGAGGCCAAAGGCCAAAAAAATTGCTCATCTGTGAATGGCATCGTGTCACGTAGATATTCAGGTCCCTGAGAAAAATCAAACATTTTGACATTTCTAATTGCCGGCCGAGTTATTGACGATTGATGAAGGCAAACTTTGTATGAACATTTTGTACTGAAAATCGATTTCCTATAGAAGCCCTCCGCAAGTACTGCCTGCCGCAAATACCTACCGGGTGAACGACCCGAGTCATTATATATATATAAAGCTACAATGCGATATACTCACTGATCTAACATAATACGTTTTCTCGGAAATGGCACGAGTTGGACGAAAATGATGTATGACAAAGTTGTAGGGAATGTACGATATACGGCCATCCTATGGAGCCGATTTTTGAATTTCGAACGCGTTCCACTACGCGAGGGTGCTAACTCTGTCGTTTACCGACCGATTTGGATGAAATTTTCACCCGGCCTTTTCTTCGACACGCCATTTTCGGTTCCGCCGACGGTCGTTCCAAATTCAAAATACCACCGGAGCTATAGCCCTCCGAAAATCGGCCTTTTTTCGACCTCTACGCAAAAAAGTCGGCAGCCAACTGGGCGCATGCCAGGGACCAGCCGTAAACGGCATCGTGTCGTCAAAGGACCCAGGTATATGAGAAAAATCCGACATTCTGACATTTCAAGATGGCGGCCGAGATATTGGCTTTCAAAGGTGTCAAATTTACTATGCAGAATTTCTACAAAAAAATTGTACTGAAAATCATCTTTTTCGTAGAAAATCGTAATTTTTTTGTACTATCGATGGAGGCTAAGCGCCGAAATGAGTACTTGGCTGGGAATGGCGTCACCACGCCGAGGTACTGTAGCATTCCAGTTGGCCATCGACCCATTAAAGTTTGAAAATCACGCACTTTAATAGAAAATTTTCACCCGAAATAGGATTTTTCATACAAAAATGCATTTCTTTAGTACCACCGACGGAGGCCAAAGGCCGAAACTACTACTCGGCTGGGAGCGGCTACTTAGTGCCGAGGTGCTGTGGCATTCCAGTTGGCCATCGACTCATCAAAGTTTGAAAATCACCCACTTTAATAGAAAATTTTCACCCGAAATAGGATTTTTCATACAAAAATGCATTTCTTTAGTACCACCGACGGAGGCCAAAGGCCGAAACTACTACTCGGCTGGGAGCGGCTACTTAGTGCCGAGGTGCTGTGGCATTCCAGTTGGCCATCGACTCATCAAAGTTTGAAAATCACCCACTTTAATAGAAAATTTTCACCCGAAATAGGATTTTTCATACAAAAATGCATTTCTTTAGTACCACCGACGGAGGCCAAAGGCCGAAACTACTACTCGGCTGGGAGCGGCTACTTAGTGCCGAGGTGCTGTGGCATTCCAGTTGGCCATCGACTCATCAAAGTTTGAAAATCACCCACTTTAATAGAAAATTTTCACCCGAAATAGGATTTTTCATACAAAAATGCATTTCTTTAGTACCACCGACGGAGGCCAAAGGCCGAAACTACTACTCGGCTGGGAGCGGCTACTTAGTGCCGAGGTGCTGTGGCATTCCAGTTGGCCATCGACTCATCAAAGTTTGAAAATCACCCACTTTAATAGAAAATTTTCACCCGAAATAGGATTTTTCATACAAAAATGCATTTCTTTAGTACCACCGACGGAGGCCAAAGGCCGAAACTACTACTCGGCTGGGAGCGGCTACTTAGTGCCGAGGTGCTGTGGCATTCCAGTTGGCCATCGACTCATCAAAGTTTGAAAATCACCCACTTTAATAGAAAATTTTCACCCGAAATAGGATTTTTCATACAAAAATGCATTTCTTTAGTACCACCGACGGAGGCCAAAGGCCGAAACTACTACTCGGCTGGGAGCGGCTACTTAGTGCCGAGGTGCTGTGGCATTCCAGTTGGCCATCGACTCATCAAAGTTTGAAAATCACCCACTTTAATAGAAAATTTTCACCCGAAATAGGATTTTTCATACAAAAATGCATTTCTTTAGTACCACCGACGGAGGCCAAAGGCCGAAACTACTACTCGGCTGGGAGCGGCTACTTAGTGCCGAGGTGCTGTGGCATTCCAGTTGGCCATCGACTCATTAAAGTTTGAAAATCACGCACTTTAATAGAAAATTTTCACCCGAAATAGGACTTTTCATACAAAAATGCATTTTTTTAGTACCACCGCTGGAGGCCAAAGGCCAAAAAAATTGCTCATCTGTGAATGGCATCGTGTCACGTAGATATTCAGGTCCCTGAGAAAAATCAAACATTTTGACATTTCTAATTGCCGGCCGAGTTATTGACGATTGATGAAGGCAAACTTTGTATGAACATTTTGTACTGAAAATCGATTTCCTATAGAAGCCCTCCGCAAGTACTGCCTGCCGCAAATACCTACCGGGTGAACGACCCGAGTCATTATATATATATAAAGCTACAATGCGATATACTCACTGATCTAACATAATACGTTTTCTCGGAAATGGCACGAGTTGGACGAAAATGATGTATGACAAAGTTGTAGGGAATGTACGATATACGGCCATCCTATGGAGCCGATTTTTGAATTTCGAACGCGTTCCACTACGCGAGGGTGCTAACTCTGTCGTTTACCGACCGATTTGGATGAAATTTTCACCCGGCCTTTTCTTCGACACGCCATTTTCGGTTCCGCCGACGGTCGTTCCAAATTCAAAATACCACCGGAGCTATAGCCCTCCGAAAATCGGCCTTTTTTCGACCTCTACGCAAAAAAGTCGGCAGCCAACTGGGCGCATGCCAGGGACCAGCCGTAAACGGCATCGTGTCGTCAAAGGACCCAGGTATATGAGAAAAATCCGACATTCTGACATTTCAAGATGGCGGCCGAGATATTGGCTTTCAAAGGTGTCAAATTTACTATGCAGAATTTCTACAAAAAAATTGTACTGAAAATCATCTTTTTCGTAGAAAATCGTAATTTTTTTGTACTATCGATGGAGGCTAAGCGCCGAAATGAGTACTTGGCTGGGAATGGCGTCACCACGCCGAGGTACTGTAGCATTCCAGTTGGCCATCGACCCATTAAAGTTTGAAAATCACGCACTTTAATAGAAAATTTTCACCCGAAATAGGATTTTTCATACAAAAATGCATTTCTTTAGTACCACCGACGGAGGCCAAAGGCCGAAACTACTACTCGGCTGGGAGCGGCTACTTAGTGCCGAGGTGCTGTGGCATTCCAGTTGGCCATCGACTCATCAAAGTTTGAAAATCACCCACTTTAATAGAAAATTTTCACCCGAAATAGGATTTTTCATACAAAAATGCATTTCTTTAGTACCACCGACGGAGGCCAAAGGCCGAAACTACTACTCGGCTGGGAGCGGCTACTTAGTGCCGAGGTGCTGTGGCATTCCAGTTGGCCATCGACTCATCAAAGTTTGAAAATCACCCACTTTAATAGAAAATTTTCACCCGAAATAGGATTTTTTCATACAAAAATGCATTTCTTTAGTACCACCGACGGAGGCCAAAGGCCGAAACTACTACTCGGCTGGGAGCGGCTACTTAGTGCCGAGGTGCTGTGGCATTCCAGTTGGCCATCGACTCATCAAAGTTTGAAAATCACCCACTTTAATAGAAAATTTTCACCCGAAATAGGATTTTTCATACAAAAATGCATTTCTTTAGTACCACCGACGGAGGCCAAAGGCCGAAACTACTACTCGGCTGGGAGCGGCTACTTAGTGCCGAGGTGCTGTGGCATTCCAGTTGGCCATCGACTCATCAAAGTTTGAAAATCACCCACTTTAATAGAAAATTTTCACCCGAAATAGGATTTTTCATACAAAAATGCATTTCTTTAGTACCACCCGACGGAGGCCAAAGGCCGAAACTACTACTCGGCTGGGAGCGGCTACTTAGTGCCGAGGTGCTGTGGCATTCCAGTTGGCCATCGACTCATCAAAGTTTGAAAATCACCCACTTTAATAGAAAATTTTCACCCGAAATAGGATTTTTCATACAAAAATGCATTTCTTTAGTACCACCGACGGAGGCCAAAGGCCGAAACTACTACTCGGCTGGGAGCGGCTACTTAGTGCCGAGGTGCTGTGGCATTCCAGTTGGCCATCGACTCATCAAAGTTTGAAAATCACCCACTTTAATAGAAAATTTTCACCCGAAATAGGATTTTTCATACAAAAAATGCATTTCTTTAGTACCACCGACGGAGGCCAAAGGCCGAAACTACTACTCGGCTGGGAGCGGCTACTTAGTGCCGAGGTGCTGTGGCATTCCAGTTGGCCATCGACTCATTAAAGTTTGAAAATCACGCACTTTAATAGAAAATTTTCACCCGAAATAGGACTTTTCATACAAAAATGCATTTTTTTTAGTACCACCGCTGGAGGCCAAAGGCCAAAAAAATTGCTCATCTGTGAATGGCATCGTGTCACGTAGATATTCAGGTCCCTGAGAAAAATCAAACATTTTGACATTTCTAATTGCCGGCCGAGTTATTGACGATTGATGAAGGCAAACTTTGTATGAACATTTTGTACTGAAAATCGATTTCCTATAGAAGCCCTCCGCAAGTACTGCCTGCCGCAAATACCTACCGGGGTGAACGACCCGAGTCATTATATATATATAAAGCTACAATGCGATATACTCACTGATCTAACATAATACGTTTTCTCGGAAATGGCACGAGTTGGACGAAAATGATGTATGACAAAGTTGTAGGGAATGTACGATATACGGCCATCCTATGGAGCCGATTTTTGAATTTCGAACGCGTTCCACTACGCGAGGGTGCTAACTCTGTCGTTTACCGACCGATTTGGATGAAATTTTCACCCGGCCTTTTCTTCGACACGCCATTTTCGGTTCCGCCGACGGTCGTTCCCAAATTCAAAATACCACCGGAGCTATAGCCCTCCGAAAATCGGCCTTTTTTCGACCTCTACGCAAAAAAGTCGGCAGCCAACTGGGCGCATGCCAGGGACCAGCCGTAAACGGCATCGTGTCGTCAAAGGGACCCAGGTATATGAGAAAAATCCGACATTCTGACATTTCAAGATGGCGGCCGAGATATTGGCTTTCAAAGGTGTCAAATTTACTATGCAGAATTTCTACAAAAAAATTGTACTGAAAAATCATCTTTTTCGTAGAAAATCGTAATTTTTTTGTACTATCGATGGAGGCTAAGCGCCGAAATGAGTACTTGGCTGGGAATGGCGTCACCACGCCGAGGTACTGTAGCATTCCAGTTGGCCATCGACCATTAAAGTTTGAAAATCACGCACTTTAATAGAAAATTTTCACCCGAAATAGGATTTTTCATACAAAAATGCATTTCTTTAGTACCACCGACGGAGGCCAAAGGCCGAAACTACTACTCGGCTGGGAGCGGCTACTTAGTGCCGAGGTGCTGTGGCATTCCAGTTGGCCATCGACTCATCAAAGTTTGAAAATCACCCACTTTAATAGAAAATTTTTCACCCGAAATAGGATTTTTCATACAAAAATGCATTTCTTTAGTACCACCGACGGAGGCCAAAGGCCGAAACTACTACTCGGCTGGGAGCGGCTACTTAGTGCCGAGGTGCTGTGGCATTCCAGTTGGCCATCGACCTCATCAAAGTTTGAAAATCACCCACTTTAATAGAAAATTTTCACCCGAAATAGGATTTTTCATACAAAAAATGCATTTCTTTAGTACCACCGACGGAGGCCAAAGGCCGAAACTACTACTCGGCTGGGAGCGGCTACTTAGTGCCGAGGTGCTGTGGCATTCCAGTTGGCCATCGACTCATTAAAGTTTGAAAATCACGCACTTTAATAGAAAATTTTCACCCGAAATAGGACTTTTCATACAAAAATGCATTTTTTTAGTACCACCGCTGGAGCCAAAGGCCAAAAAAATTGCTCATCTGTGAATGGCATCGTGTCACGTAGATATTCAGGTCCCTGAGAAAAATCAAACATTTTGACATTTCTAAATGCCGGCCGAGTTATTGACGATTGATGAAGGCAACTTTGTATGAACATTTTGTACTGAAAATCGATTTCCTATAGAAGCCCTCCGCAAGTACTGCCTGCCGCAAATACCTACCGGGTGAACGACCCGAGTCATTATATATATATAAAGCTACAATGCGATATACTCACTGATCTAACATAATACGTTTTCTCGGAAATGGCACGAGTTGGACGAAAATGATGTATGACAAAGTTGTAGGGAATGTACGATATACGGCCATCCTATGGAGCCGATTTTTGAATTTCGAACGCGTTCCACTACGCGAGGGTGCTAACTCTGTCGTTTACCGACCGATTTGGATGAAATTTTCACCCGGCCTTTTCTTCGACACGCCATTTTCGGTTCCGCCGACGGTCGTTCCAAATTCAAAATACCACCGGAGCTATAGCCCTCCGAAAATCGGCCTTTTTCGACCTCTACGCAAAAAAGTCGGCAGCCAACTGGGCGCATGCCAGGGACCAGCCGTAAACGGCATCGTGTCGTCAAAGGACCCAGGTATATGAGAAAAATCCGACATTCTGACATTTCAAGATGGCGGCCGAGATATTGGCTTTCAAAGGTGTCAAATTTACTATGCAGAATTTCTACAAAAAATTGTACTGAAAATCATCTTTTTCGTAGAAAATCGTAATTTTTTTGTACTATCGATGGAGGCTAAGCGCCGAAATGAGTACTTGGCTGGGAATGGCGTCACCACGCCGAGGTACTGTAGCATTCCAGTTGGCCATCGACCCATTAAAGTTTGAAAATCACGCACTTTAATAGAAAATTTTCACCCGAAATAGGATTTTTCATACAAAAATGCATTTCTTTAGTACCACCGACGGAGGCCAAAGGCCGAAACTACTACTCGGCTGGGAGCGGCTACTTAGTGCCGAGGTGCTGTGGCATTCCAGTTGGCCATCGACTCATCAAAGTTTGAAAATCACCCACTTTAATAGAAAATTTTCACCCGAAATAGGATTTTTCATACAAAAATGCATTTCTTTAGTACCACCGACGGAGGCCAAAGGCCGAAACTACTACTCGGCTGGGAGCGGCTACTTAGTGCCGAGGTGCTGTGGCATTCCAGTTGGCCATCGACTCATCAAAGTTTGAAAATCACCCACTTTAATAGAAAATTTTCACCCGAAATAGGATTTTTCATACAAAAATGCATTTCTTTAGTACCACCGACGGAGGCCAAAGGCCGAAACTACTACTCGGCTGGGAGCGGCTACTTAGTGCCGAGGTGCTGTGGCATTCCAGTTGGCCATCGACTCATCAAAGTTGAAACTCACCCACTTTAATAGAAAATTTTCACCCGAAATAGGATTTTTCATACAAAAATGCATTTCTTTAGTACCACCGACGGAGGCCAAAGGCCGAAACTACTACTCGGCTGGGAGCGGCTACTTAGTGCCGAGGTGCTGTGGCATTCCAGTTGGCCATCGACTCATCAAAGTTTGAAAATCACCCACTTTAATAGAAAATTTTCACCCGAAATAGGATTTTTCATACAAAAATGCATTTCTTTAGTACCACCGACGGAGGCCAAAGGCCGAAAACTACTACTCGGCTGGGAGCGGCTACTTAGTGCCGAGGTGCTGTGGCATTCCAGTTGGCCATCGACTCATTAAAGTTTGAAAATCACGCACTTTAATAGAAAATTTTCACCCGAAATAGGACTTTTCATACAAAAATGCATTTTTTTAGTACCACCGCTGGAGGCCAAAGGCCAAAAAAATTGCTCATCTGTGAATGGCATCGTGTCACGTAGATATTCAGGTCCTGAGAAAAATCAAACATTTTGACATTTCTAATTGCCGGCCGAGTTATTGACGATTGATGAAGGCAAACTTTGTATGAACATTTTGTACTGAAATCGATTTCCTATAGAAGCCCCTCCGCAAGTACTGCCTGCCGCAAATACCTACCGGGTGAACGACCCGAGTCATTATATATATATAAAGCTACAATGCGATATACTCACTGATCTAACATAATACGTTTTCCTCGGAAATGGCACGAGTTGGACGAAAATGATGTATGACAAAGTTGTAGGGAATGTACGATATACGGCCATCCTATGGAGCCGATTTTTGAATTTTCGAACGCGTTCCACTACGCGAGGGTGCTAACTCTGTCGTTTACCGACCGATTTGGATGAAATTTTCACCCGGCCTTTTCTTCGACACGCCATTTTCGGTTCCGCCGACGGTCGTTCCAAATTCAAAATACCACCGGAGCTATAGCCCTCCGAAAATCGGCCTTTTTTCGACCTCTACGCAAAAAGTCGGCAGCCAACTGGGCGCATGCCAGGGACCAGCCGTAAACGGCATCGTGTCGTCAAAGGACCCAGGTATATGAGAAAAATCCGACATTCTGACATTTCAAGATGGCGGCCGAGATATTGGCTTTCAAAGGTGTCAAAATTTACTATGCAGAATTTCTACAAAAAAATTGTACTGAAAATCATCTTTTTCGTAGAAAATCGTAATTTTTTTGTACTATCGATGGAGGCTAAGCGCCGAAATGAGTACTTGGCTGGGAATGGCGTCACCACGCCGAGGTACTGTAGCATTCCAGTTGGCCATCGACCCATTAAAGTTTGAAAATCACGCACTTAATAGAAAATTTTCACCCGAAATAGGATTTTTCATACAAAAATGCATTTCTTTAGTACCACCGACGGAGGCCAAAGGCCGAAACTACTACTCGGCTGGGAGCGGCTACTTAGTGCCGAGGTGCTGTGGCATTCCAGTTGGCCATCGACTCATCAAAGTTTGAAAATCACCCACTTTAATAGAAAATTTTCACCCGAAATAGGATTTTTCATACAAAAATGCATTTCTTTAGTACCACCGACGGAGGCCAAAGGCCGAAACTACTACTCGGCTGGGAGCGGCTACTTAGTGCCGAGGTGCTGTGGCATTCCAGTTGGCCATCGACTCATCAAAGTTTGAAAATCACCCACTTTAATAGAAAATTTTCACCCGAAATAGGATTTTTCATACAAAAATGCATTTCTTTAGTACCACCGACGGAGGCCAAAGGCCGAAACTACTACTCGGCTGGGAGCGGCTACTTAGTGCCGAGGTGCTGTGGCATTCCAGTTGGCCATCGACTCATTAAAGTTTGAAAATCACGCACTTTAATAGAAAATTTTCACCCGAAATAGGACTTTTCATACAAAAATGCATTTTTTTAGTACCACCGCTGGAGGCCAAAGGCCAAAAAAATTGCTCATCTGTGAATGGCATCGTGTCACGTAGATATTCAGGTCCCTGAGAAAAATCAAACATTTTGACATTTCTAATTGCCGGCCGAGTTATTGACGATTGATGAAGGCAAACTTTGTATGAACATTTTGTACTGAAAATCGATTTCCTATAGAAGCCCTCCGCAAGTACTGCCTGCCGCAAATACCTACCGGGTGAACGACCCGAGTCATTATATATATATAAAGCTACAATGCGATATACTCACTGATCTAACATAATACGTTTTCTCGGAAATGGCACGAGTTGGACGAAAATGATGTATGACAAAGTTGTAGGGAATGTACGATATACGGCCATCCTATGGAGCCGATTTTTGAATTTCGAACGCGTTCCACTACGCGAGGGTGCTAACTCTGTCGTTTACCGACCGATTTGGATGAAATTTTCACCCGGCCTTTTCTTCGACACGCCATTTTCGGTTCCGCCGACGGTCGTTCCAAATTCAAAATACCACCGGAGCTATAGCCCTCCGAAAATCGGCCTTTTTCGACCTCTACGCAAAAAAGTCGGCAGCCAACTGGGCGCATGCCAGGGACCAGCCGTAAACGGCATCGTGTCGTCAAAGGACCCAGGTATATGAGAAAAATCCGACATTCTGACATTTCAAGATGGCGGCCGAGATATTGGCTTTCAAAGGTGTCAAATTTACTATGCAGAATTTCTACAAAAAAATTGTACTGAAAATCATCTTTTTCGTAGAAAATCGTAATTTTTTTGTACTATCGATGGAGGCTAAGCGCCGAAATGAGTACTTGGCTGGGAATGGCGTCACCACGCCGAGGTACTGTAGCATTCCAGTTGGCCATCGACCCATTAAAGTTTGAAAATCACGCACTTTAATAGAAAATTTTCACCCGAAATAGGATTTTTCATACAAAAATGCATTTCTTTAGTACCACCGACGGAGGCCAAAGGCCGAAACTACTACTCGGCTGGGGAGCGGCTACTTAGTGCCGAGGTGCTGTGGCATTCCAGTTGGCCATCGACTCATCAAAGTTTGAAAATCACCCACTTTAATAGAAAATTTTCACCCGAAATAGGATTTTTCATACAAAAATGCATTTCTTTAGTACCACCGACGGAGGCCAAAGGCCGAAACTACTACTCGGCTGGGAGCGGCTACTTAGTGCCGAGGTGCTGTGGCATTCCAGTTGGCCATCGACTCATCAAAGTTTGAAAATCACCCACTTTAATAGAAAATTTTCACCCGAAATAGGATTTTTCATACAAAAATGCATTTCTTTAGTACCACCGACGGAGGCCAAAGGCCGAAACTACTACTCGGCTGGGAGCGGCTACTTAGTGCCGAGGTGCTGTGGCATTCCAGTTGGCCATCGACTCATCAAAGTTTGAAAATCACCCACTTTAATAGAAAATTTTCACCCGAAATAGGATTTTTCATACAAAAATGCATTTCTTTAGTACCACCGACGGAGGCCAAAGGCCGAAACTACTACTCGGCTGGGAGCGGCTACTTAGTGCCGAGGTGCTGTGGCATTCCAGTTGGCCATCGACTCATCAAAGTTTGAAAATCACCCACTTTAATAGAAAATTTTCACCCGAAATAGGATTTTTCATACAAAAATGCATTTCTTTAGTACCACCGACGGAGGCCAAAGGCCGAAACTACTACTCGGCTGGGAGCGGCTACTTAGTGCCGAGGTGCTGTGGCATTCCAGTTGGCCATCGACTCATCAAAGTTTGAAAATCACCCACTTTAATAGAAAATTTTCACCCGAAATAGGATTTTTCATACAAAAATGCATTTCTTTAGTACCACCGACGGAGGCCAAAGGCCGAAACTACTACTCGGCTGGGAGCGGCTACTTAGTGCCGAGGTGCTGTGGCATTCCAGTTGGCCATCGACTCATCAAAGTTTGAAAATCACCCACTTTAATAGAAAATTTTCACCCGAAATAGGATTTTTCATACAAAAATGCATTTCTTTAGTACCACCGACGGAGGCCAAAGGCCGAAACTACTACTCGGCTGGGAGCGGCTACTTAGTGCCGAGGTGCTGTGGCATTCCAGTTGGCCATCGACTCATCAAAGTTTGAAAATCACCCACTTTAATAGAAAATTTTCACCCGAAATAGGATTTTTCATACAAAAATGCATTTCTTTAGTACCACCGACGGAGGCCAAAGGCCGAAACTACTACTCGGCTGGGAGCGGCTACTTAGTGCCGAGGTGCTGTGGCATTCCAGTTGGCCATCGACTCATTAAAGTTTGAAAATCACGCACTTTAATAGAAAATTTTCACCCGAAATAGGACTTTTCATACAAAAATGCATTTTTTTAGTACCACCGCTGGAGGCCAAAGGCCAAAAAAATTGCTCATCTGTGAATGGCATCGTGTCACGTAGATATTCAGGTCCCTGAGAAAAATCAAACATTTTGACATTTCTAATTGCCGGCCGAGTTATTGACGATTGATGAAGGCAAACTTTGTATGAACATTTTGTACTGAAAATCGATTTCCTATAGAAGCCCTCCGCAAGTACTGCCTGCCGCAAATACCTACCGGGTGAACGACCCGAGTCATTATATATATATAAAGCTACAATGCGATATACTCACTGATCTAACATAATACGTTTTCTCGGAAATGGCACGAGTTGGACGAAAATGATGTATGACAAAGTTGTAGGGAATGTACGATATACGGCCATCCTATGGAGCCGATTTTTGAATTTCGAACGCGTTCCACTACGCGAGGGTGCTAACTCTGTCGTTTACCGACCGATTTGGATGAAATTTTCACCCGGCCTTTTCTTCGACACGCCATTTTCGGTTCCGCCGACGGTCGTTCCAAATTCAAAATACCACCGGAGCTATAGCCCTCCGAAAATCGGCCTTTTTTCGACCTCTACGCAAAAAAGTCGGCAGCCAACTGGGCGCATGCCAGGGACCAGCCGTAAACGGCATCGTGTCGTCAAAGGACCCAGGTATATGAGAAAAATCCGACATTCTGACATTTCAAGATGGCGGCCGAGATATTGGCTTTCAAAGGTGTCAAATTTACTATGCAGAATTTCTACAAAAAAATTGTACTGAAAATCATCTTTTTCGTAGAAAATCGTAATTTTTTTGTACTATCGATGGAGGCTAAGCGCCGAAATGAGTACTTGGCTGGGAATGGCGTCACCACGCCGAGGTACTGTAGCATTCCAGTTGGCCATCGACCCATTAAAGTTTGAAAATCACGCACTTTAATAGAAAATTTTCACCCGAAATAGGATTTTTCATACAAAAATGCATTTCTTTAGTACCACCGACGGAGGCCAAAGGCCGAAACTACTACTCGGCTGGGAGCGGCTACTTAGTGCCGAGGTGCTGTGGCATTCCAGTTGGCCATCGACTCATCAAAGTTTGAAAATCACCCACTTTAATAGAAAATTTTCACCCGAAATAGGATTTTTCATACAAAAATGCATTTCTTTAGTACCACCGACGGAGGCCAAAGGCCGAAACTACTACTCGGCTGGGAGCGGCTACTTAGTGCCGAGGTGCTGTGGCATTCCAGTTGGCCATCGACTCATCAAAGTTTGAAAATCACCCACTTTAATAGAAAATTTTCACCCGAAATAGGATTTTTCATACAAAAATGCATTTCTTTAGTACCACCGACGGAGGCCAAAGGCCGAAACTACTACTCGGCTGGGAGCGGCTACTTAGTGCCGAGGTGCTGTGGCATTCCAGTTGGCCATCGACTCATTAAAGTTTGAAAATCACGCACTTTAATAGAAAATTTTCACCCGAAATAGGACTTTTCATACAAAAATGCATTTTTTTAGTACCACCGCTGGAGGCCAAAGGCCAAAAAAATTGCTCATCTGTGAATGGCATCGTGTCACGTAGATATTCAGGTCCCTGAGAAAAATCAAACATTTTGACATTTCTAATTGCCGGCCGAGTTATTGACGATTGATGAAGGCAAACTTTGTATGAACATTTTGTACTGAAAATCGATTTCCTATAGAAGCCCTCCGCAAGTACTGCCTGCCGCAAATACCTACCGGGTGAACGACCCGAGTCATTATATATATATAAAGCTACAATGCGATATACTCACTGATCTAACATAATACGTTTTCTCGGAAATGGCACGAGTTGGACGAAAATGATGTATGACAAAGTTGTAGGGAATGTACGATATACGGCCATCCTATGGAGCCGATTTTTGAATTTCGAACGCGTTCCACTACGCGAGGGTGCTAACTCTGTCGTTTACCGACCGATTTGGATGAAATTTTCACCCGGCCTTTTCTTCGACACGCCATTTTCGGTTCCGCCGACGGTCGTTCCAAATTCAAAATACCACCGGAGCTATAGCCCTCCGAAAATCGGCCTTTTTTCGACCTCTACGCAAAAAAGTCGGCAGCCAACTGGGCGCATGCCAGGGACCAGCCGTAAACGGCATCGTGTCGTCAAAGGACCCAGGTATATGAGAAAAATCCGACATTCTGACATTTCAAGATGGCGGCCGAGATATTGGCTTTCAAAGGTGTCAAATTTACTATGCAGAATTTCTACAAAAAAATTGTACTGAAAATCATCTTTTTCGTAGAAAATCGTAATTTTTTTGTACTATCGATGGAGGCTAAGCGCCGAAATGAGTACTTGGCTGGGAATGGCGTCACCACGCCGAGGTACTGTAGCATTCCAGTTGGCCATCGACCCATTAAAGTTTGAAAATCACGCACTTTAATAGAAAATTTTCACCCGAAATAGGATTTTTCATACAAAAATGCATTTCTTTAGTACCACCGACGGAGGCCAAAGGCCGAAACTACTACTCGGCTGGGAGCGGCTACTTAGTGCCGAGGTGCTGTGGCATTCCAGTTGGCCATCGACTCATCAAAGTTTGAAAATCACCCACTTTAATAGAAAATTTTCACCCGAAATAGGATTTTTCATACAAAAATGCATTTCTTTAGTACCACCGACGGAGGCCAAAGGCCGAAACTACTACTCGGCTGGGAGCGGCTACTTAGTGCCGAGGTGCTGTGGCATTCCAGTTGGCCATCGACTCATCAAAGTTTGAAAATCACCCACTTTAATAGAAAATTTTCACCCGAAATAGGATTTTTCATACAAAAATGCATTTCTTTAGTACCACCGACGGAGGCCAAAGGCCGAAACTACTACTCGGCTGGGAGCGGCTACTTAGTGCCGAGGTGCTGTGGCATTCCAGTTGGCCATCGACTCATTAAAGTTTGAAAATCACGCACTTTAATAGAAAATTTTCACCCGAAATAGGACTTTTCATACAAAAATGCATTTTTTTAGTACCACCGCTGGAGGCCAAAGGCCAAAAAAATTGCTCATCTGTGAATGGCATCGTGTCACGTAGATATTCAGGTCCCTGAGAAAAATCAAACATTTTGACATTTCTAATTGCCGGCCGAGTTATTGACGATTGATGAAGGCAAACTTTGTATGAACATTTTGTACTGAAAATCGATTTCCTATAGAAGCCCTCCGCAAGTACTGCCTGCCGCAAATACCTACCGGGTGAACGACCCGAGTCATTATATATATATAAAGCTACAATGCGATATACTCACTGATCTAACATAATACGTTTTCTCGGAAATGGCACGAGTTGGACGAAAATGATGTATGACAAAGTTGTAGGGAATGTACGATATACGGCCATCCTATGGAGCCGATTTTTGAATTTCGAACGCGTTCCACTACGCGAGGGTGCTAACTCTGTCGTTTACCGACCGATTTGGATGAAATTTTCACCCGGCCTTTTCTTCGACACGCCATTTTCGGTTCCGCCGACGGTCGTTCCAAATTCAAAATACCACCGGAGCTATAGCCCTCCGAAAATCGGCCTTTTTTCGACCTCTACGCAAAAAAGTCGGCAGCCAACTGGGCGCATGCCAGGGACCAGCCGTAAACGGCATCGTGTCGTCAAAGGACCCAGGTATATGAGAAAAATCCGACATTCTGACATTTCAAGATGGCGGCCGAGATATTGGCTTTCAAAGGTGTCAAATTTACTATGCAGAATTTCTACAAAAAAATTGTACTGAAAATCATCTTTTTCGTAGAAAATCGTAATTTTTTTGTACTATCGATGGAGGCTAAGCGCCGAAATGAGTACTTGGCTGGGAATGGCGTCACCACGCCGAGGTACTGTAGCATTCCAGTTGGCCATCGACCCATTAAAGTTTGAAAATCACGCACTTTAATAGAAAATTTTCACCCGAAATAGGATTTTTCATACAAAAATGCATTTCTTTAGTACCACCGACGGAGGCCAAAGGCCGAAACTACTACTCGGCTGGGAGCGGCTACTTAGTGCCGAGGTGCTGTGGCATTCCAGTTGGCCATCGACTCATCAAAGTTTGAAAATCACCCACTTTAATAGAAAATTTTCACCCGAAATAGGATTTTTCATACAAAAATGCATTTCTTTAGTACCACCGACGGAGGCCAAAGGCCGAAACTACTACTCGGCTGGGAGCGGCTACTTAGTGCCGAGGTGCTGTGGCATTCCAGTTGGCCATCGACTCATCAAAGTTTGAAAATCACCCACTTTAATAGAAAATTTTCACCCGAAATAGGATTTTTCATACAAAAATGCATTTCTTTAGTACCACCGACGGAGGCCAAAGGCCGAAACTACTACTCGGCTGGGAGCGGCTACTTAGTGCCGAGGTGCTGTGGCATTCCAGTTGGCCATCGACTCATCAAAGTTTGAAAATCACCCACTTTAATAGAAAATTTTCACCCGAAATAGGATTTTTCATACAAAAATGCATTTCTTTAGTACCACCGACGGAGGCCAAAGGCCGAAACTACTACTCGGCTGGGAGCGGCTACTTAGTGCCGAGGTGCTGTGGCATTCCAGTTGGCCATCGACTCATCAAAGTTTGAAAATCACCCACTTTAATAGAAAATTTTCACCCGAAATAGGATTTTTCATACAAAAATGCATTTCTTTAGTACCACCGACGGAGGCCAAAGGCCGAAACTACTACTCGGCTGGGAGCGGCTACTTAGTGCCGAGGTGCTGTGGCATTCCAGTTGGCCATCGACTCATTAAAGTTTGAAAATCACGCACTTTAATAGAAAATTTTCACCCGAAATAGGACTTTTCATACAAAAATGCATTTTTTTAGTACCACCGCTGGAGGCCAAAGGCCAAAAAAATTGCTCATCTGTGAATGGCATCGTGTCACGTAGATATTCAGGTCCCTGAGAAAAATCAAACATTTTGACATTTCTAATTGCCGGCCGAGTTATTGACGATTGATGAAGGCAAACTTTGTATGAACATTTTGTACTGAAAATCGATTTCCTATAGAAGCCCTCCGCAAGTACTGCCTGCCGCAAATACCTACCGGGTGAACGACCCGAGTCATTATATATATATAAAGCTACAATGCGATATACTCACTGATCTAACATAATACGTTTTCTCGGAAATGGCACGAGTTGGACGAAAATGATGTATGACAAAGTTGTAGGGAATGTACGATATACGGCCATCCTATGGAGCCGATTTTTGAATTTCGAACGCGTTCCACTACGCGAGGGTGCTAACTCTGTCGTTTACCGACCGATTTGGATGAAATTTTCACCCGGCCTTTTCTTCGACACGCCATTTTCGGTTCCGCCGACGGTCGTTCCAAATTCAAAATACCACCGGAGCTATAGCCCTCCGAAAATCGGCCTTTTTTCGACCTCTACGCAAAAAAGTCGGCAGCCAACTGGGCGCATGCCAGGGACCAGCCGTAAACGGCATCGTGTCGTCAAAGGACCCAGGTATATGAGAAAAATCCGACATTCTGACATTTCAAGATGGCGGCCGAGATATTGGCTTTCAAAGGTGTCAAATTTACTATGCAGAATTTCTACAAAAAAATTGTACTGAAAATCATCTTTTTCGTAGAAAATCGTAATTTTTTTGTACTATCGATGGAGGCTAAGCGCCGAAATGAGTACTTGGCTGGGAATGGCGTCACCACGCCGAGGTACTGTAGCATTCCAGTTGGCCATCGACCCATTAAAGTTTGAAAATCACGCACTTTAATAGAAAATTTTCACCCGAAATAGGATTTTTCATACAAAAATGCATTTCTTTAGTACCACCGACGGAGGCCAAAGGCCGAAACTACTACTCGGCTGGGAGCGGCTACTTAGTGCCGAGGTGCTGTGGCATTCCAGTTGGCCATCGACTCATCAAAGTTTGAAAATCACCCACTTTAATAGAAAATTTTCACCCGAAATAGGATTTTTCATACAAAAATGCATTTCTTTAGTACCACCGACGGAGGCCAAAGGCCGAAACTACTACTCGGCTGGGAGCGGCTACTTAGTGCCGAGGTGCTGTGGCATTCCAGTTGGCCATCGACTCATCAAAGTTTGAAAATCACCCACTTTAATAGAAAATTTTCACCCGAAATAGGATTTTTCATACAAAAATGCATTTCTTTAGTACCACCGACGGAGGCCAAAGGCCGAAACTACTACTCGGCTGGGAGCGGCTACTTAGTGCCGAGGTGCTGTGGCATTCCAGTTGGCCATCGACTCATCAAAGTTTGAAAATCACCCACTTTAATAGAAAATTTTCACCCGAAATAGGATTTTTCATACAAAAATGCATTTCTTTAGTACCACCGACGGAGGCCAAAGGCCGAAACTACTACTCGGCTGGGAGCGGCTACTTAGTGCCGAGGTGCTGTGGCATTCCAGTTGGCCATCGACTCATCAAAGTTTGAAAATCACCCACTTTAATAGAAAATTTTCACCCGAAATAGGATTTTTCATACAAAAATGCATTTCTTTAGTACCACCGACGGAGGCCAAAGGCCGAAACTACTACTCGGCTGGGAGCGGCTACTTAGTGCCGAGGTGCTGTGGCATTCCAGTTGGCCATCGACTCATTAAAGTTTGAAAATCACGCACTTTAATAGAAAATTTTCACCCGAAATAGGACTTTTCATACAAAAATGCATTTTTTTAGTACCACCGGTGGAGACCAAAGGCCAAAAAAATTGCTCATCTGTGAATGGCATCGTGTCACGTAGATATTCAGGTCCCTGAGAAAAATCAAACATTTTGACATTTCTAATTGCCGGCCGAGTTATTGACGATTGATGAAGGCAAACTTTGTATGAACATTTTGTACTGAAAATCGATTTCCTATAGAAGCCCTCCGCAAGTACTGCCTGCCGCAAATACCTACCGGGTGAACGACCCGAGTCATTATATATATATAAAGCTACAATGCGATATACTCACTGATCTAACATAATACGTTTTCTCGGAAATGGCACGAGTTGGACGAAAATGATGTATGACAAAGTTGTAGGGAATGTACGATATACGGCCATCCTATGGAGCCGATTTTTGAATTTCGAACGCGTTCCACTACGCGAGGGTGCTAACTCTGTCGTTTACCGACCGATTTGGATGAAATTTTCACCCGGCCTTTTCTTCGACACGCCATTTTCGGTTCCGCCGACGGTCGTTCCAAATTCAAAATACCACCGGAGCTATAGCCCTCCGAAAATCGGCCTTTTTTCGACCTCTACGCAAAAAAGTCGGCAGCCAACTGGGCGCATGCCAGGGACCAGCCGTAAACGGCATCGTGTCGTCAAAGGACCCAGGTATATGAGAAAAATCCGACATTCTGACATTTCAAGATGGCGGCCGAGATATTGGCTTTCAAAGGTGTCAAATTTACTATGCAGAATTTCTACAAAAAAATTGTACTGAAAATCATCTTTTTCGTAGAAAATCGTAATTTTTTTGTACTATCGATGGAGGCTAAGCGCCGAAATGAGTACTTGGCTGGGAATGGCGTCACCACGCCGAGGTACTGTAGCATTCCAGTTGGCCATCGACCCATTAAAGTTTGAAAATCACGCACTTTAATAGAAAATTTTCACCCGAAATAGGATTTTTCATACAAAAATGCATTTCTTTAGTACCACCGACGGAGGCCAAAGGCCGAAACTACTACTCGGCTGGGAGCGGCTACTTAGTGCCGAGGTGCTGTGGCATTCCAGTTGGCCATCGACTCATCAAAGTTTGAAAATCACCCACTTTAATAGAAAATTTTCACCCGAAATAGGATTTTTCATACAAAAATGCATTTCTTTAGTACCACCGACGGAGGCCAAAGGCCGAAACTACTACTCGGCTGGGAGCGGCTACTTAGTGCCGAGGTGCTGTGGCATTCCAGTTGGCCATCGACTCATCAAAGTTTGAAAATCACCCACTTTAATAGAAAATTTTCACCCGAAATAGGATTTTTCATACAAAAATGCATTTCTTTAGTACCACCGACGGAGGCCAAAGGCCGAAACTACTACTCGGCTGGGAGCGGCTACTTAGTGCCGAGGTGCTGTGGCATTCCAGTTGGCCATCGACTCATCAAAGTTTGAAAATCACCCACTTTAATAGAAAATTTTCACCCGAAATAGGATTTTTCATACAAAAATGCATTTCTTTAGTACCACCGACGGAGGCCAAAGGCCGAAACTACTACTCGGCTGGGAGCGGCTACTTAGTGCCGAGGTGCTGTGGCATTCCAGTTGGCCATCGACTCATCAAAGTTTGAAAATCACCCACTTTAATAGAAAATTTTCACCCGAAATAGGATTTTTCATACAAAAATGCATTTCTTTAGTACCACCGACGGAGGCCAAAGGCCGAAACTACTACTCGGCTGGGAGCGGCTACTTAGTGCCGAGGTGCTGTGGCATTCCAGTTGGCCATCGACTCATCAAAGTTTGAAAATCACCCACTTTAATAGAAAATTTTCACCCGAAATAGGATTTTTCATACAAAAATGCATTTCTTTAGTACCACCGACGGAGGCCAAAGGCCGAAACTACTACTCGGCTGGGAGCGGCTACTTAGTGCCGAGGTGCTGTGGCATTCCAGTTGGCCATCGACTCATCAAAGTTTGAAAATCACCCACTTTAATAGAAAATTTTCACCCGAAATAGGATTTTTCATACAAAAATGCATTTCTTTAGTACCACCGACGGAGGCCAAAGGCCGAAACTACTACTCGGCTGGGAGCGGCTACTTAGTGCCGAGGTGCTGTGGCATTCCAGTTGGCCATCGACTCATCAAAGTTTGAAAATCACCCACTTTAATAGAAAATTTTCACCCGAAATAGGATTTTTCATACAAAAATGCATTTCTTTAGTACCACCGACGGAGGCCAAAGGCCGAAACTACTACTCGGCTGGGAGCGGCTACTTAGTGCCGAGGTGCTGTGGCATTCCAGTTGGCCATCGACTCATTAAAGTTTGAAAATCACGCACTTTAATAGAAAATTTTCACCCGAAATAGGACTTTTCATACAAAAATGCATTTTTTTAGTACCACCGCTGGAGGCCAAAGGCCAAAAAAATTGCTCATCTGTGAATGGCATCGTGTCACGTAGATATTCAGGTCCCTGAGAAAAATCAAACATTTTGACATTTCTAATTGCCGGCCGAGTTATTGACGATTGATGAAGGCAAACTTTGTATGAACATTTTGTACTGAAAATCGATTTCCTATAGAAGCCCTCCGCAAGTACTGCCTGCCGCAAATACCTACCGGGTGAACGACCCGAGTCATTATATTATTATATATATATAAAGCTACAATGCGATATACTCACTGATCTAACATAATACGTTTTCTCGGAAATGGCACGAGTTGGACGAAAATGATGTATGACAAAGTTGTAGGGAATGTACGATATACGGCCATCCTATGGAGCCGATTTTTGAATTTCGAACGCGTTCCACTACGCGAGGGTGCTAACTCTGTCGTTTACCGACCGATTTGGATGAAATTTTCACCCGGCCTTTTCTTCGACACGCCATTTTCGGTTCCGCCGACGGTCGTTCCAAATTCAAAATACCACCGGAGCTATAGCCCTCCGAAAATCGGCCTTTTTTCGACCTCTACGCAAAAAAGTCGGCAGCCAACTGGGCGCATGCCAGGGACCAGCCGTAAACGGCATCGTGTCGTCAAAGGACCCAGGTATATGAGAAAAATCCGACATTCTGACATTTCAAGATGGCGGCCGAGATATTGGCTTTCAAAGGTGTCAAATTTACTATGCAGAATTTCTACAAAAAAATTGTACTGAAAATCATCTTTTTCGTAGAAAATCGTAATTTTTTTGTACTATCGATGGAGGCTAAGCGCCGAAATGAGTACTTGGCTGGGAATGGCGTCACCACGCCGAGGTACTGTAGCATTCCAGTTGGCCATCGACCCATTAAAGTTTGAAAATCACGCACTTTAATAGAAAATTTTCACCCGAAATAGGATTTTTCATACAAAAATGCATTTCTTTAGTACCACCGACGGAGGCCAAAGGCCGAAACTACTACTCGGCTGGGAGCGGCTACTTAGTGCCGAGGTGCTGTGGCATTCCAGTTGGCCATCGACTCATCAAAGTTTGAAAATCACCCACTTTAATAGAAAATTTTCACCCGAAATAGGATTTTTCATACAAAAATGCATTTCTTTAGTACCACCGACGGAGGCCAAAGGCCGAAACTACTACTCGGCTGGGAGCGGCTACTTAGTGCCGAGGTGCTGTGGCATTCCAGTTGGCCATCGACTCATCAAAGTTTGAAAATCACCCACTTTAATAGAAAATTTTCACCCGAAATAGGATTTTTCATACAAAAATGCATTTCTTTAGTACCACCGACGGAGGCCAAAGGCCGAAACTACTACTCGGCTGGGAGCGGCTACTTAGTGCCGAGGTGCTGTGGCATTCCAGTTGGCCATCGACTCATTAAAGTTTGAAAATCACGCACTTTAATAGAAAATTTTCACCCGAAATAGGACTTTTCATACAAAAATGCATTTTTTTAGTACCACCGCTGGAGGCCAAAGGCCAAAAAAATTGCTCATCTGTGAATGGCATCGTGTCACGTAGATATTCAGGTCCCTGAGAAAAATCAAACATTTTGACATTTCTAATTGCCGGCCGAGTTATTGACGATTGATGAAGGCAAACTTTGTATGAACATTTTGTACTGAAAATCGATTTCCTATAGAAGCCCTCCGCAAGTACTGCCTGCCGCAAATACCTACCGGGTGAACGACCCGAGTCATTATATATATATAAAGCTACAATGCGATATACTCACTGATCTAACATAATACGTTTTCTCGGAAATGGCACGAGTTGGACGAAAATGATGTATGACAAAGTTGTAGGGAATGTACGATATACGGCCATCCTATGGAGCCGATTTTTGAATTTCGAACGCGTTCCACTACGCGAGGGTGCTAACTCTGTCGTTTACCGACCGATTTGGATGAAATTTTCACCCGGCCTTTTCTTCGACACGCCATTTTCGGTTCCGCCGACGGTCGTTCCAAATTCAAAATACCACCGGAGCTATAGCCCTCCGAAAATCGGCCTTTTTTCGACCTCTACGCAAAAAAGTCGGCAGCCAACTGGGCGCATGCCAGGGACCAGCCGTAAACGGCATCGTGTCGTCAAAGGACCCAGGTATATGAGAAAAATCCGACATTCTGACATTTCAAGATGGCGGCCGAGATATTGGCTTTCAAAGGTGTCAAATTTACTATGCAGAATTTCTACAAAAAAATTGTACTGAAAATCATCTTTTTCGTAGAAAATCGTAATTTTTTTGTACTATCGATGGAGGCTAAGCGCCGAAATGAGTACTTGGCTGGGAATGGCGTCACCACGCCGAGGTACTGTAGCATTCCAGTTGGCCATCGACCCATTAAAGTTTGAAAATCACGCACTTTAATAGAAAATTTTCACCCGAAATAGGATTTTTCATACAAAAATGCATTTCTTTAGTACCACCGACGGAGGCCAAAGGCCGAAACTACTACTCGGCTGGGAGCGGCTACTTAGTGCCGAGGTGCTGTGGCATTCCAGTTGGCCATCGACTCATCAAAGTTTGAAAATCACCCACTTTAATAGAAAATTTTCACCCGAAATAGGATTTTTCATACAAAAATGCATTTCTTTAGTACCACCGACGGAGGCCAAAGGCCGAAACTACTACTCGGCTGGGAGCGGCTACTTAGTGCCGAGGTGCTGTGGCATTCCAGTTGGCCATCGACTCATCAAAGTTTGAAAATCACCCACTTTAATAGAAAATTTTCACCCGAAATAGGATTTTTCATACAAAAATGCATTTCTTTAGTACCACCGACGGAGGCCAAAGGCCGAAACTACTACTCGGCTGGGAGCGGCTACTTAGTGCCGAGGTGCTGTGGCATTCCAGTTGGCCATCGACTCATCAAAGTTTGAAAATCACCCACTTTAATAGAAAATTTTCACCCGAAATAGGATTTTTCATACAAAAATGCATTTCTTTAGTACCACCGACGGAGGCCAAAGGCCGAAACTACTACTCGGCTGGGAGCGGCTACTTAGTGCCGAGGTGCTGTGGCATTCCAGTTGGCCATCGACTCATCAAAGTTTGAAAATCACCCACTTTAATAGAAAATTTTCACCCGAAATAGGATTTTTCATACAAAAATGCATTTCTTTAGTACCACCGACGGAGGCCAAAGGCCGAAACTACTACTCGGCTGGGAGCGGCTACTTAGTGCCGAGGTGCTGTGGCATTCCAGTTGGCCATCGACTCATTAAAGTTTGAAAATCACGCACTTTAATAGAAAATTTTCACCCGAAATAGGACTTTTCATACAAAAATGCATTTTTTTAGTACCACCGCTGGAGGCCAAAGGCCAAAAAAATTGCTCATCTGTGAATGGCATCGTGTCACGTAGATATTCAGGTCCCTGAGAAAAATCAAACATTTTGACATTTCTAATTGCCGGCCGAGTTATTGACGATTGATGAAGGCAAACTTTGTATGAACATTTTGTACTGAAAATCGATTTCCTATAGAAGCCCTCCGCAAGTACTGCCTGCCGCAAATACCTACCGGGTGAACGACCCGAGTCATTATATATATATAAAGCTACAATGCGATATACTCACTGATCTAACATAATACGTTTTCTCGGAAATGGCACGAGTTGGACGAAAATGATGTATGACAAAGTTGTAGGGAATGTACGATATACGGCCATCCTATGGAGCCGATTTTTGAATTTCGAACGCGTTCCACTACGCGAGGGTGCTAACTCTGTCGTTTACCGACCGATTTGGATGAAATTTTCACCCGGCCTTTTCTTCGACACGCCATTTTCGGTTCCGCCGACGGTCGTTCCAAATTCAAAATACCACCGGAGCTATAGCCCTCCGAAAATCGGCCTTTTTTCGACCTCTACGCAAAAAAGTCGGCAGCCAACTGGGCGCATGCCAGGGACCAGCCGTAAACGGCATCGTGTCGTCAAAGGACCCAGGTATATGAGAAAAATCCGACATTCTGACATTTCAAGATGGCGGCCGAGATATTGGCTTTCAAAGGTGTCAAATTTACTATGCAGAATTTCTACAAAAAAATTGTACTGAAAATCATCTTTTTCGTAGAAAATCGTAATTTTTTTGTACTATCGATGGAGGCTAAGCGCCGAAATGAGTACTTGGCTGGGAATGGCGTCACCACGCCGAGGTACTGTAGCATTCCAGTTGGCCATCGACCCATTAAAGTTTGAAAATCACGCACTTTAATAGAAAATTTTCACCCGAAATAGGATTTTTCATACAAAAATGCATTTCTTTAGTACCACCGACGGAGGCCAAAGGCCGAAACTACTACTCGGCTGGGAGCGGCTACTTAGTGCCGAGGTGCTGTGGCATTCCAGTTGGCCATCGACTCATCAAAGTTTGAAAATCACCCACTTTAATAGAAAATTTTCACCCGAAATAGGATTTTTCATACAAAAATGCATTTCTTTAGTACCACCGACGGAGGCCAAAGGCCGAAACTACTACTCGGCTGGGAGCGGCTACTTAGTGCCGAGGTGCTGTGGCATTCCAGTTGGCCATCGACTCATCAAAGTTTGAAAATCACCCACTTTAATAGAAAATTTTCACCCGAAATAGGATTTTTCATACAAAAATGCATTTCTTTAGTACCACCGACGGAGGCCAAAGGCCGAAACTACTACTCGGCTGGGAGCGGCTACTTAGTGCCGAGGTGCTGTGGCATTCCAGTTGGCCATCGACTCATCAAAGTTTGAAAATCACCCACTTTAATAGAAAATTTTCACCCGAAATAGGATTTTTCATACAAAAATGCATTTCTTTAGTACCACCGACGGAGGCCAAAGGCCGAAACTACTACTCGGCTGGGAGCGGCTACTTAGTGCCGAGGTGCTGTGGCATTCCAGTTGGCCATCGACTCATCAAAGTTTGAAAATCACCCACTTTAATAGAAAATTTTCACCCGAAATAGGATTTTTCATACAAAAATGCATTTCTTTAGTACCACCGACGGAGGCCAAAGGCCGAAACTACTACTCGGCTGGGAGCGGCTACTTAGTGCCGAGGTGCTGTGGCATTCCAGTTGGCCATCGACTCATTAAAGTTTGAAAATCACGCACTTTAATAGAAAATTTTCACCCGAAATAGGACTTTTCATACAAAAATGCATTTTTTTAGTACCACCGCTGGAGGCCAAAGGCCAAAAAAATTGCTCATCTGTGAATGGCATCGTGTCACGTAGATATTCAGGTCCCTGAGAAAAATCAAACATTTTGACATTTCTAATTGCCGGCCGAGTTATTGACGATTGATGAAGGCAAACTTTGTATGAACATTTTGTACTGAAAATCGATTTCCTATAGAAGCCCTCCGCAAGTACTGCCTGCCGCAAATACCTACCGGGTGAACGACCCGAGTCATTATATATATATAAAGCTACAATGCGATATACTCACTGATCTAACATAATACGTTTTCTCGGAAATGGCACGAGTTGGACGAAAATGATGTATGACAAAGTTGTAGGGAATGTACGATATACGGCCATCCTATGGAGCCGATTTTTGAATTTCGAACGCGTTCCACTACGCGAGGGTGCTAACTCTGTCGTTTACCGACCGATTTGGATGAAATTTTCACCCGGCCTTTTCTTCGACACGCCATTTTCGGTTCCGCCGACGGTCGTTCCAAATTCAAAATACCACCGGAGCTATAGCCCTCCGAAAATCGGCCTTTTTTCGACCTCTACGCAAAAAAGTCGGCAGCCAACTGGGCGCATGCCAGGGACCAGCCGTAAACGGCATCGTGTCGTCAAAGGACCCAGGTATATGAGAAAAATCCGACATTCTGACATTTCAAGATGGCGGCCGAGATATTGGCTTTCAAAGGTGTCAAATTTACTATGCAGAATTTCTACAAAAAAATTGTACTGAAAATCATCTTTTTCGTAGAAAATCGTAATTTTTTTGTACTATCGATGGAGGCTAAGCGCCGAAATGAGTACTTGGCTGGGAATGGCGTCACCACGCCGAGGTACTGTAGCATTCCAGTTGGCCATCGACCCATTAAAGTTTGAAAATCACGCACTTTAATAGAAAATTTTCACCCGAAATAGGATTTTTCATACAAAAATGCATTTCTTTAGTACCACCGACGGAGGCCAAAGGCCGAAACTACTACTCGGCTGGGAGCGGCTACTTAGTGCCGAGGTGCTGTGGCATTCCAGTTGGCCATCGACTCATCAAAGTTTGAAAATCACCCACTTTAATAGAAAATTTTCACCCGAAATAGGATTTTTCATACAAAAATGCATTTCTTTAGTACCACCGACGGAGGCCAAAGGCCGAAACTACTACTCGGCTGGGAGCGGCTACTTAGTGCCGAGGTGCTGTGGCATTCCAGTTGGCCATCGACTCATCAAAGTTTGAAAATCACCCACTTTAATAGAAAATTTTCACCCGAAATAGGATTTTTCATACAAAAATGCATTTCTTTAGTACCACCGACGGAGGCCAAAGGCCGAAACTACTACTCGGCTGGGAGCGGCTACTTAGTGCCGAGGTGCTGTGGCATTCCAGTTGGCCATCGACTCATTAAAGTTTGAAAATCACGCACTTTAATAGAAAATTTTCACCCGAAATAGGACTTTTCATACAAAAATGCATTTTTTTAGTACCACCGCTGGAGGCCAAAGGCCAAAAAAATTGCTCATCTGTGAATGGCATCGTGTCACGTAGATATTCAGGTCCCTGAGAAAAATCAAACATTTTGACATTTCTAATTGCCGGCCGAGTTATTGACGATTGATGAAGGCAAACTTTGTATGAACATTTTGTACTGAAAATCGATTTCCTATAGAAGCCCTCCGCAAGTACTGCCTGCCGCAAATACCTACCGGGTGAACGACCCGAGTCATTATATATATATAAAGCTACAATGCGATATACTCACTGATCTAACATAATACGTTTTCTCGGAAATGGCACGAGTTGGACGAAAATGATGTATGACAAAGTTGTAGGGAATGTACGATATACGGCCATCCTATGGAGCCGATTTTTGAATTTCGAACGCGTTCCACTACGCGAGGGTGCTAACTCTGTCGTTTACCGACCGATTTGGATGAAATTTTCACCCGGCCTTTTCTTCGACACGCCATTTTCGGTTCCGCCGACGGTCGTTCCAAATTCAAAATACCACCGGAGCTATAGCCCTCCGAAAATCGGCCTTTTTTCGACCTCTACGCAAAAAAGTCGGCAGCCAACTGGGCGCATGCCAGGGACCAGCCGTAAACGGCATCGTGTCGTCAAAGGACCCAGGTATATGAGAAAAATCCGACATTCTGACATTTCAAGATGGCGGCCGAGATATTGGCTTTCAAAGGTGTCAAATTTACTATGCAGAATTTCTACAAAAAAATTGTACTGAAAATCATCTTTTTCGTAGAAAATCGTAATTTTTTTGTACTATCGATGGAGGCTAAGCGCCGAAATGAGTACTTGGCTGGGAATGGCGTCACCACGCCGAGGTACTGTAGCATTCCAGTTGGCCATCGACCCATTAAAGTTTGAAAATCACGCACTTTAATAGAAAATTTTCACCCGAAATAGGATTTTTCATACAAAAATGCATTTCTTTAGTACCACCGACGGAGGCCAAAGGCCGAAACTACTACTCGGCTGGGAGCGGCTACTTAGTGCCGAGGTGCTGTGGCATTCCAGTTGGCCATCGACTCATCAAAGTTTGAAAATCACCCACTTTAATAGAAAATTTTCACCCGAAATAGGATTTTTCATACAAAAATGCATTTCTTTAGTACCACCGACGGAGGCCAAAGGCCGAAACTACTACTCGGCTGGGAGCGGCTACTTAGTGCCGAGGTGCTGTGGCATTCCAGTTGGCCATCGACTCATCAAAGTTTGAAAATCACCCACTTTAATAGAAAATTTTCACCCGAAATAGGATTTTTCATACAAAAATGCATTTCTTTAGTACCACCGACGGAGGCCAAAGGCCGAAACTACTACTCGGCTGGGAGCGGCTACTTAGTGCCGAGGTGCTGTGGCATTCCAGTTGGCCATCGACTCATCAAAGTTTGAAAATCACCCACTTTAATAGAAAATTTTCACCCGAAATAGGATTTTTCATACAAAAATGCATTTCTTTAGTACCACCGACGGAGGCCAAAGGCCGAAACTACTACTCGGCTGGGAGCGGCTACTTAGTGC
Source organism: Yponomeuta sedellus (assembly GCA_934045075.1). Classification (NCBI taxonomy): domain Eukaryota; kingdom Metazoa; phylum Arthropoda; class Insecta; order Lepidoptera; family Yponomeutidae; genus Yponomeuta; species Yponomeuta sedellus. The sequence continues at coordinate 8,889,752 of OW203741.1, read as the reverse complement.
CGAGGTGCTGTGGCATTCCAGTTGGCCATCGACTCATCAAAGTTTGAAAATCACCCACTTTAATAGAAAATTTTCACCCGAAATAGGATTTTTCATACAAAAATGCATTTCTTTAGTACCACCGACGGAGGCCAAAGGCCGAAACTACTACTCGGCTGGGAGCGGCTACTTAGTGCCGAGGTGCTGTGGCATTCCAGTTGGCCATCGACTCATCAAAGTTTGAAAATCACCCACTTTAATAGAAAATTTTCACCCGAAATAGGATTTTTCATACAAAAATGCATTTCTTTAGTACCACCGACGGAGGCCAAAGGCCGAAACTACTACTCGGCTGGGAGCGGCTACTTAGTGCCGAGGTGCTGTGGCATTCCAGTTGGCCATCGACTCATCAAAGTTTGAAAATCACCCACTTTAATAGAAAATTTTCACCCGAAATAGGATTTTTCATACAAAAATGCATTTCTTTAGTACCACCGACGGAGGCCAAAGGCCGAAACTACTACTCGGCTGGGAGCGGCTACTTAGTGCCGAGGTGCTGTGGCATTCCAGTTGGCCATCGACTCATTAAAGTTTGAAAATCACGCACTTTAATAGAAAATTTTCACCCGAAATAGGACTTTTCATACAAAAATGCATTTTTTTAGTACCACCGCTGGAGGCCAAAGGCCAAAAAAATTGCTCATCTGTGAATGGCATCGTGTCACGTAGATATTCAGGTCCCTGAGAAAAATCAAACATTTTGACATTTCTAATTGCCGGCCGAGTTATTGACGATTGATGAAGGCAAACTTTGTATGAACATTTTGTACTGAAAATCGATTTCCTATAGAAGCCCTCCGCAAGTACTGCCTGCCGCAAATACCTACCGGGTGAACGACCCGAGTCATTATATATATATAAAGCTACAATGCGATATACTCACTGATCTAACATAATACGTTTTCTCGGAAATGGCACGAGTTGGACGAAAATGATGTATGACAAAGTTGTAGGGAATGTACGATATACGGCCATCCTATGGAGCCGATTTTTGAATTTCGAACGCGTTCCACTACGCGAGGGTGCTAACTCTGTCGTTTACCGACCGATTTGGATGAAATTTTCACCCGGCCTTTTCTTCGACACGCCATTTTCGGTTCCGCCGACGGTCGTTCCAAATTCAAAATACCACCGGAGCTATAGCCCTCCGAAAATCGGCCTTTTTTCGACCTCTACGCAAAAAAGTCGGCAGCCAACTGGGCGCATGCCAGGGACCAGCCGTAAACGGCATCGTGTCGTCAAAGGACCCAGGTATATGAGAAAAATCCGACATTCTGACATTTCAAGATGGCGGCCGAGATATTGGCTTTCAAAGGTGTCAAATTTACTATGCAGAATTTCTACAAAAAAATTGTACTGAAAATCATCTTTTTCGTAGAAAATCGTAATTTTTTTGTACTATCGATGGAGGCTAAGCGCCGAAATGAGTACTTGGCTGGGAATGGCGTCACCACGCCGAGGTACTGTAGCATTCCAGTTGGCCATCGACCCATTAAAGTTTGAAAATCACGCACTTTAATAGAAAATTTTCACCCGAAATAGGATTTTTCATACAAAAATGCATTTCTTTAGTACCACCGACGGAGGCCAAAGGCCGAAACTACTACTCGGCTGGGAGCGGCTACTTAGTGCCGAGGTGCTGTGGCATTCCAGTTGGCCATCGACTCATCAAAGTTTGAAAATCACCCACTTTAATAGAAAATTTTCACCCGAAATAGGATTTTTCATACAAAAATGCATTTCTTTAGTACCACCGACGGAGGCCAAAGGCCGAAACTACTACTCGGCTGGGAGCGGCTACTTAGTGCCGAGGTGCTGTGGCATTCCAGTTGGCCATCGACTCATCAAAGTTTGAAAATCACCCACTTTAATAGAAAATTTTCACCCGAAATAGGATTTTTCATACAAAAATGCATTTCTTTAGTACCACCGACGGAGGCCAAAGGCCGAAACTACTACTCGGCTGGGAGCGGCTACTTAGTGCCGAGGTGCTGTGGCATTCCAGTTGGCCATCGACTCATTAAAGTTTGAAAATCACGCACTTTAATAGAAAATTTTCACCCGAAATAGGACTTTTCATACAAAAATGCATTTTTTTAGTACCACCGCTGGAGGCCAAAGGCCAAAAAAATTGCTCATCTGTGAATGGCATCGTGTCACGTAGATATTCAGGTCCCTGAGAAAAATCAAACATTTTGACATTTCTAATTGCCGGCCGAGTTATTGACGATTGATGAAGGCAAACTTTGTATGAACATTTTGTACTGAAAATCGATTTCCTATAGAAGCCCTCCGCAAGTACTGCCTGCCGCAAATACCTACCGGGTGAACGACCCGAGTCATTATATATATATAAAGCTACAATGCGATATACTCACTGATCTAACATAATACGTTTTCTCGGAAATGGCACGAGTTGGACGAAAATGATGTATGACAAAGTTGTAGGGAATGTACGATATACGGCCATCCTATGGAGCCGATTTTTGAATTTCGAACGCGTTCCACTACGCGAGGGTGCTAACTCTGTCGTTTACCGACCGATTTGGATGAAATTTTCACCCGGCCTTTTCTTCGACACGCCATTTTCGGTTCCGCCGACGGTCGTTCCAAATTCAAAATACCACCGGAGCTATAGCCCTCCGAAAATCGGCCTTTTTTCGACCTCTACGCAAAAAAGTCGGCAGCCAACTGGGCGCATGCCAGGGACCAGCCGTAAACGGCATCGTGTCGTCAAAGGACCCAGGTATATGAGAAAAATCCGACATTCTGACATTTCAAGATGGCGGCCGAGATATTGGCTTTCAAAGGTGTCAAATTTACTATGCAGAATTTCTACAAAAAAATTGTACTGAAAATCATCTTTTTCGTAGAAAATCGTAATTTTTTTGTACTATCGATGGAGGCTAAGCGCCGAAATGAGTACTTGGCTGGGAATGGCGTCACCACGCCGAGGTACTGTAGCATTCCAGTTGGCCATCGACCCATTAAAGTTTGAAAATCACGCACTTTAATAGAAAATTTTCACCCGAAATAGGATTTTTCATACAAAAATGCATTTCTTTAGTACCACCGACGGAGGCCAAAGGCCGAAACTACTACTCGGCTGGGAGCGGCTACTTAGTGCCGAGGTGCTGTGGCATTCCAGTTGGCCATCGACTCATCAAAGTTTGAAAATCACCCACTTTAATAGAAAATTTTCACCCGAAATAGGATTTTTCATACAAAAATGCATTTCTTTAGTACCACCGACGGAGGCCAAAGGCCGAAACTACTACTCGGCTGGGAGCGGCTACTTAGTGCCGAGGTGCTGTGGCATTCCAGTTGGCCATCGACTCATCAAAGTTTGAAAATCACCCACTTTAATAGAAAATTTTCACCCGAAATAGGATTTTTCATACAAAAATGCATTTCTTTAGTACCACCGACGGAGGCCAAAGGCCGAAACTACTACTCGGCTGGGAGCGGCTACTTAGTGCCGAGGTGCTGTGGCATTCCAGTTGGCCATCGACTCATTAAAGTTTGAAAATCACGCACTTTAATAGAAAATTTTCACCCGAAATAGGACTTTTCATACAAAAATGCATTTTTTTAGTACCACCGCTGGAGGCCAAAGGCCAAAAAAATTGCTCATCTGTGAATGGCATCGTGTCACGTAGATATTCAGGTCCCTGAGAAAAATCAAACATTTTGACATTTCTAATTGCCGGCCGAGTTATTGACGATTGATGAAGGCAAACTTTGTATGAACATTTTGTACTGAAAATCGATTTCCTATAGAAGCCCTCCGCAAGTACTGCCTGCCGCAAATACCTACCGGGTGAACGACCCGAGTCATTATATATATATAAAGCTACAATGCGATATACTCACTGATCTAACATAATACGTTTTCTCGGAAATGGCACGAGTTGGACGAAAATGATGTATGACAAAGTTGTAGGGAATGTACGATATACGGCCATCCTATGGAGCCGATTTTTGAATTTCGAACGCGTTCCACTACGCGAGGGTGCTAACTCTGTCGTTTACCGACCGATTTGGATGAAATTTTCACCCGGCCTTTTCTTCGACACGCCATTTTCGGTTCCGTCGACGGTCGTTCCAAATTCAAAATAGCACCGGAGATATAGCCCTCTGAAAATCGGCCTTTTTTCGACCTCTACGCAAAAAAGTCGGCAGCCAACTGGGCGCATGCCAGGGACCAGCCGTAAACGGCATCGTGTCGTCAAAGGACCCAGGTATATGAGAAAAATCCGACATTCTGACATTTCAAGATGGCGGCTGAGATATTGGCTTTCAAAGGTGTCAAATTTACTATGGAGAATTTCTACAAAAAATTTGTACTGAAAATCATCTTTTTCGTAGAAAATCGTAATTTTTTGTACTATCGATGGAGGCTAAGCGCCGAAATGAGTACTTGGCTGGGAATGGCATCACCACGCCATGGTGCTGTAGCATTCCAGTTGGCCATCGACCCATTAAAGTTTGAAAATCACCCACTTTAATAGAAAAAATTCACCCGAAATAGTTATTTTCATACAAAAATGCATTTCTTTAGTACCACCGACGGAGGCCAAAGGCCGAAACTACTACTCGGCTGGGAGCGGCTACTCAGTGCCGAGGTGCTGTAGCATTCCAGTTGGCCATCGACCCATTAAAGTTTGAAAATCACCCACTTTAATAGAAAAAATTCACCCAAAATAGTTATTTTCATACAAAAATGCATTTCTTTAGTACCACCGACGGAGGCCAAAGGCCGAAACTACTACTCGGCTGGGAGCGGCTACTTAGTGCCGAGGTGCTGTGGCATTCCAGTTGGCCATCGACCCATTAAAGTTTGAAAATCACCCACTTTAATAGAAAAAATTCACCCAAAATAGTTATTTTCATACAAAAATGCATTTCTTTAGTACCACCGACGGAGGCCAAAGGCCGAAACTACTACTCGGCTGGGAGCGGCTACTTAGTGCCGAGGTGCTGTGGCATTCCAGTTGGCCATCGACTCATCAAAGTTTGAAAATCACCCACTTTAATAGAAAAAATTCACCCGAAATAGGACTTTTCATACAAAAATGCATTTTTTTAGTACCACCGGTGGAGACCAAAGGCCAAAAAAATTGCTCATCTGTGAATGGCATCGTGTCACGTAGATATTCAGGTCCCTGAGAAAAATCAAACATTTTGAAATTTCTAATTGCCGGCCGAGTTATTGACGATTGATGAAGGCAAACTTTGTATGAACATTTTGTACTGAAAATCGATTTCCTATAGAAGCCCTCCGCAAGTACTGCCTGCCGCAAATACCTACCGGGTGAACGACCCGAGTCATTATATATATATAAAGCTACAATGCGATATACTCACTGATCTAACATAATACGTTTTCTCGGAAATGGCACGAGTTGGACGAAAATGATGTATGACAAAGTTGTAGGGAATGTACGATATACGGCCATCCTATGGAGCCGATTTTTGAATTTCGAACGCGTTCCACTACGCGAGGGTGCTAACTCTGTCGTTTACCGACCGATTTGGATGAAATTTTCACCCGGCCTTTTCTTCGACACGCCATTTTCGGTTCCGCCGACGGTCGTTCCAAATTCAAAATACCACCGGAGCTATAGCCCTCCGAAAATCGGCCTTTTTTCGACCTCTACGCAAAAAAGTCGGCAGCCAACTGGGCGCATGCCAGGGACCAGCCGTAAACGGCATCGTGTCGTCAAAGGACCCAGGTATATGAGAAAAATCCGACATTCTGACATTTCAAGATGGCGGCCGAGATATTGGCTTTCAAAGGTGTCAAATTTACTATGCAGAATTTCTACAAAAAAATTGTACTGAAAATCATCTTTTTCGTAGAAAATCGTAATTTTTTTGTACTATCGATGGAGGCTAAGCGCCGAAATGAGTACTTGGCTGGGAATGGCGTCACCACGCCGAGGTACTGTAGCATTCCAGTTGGCCATCGACCCATTAAAGTTTGAAAATCACGCACTTTAATAGAAAATTTTCACCCGAAATAGGATTTTTCATACAAAAATGCATTTCTTTAGTACCACCGACGGAGGCCAAAGGCCGAAACTACTACTCGGCTGGGAGCGGCTACTTAGTGCCGAGGTGCTGTGGCATTCCAGTTGGCCATCGACTCATCAAAGTTTGAAAATCACCCACTTTAATAGAAAATTTTCACCCGAAATAGGATTTTTCATACAAAAATGCATTTCTTTAGTACCACCGACGGAGGCCAAAGGCCGAAACTACTACTCGGCTGGGAGCGGCTACTTAGTGCCGAGGTGCTGTGGCATTCCAGTTGGCCATCGACTCATCAAAGTTTGAAAATCACCCACTTTAATAGAAAATTTTCACCCGAAATAGGATTTTTCATACAAAAATGCATTTCTTTAGTACCACCGACGGAGGCCAAAGGCCGAAACTACTACTCGGCTGGGAGCGGCTACTTAGTGCCGAGGTGCTGTGGCATTCCAGTTGGCCATCGACTCATCAAAGTTTGAAAATCACCCACTTTAATAGAAAATTTTCACCCGAAATAGGATTTTTCATACAAAAATGCATTTCTTTAGTACCACCGACGGAGGCCAAAGGCCGAAACTACTACTCGGCTGGGAGCGGCTACTTAGTGCCGAGGTGCTGTGGCATTCCAGTTGGCCATCGACTCATCAAAGTTTGAAAATCACCCACTTTAATAGAAAATTTTCACCCGAAATAGGATTTTTCATACAAAAATGCATTTCTTTAGTACCACCGACGGAGGCCAAAGGCCGAAACTACTACTCGGCTGGGAGCGGCTACTTAGTGCCGAGGTGCTGTGGCATTCCAGTTGGCCATCGACTCATTAAAGTTTGAAAATCACGCACTTTAATAGAAAATTTTCACCCGAAATAGGACTTTTCATACAAAAATGCATTTTTTTAGTACCACCGCTGGAGGCCAAAGGCCAAAAAAATTGCTCATCTGTGAATGGCATCGTGTCACGTAGATATTCAGGTCCCTGAGAAAAATCAAACATTTTGACATTTCTAATTGCCGGCCGAGTTATTGACGATTGATGAAGGCAAACTTTGTATGAACATTTTGTACTGAAAATCGATTTCCTATAGAAGCCCTCCGCAAGTACTGCCTGCCGCAAATACCTACCGGGTGAACGACCCGAGTCATTATATATATATAAAGCTACAATGCGATATACTCACTGATCTAACATAATACGTTTTCTCGGAAATGGCACGAGTTGGACGAAAATGATGTATGACAAAGTTGTAGGGAATGTACGATATACGGCCATCCTATGGAGCCGATTTTTGAATTTCGAACGCGTTCCACTACGCGAGGGTGCTAACTCTGTCGTTTACCGACCGATTTGGATGAAATTTTCACCCGGCCTTTTCTTCGACACGCCATTTTCGGTTCCGCCGACGGTCGTTCCAAATTCAAAATACCACCGGAGCTATAGCCCTCCGAAAATCGGCCTTTTTTCGACCTCTACGCAAAAAAGTCGGCAGCCAACTGGGCGCATGCCAGGGACCAGCCGTAAACGGCATCGTGTCGTCAAAGGACCCAGGTATATGAGAAAAATCCGACATTCTGACATTTCAAGATGGCGGCCGAGATATTGGCTTTCAAAGGTGTCAAATTTACTATGCAGAATTTCTACAAAAAAATTGTACTGAAAATCATCTTTTTCGTAGAAAATCGTAATTTTTTTGTACTATCGATGGAGGCTAAGCGCCGAAATGAGTACTTGGCTGGGAATGGCGTCACCACGCCGAGGTACTGTAGCATTCCAGTTGGCCATCGACCCATTAAAGTTTGAAAATCACGCACTTTAATAGAAAATTTTCACCCGAAATAGGATTTTTCATACAAAAATGCATTTCTTTAGTACCACCGACGGAGGCCAAAGGCCGAAACTACTACTCGGCTGGGAGCGGCTACTTAGTGCCGAGGTGCTGTGGCATTCCAGTTGGCCATCGACTCATCAAAGTTTGAAAATCACCCACTTTAATAGAAAATTTTCACCCGAAATAGGATTTTTCATACAAAAATGCATTTCTTTAGTACCACCGACGGAGGCCAAAGGCCGAAACTACTACTCGGCTGGGAGCGGCTACTTAGTGCCGAGGTGCTGTGGCATTCCAGTTGGCCATCGACTCATCAAAGTTTGAAAATCACCCACTTTAATAGAAAATTTTCACCCGAAATAGGATTTTTCATACAAAAATGCATTTCTTTAGTACCACCGACGGAGGCCAAAGGCCGAAACTACTACTCGGCTGGGAGCGGCTACTTAGTGCCGAGGTGCTGTGGCATTCCAGTTGGCCATCGACTCATCAAAGTTTGAAAATCACCCACTTTAATAGAAAAATTTCACCCGAAATAGTTATTTTCATACAAAAATGCATTTCTTTAGTACCACCGTTGGAGGCCAAAGGCCAAAACTACTACTCGGCTGGGAGCGGCTACTTAGTGCCGAGGTGCTGTGGCATTCCAGTTGGCCATCGACCCATTAAAGTTTGAAAATCAACCACTTTAATAGAAAAATTTCACCCGAAATAGTTATTTTCATACAAAAATGCATTTCTTTAGTACCACCGTTGGAGGCCAAAGGCCAAAACTACTACTCGGCTGGGAGCGGCTACTTAGTGCCGAGGTGCTGTGGCATTCCAGTTGGCCATCGACTCATTAAAGTTTGAAAATCACGCACTATAATAGAAAAATTTCACCCGAAATAGTTATTTTCATACAAAAATGCATTTCTTTAGTACCACCGACGGAGGCCAAAGGCCGAAACTACTACTCGGCTGGGAGCGGCTACTTAGTGCCGAGGTGCTGTGGCATTCCAGTTGGCCATCGACTCATCAAAGTTTGAAAATCACCCACTTTAATAGAAAAATTTCACCCGAAATAGTTATTTTCATACAAAAATGCATTTCTTTAGTACCACCGACGGAGGCCAAAGGCCGAAACTACTACTCAGCTGGGAGCGGCTACTTAGTGCCGAGGTGCTGTGGCATTCCAGTTGGCCATCGACTCATTAAAGTTTGAAAATCACGCACTATAATAGAAAAATTTCACCCGAAATAGTTATTTTCATACAAAAATGCATTTCTTTAGTACCACCGACGGAGGCCAAAGGCCGAAACTACTACTCGGCTGGGAGCGGCTACTTAGTGCCGAGGTGCTGTGGCATTCCAGTTGGCCATCGACCCATTAAAGTTTGAAAATCACCCACTTTAATAGAAAAATTTCACCCGAAATAGTTATTTTCATACAAAAATGCATTTCTTTAGTACCACCGTTGGAGGCCAAAGGCCAAAACTACTACTCGGCTGGGAGCGGCTACTTAGTGCCGAGGTGCTGTGGCATTCCAGTTGGCCATCGACTCATTAAAGTTTGAAAATCACGCACTATAATAGAAAAATTTCACCCGAAATAGTTATTTTCATACAAAAATGCATTTCTTTAGTACCACCGACGGAGGCCAAAGGTCAAAAAAATTGCTCATCTGTGAATGGCATCGTGTCACGTAGATATTCAGGTCCCTGAGAAAAATCAAACATTTTGAAGTTTCTAATTGCCGGCCGAGTTATTGACGATTGATGAAGGCCAACTTTGTATGAACATTTTGTACTGAAAATCGATTTCCTATAGAAGCCCTCCGCAAGTACTGCCTGCCGCAAATACCTACCGGGTGAACGACCCGAGTCATTATATATATATAAAGCTGCATTATATATATATAAAGCTGCAATCCGGTATACTCACTGATCTATTCATCCATACGTTTTCTCCGAAACGGTAAGATTTGGGCGAAAATGATGTATGAGAAAGTTGTAGGAAATGTATGAATTACAGCCATCCTATGAAGCCGATTTTTGAATTTCGAACACGTTCCACTACGCGAGGGTGCTAACTCTGGCGTTTACCGACCGATTTGGATGAAATTTTGATAGAATGGTGTTTTAGTGATCCGATTGAAAAAAAAAATGTTGGTTGTTCGAAATTCAAAATGGCGGCGCAGATATAACCGACCGAAAAATCGACCTTTGCGCAAAAAAGTCGGCAGCCAACTGGGCATATGCTAGAGATATGCCGTAAGCGGCATCGTGTTGGCAAAGGACCCAGGTATATGAGAAAAATCCGACATCTTGGAATTTCAAGATGGCGGCCGAGATATTGATGATTGAAAATGACAAATTTTTGTATGGAGATTTAGTACTAAAATTGACTTTTCAATAGAGAAATGAGACAAACTTGCGAGGCCGGAGGCCGAGCTTCGCGAAGCGGGCACAAAAAGTTCTGCCGCGGCGAGGCCGAAGGCCGAGCTCCGTTTAGGCCGAGGCCGAAGGCCGAGACCATTCAAATTGCGGCGCACAATTACCAGCGCAAGAGCAAAAAGGGACAATCTTGCGAGGCCGCAGGCCGAGCTTCGCGGAGCGGGCACAAGAAACCCCGCCGCGGCGAGGCCGAAGGCCGAGCTCCGTTTAGGCCGAGGCCGAAGGCCGAGACCATTTAGGTTACGGCGCACAAGTACCAGCGCAAGAGCAAAACGAGACAATCTCGCTTTCCTATAGAAGCCCTCCGCAAGTACTGCCTGCCGCAAATACCTACCGGGTGAACGACCCGAGTCATTATATATATATAAAGCTGCAATCCGGTATACTCACTGATCTATTCATCCATACGTTTTCTCGGAAACGGTAAGATTTGGACGAAAATGATGTATGAGAAAGTTGTAGGAAATGTATGAATTACAGCCATCCTATGAAGCCGATTTTTGAATTTCGAACGCGTTCCACTACGCGAAGGTGCTAACTCTGCAGTTTACCGGCCGATTTGGATGAAATTTTGATAGAATGGTGATATAGTGATCCGATTGAAAAAAAAAATTTTGGTTGTTCGAAATTCAAAATGGCGGCGCAGATATAGCCGACCGAAAAATCGACCTTTGCGCAAAAAAGTCGGCAGCCAACTGGGCATATGCTGGAGATATGCCGTAAACGGCATCGCGTTGCCAAAGGACCCAGGTATATGAGAAAAATCCGACATCTCGGAATTTCAAGATGGCGGCCGAGATATTGATGATTGAAAATGACAAATTTTTGTATGGAGATTTAGTACTAAAATTGACTTTTCAACAGAGAAATGGGACAAACTTGCGAGGCCGGAGGCCGAGCTCCGCGAAGCGGGCACAAAAAGTTCTGCCGCGGCGAGGCCGAAGGCCGAGCTCCGTTTAGGCCGAGGCCGAAGGCCGAGACGATTCAAGTTATAGCGCACAAGTACCAGCGCAAAAGGGACAAACTTGCGAGGCCGGAGGCCGAGCTCCGCGGAGCGGGCACGAGGAACTCCGCCGCGGCGAGGCCGAAGGCCGAGCTCCGTTTAGGCCGAGGCCGAAGGCCGAGAACATTCAGGTTACGGCGCACAAGTACCAGCGCAAAAGCCAAAAGGGACAAACTTGCGAGGCCGGAGGCCGAGCTCCGCGAAGCGGGCACGAGACACTCCGCCACGGCGAGGCCGAAGGCCGAGCTTCGTCCAGGCCGAGGCCGAAGGCCGAGAACGTTCAGGTTACGGCGGACAAGTACCAGCGCAAGAGCAAAGAGGGACAAACTTGCGAGGCCGGAGGCCGAGCTCCGCAGAGCGGGCACGAGGAACCCCGCCGCGGCGAGGCCGAAGGCCGAGCTCCGTCCAGGCCGAGGCCGAAGGCCGAGACCATACATGTTCCCATGCAACAATTCACTACAATAAGTGTCTAGCGAGGCCCTAGGCCGAGCGCCGCGAAGAGCGCAGCTCGGAGCGGCTGGGGGTTGGCGCGCGTAAGCGCGCAGGGGGCTCGCCCCCTAGTTATATATATATAAAGCTACAATCCGGTATACTCACTGATCTATTCATCCATACGTTTTCTCGGAAACGGTAAGATTTTGACGAAAATGATGTATGAAAAAGTTGTAGGAAATGTATGAATTACAGCCATCCTATGAAGCCGATTTTTGAATTTCGAACGCGTTCCACTACGCAAGGGTGCTAACTCTGTTGTTTATTGGCTGATTTGGATGAAATTTTGATAGAATGGTGTTATAGTGATCCGATTGAAAAAAAAAATTTTGGTTGTTCGAAATTCAAAATGGCGGCGCAGATATAGCCGACCCAAAAATCGACCTTTGCGCAAAAAAGTCGGCAGCCAACTGGGCATATGCTGGAGATATGCCGTAAACGGCATCGCGTTGCCAAAGGACCCAGGTATATGAGAAAAATCCGACATCTTGGAATTTCAAGATGGCGGCCGAGATATTGATGATTGAAAATGACAAATTTTTGTATGGAGATTTAGTACTAAAATTGACTTTTCAACAGAGAAATGGGACAAACTTGCGAGGCCGGAGGCCGAGCTCCGCGAAGCGGGAACAAAAAGTTCTGCCGCGGCGAGGCCGAAGGCCGAGCTCCGTTTAGGCCGAGGCCGAAGGCCGAGACGATTCAGATTACAGCGCACAAGTACCAGCGCAAAAGCAAAAAGGGACAAACTTGCGAGGCCGGAGGCCGAGCTCCGCGAAGCGGGCACGAGGAACTCCGCCGCGGCGAGGCCGAAGGCCGAGCTCCGTTTAGGCCGAGGCCGAAGGCCGAGACGATTCAGGTTACGGCGCACAAGTACCAGCGCAAAAGCAAAATGGGACAAACTTGCGAGGCCGGAGGCCGAGCTCCGCGAAGCGGGCACGAGGAACCTCGCCGCGGCGAGGCCGAAGGCCGAGCTCCGTCCAGGCCGAGGCCGAAGGCCGAGACCGTTCAATTTACGGTGCATAAGTACCAGCGCAAGAGCAAAGAGGGACAAACTTGCGAGGCCGGAGGCCGAGCTCCGCGGAGCGGGCACGAGGAACCCCGCCGCGGCGAGGCCGAAGGCCGAGCTCCGTCCAGGCCGAGGCCGAAGGCCGAGACCATACATGTTCCCATGCAACAATTCACTACAATAAGTGTCTAGCGAGGCCCTAGGCCGAGCGCCGCGGAGAGCGGAGCTCGGAGCGGCTGGGGGTTGGCGCGCGTAAGCGCGCAGGGGGCTCGCCCCCTAGTTATATATATATAAAGCTACAATCCGATATACTCACTGACTGATCTAACATCCATACGTTTTCTCGGAAACGGTAAGATTTTGACGAAAATGATGTATGAGAAAGTTGTAGGAAATGTATGAATTACAGCCATCCTATGAAGCCGATTTTTGAATTTCGAACGCGTTCCACTACGCGAAGGTGCTAACTCTGTAGTTTACCTGCCGATTTGGATGAAATTTTGATAGAATGGTGTTTTAGTGATCCGATTGAAAAAAAAAATTTTGGTTGTTCGAAATTCAAAATGGCGGCGGAGATATAGCCGACCGAAAAATCGACCTTTGCGCAAAAAAGTCGGCAGCCAACTGGGCATATGCTGGAGATATGCCGTAAGCGGCATCGCGTTGCCAAAGGACCCAGGTATATGAGAAAAATCCGACATCTTGGAATTTCAAGATGGCGGCCGAGATATTGATGATTGAAAATGACAAATTTTTGTATGGAGATTTAGTACTAAAATTGACTTTTCAATAGAGAAATGAGACAAACTTGCGAGGCTGGAGGCCGAGCTTCGCGAAGCGGGCACAAAAAGTTCTGCCGCGGCGAGGCCGAAGGCCGAGCTCCGTTTAGGCCGAGGCCGAAGGCCGAGACCATTCAAATTGCGGCGCACAAGTACCAGCGCAAGAGCAAAAAGGGACAATCTTGCGAGGCCGCAGGCCGAGCTCCGCGGAGCGGGCACGAGAAACCCCGCCGCGGCGAGGCCGAAGGCCGAGCTCCGTTTAGGCCGAGGCCGAAGGCCGAGACCATTTAGGTTACGGCGCACAAGTACCAGCGCAAAAGTAAAAAGGGACAAACTTGCGAGGCCGGAGGCCGAGCTCCGCGAAGCGGGCACGAGACACTCCGCCACGGCGAGGCCGAAGGCCGAGCTCCGTCCAGGCCGAGGCCGAAGGCCGAGAACGTTCAGGTTACGGCGGACAAGTACCAGCGCGAGAGCAAAAAGGGACAAACTTGCGAGGCCGCAGGCCGAGCTCCGCGGAGCGGGCACGAGAAACCCCGCCGCGGCGAGGCCGAAGGCCGAGCTCCGTCCAGGCCGAGGCCGAAGGCCGAGACCATACATGTTCCCATGCAACAATTCACTACAATAAGTGTCTAGCGAGGCCCTAGGCCGAGCGCCGCGGAGAGCGCAGCTCGGAGCGGCTGGGGGTTGGCGCGCGTAAGCGCGCAGGGGGCTCGCCCCCTAGTTATTATATATATATAAAGCTACAATGCGATATACTCACTGATCTAACATCCATACGTTTTCTCGGAAATGGCAAGAGTTGGACGATAATGATGTATGAGAAAGTTGTAGGGAATGTACGATATACAGCCATCCTATGGAGCCGATTTTTGAATTTCGAACGCGTTCCACTACGCGAGGGTGCTAACTCTGTCGTTTACCGACCGATTTGGATGAAATTTTCACCCGGCCTTTTCTTCGACACGCCATTTTCGGTTCCGCCGACGGTCGTTCCAAATTCAAAATACCACCGGAGATATAGCCCTCCGAAAATCGGCCTTTTTTCGACCTCTACGCAAAAAAGTCGGCAGCCAACTGGGCGCATGCCAGGGACCAGCCGTAAACGGCATCGTGTCGTCAAAGGACCCAGGTATATGAGAAAAATCCGACATTCTGACATTTCAAGATGGCGGCTGAGATATTGGCTTTCAAAGGTGTCAAATTTACTATGGAGAATTTCTACAAAAAATTTGTACTGAAAATCATCTTTTTCGTAGAAAATCTTAATTTTTTTGTACCATCGACAGAGGCTAAGCGCCAAAATGAGTACTTGGCTGAGAATGGCGTCACCACGCCGAGGTGCTGTGGCATTCCAGTTGGCCATCGACTCATTAAAGTTTGAAAATCACGCACTATAATAGAAAAATTTCACCCGAAATAGTTATTTTCATACAAAAATGCGTTTCTTTAGTACCACCGACGGAGGCCAAAGGCCGAAACTACTACTCGGCTGGGAGCGGCTACTCAGTGCCGAGGTGCTGTAGCATTCCAGTTGGCCATCGACCCATTAAAGTTTGAAAATCACCCACTTTAATAGAAAAAATTCACCCGAAATAGTTATTTTCATACAAAAATGCATTTCTTTAGTACCACCGACGGAGGCCAAAGGCCGAAACTACTACTCGGCTGGGAGCGGCTACTCAGTGCCGAGGTGCTGTAGCATTCCAGTTGGCCATCGACCCATTAAAGTTTGAAAATCACCCACTTTAATAGAAAAAATTCACCCGAAATAGTTATTTTCATACAAAAATGCATTTCTTTAGTACCACCGACGGAGGCCAAAGGCCGAAACTACTACTCGGCTGGGAGCGGCTACTTAGTGCCGAGGTGCTGTGGCATTCCAGTTGGCCATCGACTCATCAAAGTTTGAAAATCACCCACTTTAATAGAAATTTTTCACCCAAAATAGGACTTTTCATACAAAAATGCATTTTTTTAGTACCACCGGTGGAGGCCAAAGGCCAAAAAAATTGCTCATCTGTGAATGGCATCGTGTCACGTAGATATTCAGGTCCCTGAGAAAAATCAAACATTTTGAAATTTCTAATTGCCGGCCGAGTTATTGACGATTGATCAAGGCCAACTTTGTATGAACATTTTGTACTGAAAATCGATTTCCTATAGAAGCCCTCCGCAAGTACTGCCTGCCGCAAATACCTACCGGGTGAACGACCCGAGTCATTATATATATATAAAGCTACAATGCGATATACTCACTGATCTAACATCCATACGTTTTCTCGGAAATGGCAAGAGTTGGACGATAATGATGTATGAGAAAGTTGTAGGGAATGTACGATATACAGCCATCCTATGGAGCCGATTTTTGAATTTCGAACGCGTTCCACTACGCGAGGGTGCTAACTCTGTCGTTTACCGACCGATTTGGATGAAATTTTCACCCGGCCTTTTCTTCGACACGCCATTTACGGTTCCGCCGACGGTCGTTCCAAATTCAAAATACCACCGGAGATATAGCCCTCCGAAAATCGGCCTTTTTTCGACCTCTACGCAAAAAAGTCGGCAGCCAACTGGGCGCATGCCAGGGACCAGCCGTAAACGGCATCGTGTCGTCAAAGGACCCAGGTATATGAGAAAAATCCGACATTCTGACATTTCAAGATGGCGGCTGAGATATTGGCTTTCAAAGGTGTCAAATTTACTATGGAGAATTTCTACAAAAAATTTGTACTGAAAATCATCTTTTTCGTAGAAAATCTTAATTTTTTTGTACCATCGACAGAGGCTAAGCGCCAAAATGAGTACTTGGCTGAGAATGGCGTCACCACGCCGAGGTGCTGTGGCATTCCAGTTGGCCATCGACTCATTAAAGTTTGAAAATCACGCACTATAATAGAAAAATTTCACCCGAAATAGTTATTTTCATACAAAAATGCGTTTCTTTAGTACCACCGACGGAGGCCAAAGGCCGAAACTACTACTCGGCTGGGAGCGGCTACTCAGTGCCGAGGTGCTGTAGCATTCCAGTTGGCCATCGACCCATTAAAGTTTGAAAATCACCCACTTTAATAGAAAAAATTCACCCGAAATAGTTATTTTCATACAAAAATGCATTTCTTTAGTACCACCGACGGAGGCCAAAGGCCGAAACTACTACTCGGCTGGGAGCGGCTACTCAGTGCCGAGGTGCTGTAGCATTCCAGTTGGCCATCGACCCATTAAAGTTTGAAAATCACCCACTTTAATAGAAAAAATTCACCCGAAATAGTTATTTTCATACAAAAATGCATTTCTTTAGTACCACCGACGGAGGCCAAAGGCCGAAACTACTACTCGGCTGGGAGCGGCTACTCAGTGCCGAGGTGCTGTAGCATTCCAGTTGGCCATCGACCCATTAAAGTTTGAAAATCACCCACTTTAATAGAAAAAATTCACCCGAAATAGTTATTTTCATACAAAAATGCATTTCTTTAGTACCACCGACGGAGGCCAAAGGCCGAAACTACTACTCGGCTGGGAGCGGCTACTCAGTGCCGAGGTGCTGTGGCATTCCAGTTGGCCATCGACTCATTAAAGTTTGAAAATCACGCACTATAATAGAAAAATTTCACCCGAAATAGTTATTTTCATACAAAAATGCGTTTCTTTAGTACCACCGACGGAGGCCAAAGGCCGAAACTACTACTCGGCTGGGAGCGGCTACTCAGTGCCGAGGTGCTGTAGCATTCCAGTTGGCCATCGACCCATTAAAGTTTGAAAATCACCCACTTTAATAGAAAAAATTCACCCGAAATAGTTATTTTCATACAAAAATGCATTTCTTTAGTACCACCGACGGAGGCCAAAGGCCGAAACTACTACTCGGCTGGGAGCGGCTACTCAGTGCCGAGGTGCTGTAGCATTCCAGTTGGCCATCGACCCATTAAAGTTTGAAAATCACCCACTTTAATAGAAAAAATTCACCCGAAATAGTTATTTTCATACAAAAATGCATTTCTTTAGTACCACCGACGGAGGCCAAAGGCCGAAACTACTACTCGGCTGGGAGCGGCTACTCAGTGCCGAGGTGCTGTGGCATTCCAGTTGGCCATCGACTCATTAAAGTTTGAAAATCACGCACTATAATAGAAAAATTTCACCCGAAATAGTTATTTTCATACAAAAATGCGTTTCTTTAGTACCACCGACGGAGGCCAAAGGCCGAAACTACTACTCGGCTGGGAGCGGCTACTCAGTGCCGAGGTGCTGTAGCATTCCAGTTGGCCATCGACCCATTAAAGTTTGAAAATCACCCACTTTAATAGAAAAAATTCACCCGAAATAGTTATTTTCATACAAAAATGCATTTCTTTAGTACCACCGACGGAGGCCAAAGGCCGAAACTACTACTCGGCTGGGAGCGGCTACTCAGTGCCGAGGTGCTGTAGCATTCCAGTTGGCCATCGACCCATTAAAGTTTGAAAATCACCCACTTTAATAGAAAAAATTCACCCGAAATAGTTATTTTCATACAAAAATGCATTTCTTTAGTACCACCGACGGAGGCCAAAGGCCGAAACTACTACTCGGCTGGGAGCGGCTACTTAGTGCCGAGGTGCTGTGGCATTCCAGTTGGCCATCGACTCATCAAAGTTTGAAAATCACCCACTTTAATAGAAATTTTTCACCCAAAATAGGACTTTTCATACAAAAATGCATTTTTTTAGTACCACCGGTGGAGGCCAAAGGCCAAAAAAATTGCTCATCTGTGAATGGCATCGTGTCACGTAGATATTCAGGTCCCTGAGAAAAATCAAACATTTTGAAATTTCTAATTGCCGGCCGAGTTATTGACGATTGATCAAGGCCAACTTTGTATGAACATTTTGTACTGAAAATCGATTTCCTATAGAAGCCCTCCGCAAGTACTGCCTGCCGCAAATACCTACCGGGTGAACGACCCGAGTCATTATATATATATAAAGCTACAATGCGATATACTCACTGATCTAACATCCATACGTTTTCTCGGAAATGGCAAGAGTTGGACGATAATGATGTATGAGAAAGTTGTAGGGAATGTACGATATACAGCCATCCTATGGAGCCGATTTTTGAATTTCGAACGCGTTCCACTACGCGAGGGTGCTAACTCTGTCGTTTACCGACCGATTTGGATGAAATTTTCACCCGGCCTTTTCTTCGACACGCCATTTACGGTTCCGCCGACGGTCGTTCCAAATTCAAAATACCACCGGAGATATAGCCCTCCGAAAATCGGCCTTTTTTCGACCTCTACGCAAAAAAGTCGGCAGCCAACTGGGCGCATGCCAGGGACCAGCCGTAAACGGCATCGTGTCGTCAAAGGACCCAGGTATATGAGAAAAATCCGACATTCTGACATTTCAAGATGGCGGCTGAGATATTGGCTTTCAAAGGTGTCAAATTTACTATGGAGAATTTCTACAAAAAATTTGTACTGAAAATCATCTTTTTCGTAGAAAATCTTAATTTTTTTGTACCATCGACAGAGGCTAAGCGCCAAAATGAGTACTTGGCTGAGAATGGCGTCACCACGCCGAGGTGCTGTGGCATTCCAGTTGGCCATCGACTCATTAAAGTTTGAAAATCACGCACTATAATAGAAAAATTTCACCCGAAATAGTTATTTTCATACAAAAATGCGTTTCTTTAGTACCACCGACGGAGGCCAAAGGCCGAAACTACTACTCGGCTGGGAGCGGCTACTCAGTGCCGAGGTGCTGTAGCATTCCAGTTGGCCATCGACCCATTAAAGTTTGAAAATCACCCACTTTAATAGAAAAAATTCACCCGAAATAGTTATTTTCATACAAAAATGCATTTCTTTAGTACCACCGACGGAGGCCAAAGGCCGAAACTACTACTCGGCTGGGAGCGGCTACTCAGTGCCGAGGTGCTGTAGCATTCCAGTTGGCCATCGACCCATTAAAGTTTGAAAATCACCCACTTTAATAGAAAAAATTCACCCGAAATAGTTATTTTCATACAAAAATGCATTTCTTTAGTACCACCGACGGAGGCCAAAGGCCGAAACTACTACTCGGCTGGGAGCGGCTACTCAGTGCCGAGGTGCTGTAGCATTCCAGTTGGCCATCGACCCATTAAAGTTTGAAAATCACCCACTTTAATAGAAAAAATTCACCCGAAATAGTTATTTTCATACAAAAATGCATTTCTTTAGTACCACCGACGGAGGCCAAAGGCCGAAACTACTACTCGGCTGGGAGCGGCTACTCAGTGCCGAGGTGCTGTGGCATTCCAGTTGGCCATCGACTCATTAAAGTTTGAAAATCACGCACTATAATAGAAAAATTTCACCCGAAATAGTTATTTTCATACAAAAATGCGTTTCTTTAGTACCACCGACGGAGGCCAAAGGCCGAAACTACTACTCGGCTGGGAGCGGCTACTCAGTGCCGAGGTGCTGTAGCATTCCAGTTGGCCATCGACCCATTAAAGTTTGAAAATCACCCACTTTAATAGAAAAAATTCACCCGAAATAGTTATTTTCATACAAAAATGCATTTCTTTAGTACCACCGACGGAGGCCAAAGGCCGAAACTACTACTCGGCTGGGAGCGGCTACTCAGTGCCGAGGTGCTGTAGCATTCCAGTTGGCCATCGACCCATTAAAGTTTGAAAATCACCCACTTTAATAGAAAAAATTCACCCGAAATAGTTATTTTCATACAAAAATGCATTTCTTTAGTACCACCGACGGAGGCCAAAGGCCGAAACTACTACTCGGCTGGGAGCGGCTACTCAGTGCCGAGGTGCTGTGGCATTCCAGTTGGCCATCGACTCATTAAAGTTTGAAAATCACGCACTATAATAGAAAAATTTCACCCGAAATAGTTATTTTCATACAAAAATGCGTTTCTTTAGTACCACCGACGGAGGCCAAAGGCCGAAACTACTACTCGGCTGGGAGCGGCTACTCAGTGCCGAGGTGCTGTAGCATTCCAGTTGGCCATCGACCCATTAAAGTTTGAAAATCACCCACTTTAATAGAAAAAATTCACCCGAAATAGTTATTTTCATACAAAAATGCATTTCTTTAGTACCACCGACGGAGGCCAAAGGCCGAAACTACTACTCGGCTGGGAGCGGCTACTCAGTGCCGAGGTGCTGTAGCATTCCAGTTGGCCATCGACCCATTAAAGTTTGAAAATCACCCACTTTAATAGAAAAAATTCACCCGAAATAGTTATTTTCATACAAAAATGCATTTCTTTAGTACCACCGACGGAGGCCAAAGGCCGAAACTACTACTCGGCTGGGAGCGGCTACTCAGTGCCGAGGTGCTGTGGCATTCCAGTTGGCCATCGACTCATTAAAGTTTGAAAATCACGCACTATAATAGAAAAATTTCACCCGAAATAGTTATTTTCATACAAAAATGCGTTTCTTTAGTACCACCGACGGAGGCCAAAGGCCGAAACTACTACTCGGCTGGGAGCGGCTACTCAGTGCCGAGGTGCTGTAGCATTCCAGTTGGCCATCGACCCATTAAAGTTTGAAAATCACCCACTTTAATAGAAAAAATTCACCCGAAATAGTTATTTTCATACAAAAATGCATTTCTTTAGTACCACCGACGGAGGCCAAAGGCCGAAACTACTACTCGGCTGGGAGCGGCTACTCAGTGCCGAGGTGCTGTAGCATTCCAGTTGGCCATCGACCCATTAAAGTTTGAAAATCACCCACTTTAATAGAAAAAATTCACCCGAAATAGTTATTTTCATACAAAAATGCATTTCTTTAGTACCACCGACGGAGGCCAAAGGCCGAAACTACTACTCGGCTGGGAGCGGCTACTTAGTGCCGAGGTGCTGTGGCATTCCAGTTGGCCATCGACTCATCAAAGTTTGAAAATCACCCACTTTAATAGAAATTTTTCACCCAAAATAGGACTTTTCATACAAAAATGCATTTTTTTAGTACCACCGGTGGAGGCCAAAGGCCAAAAAAATTGCTCATCTGTGAATGGCATCGTGTCACGTAGATATTCAGGTCCCTGAGAAAAATCAAACATTTTGAAATTTCTAATTGCCGGCCGAGTTATTGACGATTGATCAAGGCCAACTTTGTATGAACATTTTGTACTGAAAATCGATTTCCTATAGAAGCCCTCCGCAAGTACTGCCTGCCGCAAATACCTACCGGGTGAACGACCCGAGTCATTATTATTATATATATATAAAGCTACAATCCGGTATACTCACTGATCTATTCATCCATACGTTTTCTCGGAAACGGTAAGATTTGGACGAAAATGATGTATAAGAAAGTTGTAGGAAATGTATGAATTACAGCCATCCTATGAAGCCGATTTTTGAATTTCGAACGCGTTCCACTACGCGAAGGTGCTAACTCTGTAGTTTACCGGCCGATTTGGATGAAATTTTGATAGAATGGTGATATAGTGATCCGATTGAAAAAAAAAATTTTGGTTGTTCGAAATTCAAAATGGCGGCGCAGATATAGCCGACCGAAAAATCGACCTTTGCGCAAAAAAGTCGGCAGCCAACTGGGCATATGCTGGAGATATGCCGTAAACGGCATCGCGTTGCCAAAGGACCCAGGTATATGAGAAAAATCCGACATCTTGGAATTTCAAGATGGCGGCCGAGATATTGATGATTGAAAATGACAAATTTTTGTATGGAGATTTAGTACTAAAATTGACTTTTCAACAGAGAAATGGGACAAACTTGCGAGGCCGGAGGCCGAGCTCCGCGAAGCGGGCACAAAAAGTTCTGCCGCGGCGAGGCCGAAGGCCGAGCTCCGTTTAGGCCGAGGCCGAAGGCCGAGACGATTCAAGTTATAGCGCACAAGTACCAGCGCAAAAGCAAAAAGGGACAAACTTGCGAGGCCGGAGGCCGAGCTCCGCGGAGCGGGCACGAGGAACTCCGCCGCGGCGAGGCCGAAGGCCGAGCTCCGTTTAGGCCGAGGCCGAAGGCCGAGACCATTCAGGTTACGGTGCACAAGTACCAGCGCAAAAGCAAAATGGGACAAACTTGCGAGGCCGGAGGCCGAGCTCCGCGAAGCGGGCACGAGGAACCCCGCCGCGGCGAGGCCGAAGGCCGAGCTCCGTCCAGGCCGAGGCCGAAGGCCGAGACCGTTCAATTTACGGTGCATAAGTACCAGCGCAAGAGCAAAGAGGGACAAACTTGCGAGGCCGGAGGCCGAGCTCCGCGGAGCGGGCACGAGGAACCCCGCCGCGGCGAGGCCGAAGGCCGAGCTCCGTCCAGGCCGAGGCCGAAGGCCGAGACCATACATGTTCCCATGCAACAATTCACTACAATAAGTGTCTAGCGAGGCCTTAGGCCGAGCGCCGCGGAGAGCGGAGCTCGGAGCGGCTGGGGGTTGGCGCGCGTAAGCGCGCAGGGGGCTCGCCCCCTAGTTATATATATATAAAGCTACAATGCGATATACTCACTGATCTAACATCCATACGTTTTCTCGGAAATGGCAAGAGTTGGACGATAATGATGTATGAGAAAGTTGTAGGGAATGTACGATATACAGCCATCCTATGGAGCCGATTTTTGAATTTCGAACGCGTTCCACTACGCGAGGGTGCTAACTCTGTCGTTTACCGACCGATTTGGATGAAATTTTCACCCGGCCTTTTCTTCGACACGCCATTTACGGTTCCGCCGACGGTCGTTCCAAATTCAAAATACCACCGGAGATATAGCCCTCCGAAAATCGGCCTTTTTTCGACCTCTACGCAAAAAAGTCGGCAGCCAACTGGGCGCATGCCAGGGACCAGCCGTAAACGGCATCGTGTCGTCAAAGGACCCAGGTATATGAGAAAAATCCGACATTCTGACATTTCAAGATGGCGGCTGAGATATTGGCTTTCAAAGGTGTCAAATTTACTATGGAGAATTTCTACAAAAAATTTGTACTGAAAATCATCTTTTTCGTAGAAAATCTTAATTTTTTTGTACCATCGACAGAGGCTAAGCGCCAAAATGAGTACTTGGCTGAGAATGGCGTCACCACGCCGAGGTGCTGTGGCATTCCAGTTGGCCATCGACTCATTAAAGTTTGAAAATCACGCACTATAATAGAAAAATTTCACCCGAAATAGTTATTTTCATACAAAAATGCGTTTCTTTAGTACCACCGACGGAGGCCAAAGGCCGAAACTACTACTCGGCTGGGAGCGGCTACTCAGTGCCGAGGTGCTGTAGCATTCCAGTTGGCCATCGACCCATTAAAGTTTGAAAATCACCCACTTTAATAGAAAAAATTCACCCGAAATAGTTATTTTCATACAAAAATGCATTTCTTTAGTACCACCGACGGAGGCCAAAGGCCGAAACTACTACTCGGCTGGGAGCGGCTACTCAGTGCCGAGGTGCTGTAGCATTCCAGTTGGCCATCGACCCATTAAAGTTTGAAAATCACCCACTTTAATAGAAAAAATTCACCCGAAATAGTTATTTTCATACAAAAATGCATTTCTTTAGTACCACCGACGGAGGCCAAAGGCCGAAACTACTACTCGGCTGGGAGCGGCTACTCAGTGCCGAGGTGCTGTAGCATTCCAGTTGGCCATCGACCCATTAAAGTTTGAAAATCACCCACTTTAATAGAAAAAATTCACCCGAAATAGTTATTTTCATACAAAAATGCATTTCTTTAGTACCACCGACGGAGGCCAAAGGCCGAAACTACTACTCGGCTGGGAGCGGCTACTCAGTGCCGAGGTGCTGTGGCATTCCAGTTGGCCATCGACTCATTAAAGTTTGAAAATCACGCACTATAATAGAAAAATTTCACCCGAAATAGTTATTTTCATACAAAAATGCGTTTCTTTAGTACCACCGACGGAGGCCAAAGGCCGAAACTACTACTCGGCTGGGAGCGGCTACTCAGTGCCGAGGTGCTGTAGCATTCCAGTTGGCCATCGACCCATTAAAGTTTGAAAATCACCCACTTTAATAGAAAAAATTCACCCGAAATAGTTATTTTCATACAAAAATGCATTTCTTTAGTACCACCGACGGAGGCCAAAGGCCGAAACTACTACTCGGCTGGGAGCGGCTACTCAGTGCCGAGGTGCTGTAGCATTCCAGTTGGCCATCGACCCATTAAAGTTTGAAAATCACCCACTTTAATAGAAAAAATTCACCCGAAATAGTTATTTTCATACAAAAATGCATTTCTTTAGTACCACCGACGGAGGCCAAAGGCCGAAACTACTACTCGGCTGGGAGCGGCTACTCAGTGCCGAGGTGCTGTGGCATTCCAGTTGGCCATCGACTCATTAAAGTTTGAAAATCACGCACTATAATAGAAAAATTTCACCCGAAATAGTTATTTTCATACAAAAATGCGTTTCTTTAGTACCACCGACGGAGGCCAAAGGCCGAAACTACTACTCGGCTGGGAGCGGCTACTCAGTGCCGAGGTGCTGTAGCATTCCAGTTGGCCATCGACCCATTAAAGTTTGAAAATCACCCACTTTAATAGAAAAAATTCACCCGAAATAGTTATTTTCATACAAAAATGCATTTCTTTAGTACCACCGACGGAGGCCAAAGGCCGAAACTACTACTCGGCTGGGAGCGGCTACTCAGTGCCGAGGTGCTGTAGCATTCCAGTTGGCCATCGACCCATTAAAGTTTGAAAATCACCCACTTTAATAGAAAAAATTCACCCGAAATAGTTATTTTCATACAAAAATGCATTTCTTTAGTACCACCGACGGAGGCCAAAGGCCGAAACTACTACTCGGCTGGGAGCGGCTACTTAGTGCCGAGGTGCTGTGGCATTCCAGTTGGCCATCGACTCATCAAAGTTTGAAAATCACCCACTTTAATAGAAATTTTTCACCCAAAATAGGACTTTTCATACAAAAATGCATTTTTTTAGTACCACCGGTGGAGGCCAAAGGCCAAAAAAATTGCTCATCTGTGAATGGCATCGTGTCACGTAGATATTCAGGTCCCTGAGAAAAATCAAACATTTTGAAATTTCTAATTGCCGGCCGAGTTATTGACGATTGATCAAGGCCAACTTTGTATGAACATTTTGTACTGAAAATCGATTTCCTATAGAAGCCCTCCGCAAGTACTGCCTGCCGCAAATACCTACCGGGTGAACGACCCGAGTCATTATATATATATAAAGCTGCAATCCGGTATACTCACTGATCTATTCATCCATACGTTTTCTCCGAAACGGTAAGATTTGGACGAAAATGATGTATGAGAAAGTTGTAGGAAATGTATGAATTACAGCCATCCTATGAAGCCGATTTTTGAATTTCGAACGCGTTCCACTACGCGAGGGTGCTAACTCTGTCGTTTACCGACCGATTTGGATGAAATATTCACCCGGCCTTTTCTTCGACACGCCATTTTCGGTTCCGCCGACGGTCGTTCCAAATTCAAAATACCACCGGAGCTATAGCCCTCCGAAAATCGGCCTTTTTTCGACCTCTACGCAAAAAAGTCGGCAGCCAACTGGGCGCATGCCAGGGACCAGCCGTAAACGGCATCGTGTCGTCAAAGGACCCAGGTATATGAGAAAAATCCGACATTCTGACATTTCAAGATGGCGGCTGAGATATTGGCTTTCAAAGGTGTCAAATTTACTATGGAGAATTTCTACAAAAAATTTGTACTGAAAATCATCTTTTTCGTAGAAAATCTTAATTTTTTTGTACCATCGATAGAGGCTAAGCGCCAAAATGAGTACTTGGCTGAGAATGGCGTCACCACGCCGAGGTGCTGTGGCATTCCAGTTGGCCATCGACCCATTAAAGTTTGAAAATCACCCACTTTAATAGAAAAATTTCACCCGAAATAGTTATTTTCATACAAAAATGCATTTCTTTAGTACCACCGTTGGAGGCCAAAGGCCAAAACTACTACTCGGCTGGGAGCGGCTACTTAGTGCCGAGGTGCTGTGGCATTCCAGTTGGCCATCGACTCATTAAAAATTGAAAATCACGCACTATAATAGAAAAATTTCACCCGAAATAGTTATTTTCATACAAAAATGCATTTCTTTAGTACCACCGACGGAGGCCAAAGGTCAAAAAAATTGCTCATCTGTGAATGGCATCGTGTCACGTAGATATTCAGGTCCCTGAGAAAAATCAAACATTTTGAAGTTTCTAATTGCCGGCCGAGTTATTGACGATTGATCAAGGCCAACTTTGTATGAACATTTTGTACTGAAAATCGATTTCCTATAGAAGCCCTCCGCAAGTACTGCCTGCCGCAAATACCTACCGGGTGAACGACCCGAGTCATTATATATATATAAAGCTACAATCCGATATACTCACTGACTGATCTAACATCCATACGTTTTCTCGGAAACGGTAAGATTTTGACGAAAATGATGTATGAGAAAGTTGTAGGAAATGTATGAATTACAGCCATCCTATGAAGCCGATTTTTGAATTTCGAACGCGTTCCACTACGCGAAGGTGCTAACTCTGTAGTTTACCTGCCGATTTGGATGAAATTTTGATAGAATGGTGTTTTAGTGATCCGATTGAAAAAAAAAATTTTGGTTGTTCGAAATTCAAAATGGCGGCGCAGATATAGCCGACCGAAAAATCGACCTTTGCGCAAAAAAGTCGGCAGCCAACTGGGCATATGCTAGAGATATGCCGTAAGCGGCATCGTGTTGGCAAAGGACCCAGGTATATGAGAAAAATCCGACATCTTGGAATTTCAAGATGGCGGCCGAGATATTGATGATTGAAAATGACAAATTTTTGTATGGAGATTTAGTACTAAAATTGACTTTTCAATAGAGAAATGAGACAAACTTGCGAGGCCGGAGGCCGAGCTTCGCGAAGCGGGCACAAAAAGTTCTGCCGCGGCGAGGCCGAAGGCCGAGCTCCGTTTAGGCCGAGGCCGAAGGCCGAGACCATTCAAATTGCGGCGCACAAGTACCAGCGCAAGAGCAAAAAGGGACAATCTTGCGAGGCCGCAGGCCGAGCTCCGCGGAGCGGGCACGAGAAACCCCGCCGCGGCGAGGCCGAAGGCCGAGCTCCATTTAGGCCGAGGCCGAAGGCCGAGACCATTTAGGTTACGGCGCACAAGTACCAGCGCAAAAGTAAAAAGGGACAAACTTGCGAGGCCGGAGGCCGAGCTCCGCGAAGCGGGCACGAGACACTCCGCCACGGCGAGGCCGAAGGCCGAGCTCCGTCCAGGCCGAGGCCGAAGGCCGAGAACGTTCAGGTTACGGCGGACAAGTACCAGCGCGAGAGCAAAAAGGGACAAACTTGCGAGGCCGCAGGCCGAGCTCCGCGGAGCGGGCACGAGAAACCCCGCCGCGGCGAGGCCGAAGGCCGAGCTCCGTCCAGGCCGAGGCCGAAGGCCGAGACCATACATGTTCCCATGCAACAATTCACTACAATAAGTGTCTAGCGAGGCCCTAGGCCGAGCGCCGCGGAGAGCGCAGCTCGGAGCGGCTGGGGGTTGGCGCGCGTAAGCGCGCAGGGGGCTCGCCCCCTAGTTATATATATATAAAGCTACAATGCGATATACTCACTGATCTAACATCCATACGTTTTCTCGGAAATGGCAAGAGTTGGACGATAATGATGTATGAGAAAGTTGTAGGGAATGTACGATATACAGCCATCCTATGGAGCCGATTTTTGAATTTCGAACGCGTTCCACTACGCGAGGGTGCTAACTCTGTCGTTTACCGACCGATTTGGATGAAATTTTCACCCGGCCTTTTCTTCGACACGCCATTTACGGTTCCGCCGACGGTCGTTCCAAATTCAAAATACCACCGGAGATATAGCCCTCCGAAAATCGGCCTTTTTTCGACCTCTACGCAAAAAAGTCGGCAGCCAACTGGGCGCATGCCAGGGACCAGCCGTAAACGGCATCGTGTCGTCAAAGGACCCAGGTATATGAGAAAAATCCGACATTCTGACATTTCAAGATGGCGGCTGAGATATTGGCTTTCAAAGGTGTCAAATTTACTATGGAGAATTTCTACAAAAAATTTGTACTGAAAATCATCTTTTTCGTAGAAAATCTTAATTTTTTTGTACCATCGACAGAGGCTAAGCGCCAAAATGAGTACTTGGCTGAGAATGGCGTCACCACGCCGAGGTGCTGTGGCATTCCAGTTGGCCATCGACTCATTAAAGTTTGAAAATCACGCACTATAATAGAAAAATTTCACCCGAAATAGTTATTTTCATACAAAAATGCGTTTCTTTAGTACCACCGACGGAGGCCAAAGGCCGAAACTACTACTCGGCTGGGAGCGGCTACTCAGTGCCGAGGTGCTGTAGCATTCCAGTTGGCCATCGACCCATTAAAGTTTGAAAATCACCCACTTTAATAGAAAAAATTCACCCGAAATAGTTATTTTCATACAAAAATGCATTTCTTTAGTACCACCGACGGAGGCCAAAGGCCGAAACTACTACTCGGCTGGGAGCGGCTACTCAGTGCCGAGGTGCTGTAGCATTCCAGTTGGCCATCGACCCATTAAAGTTTGAAAATCACCCACTTTAATAGAAAAAATTCACCCGAAATAGTTATTTTCATACAAAAATGCATTTCTTTAGTACCACCGACGGAGGCCAAAGGCCGAAACTACTACTCGGCTGGGAGCGGCTACTCAGTGCCGAGGTGCTGTAGCATTCCAGTTGGCCATCGACCCATTAAAGTTTGAAAATCACCCACTTTAATAGAAAAAATTCACCCGAAATAGTTATTTTCATACAAAAATGCATTTCTTTAGTACCACCGACGGAGGCCAAAGGCCGAAACTACTACTCGGCTGGGAGCGGCTACTCAGTGCCGAGGTGCTGTGGCATTCCAGTTGGCCATCGACTCATTAAAGTTTGAAAATCACGCACTATAATAGAAAAATTTCACCCGAAATAGTTATTTTCATACAAAAATGCGTTTCTTTAGTACCACCGACGGAGGCCAAAGGCCGAAACTACTACTCGGCTGGGAGCGGCTACTCAGTGCCGAGGTGCTGTAGCATTCCAGTTGGCCATCGACCCATTAAAGTTTGAAAATCACCCACTTTAATAGAAAAAATTCACCCGAAATAGTTATTTTCATACAAAAATGCATTTCTTTAGTACCACCGACGGAGGCCAAAGGCCGAAACTACTACTCGGCTGGGAGCGGCTACTCAGTGCCGAGGTGCTGTAGCATTCCAGTTGGCCATCGACCCATTAAAGTTTGAAAATCACCCACTTTAATAGAAAAAATTCACCCGAAATAGTTATTTTCATACAAAAATGCATTTCTTTAGTACCACCGACGGAGGCCAAAGGCCGAAACTACTACTCGGCTGGGAGCGGCTACTCAGTGCCGAGGTGCTGTGGCATTCCAGTTGGCCATCGACTCATTAAAGTTTGAAAATCACGCACTATAATAGAAAAATTTCACCCGAAATAGTTATTTTCATACAAAAATGCGTTTCTTTAGTACCACCGACGGAGGCCAAAGGCCGAAACTACTACTCGGCTGGGAGCGGCTACTCAGTGCCGAGGTGCTGTAGCATTCCAGTTGGCCATCGACCCATTAAAGTTTGAAAATCACCCACTTTAATAGAAAAAATTCACCCGAAATAGTTATTTTCATACAAAAATGCATTTCTTTAGTACCACCGACGGAGGCCAAAGGCCGAAACTACTACTCGGCTGGGAGCGGCTACTCAGTGCCGAGGTGCTGTAGCATTCCAGTTGGCCATCGACCCATTAAAGTTTGAAAATCACCCACTTTAATAGAAAAAATTCACCCGAAATAGTTATTTTCATACAAAAATGCATTTCTTTAGTACCACCGACGGAGGCCAAAGGCCGAAACTACTACTCGGCTGGGAGCGGCTACTTAGTGCCGAGGTGCTGTGGCATTCCAGTTGGCCATCGACTCATCAAAGTTTGAAAATCACCCACTTTAATAGAAATTTTTCACCCAAAATAGGACTTTTCATACAAAAATGCATTTTTTTAGTACCACCGGTGGAGGCCAAAGGCCAAAAAAATTGCTCATCTGTGAATGGCATCGTGTCACGTAGATATTCAGGTCCCTGAGAAAAATCAAACATTTTGAAATTTCTAATTGCCGGCCGAGTTATTGACGATTGATCAAGGCCAACTTTGTATGAACATTTTGTACTGAAAATCGATTTCCTATAGAAGCCCTCCGCAAGTACTGCCTGCCGCAAATACCTACCGGGTGAACGACCCGAGTCATTATATATATATAAAGCTACAATGCGATATACTCACTGATCTAACATCCATACGTTTTCTCGGAAATGGCAAGAGTTGGACGATAATGATGTATGAGAAAGTTGTAGGGAATGTACGATATACAGCCATCCTATGGAGCCGATTTTTGAATTTCGAACGCGTTCCACTACGCGAGGGTGCTAACTCTGTCGTTTACCGACCGATTTGGATGAAATTTTCACCCGGCCTTTTCTTCGACACGCCATTTACGGTTCCGCCGACGGTCGTTCCAAATTCAAAATACCACCGGAGATATAGCCCTCCGAAAATCGGCCTTTTTTCGACCTCTACGCAAAAAAGTCGGCAGCCAACTGGGCGCATGCCAGGGACCAGCCGTAAACGGCATCGTGTCGTCAAAGGACCCAGGTATATGAGAAAAATCCGACATTCTGACATTTCAAGATGGCGGCTGAGATATTGGCTTTCAAAGGTGTCAAATTTACTATGGAGAATTTCTACAAAAAATTTGTACTGAAAATCATCTTTTTCGTAGAAAATCTTAATTTTTTTGTACCATCGACAGAGGCTAAGCGCCAAAATGAGTACTTGGCTGAGAATGGCGTCACCACGCCGAGGTGCTGTGGCATTCCAGTTGGCCATCGACTCATTAAAGTTTGAAAATCACGCACTATAATAGAAAAATTTCACCCGAAATAGTTATTTTCATACAAAAATGCGTTTCTTTAGTACCACCGACGGAGGCCAAAGGCCGAAACTACTACTCGGCTGGGAGCGGCTACTCAGTGCCGAGGTGCTGTAGCATTCCAGTTGGCCATCGACCCATTAAAGTTTGAAAATCACCCACTTTAATAGAAAAAATTCACCCGAAATAGTTATTTTCATACAAAAATGCATTTCTTTAGTACCACCGACGGAGGCCAAAGGCCGAAACTACTACTCGGCTGGGAGCGGCTACTCAGTGCCGAGGTGCTGTAGCATTCCAGTTGGCCATCGACCCATTAAAGTTTGAAAATCACCCACTTTAATAGAAAAAATTCACCCGAAATAGTTATTTTCATACAAAAATGCATTTCTTTAGTACCACCGACGGAGGCCAAAGGCCGAAACTACTACTCGGCTGGGAGCGGCTACTCAGTGCCGAGGTGCTGTAGCATTCCAGTTGGCCATCGACCCATTAAAGTTTGAAAATCACCCACTTTAATAGAAAAAATTCACCCGAAATAGTTATTTTCATACAAAAATGCATTTCTTTAGTACCACCGACGGAGGCCAAAGGCCGAAACTACTACTCGGCTGGGAGCGGCTACTCAGTGCCGAGGTGCTGTGGCATTCCAGTTGGCCATCGACTCATTAAAGTTTGAAAATCACGCACTATAATAGAAAAATTTCACCCGAAATAGTTATTTTCATACAAAAATGCGTTTCTTTAGTACCACCGACGGAGGCCAAAGGCCGAAACTACTACTCGGCTGGGAGCGGCTACTCAGTGCCGAGGTGCTGTAGCATTCCAGTTGGCCATCGACCCATTAAAGTTTGAAAATCACCCACTTTAATAGAAAAAATTCACCCGAAATAGTTATTTTCATACAAAAATGCATTTCTTTAGTACCACCGACGGAGGCCAAAGGCCGAAACTACTACTCGGCTGGGAGCGGCTACTCAGTGCCGAGGTGCTGTAGCATTCCAGTTGGCCATCGACCCATTAAAGTTTGAAAATCACCCACTTTAATAGAAAAAATTCACCCGAAATAGTTATTTTCATACAAAAATGCATTTCTTTAGTACCACCGACGGAGGCCAAAGGCCGAAACTACTACTCGGCTGGGAGCGGCTACTCAGTGCCGAGGTGCTGTGGC
Source organism: Yponomeuta sedellus (assembly GCA_934045075.1). NCBI lineage: Eukaryota > Metazoa > Arthropoda > Insecta > Lepidoptera > Yponomeutidae > Yponomeuta > Yponomeuta sedellus. Next base: position 8,857,031 of record OW203741.1, on the reverse strand, counting down.
ATTCCAGTTGGCCATCGACTCATTAAAGTTTGAAAATCACGCACTATAATAGAAAAATTTCACCCGAAATAGTTATTTTCATACAAAAATGCGTTTCTTTAGTACCACCGACGGAGGCCAAAGGCCGAAACTACTACTCGGCTGGGAGCGGCTACTCAGTGCCGAGGTGCTGTAGCATTCCAGTTGGCCATCGACCCATTAAAGTTTGAAAATCACCCACTTTAATAGAAAAAATTCACCCGAAATAGTTATTTTCATACAAAAATGCATTTCTTTAGTACCACCGACGGAGGCCAAAGGCCGAAACTACTACTCGGCTGGGAGCGGCTACTCAGTGCCGAGGTGCTGTAGCATTCCAGTTGGCCATCGACCCATTAAAGTTTGAAAATCACCCACTTTAATAGAAAAAATTCACCCGAAATAGTTATTTTCATACAAAAATGCATTTCTTTAGTACCACCGACGGAGGCCAAAGGCCGAAACTACTACTCGGCTGGGAGCGGCTACTTAGTGCCGAGGTGCTGTGGCATTCCAGTTGGCCATCGACTCATCAAAGTTTGAAAATCACCCACTTTAATAGAAATTTTTCACCCAAAATAGGACTTTTCATACAAAAATGCATTTTTTTAGTACCACCGGTGGAGGCCAAAGGCCAAAAAAATTGCTCATCTGTGAATGGCATCGTGTCACGTAGATATTCAGGTCCCTGAGAAAAATCAAACATTTTGAAATTTCTAATTGCCGGCCGAGTTATTGACGATTGATCAAGGCCAACTTTGTATGAACATTTTGTACTGAAAATCGATTTCCTATAGAAGCCCTCCGCAAGTACTGCCTGCCGCAAATACCTACCGGGTGAACGACCCGAGTCATTATATATATATAAAGCTACAATGCGATATACTCACTGATCTAACATCCATACGTTTTCTCGGAAATGGCAAGAGTTGGACGATAATGATGTATGAGAAAGTTGTAGGGAATGTACGATATACAGCCATCCTATGGAGCCGATTTTTGAATTTCGAACGCGTTCCACTACGCGAGGGTGCTAACTCTGTCGTTTACCGACCGATTTGGATGAAATTTTCACCCGGCCTTTTCTTCGACACGCCATTTTCGGTTCCGCCGACGGTCGTTCCAAATTCAAAATACCACCGGAGCTATAGCCCTCCGAAAATCGGCCTTTTTTCGACCTCTACGCAAAAAAGTCGGCAGCCAACTGGGCGCATGCCAGGGACCAGCCGTAAACGGCATCGTGTCGTCAAAGGACCCAGGTATATGAGAAAAATCCGACATTCTGACATTTCAAGATGGCGGCTGAGATATTGGCTTTCAAAGGTGTCAAATTTACTATGGAGAATTTCTACAAAAAATTTGTACTGAAAATCATCTTTTTCGTAGAAAATCTTAATTTTTTTGTACCATCGATAGAGGCTAAGCGCCAAAATGAGTACTTGGCTGAGAATGGCGTCACCACGCCGAGGTGCTGTGGCATTCCAGTTGGCCATCGACCCATTAAAGTTTGAAAATCACCCACTTTAATAGAAAATTTTCACCCAAAATAGTTATTTTCATACAAAAATGCATTTCTTTAGTACCACCGACAGAGGCCAAAGGCCGAAACTACTACTCGGCTGGGAGCGGCTACTTAGTGCCGAGGTGCTGTGGCATTCCAGTTGGCCATCGACTCATTAAAGTTTGAAAATCACGCACTATAATAGAAAAATTTCACCCGAAATAGTTATTTTCATACAAAAATGCATTTCTTTAGTACCACCGACGGAGGCCAAAGGCCGAAACTACTACTCGGCTGGGAGCGGCTACTCAGTGCCGAGGTGCTGTAGCATTCCAGTTGGCCATCGACCCATTAAAGTTTGAAAATCACCCACTTTAATAGAAAAAATTCACCCGAAATAGTTATTTTCATACAAAAATGCATTTCTTTAGTACCACCGACGGAGGCCAAAGGCCGAAACTACTACTCGGCTGGGAGCGGCTACTCAGTGCCGAGGTGCTGTAGCATTCCAGTTGGCCATCGACCCATTAAAGTTTGAAAATCACCCACTTTAATAGAAAAAATTCACCCGAAATAGTTATTTTCATACAAAAATGCATTTCTTTAGTACCACCGACGGAGGCCAAAGGCCGAAACTACTACTCGGCTGGGAGCGGCTACTCAGTGCCGAGGTGCTGTGGCATTCCAGTTGGCCATCGACTCATTAAAGTTTGAAAATCACGCACTATAATAGAAAAATTTCACCCGAAATAGTTATTTTCATACAAAAATGCGTTTCTTTAGTACCACCGACGGAGGCCAAAGGCCGAAACTACTACTCGGCTGGGAGCGGCTACTCAGTGCCGAGGTGCTGTAGCATTCCAGTTGGCCATCGACCCATTAAAGTTTGAAAATCACCCACTTTAATAGAAAAAATTCACCCGAAATAGTTATTTTCATACAAAAATGCATTTCTTTAGTACCACCGACGGAGGCCAAAGGCCGAAACTACTACTCGGCTGGGAGCGGCTACTCAGTGCCGAGGTGCTGTAGCATTCCAGTTGGCCATCGACCCATTAAAGTTTGAAAATCACCCACTTTAATAGAAAAAATTCACCCGAAATAGTTATTTTCATACAAAAATGCATTTCTTTAGTACCACCGACGGAGGCCAAAGGCCGAAACTACTACTCGGCTGGGAGCGGCTACTCAGTGCCGAGGTGCTGTGGCATTCCAGTTGGCCATCGACTCATTAAAGTTTGAAAATCACGCACTATAATAGAAAAATTTCACCCGAAATAGTTATTTTCATACAAAAATGCGTTTCTTTAGTACCACCGACGGAGGCCAAAGGCCGAAACTACTACTCGGCTGGGAGCGGCTACTCAGTGCCGAGGTGCTGTAGCATTCCAGTTGGCCATCGACCCATTAAAGTTTGAAAATCACCCACTTTAATAGAAAAAATTCACCCGAAATAGTTATTTTCATACAAAAATGCATTTCTTTAGTACCACCGACGGAGGCCAAAGGCCGAAACTACTACTCGGCTGGGAGCGGCTACTCAGTGCCGAGGTGCTGTAGCATTCCAGTTGGCCATCGACCCATTAAAGTTTGAAAATCACCCACTTTAATAGAAAAAATTCACCCGAAATAGTTATTTTCATACAAAAATGCATTTCTTTAGTACCACCGACGGAGGCCAAAGGCCGAAACTACTACTCGGCTGGGAGCGGCTACTTAGTGCCGAGGTGCTGTGGCATTCCAGTTGGCCATCGACTCATCAAAGTTTGAAAATCACCCACTTTAATAGAAATTTTTCACCCAAAATAGGACTTTTCATACAAAAATGCATTTTTTTAGTACCACCGGTGGAGGCCAAAGGCCAAAAAAATTGCTCATCTGTGAATGGCATCGTGTCACGTAGATATTCAGGTCCCTGAGAAAAATCAAACATTTTGAAATTTCTAATTGCCGGCCGAGTTATTGACGATTGATCAAGGCCAACTTTGTATGAACATTTTGTACTGAAAATCGATTTCCTATAGAAGCCCTCCGCAAGTACTGCCTGCCGCAAATACCTACCGGGTGAACGACCCGAGTCATTATATATATATAAAGCTACAATGCGATATACTCACTGATCTAACATCCATACGTTTTCTCGGAAATGGCAAGAGTTGGACGATAATGATGTATGAGAAAGTTGTAGGGAATGTACGATATACAGCCATCCTATGGAGCCGATTTTTGAATTTCGAACGCGTTCCACTACGCGAGGGTGCTAACTCTGTCGTTTACCGACCGATTTGGATGAAATTTTCACCCGGCCTTTTCTTCGACACGCCATTTTCGGTTCCGCCGACGGTCGTTCCAAATTCAAAATACCACCGGAGCTATAGCCCTCCGAAAATCGGCCTTTTTTCGACCTCTACGCAAAAAAGTCGGCAGCCAACTGGGCGCATGCCAGGGACCAGCCGTAAACGGCATCGTGTCGTCAAAGGACCCAGGTATATGAGAAAAATCCGACATTCTGACATTTCAAGATGGCGGCTGAGATATTGGCTTTCAAAGGTGTCAAATTTACTATGGAGAATTTCTACAAAAAATTTGTACTGAAAATCATCTTTTTCGTAGAAAATCTTAATTTTTTTGTACCATCGATAGAGGCTAAGCGCCAAAATGAGTACTTGGCTGAGAATGGCGTCACCACGCCGAGGTGCTGTGGCATTCCAGTTGGCCATCGACCCATTAAAGTTTGAAAATCACCCACTTTAATAGAAAATTTTCACCCAAAATAGTTATTTTCATACAAAAATGCATTTCTTTAGTACCACCGACAGAGGCCAAAGGCCGAAACTACTACTCGGCTGGGAGCGGCTACTTAGTGCCGAGGTGCTGTGGCATTCCAGTTGGCCATCGACTCATTAAAGTTTGAAAATCACGCACTATAATAGAAAAATTTCACCCGAAATAGTTATTTTCATACAAAAATGCATTTCTTTAGTACCACCGACGGAGGCCAAAGGTCAAAAAAATTGCTCATCTGTGAATGGCATCGTGTCACGTAGATATTCAGGTCCCTGAGGAAAATCAAACATTTTGAAGTTTCTAATTGCCGGCCGAGTTATTGACGATTGATCAAGGCCAACTTTGTATGAACATTTTGTACTGAAAATCGATTTCCTATAGAAGCCCTCCGCAAGTACTGCCTGCCGCAAATACCTACCGGGTGAACGACCCGAGTCATTATATATATATAAAGCTACAATGCGATATACTCACTGATCTAACATCCATACGTTTTCTCGGAAATGGCAAGAGTTGGACGATAATGATGTATGAGAAAGTTGTAGGGAATGTACGATATACAGCCATCCTATGGAGCCGATTTTTGAATTTCGAACGCGTTCCACTACGCGAGGGTGCTAACTCTGTCGTTTACCGACCGATTTGGATGAAATTTTCACCCGGCCTTTTCTTCGACACGCCATTTTCGGTTATAATTCTAAGTCTCGTTTTTTCCGGCTCGAAGGACCAACTTCAAAAAAAATTCTTAACTCAAACTTTAATGCGGCCAATATAATTAATTGCTGAAATGTTTAAAAAACCGATTTTTAATGCTCTATTTAAAAGTTCAAGTGACTTTTTTGAGTGGTTGAAAACAATTTGCAATAATGAAACAATTCACGGAACGCAGCAGAATAATTAGTATTGACTGTTAAGGCCCCAGTACACAATGGCCCATGCTGGCCCACTCTTGTCATGGCCATTGTGTACAGGGCAATGGTGTGTAGTGGCGGACACTAATTTGTCTATCGTGGCGTGCAATCGGGAAGTTGTCGGTTTTTTGGGCATACTTCAAAGGAATCTTGGCCTAGCGTGGCCCATCCGTGTTTACACAGCGTCCTATCGTTTAGTTCGTCACTGATCGCTGCGCTTACCGGGATGATCATTGGTCATAGAATACTTTTTTGTTGCTATGTTTTTTGTAAAAATACTTGAGTTTTAAATAGCCCAAAATATCCGTATGCCACAATGAAGATAAATCAATACATCTTCAAGTTTATTGATTTATCCGAGCCCGTAATTTTGCACCTTTTGCGTAGGTTTTTAATAACTTTGGTGTATGTACGAGTACATACTTCTGTAACACTTGTAAATAAATAAAATAAATTTCTGGCCATTGTGTACTGGGGCCTTTACTGGAGTTGTTGACAAGTATTTTTTAGTTTTAGCCGACTTTTAAAAAGAAGGAAGTTCTCAGTTCGATATTGTCTTTTTGTTTTTGTCGTAAATTTTTTTTTTTTTATATGATTTTAATGTTTACTAGAAGAGATGTAGTCTACAGGTGGCCCCATAATCACCAATTCAGGGTCTGATGGTGGGTTTGAAGAAATCGAGGGAACTCTTTTGTGGTTGAGAGCCTGAAGTGATTTGTTTATTTGATATAGTGACGTTCATTTGCTTTCGGAGTACACAATTTTGCGGAGCCGTAATGATAGTCATAAAACATTAAAAAAAAATATTTTTAACGAATAAAAATCTGATTGTAGTTGAGAATGTTTTTTGTTTTTATAGTTTTCAAGTCGGTTTCAATTTTTAAAGACAAATATTTTTTCTATATCCGTATCCGTTTTGACGGGATCGAATAGCAGCAGTGTTGCCAATTTTTGTACTCCAATTATTCGTCTTGAAATAATTTATTATTTTTGTTCAAGACAAAGCTGTATTTATTGTGGTACTAACCTTATTTAAAGTTACAGACGACAGCTGATCAATCTTAGCGAAACCTATTGAGAGGCTCAAAATTTCACCCATGCCGGGATTCGAACCCGCAACACTTAGCACGGGTTAGTGCATTAAAAATAGTATAATCATGTGGGTACAGTGATATCGTTCCGATGTAAAACCTTTCTGCCAAGTAGGTAGTCGGGGCTGTAAGTGATGCAATTTGCTTAAGCCAGATGTCGCTGCCTGTACGTAATACAGAGAATAGTGTAAAGAGGTTCGAAATTTCACTGATGACGGTAAGTCGCCCATTGGCTCAATTGGTAGAGCGCTGGCACGGATAGCCAGAGGTTGCGGGTTCGAATCCCGGCATGGGTGAAATGTTTAGCCTCTCAATAGGTTTTTAAATTTGTCCTTAGCACGGGTTAGTGCATTAAAAATAGTATAAGCATTGATAGTGGACAAATCAAATGTAAAATGTTTTTTAAATAAATTATCTTTATCTTATCTTATCTAAATCTAATCAGAGTCAAATTGGTAAAGTTTAAAGTTCACCGTCTCATAAATAACAAATAGGTGCTAGCTATTTGTTCTGACCAATGGAATGATTTCTTTTTAGAAGTTGTCAGTAATTTCAGTTTTTTATCTATCTATGCACATAATGCTTTATATCAAATTACAAATTTAATTGTATACCTATATTCAATATTAAATTAAATACAATTTTTTATTATGATGAGACCTTAAGTTTTGCAATGTTGCCTTTATTATTACTATTTACTTATTCTATGAACATGATCTTTATTAACATACATTGATTAATAAATAAATATCATGTCACATTAACAATGGTTGAATAGGTAGGTTTATAATTTGTCCTGGCCTTTTAATGGCGAACATACGAGTACTAGACTATACCCCAATAAAAGTAAGCCACTTTGTAGTACTCATTTTCATTTTATCTGTAGGCGTGCCATAAATGAATAAACACTAAATAAATACCTTTGATGTGTAAGTGTATATAATTATATTATGACTTACACATGATTCTAATTGGTTAAGAATGATAACACTTTCACGCTATAAAACAAAATATTAAGTAATAAAAATCTGTTTCAATCACCATACTGGTGAGATTTGATTAGGTGTTATTAACTTTTTCTTTTACGGAACCTATATTATGTCCCACTGCAGGGCACAGGCCTTCTTTCAGGAAGAGAGAATAGTATGAGCTTAATTACCACGCGTAAGCACCGCGGATTCGAATCCCGGCATGTACCAATGACTTTGTTTTCTAAGTTATGTTCATTTGTAAATTCATTTGTAAGACCGATAATACTAAATGTCTACAGCGCATGCTTTAGCTAAGTTGTGAAGTAAGCACGAGACACGAAGGATCCTGCCGCGGCGAGGCCGAAGGCCGAGCTCCGTCCAGGCCGAGGCCGAAGGCCGAGACCATACATGTTCCCACGCAACAATTCACTACAATAAGTGTCTAGCGAGGCCCTAGGCCGAGCGCCGCGGAGAGCGCAGCTCGGAGCGGCTGGGGGTTGGCGCGCGTAAGCGCGCAGGGGGCTCGCCCCCTAGTATATATATAAAGCTACAATGCGATATACTCACTGATCTATTCATCCATACGTTTTCTCCGAAACGGTAAGATTTGGACGAAAATGATGTATGAGAAAGTTGTAGGAAATGTATGAATTACAGCCATCCTATGAAGCCGATTTTTGAATTTCGAACGCGTTCCACTACGCGAGGGTGCTAACTCTGTCGTTTACCGACCGATTTGGATGAAATTTTCACCCGGCCTTTTCTCCGACACGCCATTTTCGGTTCCGCCGACGGTCGTTCCAAATTCAAAATACCACCGGAGCTATAGCCCTCCGAAAATCGGCCTTTTTTCGACCTCTACGCAAAAAAGTCGGCAGCCAACTGGGCGCATGCCAGGGACCAGCGGTAAACGGCATCGTGTCGTCAAAGGACCCAGGTATATGAGAAAAATCCGACATTCTGACATTTCAAGATGGCGGCCGAGATATTATCTTTCAAAAGTGTCAAATTTACTATGGAGAATTTCTACAAAAAATTTGTACTGAAAATCATCTTTTTCGTAGAAAATCTTAATTTTTTTGTACCATCGACAGAGGCTAAGCGCCAAAATGAGTACTTGGCTGAGAATGGCGTCACCACGCCGAGGTGCTGTGGCATTCCAGTTGGCCATCGACCCATTAAAGTTTGAAAATCACCCACTTTAATAGAAAATTTTCACCCAAAATAGTTATTTTCATACAAAAATGCATTTCTTTAGTACCACCGACGGAGGCCAAAGGCCGAAACTACTACTCGGCTGGGAGCGGCTACTTAGTGCCGAGGTGCTGTGGCATTCCAGTTGGCCATCGACTCATTAAAGTTTGAAAATCACCCACTTTAATAGAAAATTTTCACCCAAAATAGTTATTTTCATACAAAAATGCATTTCTTTAGTACCACCGACGGAGGCCAAAGGCCGAAACTACTACTCGGCTGGGAGCGGCTACTTAGTGCCGAGGTGCTGTGGCATTCCAGTTGGCCATCGACTCATTAAAGTTTGAAAATCACCCACTTTAATAGAAAAATTTCACCCGAAATAGTTATTTTCATACAAAAATGCATTTCTTTAGTACCACCGACGGAGGCCAAAGGCCGAAACTACTACTCGGCTGGGAGCGGCTACTTAGTGCCGAGGTGCTGTGGCATTCCAGTTGGCCATCGACTCATTAAAGTTTGAAAATCACCCACTTTAATAGAAAATTTTCACCCAAAATAGTTATTTTCATTCAAAAATGCATTTCTTTAGTACCACCGACGGAGGCCAAAGGCCGAAACTACTACTCGGCTGGGAGCGGCTACTTAGTGCCGAGGTGCTGTGGCATTCCAGTTGGCCATCGACTCATTAAAGTTTGAAAATCACCCACTTTAATAGAAAATTTTCACCCAAAATAGTTATTTTCATACAAAAATGCATTTCTTTAGTACCACCGACGGAGGCCAAAGGCCGAAACTACTACTCGGCTGGGAGCGGCTACTTAGTGCCGAGGTGCTGTGGCATTCCAGTTGGCCATCGACTCATTAAAGTTTGAAAATCACCCACTTTAATAGAAAAATTTCACCCGAAATAGTTATTTTCATACAAAAATGCATTTCTTTAGTACCACCGACGGAGGCCAAAGGCCGAAACTACTACTCGGCTGGGAGCGGCTACTTAGTGCCGAGGTGCTGTGGCATTCCAGTTGGCCATCGACTCATTAAAGTTTGAAAATCACCCACTTTAATAGAAAATTTTCACCCAAAATAGTTATTTTCATTCAAAAATGCATTTCTTTAGTACCACCGACGGAGGCCAAAGGCCGAAACTACTACTCGGCTGGGAGCGGCTACTTAGTGCCGAGGTGCTGTGGCATTCCAGTTGGCCATCGACTCATTAAAGTTTGAAAATCACCCACTTTAATAGAAAAATTTCACCCGAAATAGTTATTTTCATACAAAAATGCATTTCTTTAGTACCACCGACGGAGGCCAAAGGCCGAAACTACTACTCGGCTGGGAGCGGCTACTTAGTGCCGAGGTGCTGTGGCATTCCAGTTGGCCATCGACTCATTAAAGTTTGAAAATCACGCACTATAATAGAAAAATTTCACCCGAAATAGTTATTTTCATACAAAAATGCATTTCTTTAGTACCACCGACGGAGGCCAAAGGCCGAAACTACTACTCGGCTGGGAGCGGCTACTTAGTGCCGAGGTGCTGTGGCATTCCAGTTGGCCATCGACTCATTAAAGTTTGAAAATCACCCACTTTAATAGAAAAATTTCACCCGAAATAGTTATTTTCATACAAAAATGCATTTCTTTAGTACCACCGACGGAGGCCAAAGGTCAAAAAAATTGCTCATCTGTGAATGGCATCGTGTCACATAGATATTCAGGTCCCTGAGAAAAATCAAACATTTTGAAATTTCTAATTGCCGGCCGAGTTATTGATGATTGATGAAGGCCAACTTTGTATGAACATTTTGTACTGAAAATCGATTTCCCATAGAAGCCCTCCGCAAGTACTGCCTGCCGCAAATACCTACCGGGTGAACGACCCGAGTCATTATATATATATAATATTATATATATATAAAGCTACAATCCGATATACTCACTGACTGATCTAACATCCATACGTTTTCTCGGAAACGGTAAGATTTTGACGAAAATGATGTATGAGAAAGTTGTAGGAAATGTATGAATTACAGCCATCCTATGAAGCCGATTTTTGAATTTCGAACGCGTTCCACTACGCGAGGGTGCTAACTCTGTCGTTTACCGACCGATTTGGATGAAATTTTCACCCGGCCTTTTCTTCGACACGCCATTTTCGGTTCCGTCGACGGTCGTTCCAAATTCAAAATAGCACCGGAGATATAGCCCTCTGAAAATCGGCCTTTTTTCGACCTCTACGCAAAAAAGTCGGCAGCCAACTGGGCGCATGCCAGGGACCAGCCGTAAACGGCATCGTGTCGTCAAAGGACCCAGGTATATGAGAAAAATCCGACATTCTGACATTTCAAGATGGCGGCTGAGATATTGGCTTTCAAAGGTGTCAAATTTACTATGGAGAATTTCTACAAAAAATTTGTACTGAAAATCATCTTTTTCGTAGAAAATCTTAATTTTTTTGTACCATCGATAGAGGCTAAGCGAAAAAATGAGTACTTGGCTGAGAATGGCGTCACCACGCCGAGGTGCTGTGGCATTCCAGTTGGCCATCGACCCATTAAAGTTTGAAAATCACCCACTTTAATAGAAAATTTTCACCCAAAATAGTTATTTTCATACAAAAATGCATTTCTTTAGTACCACCGACGGAGGCCAAAGGCCGAAACTACTACTCGGCTGGGAGCGGCTACTTAGTGCCGAGGTGCTGTGGCATTCCAGTTGGCCATCGACTCCGCGGAGCGGGCACGAGAAACCCCGCCGCGGCGAGGCCGAAGGCCGAGCTCCATTTAGGCCGAGGCCGAAGGCCGAGACCATTTAGGTTACGGCGCACAAGTACCAGCGCAAAAGTAAAAAGGGACAAACTTGCGAGGCCGGAGGCCGAGCTCCGCGAAGCGGGCACGAGACACTCCGCCACGGCGAGGCCGAAGGCCGAGCTCCGTCCAGGCCGAGGCCGAAGGCCGAGAACGTTCAGGTTACGGCGGACAAGTACCAGCGCGAGAGCAAAAAGGGACAAACTTGCGAGGCCGCAGGCCGAGCTCCGCGGAGCGGGCACGAGAAACCCCGCCGCGGCGAGGCCGAAGGCCGAGCTCCGTCCAGGCCGAGGCCGAAGGCCGAGACCATACATGTTCCCATGCAACAATTCACTACAATAAGTGTCTAGCGAGGCCCTAGGCCGAGCGCCGCGGAGAGCGCAGCTCGGAGCGGCTGGGGGTTGGCGCGCGTAAGCGCGCAGGGGGCTCGCCCCCTAGTTATATATATATAAAGCTACAATCCGGTATACTCACTGATCTAACATAATACGTTTTCTCGGAAATGGCACGAGTTGGACGAAAATGATGTATGACAAAGTTGTAGGGAATGTACGATATACGGCCATCCTATGGAGCCGATTTTTGAATTTCGAACGCGTTCCACTATGCGAGGGTGCCAACTCTGTCGTTTACCGACCGATTTGGATGAAATTTTGATAGAATGGTGTTTTAGTAATCCGATTGAAAAAAAAAATTTTGGTTGTTCGAAATTCAAAATGGCGGCGCAGATATAGCCGACCGAAAAATCGACCTTTGCGCAAAAAAGTCGGCAGCCAACTGGGCATATGCTAGAGATATGCCGTAAGCGGCATCGTGTTGGCAAAGGACCCAGGTATATGAGAAAAATCCGACATCTTGGAATTTCAAGATGGCGGCCGAGATATTGATGATTGAAAATGACAAATTTTTGTATGGAGATTTAGTACTAAAATTGACTTTTCAATAGAGAAATGAGACAAACTTGCGAGGCCGGAGGCCGAGCTTCGCGAAGCGGGCACAAAAAGTTCTGCCGCGGCGAGGCCGAAGGCCGAGCTCCGTTTATGCCGAGGCCGAAGGCCGAGACCATTCAAATTGCGGCGCACAAGTACCAGCGCAAGAGCAAAAAGGGACAATCTTGCGAGGCCGCAGGCCGAGCTCCGCGGAGCGGGCACGAGAAACCCCGCCGCGGCGAGGCCGAAGGCCGAGCTCCATTTAGGCCGAGGCCGAAGGCCGAGACCATTTAGGTTACGGCGCACAAGTACCAGCGCAAAAGTAAAAAGGGACAAACTTGCGAGGCCGGAGGCCGAGCTCCGCGAAGCGGGCACGAGACACTCCGCCACGGCGAGGCCGAAGGCCGAGCTCCGTCCAGGCCGAGGCCGAAGGCCGAGAACGTTCAGGTTACGACGGACAAGTACCAGCGCGAGAGCAAAAAGGGACAAACTTGCGAGGCCGCAGGCCGAGCTCCGCGGAGCGGGCACGAGAAACCCCGCCGCGGCGAGGCCGAAGGCCGAGCTCCGTCCAGGCCGAGGCCGAAGGCCGAGACCATACATGTTCCCATGCAACAATTCACTACAATAAGTGTCTAGCGAGGCCCTAGGCCGAGCGCCGCGGAGAGCGCAGCTCGGAGCGGCTGGGGGTTGGCGCGCGTAAGCGCGCAGGGGGCTCGCCCCCTAGTTATATATATATAAAGCTGCAATCCGGTATACTCACTGATCTATTCATCCATACGTTTTCTCCGAAACGGTAAGATTTGGACGAAAATGATGTATGAGAAAGTTGTAGGAAATGTATGAATTACAGCCATCCTATGAAGCCGATTTTTGAATTTCGAACGCGTTCCACTACGCGAGGGTGCTAACTCTGTCGTTTACCGACCGATTTGGATGAAATTTTCACCCGGCCTTTTCTTCGACACGCCATTTTCGGTTCCGCCGACGGTCGTTCCAAATTCAAAATACCACCGGAGCTATAGCCCTCCGAAAATCGGCCTTTTTTCGACCTCTACGCAAAAAAGTCGGCAGCCAACTGGGCGCATGCCAGGGACCAGCCGTAAACGGCATCGTGTCGTCAAAGGACCCAGGTATATGAGAAAAATCCGACATTCTGACATTTCAAGATGGCGGCTGAGATATTGGCTTTCAAAGGTGTCAAATTTACTATGGAGAATTTCTACAAAAAATTTGTACTGAAAATCATCTTTTTCGTAGAAAATCTTAATTTTTTTGTACCATCGATAGAGGCTAAGCGCCAAAATGAGTACTTGGCTGAGAATGGCGTCACCACGCCGAGGTGCTGTGGCATTCCAGTTGGCCATCGACCCATTAAAGTTTGAAAATCACCCACTTTAATAGAAAATTTTCACCCAAAATAGTTATTTTCATACAAAAATGCATTTCTTTAGTACCACCGACAGAGGCCAAAGGCCGAAACTACTACTCGGCTGGGAGCGGCTACTTAGTGCCGAGGTGCTGTGGCATTCCAGTTGGCCATCGACTCATTAAAGTTTGAAAATCACGCACTATAATAGAAAAATTTCACCCGAAATAGTTATTTTCATACAAAAATGCATTTCTTTAGTACCACCGACGGAGGCCAAAGGTCAAAAAAATTGCTCATCTGTGAATGGCATCGTGTCACGTAGATATTCAGGTCCCTGAGGAAAATCAAACATTTTGAAGTTTCTAATTGCCGGCCGAGTTATTGACGATTGATCAAGGCCAACTTTGTATGAACATTTTGTACTGAAAATCGATTTCCTATAGAAGCCCTCCGCAAGTACTGCCTGCCGCAAATACCTACCGGGTGAACGACCCGAGTCATTATATTATTATATTATATATATATAAAGCTACAATCCGGTATACTCACTGATCTATTCATCCATACGTTTTCTCCGAAACGGTAAGATTTGGACGAAAATGATGTATGAGAAAGTTGTAGGAAATGTATGAATTACAGCCATCCTATGAAGCCGATTTTTGAATTTCGAACGCGTTCCACTACGCGAAGGTGCTAATTCTGTAGTTTACCGGCCGATTTGGATGAAATTTTGATAGAATGGTGATATAGTGATCCGATTGAAAAAAAAAATTTTGGTTGTTCGAAATTCAAAATGGCGGCGCAGATATAGCCGACCGAAAAATCGACCTTTGCGCAAAAAAGTCGGCAGCCAACTGGGCATATGCTGGAGATATGCCATAAGCGGCATCGCGTTGCCAAAAGACCCAGGTATATGAGAAAAATCCGACATCTTGGAATTTCAAGATGGCGGCCGAGATATTGATGATTGAAAATGACAAATTTTTGTATGGAGATTTAGTACTAAAATTGACTTTTCAATAGAGAAATGAGACAAACTTGCGAGGCCGGAGGCCGAGCTTCGCGAAGAGGGCATAAAAAGTTCTGCCGCGGCGAGGCCGAAGGCCGAGCTCCATTTAAGCCGAGGCCGAAGGCCGAGACCATTCAAATTGCGGCGCACAAGTACCAGCGCAAGAGCAAAAAGGGACAAACTTGCGAGGCCGCAGGCCGAGCTCCGCGGAGCGGGCACGAGAAACCCCGCCGCGGCGAGGCCGAAGGCCGAGCTCCGTCCAGGCCGAGGCCGAAGGCCGAGACCGTTCAGGTTACGGCGCACAAGTACCAGCGCAAGAGCAAAAAGAGACAAACTCGCGAGGCCGGAGGCCGAGCTCCGCGGAGCGGGCACGAGGAACCCCGCCGCGGCGAGGCCGAAGGCCGAGCTCCGTCCAGGCCGAGGCCGAAGGCCGAGACCGTTCAGTTTATGGCGCACAAGTACCAGCGCAAGAGCAAAAAGAGACAAACTTGCGAGGCCGGAGGCCGAGCTCCGCGGAGCGGGCACGAGGAACCCCGCCGCGGCGAGGCCGAAGGCCGAGCTCCGTCCAGGCCGAGGCCGAAGGCCGAGACCATACATGTTCCCATGCAACAATTCACTACAATAAGTGTCTAGCGAGGCCCTAGGCCGAGCGCCGCGGAGAGCGGAGCTCGGAGCGGCTGGGGGTTGGCGCGCGTAAGCGCGCAGGGGGCTCGCCCCCTAGTATATATATATAAAGCTACAATCCGGTATACTCACTGATCTATTCATCCATACGTTTTCTCCGAAACGGTAAGATTTGTACGAAAATGATGTATGAGAAAGTTGTAGGAAATGTATGAATTACAGCCATCCTATGAAGCCGATTTTTGAATTTCGAACGCGTTCCACTACGCGAGGGTGCTAACTCTGTCGTTTACCGGCCGATTTCGATGAAATTTTGATAGAATGGGGATATAGTGATCCGATTGAAAAAAAAAATTTTGGTTGTTCGAAATTCAAAATGGCGGCGCAGATATAGCCGACCGAAAAATCGACCTTTGCGCAAAAAAGTCGGCAGCCAACTGGGCATATGCTGGAGATATGCCGTAAGCGGCATCGCGTTGCCAAAGGACCCAGCTATATGAGAAAAATCCGACATCTTGGAATTTCAAGATGGCGGCCGAGATATTGATGATTGAAAATGACAAATTTTTGTATGGAGATTTAGTACTAAAATTGACTTTTCAATAGAGAAATGAGACAAACTTGCGAGGCCGGAGGCCGAGCTTCGCGAAGCGGGCACAAAAAGTTCTGCCGCGGCGAGGCCGAAGGCCGAGCTCCGTTTAGGCCGAGGCCGAAGGCCGAGACCATTCAAATTGCGGCGAACAAGTACCAGCGCAAGATTAAAAAGGGACAAACCTGCGAGGCCGCAGGCCGAGCTCAGCGAAGCGGGCACGAGAAACCCCGCAGCGGCGAGGCCGAAGGCCGAGCTCCGTCCAGGCCGAGGCCGAAGGCCGAGACCATTCAGGTTACGGCGCACAAGTACCAGTGCAAGAGCAAAAAGAGACAAACTCGCGAGGCCGGAGGCCGAGCTCCGCGGAGCGGGCACGAGGAACCCTGTCGCGGCGAGGCCGAAGGCCGAGCTCCGTCCAGGCCGAGGCCGAAGGCCGAGACCGTTCAGTTAACGGCGCACAAGTACCAGCGCAAGAGCAAAAAGAGACAAACTTGCGAGGCCGGAGGCCGAGCTCCGCGGAGCGGGGACGAGGAACCTCGCCGCGGCGAGGCCGAAGGCCGAGCTCCGTCCAGGCCGAGGCCGAAGGCCGAGACCATTCATGTTCCCATGCAACAATTCACTACAATAAGTGTCTAGCGAGGCCCTAGGCCGAGCGCCGCGGAGAGCGCAGCTCGGAGCGGCTGGGGGTTGGCGCGCGTAAGCGCGCAGGGGGCTCGCCCCCTAGTTATATATATATAAAGCTACAATGCGATATACTCACTGATCTATTCATCCATACGTTTTCTCCGAAACGGTAAGATTTGGACGAAAATGATGTATGAGAAAGTTGTAGGAAATGTATGAATTACAGCCATCCTATGAAGCCGATTTTTGAATTTCGAACGCGTTCCACTACGCGAAGGTGCTAACTCTGCAGTTTACCGGCCGATTTGGATGAAATTTTGATAGAATGGTGATATAGTGATCCGATTGAAAAAAAAAATTTTGGTTGTTCGAAATTCAAAATGGCGGCGCAGATATAGCCGACCGAAAAATCGACCTTTGCGCAAAAAAGTCGGCAGCCAACTGGGCATATGCTGGAGATATGCCGTAAACGGCATCGCGTTGCCAAAGGACCCAGGTATATGAGAAAAATCCGACATCTCGGAATTTCAAGATGGCGGCCGAGATATTGATGATTGAAAATGACAAATTTTTGTATGGAGATTTAGTACTAAAATTGACTTTTCAACAGAGAAATGGGACAAACTTGCGAGGCCGGAGGCCGAGCTCCGCGAAGCGGGCACAAAAAGTTCTGCCGCGGCGAGGCCGAAGGCCGAGCTCCGTTTAGGCCGAGGCCGAAGGCCGAGACGATTCAAGTTATAGCGCACAAGTACCAGCGCAAAAGCAAAAAGGGACAAACTTGCGAGGCCGGAGGCCGAGCTCCGCGGAGCGGGCACGAGGAACTCCGCCGCGGCGAGGCCGAAGGCCGAGCTCCGTTTAGGCCGAGGCCGAAGGCCGAGACCATTCAGGTTACGGCGCACAAGTACCAGCGCAAAAGCCAAAAGGGACAAACTTGCGAGGCCGGAGGCCGAGCTCCGCGAAGCGGGCACGAGACACTCCGCCACGGCGAGGCTGAAGGCCGAGCTTCGTCCAGGCCGAGGCCGAAGGCCGAGAACGTTCAGGTTACGGCGGACAAGTACCAGCGCAAGAGCAAAGAGGGACAAACTTGCGAGGCCGGAGGCCGAGCTCCGCAGAGCGGGCACGAGGAACCCCGCCGCGGCGAGGCCGAAGGCCGAGCTCCGTCCAGGCCGAGGCCGAAGGCCGAGACCATACATGTTCCCATGCAACAATTCACTACAATAAGTGTCTAGCGAGGCCCTAGGCCGAGCGCCGCGGAGAGCGCAGCTCGGAGCGGCTGGGAGTTGGCGCGCGTAAGCGCGCAGGGGGCTCGCCCCCTAGTTATATATATATATATATATATAAAGCTACAATCCGGTATACTCACTGATCTAACATAATACGTTTTCTCGGAAATGGCACGAGTTGGACGAAAATGATGTATTACAAAGTTGTAGGGAATGTACGATATACGGCCATCCTATGATGCCGATTTTTGAATTTCGAACGCGTTCCACTACGCGAAGGTGCTAACTCTGTCGTTTACCGGCCGATTTGGATGAAATTTTGATAGAATGGTGATATAGTGATCCGATTGAAAAAAAAAATTTTGGTTGTTCGAAATTCAAAATGGCGGCGCAGATATAGCCGACCGAAAAATCGACCTTTGCGCAAAAAAGTCGGCAGCCAACTGGGCATATGCTGGAGATATGCCGTAAGCGGCATCGCGTTGCCAAAGGACCCAGGTATATGAGAAAAATCCGACATCTTGGAATTTCAAGATGGCGGCCGAGATATTGATGATTGAAAATGACAAATTTTTGTATGGAGATTTAGTACTAAAATTGACTTTTCAATAGAGAAATGAGACAAACTTGCGAGGCCGGAGGCCGAGCTTCGCGAAGCGGGCACAAAAAGTTCTGCCGCGGCGAGGCCGAAGGCCGAGCTCCGTTTAGGCCGAGGCCGAAGGCCGAGACCATTCAAATTGCGGCGCACAAGTACCAGCGCAAGAGCAAAAAGGGACAAACTTGCGAGGCCGCAGGCCGAGCTCCGCGGAGCGGGCATGAGAACCCCCGCAGTGGCGAGGCCGAAGGCCGAGCTCCGTCCAGGCCGAGGCCGAAGGCCGAGACCATTCAGGTTACGGCGCACAAGTACCAGCGCAAGAGCAAAAAGAGACAAACTCGCGAGGCCGGAGGCCGAGCTCCGCGGAGCGGGCACGAGGAACCCTGTCGCGGCGAGGCCGAAGGCCGAGCTCCGTCCAGGCCGAGGCCGAAGGCCAAGACCGTTCAGTTAACGGCGCACAAGTACCAGCGCAAGAGCAAAAAGAGACAAACTTGCGAGGCCGGAGGCCGAGCTCCACGGAGCGGGCACGAGGAACCCCGCCGCGGCGAGGCCGAAGGCCGAGCTCCGTCCAGGCCGAGGCCGAAGGCCGAGACCGTTCAGTTAACGGCGCACAAGTACCAGCGCAAGAGCAAAAAGAGACAAACTTTCGAGGCCGCAGGCCGAGCTCCGCGGAGCGGGCACGAGAAACCCCGCAGTGGCGAGGCCGAAGGCCGAGCTCCGTCCAGGCCGAGGCCGAAGGCCGAGACCATTCAGGTTACGGCGCACAAGTACCAGCGCAAGAGCAAAAAGAGACAAACTCGCGAGGCCGGAGGCCGAGCTCCGCGGAGCGGGCACGAGGAACCCTGTCGCGGCGAGGCCAAAGGCCGAGCTCCGTCCAGGCCGAGGCCGAAGGCCGAGACCATTCAGTTAACGGCGCACAAGTACCAGCGCAAGAGCAAAAAGAGACAAACTTGCGAGGCCGGAGGCCGAGCTCCGCGGAGCGGGCACGAGGAACCCCGCCGCGGCGAGGCCGAAGGCCGAGCTCCGTCCAGGCCGAGGCCAAAGGCCGAGACCATTCATGTTCCCATGCAACAATTCACTACAATAAGTGTCTAGCGAGGCCCTAGGCCGAGCGCCGCGGAGAGCGCAGCTCGGAGCGGCTGGGGGTTGGCGCGCGTAAGCGCGCAGGGGGCTCGCCCCCTAGTCAAATTATAAAGGTGTATTAGAAACCTTAAATATTTAAATTTAGTATACAAGTGTCGTTATTCGACACTAATTTAGTATACAAGTGTCGTTATGAGTGTGTATGAAGCGAAATATATCTATCAGAATAGTAGTAAGTGGCAGAGTCTGGTCTATCACTACCCTTCCGGATACAGGCGTGAGCTTATGATTGTATGTATAAATCTCATTTGAAGTAAACATTTATGTTGTATTAACCGACTTTAAAAAAATAGGAAGATATCAATTATACCCTTTCACTGTTATACATTATCAATGAGATAATGTTTTAACACTTAGTCCGATTCCATAATTTTTTGTTACTCAAAAAGAGGTAACTACTTCGTTTTTTATTTCAAAACGGTTTTTTCATTATCATTATTAACATAAAGCAGCTAAGTGGCTTATAAAGTCACGCCACGTTAGATCCATATTTTTTTAGGAGCTGACCTCGTCTTGTCAATCATGACCAAGGCACCTGCACCTACTTTTAAAATTTTCGGACTGGATTTTTACGTTTTTTTTAAAACATTTACATAGAATAATTTAAAATACAATTAAATAGTCAATAATTAAAACTTAATGGTAATCAAGAAAAAATAGGAACATACGCACCATTTAATAATTTGTGATCCACCCGTCTTAAGGTTCCCTAGCAAACTGAATCAAACTATCAACAATGTCGTTAATATACGATACGTATACGAAACCCTACTACGCGATGACGTAAGAACATTCGTAGCCGTAGCGGGTCATGTCGTAGCATTGACGTCAAACTCTCGTAGCGCTTTCCGAGCTCTAATATGGCTTATAAGCGACTACTCTCTACGACTCAAGCTGTGCCATTATTTGTGTCGAGTTAGTCATGAATGGTTTGTTCTCTTTAAACTGCTGATAGACTTTAGTATTCACCTGTTATGCGCATTCTAGGTAATGTTCATTGCAGGTAAAACTGGCCTTCGTATCTACGCAGTGTGATTTTTACAGCGTTCTATGGCACTTTTACTTACGCTAGATGGGTTAAGCGACCGTTTGGACGCTGCAGTGCCTGAGACATTATTTTTGGGTTAACTAATCCACGGGTTTTCTCACAATGTTTTCCTTTTTGCATTCCATAAGCTAATGGTGAAGAAAAACATTACAGATAGAAGCTCATAAAATGAACGGGAGCGTTTTTGCGATCAATCTAGCGATTAGTTTGTAGAATAAAATTTGCTTCGAGCTATATGCTGAGCCGAGGAATTTTGCAATCATCATCTTAACATTATGAGTGTTGGGATCAATCAATTACCCCATACTTCTCTACCAGACATAGGCCTCCCCCAAGGCACGCCACTTCCTTCGGTCCTCGGCGATCTTACACCGGACACTAGCAATTTACTTTAGGTCGTCGGGCCAGCGAGCTGGGGCGTCCTCTGCATTTGGCAGTTCGTGGTGGAGAACCTAGCACCCCAACGACCATCGCTTGACCATGACCAGCCCACTGCCATTTCAGCTTGCTAATAGGCTATGTCAGTCACATCATCACCAATCCATTATGTCCCCACTGAGGGGCACGGGTCTCGTCCATGAGGAATAGGTCATACTTCACCACGTGGGCCAAGTCTGGATTGGTTGTAGGACTGGTAGTTGGTATTCCTGCCTGAAGATTTCACGCTGCCCTAAGGGCTCTGACTCGGCTTAACGACAGCCATCTATCGGCGGCAGCCGGCACCAACTACTAAGCGGAACCGCTCAGAAAAATTACACTAACGTTAGTCATAGATAGTCACCCACCCATGCACTGAACGCGTCCTATGTTGTTATGTATTAAACGGGTCTTATCGTGATTATTTATTAGGTAAAACGTAATTACCTTATTTCCCGACGTTTCGGCAGCGTTACAGTTGCCGTGGTCTCGGCATTGAATTTAATTAAATTCAATGGTCTCGGGTAGAAATAAGGTAATTACGTTTTTCCTAATAAATAAAAGCGATTAGACACGTTTGATATATAACTATGTATGAGTATCGCGTCCTATGTTGTTTAACCCTTGTGATCGTTTAAGATGACTCAGGCAGCTAACATTATGTAGCATTATGAGTATGAAGAGTATTTCTAGAGCGCTCACTAGAATGATCGTATAAATTGGCGACCTAGGCGGCGCAACGATTTAGAACGCCGACTGTAAAACTGAAGGTCTCGGGTTCGATCCCCGGCCGGGTCAAACTAGAAAACGAACTTTTCTAATTTACCACGGGCCTTGGATGTTATCTATGTATTTATTGTATTAAATCTATCGTCGAGTTAGTGACACAAGTCATTTAGTTGTACTTAGTATTGGGCTAACAAGTTCTATGTGATATGTCCATAAATATTTATTATTATTATTTTATTATTATAAATGTATGGCTCTTATTACGATAAATATAATCTCTTATTCAACGCCAGCAAGCGCACGCCTTCTTTCGTTCGGAGTTTGGGCCCGCGTTGCGTGCGGACACCCGCTGCGGCTGGCGTGTGCGTGGCGCGGCGAGCCGGCCCCACGGGCGCGCTGGCTGCGCGGGGACCGACCCGTGACTCACGACCCCAGGGCCCATCTGACACCGCACGGGCACCTGGCTATTCATGGTAAGGACAAGCTTTAAATTTTCAACCTAAGAATTAAACTAGAGAACGTTGGCACGACCCCTGGGCCCATCTGACACCGCACGGGCACCTGGCTATTCATGGTAAGGACAAGCTTTAAATTTTCAACCTAAGAATTAAACTAGAGAGCGTTGGCACGACCCCCGGGCCCATCTGACACCGCACGGGCACCTGGCTATTCATGGTAAGGACAAGCTGTAAATTTTCAAATTAAGAATTTAACTAGAGAACGTTGGCACGACCCCATGGTCCATCTGACACCGCACGGGCACCTGGCTATTCATGGTAAGGACAAGCTTTAAATTTTCAACCTAAGAATTAAACTAGAGAACGTTGGTACGACCCCTGGGCCCATCTGACACCGCACGGGCACCTGGCTATTCATGGTAAGGACAAGCTGTAAATTTTCAACTTAAGAATTGAGAGACCGTTGGTATTAAAATGGAAATAGTTCAATTTAGATTATGTTTGAAAACACACCCGACCCCATCTGACGCCACACGGGCACCTGACTATTTATGGTAAGCGCGTAGTGTAAATATTCAACTCCAAAATTTTTATTTGAACGTTCGAAATGCAATCTGTCAATTTTGAACTAGAGAACTTTGTTATTTAAATGGCGTAGAGTTCAATTTAGATTTTGTTTGAAAACATCCCCGACCCCATTTGACGGCGCACTGACACCTGGCCATTCATGGAAAGCGCAAGCTGAATATTTTTCACTTCAGAATTTTTATTTGAACTTTCGAAATGCAATCTGTAAATTTTAAACTAGAGTTGCTATCAAAATGGCATGGAGTTAAATTTAGATTATGTTTGATAATACCCCCTAGCCCATTTGACGCACCTGCCTATTCATGGCAAGTCCAAGCTGTAAATTTTGAACATCAAAATTTTTATACTATTTTTATTTTTAATGCACTAACCCGTGCTAAGGACAAATTTAAAATCCTATTTAGAGGCTAAAAAATTCACCCATGCCGGGATTCGAACCCGTAACCTCGGGTTCCAATCCCGGCATGGGTGAAATTTTTAGCCTCTAAACAGGTTATCAAAATTTTTATTTGAACGTTCGAAATGCAATGTAAATTGGTGTACATTGGGAACTACAGAACTTTGTTATTTAAATGGCATAGAATTAAATTAAGATTATGTTTCTAAACACCCCCAAGCCCATATGACACTGCACGGACACCTGGCTATTTATCATAAGTGCAAGCTTTATATCGACTTGAAAAATCTTTCAGCAAAATGGTTAATACAGAAATTAATAATTTATTTCAACGTAAAGAATTCACATTCTCTTTGCTCAATGTCTGTGTACTATGTTAGCCGCTGCTTTCAAGCTGTATGTGTAGTGCAGAAAAAATCAGTTGAATAAAAATTCAATTCTGAAATTTTAATAATATTGTCATTGAAAATATTGTGATAGTGGTTTCTGGTCGTCAACAACGGCTGTCACTGTTTTCTTGTGTGGTGGTGATCATCGACAGTATAGCTATTTGTTTAGCACATACTAAGGGACACATCAGTTACAAACCAGCGCAGGTCGTGCTGTAATTTGCTACATATAATTCATCCTTTATTCGCATTAGTTCCATTAACTTGTTCCATGACGGAACTACTGCGAATTTCACGTGATCTGCTTAAAAACGTTTAGTTTAATTTTGCGATACGGTAAAATTCATGTTCAAGGTGCCACTACCTGAACAAGGAAATGAGATAAAAAACATAGAACGAATAATTCTCAGCTAAAGCGGAATTTTACTAAGCCGAGGCGAGATCAGAATTACTTAGGCGGTTATTAGCACTGGCATGGAAAGCTAGCTACGGCTAGCTTACTACCGGTATGATGCTCTAAACAGCGCCTGTTGTGAATCTCATTTTAGCCCAGATTTTGTTTTCTTTATTGTGTTTGTTTATCAGGCTTAACACGGCACGGCACTCTGAGAAAAAAAAATCATTAAGGAAAAGCAGTGTTAGGTCACAGTTGGGTAAATTGCGGAGCAGGTCCCTTGTTATTTCAGTAGCGATCTCCTGTATCGCATAACATCACGGTTCTCATTGTCCTGTAGAAGTGGACGCGTCAACCAGCGGCAACTATACGTGCTCGGCCCGCAACACGTACGGGTCGGAGGAAGTGACGTACAAGGTAGAGTGCGCCGCGCCGCCCACCGCCCCGCTGCTAAGTCTGGAGCACGCCGCGCACAGGGAGGCCCGGCTGGCCTGGCGGACCACTCACCACCCGGCCGCGCCGCCGCAGGGTGAGACACCGAGATATTATTTACTATTGTTTACTGGAAGCGCTCGTGGCCTAGGCGAACCGAGTGATTGGAATCAATCACTTGTTTAAAAACCTATTTAGAGGCTAAAAATTTCACCCATGCCGGGATTCGAACCCGCAACCTCTGGCTATCCGTACCAGCGCTCTACCAATTGAGCCAATGGGCGACTCAGTACAGTGATATCGTTCCGATGTTAAAACCTAACTGCAAAGTAGGTGGTCGGGGCTTTAAGTAATGCAATTTGCTTAAGTCAGATGTCGCTGCCTGTACGTAATACAGAGAATATTGTAAAGAGGTTCGAAATTTCACTGATGCCGTGAGTCGCCCATTGGCTCAATTGGTAGAGCGCTGGTACGGATAGCCAGAGGTTGCGGGTTCGAATCCCGGCATGGGTGAAAATTTTAGCCTCTAAATAAGTTTTTAAATTTGTTCCTTAGCACGGGTTAGTGCATTAAAAATAAAAATAGTGTAATCAATCACTTGGCTAAGCAACAACAGGCGCGGTCAGGTACGGGATGGGAGAGCGTCTCGTGACTACCGCTAGTGGCATTTTTCCGAGCGCTCCCGTGCCTCGCAAGGCACGTTAAGCCGTTGGTGCCGGCTGCCATATAATGGCAGTCGTTAAGCCATGTCAAAGGCCTTATGGGCGGCTTGATAACTTCTGACAGTAAGGCCCGCCAATGTCTTACAATCCTCCACCAACCCGGACTTGGCCCCCGTGGTGGAGTATGGCCTAACCTTCCTGCGATGCAGAAAGAGACCTGTGCCCCAGCAGTGGGGACATACAAGGGTTGATAACGATTGTTTACTAATATATGTGTATGTATATTGTATTTTATATGTATGTGGAATGGACATATACACATACACAACAGATGGGCGAAAAAGGTGACTGACTGGTATCCCCGAGATGGGAAAAGAAAAGTGGGAAAACCAAGGCGAATATAAGAAGATCTTTTCAAGCAGAGATGTAGTCCAAACTGGAGAAAGCAAGCTAGAGACAGAGAAAAGTGGAGGACACAGGGGGAGGCCTACGCCGAGGAGGCGACTTCCATAAATAATGTTAACAAATAATAATTAGTTAATAAACTTTATAATCAAATTTTAAAATTTTAAATCAAATTTAAATGCATGAAATAATAATATTGAAAAATATTTTTATGTAATTGATTTATTTATGGATGATTTAAAGGCTTTTTTATTTTTATTTTATTTATAGTATACTAGACTTTCTTATTAGATACGTACAAATGCGAAAAGAAGTAGTTAAGTAGTAGTAGTTAAAAGAAGTAAGTTAAGTAGGAGCGAAACCTGATCGGACTTTTCCGATATAACAACACCCGTAAGTAAATCCGGACTAAAAGTCTACAAGAAGTAGTTAATTTAGTTTATGTAATAAATCACTCCTAAATTATAAGGTTTACTGGCACCACCCTTTCCACTGTCCACGTCATCGTGGAGCTGGAAGAAAATACTATCTAGTATCATTGAATTTGAAGTAAAATTCAATGCTAGTATTAAGATAAGATAAGAATATTCTTTACTGTACACCAGGAAAAAACAAACAAAAAATAATTACAAAGATACAGTACAATTGGCGGCCTTTGTGCAAATTTCTTCTAGTGCAATAAAAAATGTTTAATTGTTTGAAGACGCTGATTAATGAAAGCCTTGGCTGCACGTTGACGACCTATATTTTATTGCTTTTGGAGCACACTGCACACTATTAACACTAATATTCGAATTTAATATACAGAGCGGCCGAGAAACATTGTTGCTGCTATCAAAACTAAATAGTTGCGAAAGGAAAGAGACAGATAAAACGAAAGGGATCCAAGATTTAGATACGAGTCTATACAAAGAATTTTCATTCATTCATTCATTCATTCATTCATTCATTCATTCATTCATTCATTCATTCATTCATTCATTCATTCATTCATTCATTCATTCATTCATTCATTCGTTCGTTCGTTCGATCGTTCGTTCGTTCGTTCGTTCGTTCGTTCGTTCAACACCAATATAGTTTAAATACACACACGTACAAAAGCCTCGCTCGGCAGGTTTCACGGTCTGGTGGACGCGCGTCCGTGACGAGTCGGGCGATGCTGTCGAGTCGGTCTTGCGAGGGGAGGACGAGCGGCGGCTGGAGGCCGGGGGGGAGGCGGCGGGGGTGGTGCTGCGCGCGCTGGCTTGCGGCGCCACGTACTTGGTGCGGGCCGTCGCGCACTCCCGCGCAGGGTCATCGCCCGCCTCTGCGCCTCTGCTCGTCAGAACCAAGCCGCCAGGTGAGGATATTATGCGCTTCAGGCTACGTCACGACTAAGGTGTTATTCGATCAAGCTACTTTAGGACGAAGTAGTTATTCGATCCCGTGATAGCATAAATACCCAGGTAGGTATCCGCCAGGTGAGGATATTATGCGCTTCAGGCTACGTCAGGACGAAGTAGTTATTCCATCCCGTGATAGCATAAATACCTAGGTAGGTATCTGCCAGGTGAGGATATTGTGCGCTTCAAGCTACTTTAAAACGAAGAAGTTATTCGATCCCGTGATAGCATAAATACCTAGGTAGGTATCCGCAAGGTGAAGATGTTATGCGCTCAGGCTACTTCAGGACGAAGTAGTTATTCGATCCCGTCATAGCATAAATACCTAGGTAGGTATCCGCCAGGTGAAGATGTTATGCGCTTCAAGCTACTTTAGGACGAGTAGTTATTCTATCCCGTGATAGCACCTAGGTAGGTATCCTGTCCGAAGATATCTCATGTCGATGCAGTAGCTGCACAACGTCGCAGTGCAACCTATGTTAGTTAGTTAGACCTGAGATTTCCGCACTTAGCCTCATAGTTGGACCATTGTACGTAGCAAGCGCTGAGGTACGCTAACACCTCAGACACTAGGGTTTCTTTACGATATTTTCCTTCACCGTCAGCGAGCAGTATTGCTACTATAATTTCACAAATGTACATAACTTAGAAAACAAAGCCATTGGTACATGCCGGGGTTCGAACCCACGACCTCCCGATTGAGAAGCCGGCATTCTACACCGCTCCGCTACCACCGCTCTCGCAGTGCAACCTATGCGTGGTACTATTTTCTTGGGCCTGTTCATAGAAATAAAATTCGTGGTTTACTAGGACACTTTGATATACAGGGTGTCTCATTCAAATCGGTCAGTATGGGAAAGTCTAAAACTATAAGACATACGAAGATCTGTTCTGAGAAACCATGTCATCGATTTTAATAAAAAGAAAAACTGCATTCATACATTTAAAAAAACATCTGTACTCTTTTTGGGAATCGAACCCGGTTGTTTTGAAAAAAAAAAAACCTACACTATTTCTATATAGATATCGATTGTGTAGGTCTTAAGCAGTAAATGTCTGTATGAAACATGATGCCTTAAATGAATAAAATGCATTGTTTTCACATACTTTAATTTATTTTAGTAGGTGCTCGAAGTTACCGCCGACTTTTTCAATACAATATTCAACACGTTTAGGTAACGATCTTACGATTGCATTTTGTATGAAAACAATGCATTTTATTCATTTTAGACATCATGTTTCATACAGACATTTACTGCTTAAGCCCTACACAATCGATATGTAAATAGACATATTGTAGGTTTTTTTTTCAAAACAACCGGGTTCGATTCCCGAACGGAGTACAGATGTTTTTTAAAATGTATGAATGCAGTTTTTCTTTTTACTAAAATCGATGACATGGTTCCTCAGAACAGATCTTCGTATGTCTTATAGTTTCAGACTTTCCCATACTGACCGATTTGAATGAGACACGCTGTATATTGCAAAGATGATTGACCCATAGATAAATAAGCAATGTGCTTAATGTCGTAATAAAATATGAATTGTAGTTTAGTTAAACTCGGCTATAAAAGCGTTGCCCAGTGCGATCGAAGTAAGGTGCTTCTGAGAGCGTAATGTCTGAACAGAGGCGACTCTTCCACGCAAAGAAACCTTTGCACCGAAACCATGCAACGGTGGCTAGTGGATTACAATCACAATCTAATCAAAACAAAAAAGGAAAGTAGATAGTGTTCTTTTCTTTTTTTAAATGTTATGTCGTATTGTGTTTTAAGTTTGTTTTGTTATTGTGGAGTGTGTACTGTGGCTATAATAAATATTTTTTCTTCTTCTTTTTCTTATTCTCTTTCATTCTCTGAGAGAAGACTTGTGCCCTGCATTGGGTCTTTTATAGGCTACATAATACAATGGGCCAACAGTGCTAGTGTGGGAGGGCGGAAGAGAGGCGGGCGAGCCGCAGGGCGCGGAGTCAGCCCTGTGGAGCAAGTGCCCTGCAGTGGATCGTATATAGGTGACATAATACAATGGGCCAACAGTGCTAGTGTGGGAGGGCGGAGGAGAGGCGGGCGAGCCGCAGGGTGCGGAGTCAGCCCTGTGGAGCAACAGCAGCGCGCTGGCGCTGGACGCGAGGAAGGCGGTGCAGTGCGGCGCGCGGCTCGTGCGCATGCAGTGGCGCCGCGCCGACGCCGGCGGCGCGCCCGCCTGGCGGGACGCCGACCTCACCTCCTTGCACCATCATAGAGAGGTATACTTTTTTTTTAATTTATTTATACGAAAACAAACAGTTTAGTTTAGTTTATACTTTATTGTACACGAAAAACACAAAAAAAGAAATACAATTAAAGAAAATACATGTACAAAGGCGAGCTTACAAAAACATTAACAATTGTACATACATACATAACCTCAAGCCTGTATCCCAGAGGGGTAGGCAGAGACCAGGGACTGCCACGATCCTGACAGATCACCTTCGCTTCATCAACGTGCATAAGTCGTTGCATGCACGCACGCCGGTTCCGGGTGCATTTCATCTTTGCTAATACATCCCCTATTTGGTCGATGTAAGTCCGTCTGGGACGTCCCTTACCAGCCCTTCCCCTCACATTTGCAATTAACAATTAATTAATTAATTCGCATTAACAATTGTCTTATAAAGAAATAGACCTATAGTCCGTCCGTCCGACCATTTCCGAATTTACAATTTTTGAAATTAGAAGAATAACTATATTTTTAATTCCTGGAAAAGTTACCTGCAAGACTAACTAAAATAAAGTAGCAATAGAATTACAGCTAACAAATTATTTAGCCAACTTTCAACCTAATAACTGAATTTTTGAAGTATACTATGCTACACATTCGATATCAACCCTCGTGTGTCCAAAGGGTCACAGGTCTCTTGCTGCATCGCAGTAAGGTTAGGCCATACTCCACTACGGGGGCCAAGACCGCGTCGGTGACGGATTGTAAGACAGTGGCGGGCCTCACCAGTATAAAAGTTAATTACATTAATTATATTCTTCATGCAATCCACTCCATCCAAAGGTTGTCTGGAAGAGATCGCTCTTAGCGATAAGACCGCCAATTGTATAACATTACTTAGATTTAAGAATCATGGTTGTAATATTTTTCTGGTTGTGCAATAAAGTGTTCTCTATCTATCTATCTACAAGATTTAATAAGAAAAAAAGGAATTAGTTTTTAAAAAATCACGATTTCTTATAAATACTCCACAAATGCAGTTTAAATATTCTTTGTGACTGTATAAGAGACAATTTAAATTGTATTTGAGGAGTATTTTAGGAGAATCGTGTTTTTCCAAATTACAGTTAGAAACTTTTTATCGGAATGTCGTCGTCGCTTGGAAAGAAAATGTACAAACCTACAGTCAAATAAAGATTTTCGATGTATGGATTACATAACTTATTTTCATTTAAGGGAAGCGCCACTACTCCTACTTTCTTGCAAACAATAAGTTTATCTTGTCCACTGCAATAAACCTTACATTCATTGTTCCCGCATTGCCGAAGGTGCACCATCACCAAATTTAATTTTACCTAAATTTCTAACACTGTGTTTTAATTGAACTGTCGCGCTGGCGGATCTAGTAACGCAACTATTGCTAGCACGCTTTACAAGACCTTATATTACAACTGAGAGAAACTGCACTGTACAGCGTACAATATTTTGATGATGTTTTTTTCAAACCAAGGGTTTTGTGGTTTAGGTGGTAATCGGAGGTCTACAGTCTGGTGCGTGGTTCGCGTTACGGCTGTGGACGGCCACAGAGTCGGCTCGCCATCAGGCTATCATTTACGCTGCTACTACAACAAATTCTGGAGGTATACAGTTGTTATTTGTACAAAACGTGGTTTTATATAGAACTCAACGTAGTTCTACCAGTTAGAACATCAGATGATCGTATAAACACTTAGGTATTTTTTCGTAGAACGTCTCCGCCGTCCAGTGGCGTTCCAGGCTGAAGGAATACCTAATACTAGTATCATACCTGGCGGTGCCGATACGGAACGCGTTCTAGGAGCGGTCTCTTTGGCCTTCGCAGCGTTGGCAGCTTTAGCCGTGACCGCTTTGCTGTTCGTGTTACTGGCCAGAAAGAGGTTCGTAGAAAGCAGTAGTATAAAAAGAGAACCTACTTATGTCTGTTGATAGTTTTTTTTATCAATTTAATCTACTCTGATACTATTATACAAAGATTATAAAACTGAAAACAAAACTCTTATGACGAACATTACGCATAGACCAAAAATAAAAAGTTTTATTACGATACAGGTCTTGTATGGATACCTGTATCATAATATAACTTTTTTGTGCAGAGCCATAACGCAAAAAAAAAACTTTTTAATCATAACGATACACCTATACAACCTCCAGCTGGACCAAGAAGGTTGAACCTCTACTTAAAAAAAAAAAGGTTTCAATGAACGAGTCCGCGGCGACGCAACACGCATGCGCAATCGATGTTTGCGCCTTGGCGCCAACATTTTACATTTAAAAAAACTGTTCAATATTTAAACAAAGTTTGGTTCTGTTTAATATTATTTTATCTATTATAGTCTAGAGTAGATAAAGTAGTGTATGACACTGTACATAACTTGGTCTTATAACACTCGTATGACTCGCCTACGGCTCGTTTGTTTAAAACACACTCTTTTTATTTTGTTACCAGCCTCTAGTTTGTCTACGTTTTTGTGTATCAGACTAGCTGTTTTTTGACTCTTAACTGTTTTTTTATTTTCTTGTTTAGTACTATGTGGCCATGCGGAAGTCAAGTAGATGAAGAGACGCGACGCTGCAGTCATTCGGCGGCCAGTACAGACAAGTCCGTGTGCCCAGAACAGCAGAATATAAGAAACTGCCAGCACGACTATAAACATGATAAACTTTCGCCTGCCTCAGGTAGTGTTCAAGTCTTTAGTCGTACTAGTTCACAAGTCTTTATAAAAATAAATTGTACAACTTGTACATATGGAATAAAGTCCGGGTTGGTGGAGGATTGTAAGACAGTGGCGGGCCTCACTGTCAGATGTTATCAAGCTGCCTACAAGGCTTCTGACATGGCTTAACGACTGCCATTACATGACAGCCTGCACCAACGGCTAAACGTGCCTTGCGGAGCACGGACATAAATAAGATAATTCAACTTTATCCTTATTCAAACTGATATAAAAAATCTGTGTAGCGATGGTCAATATTTTTTTATATAAAAAGTTTATTTATAAAAAATGTTGCTAAGAGCTTGCCGATAAACTGCATTAGCAGTTTGGCAAATGATTTAAGTGTGTCTTGTCTTCTTTTTCTGAATAATAAACAAATTTAAAATATTTTATCTGGATTAAGCTGCACAAACGATATTCACAGTTTTCTGCGAGCACTTTGCTGGCATATTACGTTAAGGTGCTAGACAAGCAGACTCCATCTAAAAATAATTACCAAATTTAATGGTAACCATATCAGGATGCAGGATTCCTTCCTGCGATGCAGGAAGAGACCCGAGCTCCAGCAGTGGGGACGGGTTTACGTCGATTCCATGCAGGAAATATAAAAAGTGGAGGCAATGTACCGTGTATACGTGAAGTCCACACCTCCAACTTTATGTCCAGACGTGTACGAGATAAGCCCGTATGCGACGTTCGCGGTCGGTGGCGAGGCAACGGCGGCCACTCTGGACCACACGCTGCAGTTCCGCACCTTCGGCCACCGTGATAACGACGCGCCACCGCACCGACCCTGCAGGAAGCATCCGCAGCGCCACCGCGACCGCCCTGAAGGTGCTGCTTTATTATAAACCACTTTGCTGGGCCTCGATTCTGTAAGTGCATTATAGTACCATGACAGATAAATGGTCGGGTCACGTGACGTGTTTTTTCAAACCATTGACGCCTAAAAAGTTTGATGTGTGGACGCGCCTTGACTTGACGCAGCAACGAAATTAAATCGCCATGTTCATGCAATGGCCATTGTACTACAAGGCATTAGCAGAATCTAGGCCCTGTTTAGATCTAGCTGACGCCAGCATTTTAAATTCCATTTATATAGTTTTGTAGAGTAGAATGAGTCAAAAGAAGGGAGATATAGTGAAACGAACAGAATGAACAGAAAACATAGGAAAGCGTTACAAAATAAAACCATAAACATATTTTGTATTATTTTTAATGCACTAACCCGTGCTAAGGAAAATTTTAAAAACCTATTTAGAGGCTAAAAATTTCACCCATGCCGGGATTCGAACCCGCGACCTCTGGCTATCCGTGCCAGCGCTCTTTCCAACTGAGCCAATGGGCGACTCACCGGCATCAGTGAAATTTCGAACTTCTTTACATTATTCTCTGTATTACGTACAGGCATCGACATCCGGCTGAAGTAATTTGCATCACATGAGGCCCCGAGTACCTACTTTGCAGTTAGGTTTTACTTGGGAGTCGCCCGTTAGCTCAGTTGGAAAGAGCGCTGGCACGGAAAGCCAGAGGTCACGGGTTCGAATCCCGGCAAGGGTGGAATTCTTAGCCTCTAAATAGGTTTTTAATATTTTGTTTAGGGTTTTTGAGATCACAAAAAATAAAGTTAATATAATAATAAAAAACTTTGATTTTTTTTGATTTGAAAACGTTTCCTTATGAGGGTGCAAGGCAAAATACAACATTATTTTACGAGATCGAGTACGAGATTGATAAACGGTTCATACATTATAATAAGGCGTTACGTGAGGGAGTGTTATCATAACCGGTCAGAATGGCGCGTTTCAGCACCACGTGATTATATTGACTTTTTGACCGTCGTACTATAAAGTAATAATCGTAGAGAAAAAAAGTACCTTTTACGTTTACTTATCTATTAACGTGTCGTCTCCTATTCTATTAAAACATTTAGTATAAAGTTCTACATTAGACGTAAGAATAAAAAAGAATCGATCAATCAAGCAAGTAAACCGAATAAATAAAATAAGTGGAGACGATCTGACATTTCAGGAGTGGTTCTTTAAGGACTGTCAAAACGCGGTCACATGGTCGTAATTCCTAACTTATTAAACGTTCAGTCTTAGGACCAAAAACAAATTATTCTTTGTTTATATGTGTGTATAATTTCAACATAAAAAATCTAAAATTATTGATGATTTTTTAAAAAATATACATTTACTGTCGAAAACGGGAGCAAAATCTGTGTTCTTCACGCGTCACACTCTGTTCGAGCTCACGGAAAACTTTGATAACTTTTGTTTTCGATTCATAAGCGTATAATGTAATAGATTAAATGAATTTGGTTTAACTAAGCATCAAAATGATCAAATAACATCTATTTTATCTCTTAAGTTACAAAAGTTAATAGGCTTTATGTCTCTGTCACACGATTCTGCTAGTTTGGCGAGCGCGCAACAAAACGGCACCTATCTTCCAAGAGCAGCAACTTGTCGCTACAAATTTTAGCTGCGCGGACGCTCATAGTATCCCAGCATCAGTGGGGGAAACCCCTATGTCCATCACTTCAAAACAAAAAAATACTAGGCAAGTCATTCTTTGAATATTTTCAAGTAGCCTTGTCAAGAAACTTTCATGGGGATAGTTTGAAGGATAATGTTTATAATTTTCCAACTCATTTTGAATTAGGGAATAAGATAGATCTTCGAGATTATTTCCCAGTACTTTGTTCGTTATTTTACCTATTACTTTAATCGTAATTCTCAAAAATGTGAAAATTTCGTAACTTTCTTGGCACAACTTTCGTGGCTATTTGTCCACGAAAGTTAGCTAGCGCACAACGAAAGTTATATATCTCCATTAAATATTAACTTTAGATTTTTATAATGCCACATGCATTTACGTAAGGCGTAAAGCTCAAAAGATAGGTTTTATTGAAATGAATTTAAATGCATGTATGTGTTTAAAAAAATATATTGTAACATCGACAATTTAACATTTTATCTACCCCAAACTGGGCTGTTTTGCTCATTGCTTAAAAAATCTTTGCTTAAAAAGTCCTAACTTCATCGTCATACTTTCTGGTTCTGGTCTTCTATGTTAGCTAGTAACGTAAAAATGTTCTTTTAACTTCACCAATTTAACATTTTATCCATCTCAAACTGGGCTGTATTGCCCATTGTTTAAACAATCTTTGCTTAAAACATCCCAACTTCATCGTCATTCTTTCTGATTGTCTTGTATATTACCTACCTCAATTACTCAGACCAGTCAGGTTAATTTCTTTTAGCTGAAATTAATTTTAAATTACATACAAACTATGCCACCGCAAATTTCAAAGGAGCAACGGGAGAAAAAGCGTCTTGGAGAGATAAAAAGAAGAAAGAAAAGTTACTCAAATATTGTGATTTTCTTAAGTTTAGTAGTAATTCACTGATGACTGAGGGACAGTCATGAAAATATCTTTTGATAAATTGTAAATAGTACGAGGCTGAAAATAGATAATAATAATATTATGAAAACTATCACAGCAACTGGCAGATAATGGTGTGTTTTATGATTCTTAACATTTCAATTCAATATTCAAAAGCACACATTTTCTGCCAGCTGCTACAATGGTAGGAAGTAATAATTATGTTTATGTTGTAAATTACACAGTTTAATTGCTGTGACCAAGGCTATTATATCTTTGTAGTTTATGCACCGATTTACAAATAATAAAAAACTACTCATTATTTTTTCAACGCCTTAAGCAGGTGTCCATTTATTTAAAGATACCTAACTGTAAAAATAAATTTCGCCACTTTTTGAAGAACTACTCTCAGGATATAAAATCTTTGCAAAGTGTCCCGAACTATCCCCGTTTCCTTTCAAATAATGTTTTTTTCTGTCGGAACAGTGGAAAAGCACCACTCGGACTGCGAGTTGCAGCAGCTGAGTCGCTACGAGAAGGTGCGCCCGCGCCACTGCGCCGGCACATCCTACTGCGTGCCGCTTCCACGCCACGGTGAGCAAAAAATAAACAAATTGAAATCGAATTTACATTCTGTTTGCTGAATGTCAATGTAACATATAAGCTGCTGCCTTCGGGCCGTATTATAGTGGATGGAGAAGAATGCAGCGGGAAAAAAAAACTCCACTCTGACCATCTTTTCTCAAGTCATCTTAAACTTACATCAATTGCCATACGTCATACTTATTTATATATATTTAGACCTTTGAAG
This sequence comes from Yponomeuta sedellus, assembly GCA_934045075.1. Taxonomy (NCBI): domain Eukaryota; kingdom Metazoa; phylum Arthropoda; class Insecta; order Lepidoptera; family Yponomeutidae; genus Yponomeuta; species Yponomeuta sedellus. The sequence goes on along the minus strand of OW203741.1, from coordinate 8,821,189 downwards.
CTGGAGAAATAATTGTAATGTATAGTTATATAAAACGTTTAGTATATAACTATGTATGAGTATCGCGATTCATTAAGAAATATAATAATAATGTACTTTATTCATCACCATCATCAACCCATTATGTCCCCACCGAGGTGCACGAGTCTCTTCCCTAAGGAAGGTATAGGCCGTATACCACCACGGGGGGCAAGTCCGGATTTGTGGAGGCTTGCAAGTCTATAGTTGCTGGTCTTACTGTCAGACTTTTTCCAAGCCGCCCTAAGGCCTCCCACTTGGCTTTAGGACTGCCATCCATCGGCGGCAGCCGACACCAACTGCTTAGCGTGCCTTGTGAAGCACGGAACCGTTCGGAAAAATGCCACTAGCGTTAGTCATGGACGGTCACCCATACATGCACTTAACTCGCCCTATGTTGCTTAGCCTTCGTGATCGTTTAAGATCACTCAGGCAGTCGGGGCTACGAGTTATTCGTTCAATTCGATTTATTCAATTAACTATAAATTGTTAACAAAAATATTTAAGTTATAAATTTAATAGCCACTTGCATACCTTCAAAAAAAGAGCGGTGTCACAATTCGTGGGTTCGAATCTAGTAAACCTAATCAATTATTTTGTGTGTAGTTATAATTGCTTCAATTTCCAATGGATTTGTTTTTATAAGTAAACACACTCCGCTTTGCTTGAACATAAATAATTGCAACACTTATTAAATCATAACGCTGTATGCTTTCAATTCGTTTTAATCTTAACGCTGTATGCTTTCAATTCGTATAATTTCAAAGATAGAAAGTTTATTTTATTTAAAGTACTCTAACATATTTACCGCAACTCAAGTAACGCAATAACACCATTTTACTTTAAATAAACGGCAAATGAGTCACAAAAATATAATAACTAATACACAATAACATGATAGTCAATCTATTACGCCCAACTACTCGACACGCGATGTAATTTCGGGCACGCAAAGTAGATCCACTTGCGTGCCCTTTACAACTAGTTTAACCCCATACGGTTTTTGAATTGATAACTTCACTTTTTCACGTCGGTAGCAAACGAGAGCTTTTTGAGAGTTGGCTAATCTTTTGCCAATCATAGGGAACAGCTCACTGGTTATTGTACTAAGCAAACCCTAGATTCTGTATATACGTATCTAAAAGTGCAAGACAGCATCTTGAGTCTTTGAGGTTTTATGTCGCATTGCTTATTCCAATTTGTTTCGTTAAACGCGTCAAGTAGCAATCAAAATAATCTTTAATAATTGGGACGTAAGCTTAACTGTCAACTTTGTAAAAAAATGTTTATAATTAGTACAACGAATCGGCCGGAACAGCGAATTCTTTCTAATTATAATTATAACAGTGAATATTTATTAACTAGTGCTGTAAGTTTTGTAAATAAATAAAATAAATACAGTAAACTTAAAAGGAAGATTCGACCCTATCATTGTTACCACTGTAAAAAATAAATAATTTAGCATTTTTGGATTTGAGCATTTTGCGCCGCAAATTAATGAATTTGAGTTTTACGACGTCAACGATAACTTTGACATAAAAATATATGGTCAAAGTCAGTTGTTTTCCAGTGGTTTTGCAAACGATTGTCTTAACTCCATAAAATAAAAAACAAACACCTGCATTGCTCGAGAAGTAACTCCACTATATTTACGTATGCTTATACAACTTACCCAGTAAGTACCTGTATTTACTCTGTAGGCGAAATTTCAGTTTTTCATTCCGCTTCTTTTAGTCGTAATAGATCATCAAAAAACAGAATGAGGGTCGAATGCAGAATTCATTCGTCAGTGAACGTCAGATTCCACAATGTTACATTGGTTCTCTCGGCATCTTTCATTTTCCCCGAATGAAAAGTGACGCTTGACTAGAAGGGACACTTGGTTAAAGGGAAGACGGCCGGTGGACCAGGGCAGTATCGGAGTGGTGGCCAAGGGAGGGAAGGAGGTTGGTAGGCAGACCACCGACACGATGGTCAGACGACATCGTGAGGGTTGCGGGTCAGAGATGGATCAGGTTAACACAGGACCGTGAGGAATGGCGCAGTAAAAAGGAGGCCTATGCCCAGCAGTGGGTTGATGTGGGCTGATTAGGGATAGATATAGAAAGAAAAGTGAAACGTCTAAAGACAACATTACGTACATTCGGATTACGTCATTTCATTTAGCTACTCTTATAGTATAACACGACCGATTGAAGAAATTCATTGTGTAACTATTTATCCCTCTCTCACACGGTTTGTGTGACAATACATATGCTGTAGTCAAGAGCTTATTGTGCTAGAACGACCTCTCGAGTGAATATAATTATTATAAAAATTTAATACACACGAAACATTAAAAATCTATAATATAAAAATGAATCGCCTAATGTGTTGGTAAGCGCAAATCTCGAGACCAGCTGAACCGATTTCGCTAATTCTTTTTTTAGAATATTCCTTGAAGTACGAGGATGGTTCTTACGGAGAAAAAAAAAAGAATCGGCTGTTAGGCGGTACGAAGTTCGCTGGGTTAGCTAGTTTTATACAAAAATGACAAAAGTAGATATTAAGAAAAAACAAGTACAAAGGCGAGCTTATATTCATCTGAGTTAATCGTTTGAGTTTGCGTTTATTTACGGCATTATTACTAAATCACAATTTTACTAAAATACTGCTACAGCCGTTTTATTTTATAATTATGTGGTTACAACTTTTCCTTGTAAAGTCTACACCACAGATTATTTAAGTGACCGTTTTTGGCGTATTGTAAGGAATTGAATGTTAGAGGCTAATTAAAGAACATGGCTGAGTAACAATTTTTCTCTCCCTCACAGAGGTGGATCGGTTTCTGAGTTGAGAATTTCACTGAATATACGAGAATAAAAAAAGCCAGAGGTCGCGTGTTCGAGTCCGTGCATGGGTGGAATTTACTGCCTCTAAATAGGTTTTTAAAATTTTCCTTAGCACTATGGCACTTGTAAGTGCAACAAAAAGAATATAATCATGTGGGTACGGCGATATCATTCCGATGTAAAAACTTAACTGCAAAATAGGTCCCGGGGCTGCAAGTGATGCAAATTAGTTCAGCCAGATATCGCTGTCTGTAATACAGAAAGTATTGTAAAGAGGCTCGGAATTTCTGATGCCGGTGCCTGCCAATTAGCTCAGTTGGGAGAGCGCTGGCACGGTTAGCCAGAGGTCGTGGGTTCGAGTCCCGGCGTGGGTGGAATTTTTAGCCTCTAAATAGGTTTTTAAAATTGAAATTTCAAAAACATTAGAGCACTACAGTCAAGTATTTAGGGAAATTCTCAATTCAAAAACTGGACCATTATTATGTAGTGTTATAATCATAGTCTTGTATCACAGCAGGTGGCGGCAACAGCGGCGGCGGCAGCGGGGGTGGATTCTCGGAAGTGTACGCTGGCGACTCGAGCGCAGAATCGGGCCCCGGCTCGCTGTCGCCACGTACGCACCACGAACACAGCTAGCGCCGAGGAAAGCGACGGGCCAAGGAGACCAGTAGCTAGGTAACCAGACTGCTGCACACCAAATTTTTGTACAAACGAAAGAGAAAGATAAACTTTCATATTACTATAGCCAATATTGGTCATCGGCATCGAGTGTGAAGTGTTGAACACTGACCGTCTTACTACAAAAAAATTTGACAGGTGTTGAGAAAGTGTTTCAAAATATGTTTACCACTGCTGATAAACACAATACTGTGTTTTATGATAGGTAAGACCTAGACACATATTTAGACACCCGAAAATTCTTGTTCAGCAAATATAGCTTAAAATATGCTTGTGTTGTTGTAAACATATTTTGAAACACTTCCTCAACACCTATTTTTTTTTTTTAGTAAGACGGAGACAGTCGATAACTGATCAGTTCGTAGATAGTAGTTTTACTCCCTCTACGGATCAGTTACTACATTTTTTATTGGCAGATCCGCTGCAACGTTCTGAAAAAAGCATTCGCGTGTAACGGTTTGTCAAAATGTGCGACAACAAAAAAATGTGAAAACTCTTTGTATAGAAACACTGACGCTACGCCGAGCCCTGCCTGACCGAGCTGAGTCCACTCGTCCTCAAAACGGTCCAGTCTATATCATACACTTAAAGTTTTGAGATTTTTTAAGAGTAAAAATTAATATTAAGAACACATTTACACTGGATCGGTTTCGGAGTGAGGGTTCAGTTCAAGTTTAGTATATAGTTAATCTGTGCTCAATGTTGCGAGATATTGACAACCAATCAGTCAGATTAGAACTCATTGTATTTGAAAGAAAGGCTTACGAAGTCAACAAAGATGAACTTTAAACTTGTGGGTCTTGTAACGCATGTCTGATCCAACAATATCCAATAAATAATGTACTCTGATTCTACAAACACCTTTAATGCAGCAAAGAAAGAAAAACATATGGATGACAGGAGAGTATAGATAATAATATGAATTAATGGACAAAGTGGTGACCAGTGAATGTCTAAACAGTGTAGCCAACGCTTACCTTCCAATGAATTGGTGCCAAAAAATACGACGAGAAAAAACAAACAATCACTGCCTAACTGAGTACTAATCTTTGTATTTTAATTATGTAATCTACAGTCGATAAGAAATACCTGAATCGAAAGTACTTAATAGTATCGAATAAAAATTAAAAAGGACTATTTTGCCTTGTTAAGGATTACGCGCACCTATCCGCAGCGAATGAATCGACACCAGTAAGGTCATTAGGACATATTATAATAATAATAATAATATTGGCCTTTTTGCATCTACTTAATGAGATGATTTATACAGCGTCCGGTGGCATCCTCACTCACACTAGATGGGTGAAGTGACCACTCCGACGCTGTAGTGCCTGGGACATGGTTTTTTTATAGATGGTGTAGGCTTGCCCAGCACCTATACCATCCTGACAGCTTAGTCGGCCTAGCCCACAGGAAAGACTAGTCAATACGTGCGGAGCCAACCAAGCCGCGGGTTTCCTCACGATGTTTTCCTTCACCGTTAGCGTATTACATTATCAATTATATCACAATATCGTGATGTTATTGACAGTGTAATAGGCCATATCACAGTATCGTGATACTAATCACAGAAATTTAGTACTGAAATGTAAGCACTGCGATACGCGAAGTATTAGTATTCAACTGACAGCTATAGAGGAACCAACGTGCTAGTAGAAGAAGAACTTTTCGATGGATTCCAGTTGCCATTAATTAAAAAACGAAAAGATTTCGATGCTGACAGTAACAAACAAAATTTTTTTTATTTTTGCATATGAGATGACATAATTTTTTGTTATTATAGCATTTGACGTGTCCTTTGTGGGATCCCAAGGACTGAAATTTATTTAAACTTTTACTTTTCAATGCCATGGCGAGTAGTATTACAGCTGCTTCTCTGTTATGTTCTATGTCTTTTTTAAACAAAACCCAACGAGGAAAAAAAAATTCTAACAAAACACGGCTTCAATCTAGTGGATCTAAAGGCATTCTGATAATAATAATAATACTCGTAGATACGTATAATTGCCCCGTAAAAACTTGTAATAGGTGCATACTATTCAAGACAATATTCATAAATGTAACACGCACCATTGGGCATTCAAATTTTCAAATTTTGAATTCTTACTTAACCCGATGCGGTGAGTCGGTGAGAGAGATTTCATATGATATGATACAAAGAATTGTTAAAAGTTTCGTTTGGTTTGTTCGGCTAGGTGCGCGTACCTTTAACTAGACTTTTAATAGACCAAAATAATGTTCACTCATCGATACTTGGTTGTTTTCAATAATGAATCCAGAAAAGGTAGTTTCGAATTTATATCTAACTGTCACATGCAGGAGCATCATGCAATAAACTTCCCCGAGGAATTAGGGAAGTTTATTGGATGAATCCTTACTGGAAATGGCCGAAATAGTTATATACTTATTAATAGTTATCGCGATTGTTTAACTGTTTTTGTTTTCTTAATTCGTTACGAATATTATAAGCCATCCCCATATATGAACATCCCAAGTCATTGAAGATACAATAGCCGAAATCTTGAGGTTCATGTTATTTGGTAATTGGTTTGACCTAGTTAGAAAATTTACAATAGGTAATAACTAAGTACCTAATATCTATTTAGTACAGAAATCGTTGTAGTCTCACTTCATACTTCCAAGTAGGTAATTAATTATACTAGGTACTTATAAAACTTAGTTTCGTAGCTAGTCATTCTATGTGATAGATTTAAGAAAATATTGTTATGTAAATAACTACCTACCTATCTAGTCAGACTGAAATCTGTAGGTACTTTTAATCGGAGCTTACGAATAATTGTAAATATTTTGTAGATAAGCCTCAAATTCTAGTCAATTTCTAAGTAAATGTTATTTTAATGACAATACGATTGTATCATGTAAATAAGTGAAAAAAAATATTGTCTATTCGAAACGTGACTAATTGTGAAATAAAATCCCGTTTTAAAACTTTACAGAATTGTTTGTTTACACCTTTTGATTATAATTTCATAACCCACAAAATCAATATTCATTGTTAATATCACATCTCTTTTAAAGAAGCAGGTATTTGTTCACTGGAACGGCTGCAAATTCCTGAAAAATTCCAATATCGAGCATTCCTTAAACATACCACCCGGGAGAGGAATCTGGGAATAGCTGGTCGCCACCCGAATATTAGCTACCTTATGTGCTGTACCTACCTACCCTTTCCAGTCCGTTTCAGCCGATTGTCGTTTATTTGGATGACCAACCTCAGCTGTGCAATAAGAGCGAAATCCATCAAAGGAACCTTTTTTCGACGCTTTTAGGACGCCTTTTATTGAAGCTCTCACAAAATACCTCGCCGTTTGAGGTAAGAAATTGGACGACAGAATGGCACCCCCATCTTCGACATCACAATAGCACTTACCTACTTCAGAAACAGCAACCAAAGACTTATACTTAAATACCTGCATGTTTTATGTGGAATATTCACCCTTTGTTCGCGAACAGACTTACCGTATGAAGTTTTTCAATTATTTCCCTCTGGCGTTCCCTTGAGTGGAATACTAACGGTCGGAGTAATATTTCAATTTTAATTATCTCAGTAACTGACCGGCCGACCACAAGTGGTTCATTAAAGTACCTTCACGCTGTTTTAAGTTTCCTGCAGACCGTGCTATGTAGGTGGAAATTGCCTCTCAAAATGGCTCTGAAAGAGTTTTTGTCAGAATTTTTATTTTCCGATGGAATATTTCATAATCCATTCGTCCGCCGCACCGGTCAGTGAAAAGGGTGGATGTTGGGGGGTCGGTGCTTTCACAAGCGGGTCTTTTTAACTGCCTGCCACCCTCTGCCCCCCTGGATATAGAATAGATTCAAGAGAAGTACGACGCTGTGACTGTCTACAATCAAAGAATTACGTAACTATCCCGGGCAGTACGATGTTACTAGCCCCGCGTTTTGTGGCTATGATATTAAATATTTGAATTTGACATTAATGTACTGGGAAATCGTAACTTTTGACCACTTTGACATTTAAAACGTAGTTATATATTAAACGGGTCAAATCGCGATTATTAGGTAAAACGTAATTACCTACCATATTTCCCGACGTTTCGGCAGCGTTACTGTTGCCGTGGAATAAGGAAAATAAAAATTGTCGTGTCGGGAAATAAGGTAATTACGTTTTATCTAATAAATAAACGCGATTTGACCCGTTTAATATATAACTATGTATAAGTATCGCGAATCAAGTCCTATTCAAAACGTACTACGAACTCAAAAAACGAATTGCGAAACACGAAATAAGTTGCATGAAAGTTATCGCCAAATTTTAGCTTTTAATGTAACAGGTTTACATTGGTGACACAAGCGCTGACATTTTTCTGGCTAATAAACTACAAATGACTATCACTGCCAGCAAATATATAAGTAGTAGATACTCCATCTCTAATGATTGTAGACATTGACTTTTTTTGTTAACATAAGCATATACTATTTTTATTTTTAATGCACTAACCCGTGCTAATGCACTAATCCCACCATGGGTGGAATTTTTAGCCTCTAAATACGAGTAGGTTTTTAAAACATAAGCTTACCTAGTTTTTGTTTGCTAGATACTCAATACTTTATTGCATTCCACAAGTTTCAAGGTTGTTACATTATAACTTAACAGTTATTTGTCTTATCAAATAACTGTTATTGTGGACCCTGTAGGGCACGCAACATTTTAAAGTGCTATATAAAAGTATGTATTACATTAACTTAAATTTAATTTGAATAATTATCATACAATTTTAGTTAATTATAGTTATAAAGTTACATTTATACAATTATTTATCTCATTTCATCTATACTATATCTTTTAAATATTCTTCTATGCTGTATCATATCAAAAACTTCTTATGCTCTTTCTCTATCAAAAAGTAAGTAAAAAAATTAAAATACATTGCACAATTTTATCTGCCTTTTTTCTTTTCTAGAGCTTTTACAGACCACATTCATTGAGAATTTGTGAAAAGTGTCCGAGTTATGGGAAACGTGACCCCGGGTCTCATAAACTCTTGAAGCGGCTCTTAATTATGTCTTTTTGATAAGTTTATTTTCAATTCTAAGCTCGTGCTTAAAATTATCAGACCTCGATGTGTATCCTCGAAACGTCTAGGCAAAATTTACTTGTGAATCGGCAAGTCGTTTGTAAATAAAAACCTAACGACGTATGTGTGAGAATAAGCTAAGGAGCAACCTTGTGTACGAATTACGATTTATGCGACAACTTGGTTATGATCATGAAGTGATTTTAGTGGTCACACACTTTCTGTCGAAAAGTGTGTGAATCTGCCGAAGAACGAATAACCTACGGAGACAGATTGCCGGTGGCGACTGGCTATTTGTAATGTGCTGGATGAGGATGTTCAAGGATGAAAAAGAGTATGTACCTACTTATTAATATACCTATACATAAACATGTTACACATTAGTAGTATAATAAGGCCCAACAAAACCAATTGCTTGGTTTGACTGTGGGAGCAGTCTCCTTTACAAACATAATATTGGACGAAAAATTATCAACTTCTGACGCCACGAAAGGTCTGTACCTAATATATACGAGTATTTATTTATTTACCTATTGCTTGACAAGGTATATTGTTAATTTTGCAACCTTTTAAAAGTTTGTTACAATGTTTAATATTTAGTTTTAATGTTTGATTGAACAGTAGATAATACTATTTTTATTTTTAATGCACTAACCCGTGCTAAGGACCAATTTAAAAACCTATTTAGAGGCTAAAAATTTCACCCGTGCCGGGATTCGAACCCGCAACCTCTGGCTATCCGTGCTAATAATAACAAAAAAAGATCTCTGTTTTATTTGCCTGATATTTATTACCGTATGATATAAAATGATCCCTGGGATTGTTTTACCCCTGCCCCAGGGATAATTTTATACATAGGTGTGTATAAAATGATCCTTTACTAGACTTTCACAATAACCTCTAATACAAAAAACTGCATACATATAATAAAAAAATAAGTATGCATTTACAAAGTTAAGTAAATTCTCTACCTCCAACAATAGAAATCTTTCGATTTTACCTTTAAATTTAGCCACAGTTATGTATTTCCCTTAAGGGGATCATTATACCTCACCTTCCCCTAATTGTATTTTCTAGTGAAAATTTTGTTAATTTTTTTTTTACAAACGTGAAAATATGCCCTTGAGATGCATGATCAAGGGAAGCCAGACTTAGGCACCCCTTTCGTAAATGTGATTTAGGTAACATTTGACCTAAAATTCTTGATACAAAATTTATTTAAAAAACACTTAACAGGTGGAGGAAGTCGACCTTAAATTGTAATACTACAAATTCGCAACATCGACGTCGGATGCAGGCTTTCTTTTGTGAGTTTTTTATTCCCCTGGCTGGCCGCCCGAGGAAGGCGAGGCACGCTTGTTCAGGAAAAATCGCGTCGCAATAAAAATACGAATAGCCGTCGAATGCAGATTGTAAATTAATTATGGCCTCCTGCAAACGCATTTAAGTAGTCCGCTGTAGTCTAATAGCTACTTCCTATTTAAGTAACGTTCTGTTACGCTCTTTGCTGAGAAATTAGTAATGAGTACTAATGGTTAAGTATTTCGATATCAACCCTTTTCTGTCCCCACTGCTGGGGCATGTGTCTTTTTCTGCGTCGCAGGAAGGTTAGGCCATACTTCACCACGGGGGCCAAGTCCGGCTTGGTAGAGGATTGTAAGACAGTGGCGGCCTTACTGTCACAAAGTTTTAATCACATGTCAGATTTATCTATCGATGTATCGATATTTTTTTTCCTCTCTGCCTTATGATCCGAATGTTTTCTATGTCCGTCATACTCCATACTTATTTTTAATTAAAAGGTTGTACTTATCTCTGGAACCGCAGTAGGTAGCCAGTTATTATTAAAATATGATTATTATGGCGGATTTCTAAGCGACATAATAAAATATTTGATTTAGATAAAAAAAAATATTAGGAAAATTTACAGCCGCTTAACAGTTGTATATAAAATAAGTGTAACCTGACCTACTTAAAATAATAATTAATAGCTAAAGGCTACGTTTAACTAAGATACCTACCATACATACCTAGTTGTGGTGGTCTCCATACAAAAAACATGGTTTTTAGTTTTTACGATACAACTAAAAACGATGTTTTTTGTTTAAAAACCAAACGGTAATAGTTAAGCATTTCATCTACCGTCCAACTTGCTATAATTGTAATGCAAACGCTTTAATAGGTACTACCTGGGTACTATTTTAATAATCGGTCCAATCTGTATTCAACTACTGCTTAAGTTTCCGCACTGAATGAAAGAAAAAGGCACTTTTTGTAAATAGTTTCATGAAACAGATATACGAAGCGTTCAATAACGTAAAACCTGAATTTTTTTTCTTTAATCGATACATAAATTAAACCACTTCTAAAAAGAAACGTTTTATTTATAAAAATACGGCTCATTAAAAGATTCCACAAACGCCGAGACTTTATGAATGTATGTATATAATATTTTACAGAGGAAAGACTTTACAACGGACTCTCTTTTACAAATTCTTTCTCGGAATTTGAAAATAACGCAGTCAGTTTTAATAGAACGTTATTTATATCACAACCGTGTCTATGTTTTTAATTTTTTTTTTAAATAAAATACAACAAATAAAGCCAAAAAATAATTTATTTCATTGTCATTATTTTCATAAATATCTAAAACAAGAAACAACAATTACTTATTAGTTTGCATTTGGAATTCGTGTCTACAACAAATTTACTTCATTAAAGCTCGCGTGAAAGCATCGTGTGCGTCCATCTAATCGTTTCAATAGGCAGCGTTGCATTGCGTCTGATCTACACGTGCTGACTACCTGCAGAGGCCCTCGCCCTGCAAAAACAGGCGAAAAGCCTCCGCAATCTTCCCTGGCTGCTCCTCCAGCACCATACCGCAGTCGGAGATGCTCAGCCACGACGTCTTTACCGGATCTAAGCGTCCGTTGAATGTCACAGTGTCATCAACGTGCGGTGTTAGAGCGCCGGTGACATTCAGTACCGGAACTTTGATAGTACCGTTCTCCCGCGCTATTCCCAAGTCCGTACGGCGCAAATAAGCGTCAATGAACAAGGATAAGTTGATCGGATTGACCTGCGAGAAACATTCCTTATACACGTGAGACAGGTCGTGGTTACGCTCGTCCGTGCTGCGCCCGAAGTGATGCCACATGAGGTAGTCCACAGCTCCTTGAGTCATCCCACTTGAACGCATCTGTCTTGTGTTGATCTTCTGGTACAGCCACTCGGTCCATCCGGCCTGGGTCGAGGTACAGTTAATGAGGGCCAACGCATCGACTTTCGCAGGGCTATTCAATGCGTACCGCGCTAGAATATTAGCGCCAGCCCCAACTCCAAACCCGATGAAGGATTTAATCCCGAAATGTCCGAGAACAAAGTCGATCTGAGAAGCTAATTCATCCATAGATGGGTAGATGTAGTCTTCAGGCAAAGGTGGGGCGCCTTCCTCCTGGCCAGGGGCGTTGATGTGGTAGATGCAGAATTTGTCAAGTACCGCTCTCATGTCGACGAAGTTGAAAAAGGTTTGGAAATTGGCGGCGTAGTTGAGGCCGAGATCGTGGTAGGTGATGATGGCGCGCTGGCGACGGTCACCGCGGACCGCTACCAGCAGGTCACCTCGCGCCGTTATCACCCGCTCCTCCACGCATGCGCCGTCGCTTTGCAGCCGCCGGTCTGACGGGAAATGGAGCTGGACGCTCTTTAGGTCATCGTCCATGTGGTCTGAAGACATCATGTCTAGCAGCGCGCTGTTCTCTGTTATTGTCGTCGGCATTCTGATTTCAATAAGATTCTTTGGAGTTTTATCACAAGTTAGCGGAATAGCGAGGTTTCTTTAGTTTCGATAGTCGTTTATATGTGTTCTTATGATCGGCAGTGTTAGATTATGAGATCAACGAGTGCTAATTCTGTTAAACGTCGCGAATTAGCAGCTCTTGTAGCGTCCGATGTTTACAACAACGCCCATGTCTTATGGCATAACACACGTACCTTGAACGTGGGGTCTGGGTTCTTTACTTTCGATCACTGCATCACCGCGCGGCCACTTTCTTTGTCTTGGTGTTCGTAACGAAGGTAACGTTTAGGCGGAATTACTAAGGAAATGGTCAATAAAGTGTTGACCGCGCTAGAGTGAGGTCTCCCCGGCTGATCGTTCGGCACTGGTCGGTCGTTTCCGCCGGCGTTCGGCCCGACAGCTGCTAACTTCACGCCGCGCCGTCTCGCCACCGCGCATGCTCGCGGAGGAACGTCGATTATTTTTTTTGTTGTTTTTGTCCTCGGTAGTTTTGTTTCGTTTGTTTGTCGTGCGTTCACAATTATTACGTATCTACGTATGTACATGTACACTGAAGTATACACTTATTATATGTATTTTATGAAATGGCGTCAGGTACTTCTTGTGTACCTACCAAATTCTACCATTTTGATGGTTTAATGCAATTACTAAATTAAATGTTCTAGGGAGGCAGCACTGGAAAATTGAATTACAAACGTTACAATTTTAGTTATGTCCTTATTTGTTTATCTTTATTTATTTCGGGACTTTTGTCCTAGTGGGACAATGTCAAAAATGTTTTTTTTTTAAATGAGCGTGATAATATACAAACTTCTTAGCTATGTTTATGATAAAAAAACTATACATACAGTCAGTTAGCTTTAGAATATACCTCGAGCTCAAGAGTAGGCTTCGGTTTTTGCCGAAAGCACACGAGTGTAATACTTCTTCCTACTCTATATACAACTTTTCTTCACTATTTTGAAAAGTTATGTGAAATTAAGTGTCACATTAGTTCCGATATTTCCACTACACGAATATATTCAATTCTATCCGATAGTAGCCGAGGTATATTCTAAAAGCTGACAGACTGGACACGGTTTGTTCAAAAGGCTCCATTACAGTTCCTTTTTTTACTCTTGTAAATATAAAGTAGCAAGTGGGTAAATGGCAAATAAATGGTCAAATAAATGAGGTTCTTACTTCTTTCTACTTCTAAGTTTTTCCCAGATTTCTATTTTGTAATGTTAGGGTTTACATAATTTTATTGAACTCCTATAAATCTTTATCCTGCAAAAATTATATCTACTCTATTTAACGGAACACAAAAGTAAAATATTTACCAGGAAAATTATGAAACAACAAAATAGAAAAATACTACGCAATTTTATAAAAGCAAGTTATTTCTAATAAAAAACTTTAATTTAAGGAATGATAATCATTTTAGTGTCGTTATCGATAACTTCTACTGAGAGTGCCTAGTCTCATACATTCATAAAGTCATTAAAATATATATATATATATTAGTCCTATAATTACAGGACTAATATCCTGTTATAGGTTTTTGTATGCGTTAAAGTATAAATATAATAATTAAGCGCTGATTTTATAAAACATAATACCTTCCTGAGTAACTGTATAGTTGCTCACACATATTACAAAAGTTTGAAGTAGTTCATTTACTCGCTATCTCAATTTCAGAAAATATAATGTAACCTGCAATGGGCTACTTATTAGTAGTACAACGAAGACTAGACAATAATGAACAAATAAAATACACAAAAGCCGCCGACTTTTCCTTAATCTGTGATCGTCGAGCATGTCCCGGGAACTGCCTCTACATGTAGAGGCAGTTCCCGGGACATAAGCTCCACAATACACAGCAGCCACAAATAATAAAACAATTATAACGTCCAAATGAAACAATCACGAATCGCTCGTAGCCCCGGCTGCCTGAGTGACCTTAAACGATCACGAAGGTTAAGCAACACAGGCCGCGTTCAGTGCATGGTTGGGTAAACCGTCTATGACTAACGCTAGTGGCATTTTTCCGAGCGGTTTCGTGCTTCGCAAGGCACGCTAAGCAGTTGGTGCCGGTTGCCGTCGATAGATGGCAGTCGTTAAGCCAAGAGAATTTTGTAGGTATCAAGCTTTATGGAGCAATTTTAGTTTCATCCAAATTTTAGCAATAATTTATTTTTCCATCCTATTTTATGATTATGTATATTACGTTCTATATTTTTTTTGACTCTGATACTCATTTCAAAATATGGTTTTCATATTAATTAATTTATTTTATTCTCTCAAGGTGCAAGGCGCTACGGATAGCTTTTATGATTCATCTTAATAAAACTGTAGTCTACACAGATTGTGGTACAAATCAACTCGAGTCGACTAAATTTACTAAATAGAACATATTTCACTGACATATTTATACACACATTCAAATGAGATCGGATTTTTGTTGGCATAGGAATCGGAGTTACCTAAAGAAGTCTTGTTGAAGATGCTGGCGCTGTTCGAGCAAATATGACAACAATTTAACTGCTACGAAAGATAGAAGCGATGTCAATCGAATGAAGATAGAAGCGAAATATGCTCGTCGTCGAACTTCAACACCAGAACTTTAAATAGAAAAGAGAAAGAGAGAAAAGTTTAGCCACGGAAATGGAAACCATACGCTCCACAATAATTCGTCAGCTTCATACAGCTCCAGTAACTTTTAAAATAACATTACACTGCTGCTTGTTTTTATCATAAAACACGCCATGGTGTAATAATAATAATAATAAATAATAAACTTTATTTGCTCAAGTAAGTAACACTTATTTTAGTTAGTAGGCTTAACAACTATATATGAGTGTAATTTATAATATATTGTGTCTTTAGCTATAAGTACTAACATATATGTTAGTACTTATAGCTAAAGACACAATATATTATAAATTACACTCATCAGTACACATTAACGGGCACATGCATGCCGGCACAGTGCCGCATGTAGGGCGAATCTAGGCGGTCCGCTATCATGCTCAGGATGCTGTTGGAGCTGGCCCGCACCCTGCTAAGCATCGATGCGCACCGCTTACGCATAGTACAACATGCCAGATGCACTACAGAAGCGGGGCAGCCCCAACAGCACCCTGAAGGCATCATTGTACTGCACACGTAAAATGTTGTACTGTTTTTGCGTATATCTCTCCCACAGGCTGCTCGTATAAAATAATGCTGGCCGCAGCTCTGCTTGCGTTTACTTTGTGATTGATCAATGACAAATTATGGATCAGTCTACCATTTATCTATCTCGGAATTAAGGTACCGGTAAGTATTTTTCTCGAACTTCGTAACAAAATGTAGGTATAAACGTAAAGTATAGGTTTAATATTATATGAAGGGATGGTGAATACGAGGGCTGCTACTTATGTATGCGGAATAGAAAAAATAAACAAATTTATATGGCTAAATATGCTTTTATTGTTTTTCAAAGTATTGATCGATGCACTTTTGCATTCGATGAAACCAATTTGTAAAACACTTTTTCGAGGTATCTCCAAAACGTGCTGTTTGAACGCATCTACGGCATCTTCACGGGTCGAAAATCGTTGACCACGTAATTTATTCTTTACATTTGGGAATAAATAGAAATTATTGGGAGCCAAATCAGGGCTGTACGGTGGATGACCCATCAATTTATTTTTTGACCATCCAAAAATTTAGTTGTTTCCTGAGATGTATGACAGCTGGCATTGTCATGGTGAAGTATGATTCTGCGTCGCTGGTTGTTTTGGCGTATTTCTTCAAATACTTCCGGCAAAGAAATGGTCGTGTACCACTCCGAATTAACCGTTCTGCGATTCTCCGGTGGTATTGTAAACTGTTGATTGTTGTTTAGTTTCGGGATCGTACGCGTAGATCCAGGATTCATCATCTGTATAGATATTATAAACAGATTTTGAGTCGCCTCCGTTGAATTTTTTTAAGGTTTTCTTGCACCATTCGACGCGAGCATCTTTTTGATCCTGAGTTAAGTTGTGCGGGATCCAACGCGAACAAATTTTTTTTACAGACAAATGTTCATGTATCCTATGAATGCTCGTCATACATATGCCCAGAATAGCCTCTATCTCGCGATACGTAACATGGCGGTCTTGCATTATTAGTTTTCGCACAGCTTCAATATTTTGTGGCACAACCACCGATTTCGGGCGACCTTCTTTAACTTCGTCCGTGTCCGTGAGCTTACTGCGCTCGCGATTAAACTCACTAAACCAGTGATACACAGTCGTTTTTGATGGTGCTTCACCACCAAAAGTCGAAGTTAATTGATCTACGCACTGTTGTTGTGTTAAACCACGTCGAAAATCGTAATAAATCATAGCACGAATATTTTCACGAGTGAGTTCCATTTTTTCAGCGATATGACATTTTAAACCCTACAAAAACAAAACACTAACGTAGGTATATAAGAGAAAAATATTAGCGGCCAGTATTTAAAAAAAGAACGAATTTGACCATGGAGGTCAGACATTGCGTTTAAAATTATTGGAATCAAAGTTCCGCATACTTAGGTAGCAGCCTATGTACACACATTATATACATAAATCCATTTAAACAAACTGACGAATAAAGTTTTGCGACATCACATCGCATTTCGGGTATTCTCTAAAATCTTGCATCGGGCAAACAAAATTTTTTCCACTTAGTAAAGCAAAGCGAAAATAAAAGTGTCTTTTTACAAAGCAAAGCGAAAATAAAAGCGACTTTTTACTAAGAAACGTTTGACATACGTAGGCTCTTTTTTGTCCATATGATCGGGGTCGACTTGTTCGGGGTCGAGTTGCCCGGTGTCGAATTGTCGGGGTCAAATTGTCCGGGTCGAGTTGTCCGTGTTTGAGTTTGCCGGGTCGAATTGTCCGGGTGGATTTGTCCGGGTCGAATTGTCACGGGGTCGAAATATCATAGAATCGTCACTTTTTTGCAATAATATTTTAAAGTCATACGGCCCGACGGTCATACGGTACAGTGCTACACAAGAAAAAAGTCTCGCGGATGTACCTGCGCAGATGACCAAATTTCGGATGTGCGGCAAGTTGACCGACCAATGAGATAGTTTCATTTTATGGCAGGCCGCGCGCCTTTGTTGCTATTGGTTGATTCAACGTCATCGATGCAGCTGACTATTAGTTTCAGTCAACTGCTAGACTTGGTTGATGTCAATTATAGGTGTCAATCAATTCTGCACCTTAACCGTATCGGTTAAAGATCATGTTGAATGTATTTATCGCTTCGGGTACTTTCGTTACACTTCTTCCTAGTCTGCGTGAACGTAGATTCCCGAAGGGACTTTTATGATGTGTACGGACAGTACGGACATTCATCGAATTTGAGTCCATGAAGTTTTAAATTTTTTCACAGAATATTTGTACTGAGTAAACTCCGTACTTACTGCACAGATAGTGATGTCTAACCAGCATAATATCTGCAAATTACAAACTTTCGATGATATGTTTTTTCTGTGATTTGGTGATGGATGATCTAAACTGCAGGTTTGCTATTGAAATTGAAGTTTATTTGTTTGAAAAGCACTATCAAATTTCATTACAATAAAAATAATGAACATTGTTTTAGTTAATGCCTATCCAACGAAATACTGGTGTTACTGTTATATTAGGGCAATAACATACAGCGTGCGTGAACGTCTCTCCAACTTTGCTCCGAACCTCCATGCTACTGGGTTCTGATCAGCCGCGCGCTCTATGGTCAAGTTTTGATTTTTATTGAGTGACGCTCTTGTTTACCCTGACGACGAAATGTTTGTTGGTATTCGATGTATTTTTAATCTATTTAATGCTTGTTGTCGTTGTTATTGTGAAGTTGATTATTTGAGTTATAGTTGTACTTTTTTGTTTGGATGATGCCAAAAAGATCAAAGAAAACTGTTTTGAACAGTGAATGTCGTAAGGTTGTAGGTAGAACTTACGAAACGCAGAAATACTATTCAAGAAGATTAGAAGCGAGATGTTGGCTTTCATAATATTGAACAAGACTTGATAAATTTGGAAGACTGCTCCAGTGACTCTGATTCAGAATTCGAATCAAACACTGGCTTAGAGATTTTAGGATGCACACCTCTACTTTAATAAAACTTTTTAAAATAATATTTCTCGTGTTTGATTTCATATTTCCAACTTCTCGAAATTCTCTCCATCCACGTTATCAACACGCTTTAAGTGACATTTGATGTCGACGTGGTCCCATTCCTAGCCCTGTCAGTGTGACGGCTGTCGTGGAGCTCAAGCTATGTTTTACAGACTATAGGAATGTTTTAGTGCAGTGTTTCTTAAGCTGTGATCCGCGGTCCCCTGGGGTCCACGAGCATATGTATGGGGGTTCTGTCTTATTCTGTCTTTTGTCTTATCTATAGACCATTTAACAATCATAAATAAATGAAATATATTATTTATAAATAGTTACTGCTTTTCTCAACCACATACTCTTGTGTTTACTAAAAAAATACAGAAACAGGTTATTAGTGGAATCTGATTTTGACAGTACTACTTAGTAGTAATATCATCCCAAATATCATTATTTAGTTGCAAAAAGTAGCACCAACCTTCCATTAACCTTTTTTATATGAATAATTTTTTTTTTGTAAGTTGTAGTACCTACTAGAATAATTTCTCAATTAAGGTTCCAGTAGTAAGACCGGTAGTTCACGCAAAGGCTTCTGAATGGTCGTTTAAAGTCAGCCGGGGGCGCTACTTGGTTAATCTTAATATTATAATAAAATTAATATACATTAACTACCTTGACAAAACGCATTGATAGTTTAAGTACCGCCGGCCGGGTAAGCATAGTTTATTCGAATCCCAATGCCTACATGGCCGTGGAAACAGCTAATACGAACATTATGTTATTTTAGTACATTGTAAATAGCGTTAATTATTACGTATTTAAAGTTTAATAACTTTAACGTAATTTAAAAAGTCGTCGTCAGGCTGTAGGTAGTAATCCACTGCTGGACATAGCCCTCCTCTAAAGAGCGCCACGTTGTGTTATCATAGGGGGTAATGCCCATAATCCCCACGCTGGGCATGCGGGTTGGGGATCACAGTTCGGTGGAATTGTACTGCAGGGGGCGCTGCTGCCCACCCCTCGGGTTGTGTCCCTTGGTCGCCTTTTACGACACCCGCGGAAAAAATTGGGTTGGTGCTATTCTCTAGGCCGACACCACACAGCAGAGAATTTAAAAAGTATAAAATATAATAACATCAGAAGTCCAAACTCAAGGTTTGCCAAAGGGCAATGGAGCGCAGCATGCTTGGTGTAAAAAGGATTGATAAAATCCGGAACACCACGCTGCGCGCCAAAACCAACATCACTGACGTTGGAGTTGCGACCGCTAAGCTCAAGTGGAGCTGGGCGGGCCATGTCAGACGTATGGAGCCGGAAAGGTGGGCGAAAATCGTCACTGATTGGGTCCCGTGCGATGGCTACCGACGACGAGGCAGACCAAGGCGGAGATGGTGTGACGACCTGACCAAATATTTATCTGGGTGGGAAGCATTGGCCGTCAGCAAAGAGGAGTGGAAATCTGAAGGGGAGGCCTTTGCCCAGCAGTGGGACACAGCCATGGCTAATTAAAAAAATATATATATATAATTTAACAAAAAATCATTCCGCAACAAATCGTGCTCCAAGCCTATTTCTTGGAGCACGATTTCGACAGATATAGCTTTACACTCTCTCTATAGGCTTACTCACCCTTTCTTAACAGTCACGATCTTTAAGTATTGTAAGGGCATACCAAAGGGCAGAAATATTTACACCCATAACCCCAGTCACAGAACATAGAAAAAGAGTACAAGTCGTAGGTAAGTGGGCGGTGCCCGCGTGCCTCGCATTAGCAATGCCTATGCGTAGTCCAGTTCTTCTAACCTCAGTTGTCGTTTGCTTCTAGCAAAGAAAATAGAGTTAACATATCAGAGACTTGTTTTTAAATTTTCGACTTTATGCCCTATCACATAAATCTTCTCGAAGATCAGACGCGGTGGGAGTTCCATCTAGTGTAGAGTAGCGGTACTACAAAATAAAGAGTTATTGCGAAACTTAATTTCATTGTTGTCCATTGATTTTGATTATTGTTTACATAGCTAAAAGGTTCATATTCATCTTTAACTTTTATGATATAGACCTTTTTGGCATTGTCTTTATTTACCAATGGCAGTTTGGCATACATAGTGTGCATTTGGTTTGGTCACACTGGTTTTCTATATATTTTTAGTTTATTTTATTTATTTATTTCATTATAAACTCCGCCCTGACAGGTTTTCCACCCAATACAGCAGGTTAAATAAAAATAACACCACGAAAAAGAAGAATATCGACATTAACATAAACAAACAAACAAACAAACAAACAAACAAACAAACAAACAATGCAAAATTATTCAGGTACATAATCAATTCATAAAATTTCATCAAATTTTAATATTAAAAATACACATCGATTCATAAAAAATCATTCTACATTAAAACAAATTAAAATCCAGTTGCCCAATAACACAGTACAAATTATTTAAATTAATTTCAATTTCATTTGGTAGATCATGCCTCAAATATTTTCTATCTACTAAGTAACAATGTCACCTCAGCCTTGAATTTTGAGAGCGAGCATGTATATATATAAATTTTCTTTATGTTATGTTAACTTTAATTACATTAAGCTATTTTAATAATTCCATTATGTACTTATTTGTTATTTCTTTGCTTATAATTATTTTTATATTATTATCATTTTATGTGCATTGTTACTTAGACACTCTATATTAAGTATATTTCACAGCATATTCCATTCTATTGATGTAGTTTTATAAATATTATTTTTTAAGTAAGATATATTCTATAATGTATGTATAAATAGAAGCATAGATGCTGACTGAAAATCAGTGTTGCAGGCCCAGCCTGCAGCAAATGCTGAGTCAGCTACCTGTTTGTGGCTGCGGAGATACAATGCCCTTCTAAATTGTAAATGTTTGTTTTATATCGTATTCTTTGTTATATAATATTTTTCTTTGTTCTTTCTTTTCTTATTTGTTTGTATTATTTCAATATCCTGTTACATTGTGTTATGTGTATTTTATCTTTGTGGCTTCAAATAAATGTCTATCTCTCTCTCATATAATGTCATTTCATATAATTGGTTATGCCACTACTTCTAGTCTTTTTTATGTTCTGTGATCTTAGTCTTGTCTGGACGGGTAACTCCGGTTATAAAGACACCACGATTGGGTTTCCAGAAGCCATTAGATGTTTCTTTGTTCGTTCATGAGAATACTTTTACTCATAACGACATAAGAATATACAAAAGTTTAGTTTGCCGTCTGGTTTCTATCTTTTAAGAACATTTTTACCTGCAATCTCTAGAGAAGGCGTGAATAATAATTCATTCTTTTCTTGTTCCATAACTATCTCATCTTAGGCGTATGCACAAAAGTTTAAAACCGATAGATTTTTTAACGCTGATCGCAAGGTAATAAAAACTTATATTAAATAGTTTTATTTATTTTTGTTTTTTTAAAAACCAACTTAGAGGCTAAAAATTCCACCCATGCCGGGTACGGGATTTGAACCCGCGACCTCTGGCTATCCGTGCCAGGGCCCTCTGGCTATCCGTGCCAGCGCCCTCTGGCTACCGTGCCAGCGCTCTTTCAACTGAGCTAATGACTGGTGACTCACCGGCATCAGTGAAATTTTGAACCTCTACAATACTCTCTGGTTGAAGGTTGTCTGGAAGAGATCACTTTCTGTCCGCCGTCTGTACTCTTAGGTTAAGAAATATCTGTGTAATTTCCATTTTTATGTACAATTAAGTGTTCTCTATCTATCTATCTCTCTGTATTACATACAGGCAGCGACATCTGGCTGAAGTCATTTGCATCACTTGCAGCCTCGAGTACCTACTTACTTTGCAGTTAGATTTTACATTGGAATGATATCGCTGTACCCACATGATTGTATTTTTTTAATGCACTAACCCGTGCTAAGGACAATTTTAATAAATTCTGATAAGGTCAATTCTTATAAGTTAGCACAAGCACTGACGAAAAAAAAAAGAAAATCGTTGATGTGTTTATATCTTGTAAGAAGTCATGATTTGCGCTTTGAAACTTAGGAGTTGGGCTGTACCTATGAAAGATCATTTGTTTTGACTGCAAACCTTTTGTTTGTTTGATAAGTTTGATCGAAAGGTGTGCTTAGATGACACACCTAACGAGAAGGTAGATATTTAAGTAAATGCACAATTTTAAACTTTTACATGAATAATGAATACCCAATGTGATGACAATGAAATGACCATATGGCAGTATCAGTGAGTGAATATCAGTGAACCTATCCTCAAACCGATTGTATATGTGCGGGCAAGCCTGCACCATCTATAAAAAAAACATTTCCCAGTGAGTGAAGGTGCCAAAGGACGCTATATAAATCATCTCATTACGTAGATGCAAAAACGTCAATGCTATCCGCACAACTCATAATGTATCATAATGTGCACATGAATACTTTTGCACGAGTTATTTTATGTAGCCTATATACGACACACTGCAAGGCACAGACATTCTCTCAGAAAGAGAGAGAGTGGTCTTAAACACGCATGTCCATCCAGGATTGGAAATTTCAAGCGCTGAGGTAGTCGAACATCTTTGACACTCAGGTTTCTTCACGATGTTTTCCTTTACTTAGCGAGTTAAAATTAAGAGAGTAAGAGATAATTGCTTTTTAAAAACCTATTTAGAGGCTAAAAACTCCACCCATGCCGGGATTCGAACCTTTAACCTCTGGCTATCCGTGCCAGCGCTTTTTCCAACTGAGCCAATGGGCGACTCACCGGCATCAGTGAAATTTCGAACCTCTTTACACTATTCTCTGTATTACGTACAGATAGGTTTTTAAAATTGTCCTTAGCACGGATTAGTGCATTAAAAATAAAAATAGATGATTGCTTGTTAAAAAAGTTATAGTGCTGAAGTTTGTTTTGGTATAGATGGTAAATAATAGTGTGTATGCATTGCGTAGCTAATCCTGACTAAGTGCTCGCGTATCACATGAATTAGGCTTAGAACGATGAATGGTTTTACATTAAACCCAATTTATTAAGCAAAGAAATACGTGACAACACATTCTAAAACTCATAATAACATAATATTATGTAATTACCACATACGTATGTTAGCCCTGTTCTAGACAATTACTGAATACTATTCCGTACCTCGCAGTAACTTACCAAGTTCGGACGGTGTATATCTTTCATGATAATAATAAACACTGGAACGACTCCAATTGTGGCTTTATTTGAAGATGTAGTAATATTTAAATAAAAAACTGGATAAAAACGGACTAGCAGGTAAAATAGTCAAATCTGGTCGAAGGGTAAAGTAGTAATGATGAAAATGAGAGAAATTTCGAAATGTGTGACAAAATTTAAATATTTGAAAATGATAGAAAAAATGGTGTTAAAAGGTTTGCACCGTTACAAAGTTCTGCACCGTTTATCCAGCGACTAGGGAAGTATTTAAAAACAATAAAAAGAAAATCCCTCATTCAAATCCTCAAAATTATTTATTTGTAACAATGGTAACAACGGCAGGTGTCGAATCTTCCTTTTAAGTTTACACCTGTATTGCGAATTGCCTCTTTCGGCCGATGAATTGTCCTTAAAGTACTATAAATAAATCTAAACAAAGCTATTTTACTTAAGTAACATATTTCAATTCATTATGTGTAAAAATATGTGTAGTTTTAGGTTTTTTCTATTTAAAGGATGATGGGCGTTTTGGTCCTTATGTCCAATCAAGATGAGTCATATGTCGTTGGATAGCTCTTTTCAAGTGAAAAAATAAATTCTATGAAGACGAATCCGTATGAATTGTCCATTTTGAAATATGCTCGTCGGAAAGTACCATTTTTTGCTCTAAATAGAAATTAGAAAAATTCATATCTCTGATTTAACTCAACCGATGCTCATGATTTTTACGAAAATCACATCTATGCATACTCTGTCATAAATCATTAGAGCGAGACAGCGACATTGCGCTCTCTCTCCCACTCACGGTCACGGGTAACGCTGGAATTCGGTTTTGACCCCTCTCGCGCTCCGGGACACGGCGCGGGGGCAGGTATGTTAGGGTGAGGAACGCTTGGCCGCTTGCGCAGGTAGTCAGTCGTTTGCTGATATTGTGTTAAGTGCTACGTTATTACGCTCCTCATTGTTCACATCAACTTTGACCTTGGCATCATTTTGGACTCTGTTACCCGTTTTATTTGTTGACCGTGGCTTTATATTGGACTTGGGTGCTTAACGATTGGATTGTTTCGTTGCAATGGAACGTTACCGTAACTGTGTAATGTGCCGAAGAGGGCTATACCGAGGCAGATATCAAGTACGCGTTCTGTCGGAAGCCTTGACAAGAACACACGTGGAGCTAGTAACATTTATACGAGAAAACGCTGCTCTGGAGGTTTGTACCTATTGCACTTTTTTTTTCCACTCGATCCTCACTGAACCTTCGATATAAAAGGAAACCAATTGAAATCATGTGCAACTGCATCCCAGATCTATTCTAGTAGTAAATGAGGTAACGAAGACGTAAAAGTGAAAACCGATTGATAAGTGATTCTGGTCGCTTAAAGAACATTCAAGTGATTCCTTTTTCACTTTTACGTCTTCCACGATGTATTTACCACCAAAACAAGGCCTACACAAAACCACAACCAATTACTGTGGTTGCGGTTTTGTGTGGTTGTGTGTATGCCTTGTTTTCGTACACACAACTACAGAAAACCGCAACCAGATCTCTGAGAAATCTGTGAATCTGTGGCATATATTTGAGGATTCGCACACCTTCTGACAGAAAAACAAATCCCTCCCACAAATGACCCCCAATGCGTTATTTTGTTAGGTATTTTTCGGAAACCAAAGTTGTTTTTCTTTTCCTTACATTTTCATATATCATTTTCAGGTCGTGTTTGACAACACCCGAAGAGTATGTTACCGATGCTGGCAAAGAGCCGAAAATGCGACTAGAGGTCATGCAAACCCTCAACCCGAGCCGGAGCCGCAAGAACAAGCAGAACCGCAAGAACAACTACAACCGCAAGAACAACTACAACCGCAATTAGAAGAAATGCTTCATATTCCTGAATATATGAGAGCACCTAATACCGCGACGCATTGTATCTTTCATGGCTGCGCTAATGAAACCCGCCATCG
The DNA here is from genome assembly GCA_934045075.1 of Yponomeuta sedellus. NCBI lineage: Eukaryota > Metazoa > Arthropoda > Insecta > Lepidoptera > Yponomeutidae > Yponomeuta > Yponomeuta sedellus. The sequence goes on along the minus strand of OW203741.1, from coordinate 8,795,552 downwards.
AATTCCAAATGTTGTTAAAATCCACGTATTTTCTCAACATAAATTGTATATCCCCGACAGTGCCAGAGTATGTCACGATCACCTTAATGGGAATGATTGGGATGATTTGCCCCAACATTGCAACATTTCCCATGACTTTACGGCTGCCCACTTCAGGGATGTTTGTGACCTAATGCGAAATGCCTTAAACTCACCCAGATTACGTTTTAGCGACCGAGGCATGAATGAAGAAGAAATGCACTTTTGGACTGGACGTACTAATGATGAATTTAATGCCATCTTAGAGCAAAATCCATTATTAAGAAATAGAAGTGCAGATCCCAGAACCACTTTGGGCATTTTACTAACGAAACTACGCACAGGAGAACCCAACGCGAGACTTGCGACGTTGTTTAACATGTCTCGGAGAAAACTCGAACGCCAGTTGGCCATCGCACGAGAGTGTCTTAGCACTGACTACGTTGTGCGACACTTGGGAGTGGATCACATGAATAGAGAAGATATATTGGAGAGAAACTTGAGGATTCCAAAAGCACTGTATGGAAATGAAGACAACAATAAAGCCATTATTATTTGCGATGGTACGTATATTTATATATACAAGAGTTCAAACTTTTTGTTTCAGAGGCAATCCTACAGTTTACACAAGTTCCAAAACTTGTTGAAACCATTTTTAATCGTAACCACTGACGGATACATTATAGATGTTAAAGGACCATACGCTGCAACAAAAACTGATGCGCAGATAATGAGCGACTTAATGACTGACGAGGAAAATCCCCTTCATATATTGCTTCAGCCGAATGACGTATTTATTTTGGACCGCGGGTTCAGGGATAGTCTGCAGCATATAGAAGCATGTGGCTACGAATTTCACGTCCCCCCGACGAAGAACCGGGAAGAGTCGCAGCTCACGACTTCTCAAGCAAATGATTCCCGGCTGGTGACAATGTGCCGATGGGTAGTGGAAGTGGTTAACGGGCGTTTCAAAAGAGATTTCAAGCTGTTGCGCCAAAAATATTTTAATAACACAATGCCTAATATGTTCGGGGATTTTATGATTGCAGCAGCAATTACAAATCACTTCCACAGGCCTATTGTCGATAGCCAACACGCAGAAGCTTTTTTACAAAAAAATGTTGAAAGAAGGCAAACCCCAAACGTGTTATATGATTATGTAGAAGCAAAAAGATTAAACAACAGAAGAGCCAATTTCCAGAGATTGGAAGCAAATGACATTCAAGACTTTCCACGATTGAGGGAACAGGACGTGATTTTGCTGTCATTGGGGACATATCAGTTAAAACTGGCAAAATCATATTGCAGCGAGCACCTCAACAACGACTTATATCTTATAGAAACTTATAGAGAAGCTGCTTTGGAGGATATCCATGAATATGGGATCCACGAAGATGCGTGGCTGTTGCGTGCACGCATACAGTCCCGACATGTACGATCAAAACAATATTTTTGCTATATATTATTAGACAGAAATAGTAGAAACATATTACAACATTATTGCACATGTTTGACAGGACGCCGCACGATAGGTTCCTGTGCGCATATTATATCTATTGTGTGGTATTTAGGATATGCTAGACATGAAGGCTTTACTGAACCAGCACTATTTTTAAATAACATTATCATGGATGAAACACATTAAACGATAAAACTTACTCTGAACTTGTTTTATTTACTTCGATAATAAACAAACAATGATAATATAATAATCAATGCTGATCATTTGTAATTAAAATCGATATACAATGTCGAAAAAATATCAAAAAGAATTAAAACAACAGAAAAAAAATTAAATAAAAAAAAACTTTTAACGTATGATTACTCAAATTGGACAGAAAATCGGGACTAGAGCTTCGATTATTCTTATTCTACAAAAAAATACCTTTCCAACGACGTATTACTCATTCCGATTGGTGCCAGGACCAGGTTCCATACATTTGTGCCCATCATCCTTTATGTTGATATTAATGCAAATATTTCTTTTTTAATTGTATACAAAACTTAGCTACTCCATTTTGCCCCCGCCCTACGAACCGATAATCGATAATCAGCGATAATCAGCTAACGATAATCAGTAACGGTAAAATATAAGGCTTATTATAATCATATCAATCAGCCGTTTAAACGACCTAGATCATATTTTCTTCATCCTACGATACGTTAACTTTACTCACAGCTAAACATCATTCACTATAATTTTTTAACAAAATGTTATTTAAATTTTAACAAAACAAAAAACAATTTGTACCCCCAGACAAAAGCATTATGAAAATTTTCATCTCTTATACTCGCAAAGTAGTGTTGTTTTGATCTGATTATTGGGTGGAAAATGCTGCTTCACTCTATAGGGAGGGAAAAACTCATACAAATTACGTCGGGCCGGAATGAACTTTAAAAATAGAACTACTGTCAGCTGTAAAGAGTTTTGTGTAATAAGTAGGCTTTTTAAAAAAAAGTAATTAAAAAATGCTGCGGCCATGTGCGTTTCTAAACAGCCAGTGTGAACTTAGCGCAAACTTCTTTGAGCAAAATAAGCCGCAACAATCACGCGGTGAGTTTCATATTTAAAATTAAAAAAACGACATAAATTGGCGCGTACTAATCTGTTATAGTATCTGTGACGGAATTCAAAAAAATAGGTAATAACCTTTTATGCTAAGGTTTTAATATTAAAAATGAGTTTTTATTTTCTTCATATTCGAAATGAAAAGTAGAGTACACTATTTTTATTTTTAATGCACTAACCCGTGCTAAGGAACAAATTTAAAAACCTATTTAGAGGCTAAAAATTTCACCCATGCCGGGATTCGCTCTACCAATTGAGCTCAATTGGTAGAGCGCTGGTACGGATAGCCAGAGGTTGCGGGTTCGAATCCCGGCATGGGTGAAATTTTTAGCCTCTAAATAGGTTTTTAAATTTGTTCCTTAGCACGGGTTAGTGCATTAAAAATAAAAATAGTGTAATCATGTGGGTACAGTGATATCGTTCCGATGTTAAACCTAACTGCAAAGTAGGTGGTCGGGGCTGTAAGTAATGCAATTTGCTTAAGTCAGATGTCGCTGCCTGTACGTAATACAGAGAATATTGTAAAGAGGTTCGAAATTTCACTGATGCCGTGAGTCGCTCAATTGGTAGAGCGCTGGTACGGATAGCCAGAGGTTGCGGGTTCGAATCCCGGCATGGGTGAAATTTTTAGCCTCTAAATAGGTTTTTAGAAAAGTAGAGTGTTTAACACGGGTAAAGGAATCAATACCTACTCGGACTGTAGCCGTCTAAATACTGAATTGATTCTTTATACCCTCGTTGAACAATCTACTATTCAATCCGCGTTTGTCTGGGGGCTTAGATACCTCTGTAAAATTATACACAATTTAAGTAAAGTATTAGTTTGAGCAGATTATATTTTATCCTCTACTTATTTTCTTTTACAACACCAGGATACAGGTAAGAAACCGAGAACTGAATAACAAGGAAGATTATTCCTTTATTATCACAAAACCTCCATAAAACTCGAAAACAAAAAGGCCGCATATAAAAATCGCAGGCTTCCAATGGAACAATGGAATATTTCAAAAAAAATGGTGGGCTAAACTGGTTATCTACAGTTGGATTATTACCTGCATTTGTGGTACATATGTATCTTACTTCGTCTCTCTTAAGATGTCAGTTATAAATTGTTAGCTACCTATATCATCCTAGGTTGCTAATATTATTAAACTGCAGCATCATCATGTTTTGATACAAACCACTTTCCTCACTAAAATCACAAATTTAAAAATATGATCCAGTTTGCTAATTATTTTTTTGTCTGGGGGTTTACCTATGTAAAACTATACATATTTTAACTATGTATATTTTGACAGAAGTAAAGTTTAGTTTGGACGGCTTATATTTTATCTTTTTCTTATTTATTTTTAAACTCCATGATACAGGTAAGTAACCAATAACTGAATAACAAGGAAGATTATTTCTTTACCTTCACAAAACCTCCATAAAACTCCAAACAAAAAGGCCTCATATAGAAATCCCAGCCTTCCAACGGAACAATGGAATATTTCAAACAATATGATGGGATAAACTGGTTATCAAAAGGTGGGTTGTTACTTGGATTTGTGGCACTTAAGTGAGATGAAATACATTGTCAGTTGTAAATTGTGAGCAACATATATCATCCTAGGTTGCAAATATTAATAAACTGCAGCAGCATCATGTTTTAATACATACCACATTCCTCACTAAAATCACAAATTTAAAAAATAGCAATAGCCGAACCATTGTTCGATTATTATTTGAACAAAGCCGAGTGAGCGATATTTTTGTGCCCGAACTGCAAATTTCTTTAGCCGAACTCTGAAAAGTCCTCATCGACACCAATCAACCATAGAAGCTATTCTGCATCGCTTATCGACTTCATCGCTTATTAGATATCCCGATGATCCAGTACGCGATTACAAGTACTTACATTTTGTTTCGCTATTTGTCATCAATTTAGATATTTTTGATTACATTATTTATTCATTACCTATATTCTTCATGCAATCCACTCCATTCTCATATCATCACTCATCCTCCACTCAGAAGGTTGTGTGAAGAGATCGCTCGAAGCGGTATGACCGCCAAATGTAAAATATTACTTAGATTTAAAAAAAAATGGTTGCATTCTTTTTTCTGGTTCCGCAATAAAGTGTATTCTATCTATATACACGTATCTGTGATTTGAATACATTGCTCATTTATGTCTCAGCTTTTTAATTTATTTTAGTAGGTGGGTACATAATTTATATTTCATTTCGGGTCTGTTCCCGCCTTCTGCAGGACTCGTTTACTTGCGCCAACTGTCATGGCGCACACCCGGCCAATAAAACCGAGTGTCCCGTGATCCGGAAGGAAGAGCATGTATTTTATTTACATAATAAGACAAAATAATCAAAATATATTAAATAAAACTAGGAAATTAAGTACCGAGTAAATTGAGGACAAATCGCTGTTTTCGGCCGGTAAGTGTCCCGACCTCGGGTGACCCGAGGGAGGTGCTTAGCATACGTGGGACACTCAGAAAGCTTTGAGAAACTAAAAAAGTAACTTATATGAAAAAAATATTTTTATTAAATCTTTTCAAAGATCTCTCCACCAGCCACGTTTTCAAAACAATTACGAGTGGCCAGTGGCTTATGCATAAACTTTTTTTCGAAAAACTTTCTTTGTGGTCTGTATATAGTATATGTGAAGTATGAGGCTAAAGTTTACTTATTTTATAAATTATTTATACAAATTGATACCACGTTTCAAGATTGTATCATCATCATCAACCCCTTATATCCCCACCGAGGGGCACGGGTCTCTTCATTAAGGAACGATAGGATATACGGGGATAAGTCCGGATTGGTGGAGGCTTTCAAGACAGCTAGCTGGTCTTACAGTCAGAAGTTTTCAAGCCACCCTAAGTCCTCTGACTTGGCTTAACGACTGCCATGTATCGACGCCAGCTGGCACCAACCGCTTAACGTGCCGTGAAAAACACAACCACTCGGAAAAATGCCACTAGCTTTAATCATAGATGGTCTCCCATCCATGTACTGACGAGGCCCTATGTTGCTTAACCTTCGTGATAGGATCACTGAAGCAGCCGAGCCTACGAGCGGTTCAAGATTGAGAGACAATTTTTTTTATAAAGCCTTTTTATTTACATCCTACTGCAGGGCACAGGTCTTCATTCAGCAAGATAGAGTATGGGCTTAATTACCACGCGTGCCCACCGCGAATAAGCAATTTGAAGGTAGTTGAACATCTGAGACACTCAGTATTTATTTACAGTTAGCGAGTGGTATTTTTACTATAATTTGACAAATAGCAAATTCAAAATTATCATTTCCAAGTTTCACTGATCGGTGTTCATGTTATTCAGTACATTTTTCACTGAGACATCGTATAGATTATATTCTTTTTAATGCACTAACCCGTGCTAAGGAAAATTTTATAAAACCTATTTAAAGGCTAAAAATTCCACCCATGCCGGTATTCGAACCCGCGACCTCTGGCTATCCGTGCCAGCGCTCTTTCCAACTGAGCTAATGGAAGACTCACCGGCACCAGTAAAATTTCGAACCTCCTTAATACTTTCTGTATTTCGTACAGGCAGCGACATGGCTGAAGCAATTTGCATCATTTGCAGCCCCGAATACCTACTTTGCAGTTAGGTTTTACATCGGAATGACATCGCTGTACTCACATGATTATATTCTTTTTAATGCACTAACCCGTGCGGGTTCAAATTCCGGCATGGGTGGAATTTTTAGCCTCCAAATAGGGGTTTTAACATCGTATAGAGGCAAGCATCCTTTTATCCCGCGAGTTAGAGCGCCCGCCTCGGCAGCCCTCGTAAAATGTATAACATCCAATCGTGACCACCTAACAAGCTAACTTGTATAAGTAGGTAAGTTTTACAATTTTTTTTATTCTAACTATTATTAGAATAAAAAAAATAGTAAAACTATTATAACTATTATTAGTGGTATATCTGCACGCATGTGGTCTAAATGAATTTTACAAATTGTTATCACCCAAAAAAATAATTCTACGAAACTTTATTTGAAAATTTATACCCGCCTTTCGATATAAAGGATGTGTATTGTGTGCCCAAATACCTTTGTTCAGAGCCTGAGTCATCTACAATACAAAACTAAAAAAACCTATTTATTTGGCCTTAGCACGGGTTAGTGCATTAAAAATAAAAATAGTATAATACAAAACTATTTATATCGTAAGGAAAACAAAAGTAGTCCGCTCATAAAAGTGCCAATTGCAGCTCCGTTGAACCTTCTCTAATCGGATTGAGAGCAGTCAAGAACAACCAATTTTTTACGGCAATGCCATCTTTTGGTTTTTGTTTACAAAACTCTGAGCCCACTAGTTTGGGACGCAAAAACTAAGTTGGATGATATCGATAACTATTTAAATGAAAACTTTAATTTAGACATTATAAAGTTAGGATGAACACATTAAAAAAGATGCTTAACAATGTAGCTTTATGAAAAAAAAGAAATTTCTGTGCTAGCTCATTCATCTATTGAAGAGCCTTACCACACTAGCGGTTTTCCAATCGATGCGATTGCGCCGCAGCGACCTCGCCGCGATTACGTAGGGAGCACGCCGCCGGCGTCGACGGCGATGTCACCGTTGACGCCATTTTGTAAAATCCCTCTTGACTTTTCAAACCGCTTCACTTAGCATCTCTTAGTGGTACAAATTGTCGTTGATACAACGATTATGGATACAACATTATTTAAAAATAAAATATCCGTTACATGGGATACGTAGTGGTCGTTCTCTCCTAGTCGATTACTAATGAGTGAATCCTTCCAGATTCGTCGTGGATCTGTATCTGCTTTTGATTTCGAAGTAACAAAGCCAGCAATAGTGTTTCCTTGCCAGATCATTCCATTTTGCTACTGAGTATCAACAACTCGTGCTCGCCATGTTGTACCGACGTAATCGCAGCGGGGTCTCTGCGGAATCATATTCCTTACAAATTGCTCGCAAATCGCTACTGTGATAGATCTATTCCGTTCTATTGATCTAGTTTGATTCAACTTTCCTTAACCTTTCTTTACTATCTAGACTAATGACACAAATCTTAAATAAATATTTGTTAAATTGGGACCCTAATTTAACAAATATTTATTTAAGATTTGCCTTCCTAGTAGTTAATGCTCAAAAGTCGACTAATTTATTATTTTTTAGTTCAGTCATTTATATTTATGTTTTTTTATTTCAGTAGTAGCATCTTATGGCTGCAGGTCTGTCTTATTTCTCTCTCAGAACTTATTGCAAAATAAATTAGCAATTTTATTAAAGTTATATTTTTTATAAAATTATAGGTATTTATTATTATTAGTTTATGTTAATTACATTTTAGTTTAGTTGTTAATTTAATCCCTACAATAATAATTATTAATAACATGTATCTTTATAGTAATAACATAAAATAAACTTTGTTACTTTGTCGTATTTATGCCAATTTTATATCCACGCAATTATGACGATCAATCGAATTCTTATATTCCAAAATTGTACAGTGTTCACGCCAAATTCAGAAGAACTCGAGAAAAAACTATAAGTATAAAGGTTTTCTATGTAAATAAAATGGCTTAAAGACGTAACGCAGTAATCTATATCAAAGTAGTCAACGCCTAAGGCCACTCATTCATGTCAATAATTCAAGAAATAACTGCCTTTATTAGGTATCTATTTCCGGACTTACATAGTAGGTATTTAAACAATGTGTTTGTTAATACTCAGTCGAAACTCGAAAGACACTAAATTAAAAAAAAATAAGTACATAAAGAGATATTTTAATTAGATTAGTCATCGCTTGCATAAACAACAGCTATCAAGTAGAATAATTAGCTAATGAAGTACGTGCACCTTACCTTACCTTTTAATTAAAAACAAGAAATACAAAAAGCACATTAATTTGTCAGTGTACAATTAAGGTACTTAGCAGTATTTTTCATTAGAAAGTCACAATTTGACGAAACAATTTGATCCAAACACACACCACCAGTGGAAAGAAGTGATGAAAGAATGAGGCTTGATGAACTTGTGATGTTTGATTGTAAAAATTCGATTCCTAATTTGTATTAAGACTCAAGTTCCCCTCCGTATGTTAATGGTAGCACTAGACATATAATTTTATGAGATATTCTGTGGAATAATAATTAAAATTCCAGAGGGACTATCGCCTGTAACGAGATTTCTACGATCATTAGAAGTTAAAACTCTACAGTCAACCACAGGTCAACCTTTACATATTTGTTACAAATTTGTCTACAACATAACCAAGTGGGATGCAGTTATGTAAAGGTTGATATGCTGTCGATTGCACAAGGTTAATCAGCACATTTTGGAAAGTAACACAAAGTTATCGTGGGATAGCTGGAAGAAAATACTATCTTGTGTTAAGCTCGCCTTTGTACAAATTTGTTTTAGTGCAATAAAGAATTTTTCATTCATTCTTTCATTCATTCATTATATTTAAGATCAACTACACCGATAATCGTAGCGAGTAACATACTTAGGTAATAATGTGGCCATGATTTTGTTCACAAAAGTCGTTAGCTCTTCCTGTTTCTTTGTTTGTTCCTAAGAACTCCTTCCATTTATTGAGACAATAGCCTGTAGGTAGTTCAGTTTACCATCTGGTTTGGTTTATAACCCTTTTGTTAAAGTACCTACCTTACCTGAAGTCGCTTGGGAACGCGTGAATGAGTTCATACTTGAGTTTTTATTTAAATATTTGTGGTTGCTAGGTAGGCTGTGCAGAAAAAATCTTGGATAGAGATAATTATTTAAAATTATTGACAAACATTAAGCCCTAAGTGTAAGTTTCTTTATAGAAACTTAAACTTTAAGTTTCTTTTATACCCTTTCATCATTTTAAACGCAGTTTTTTAGTTTGCTGATAGATAACAGCAAACTAAAAAACAACTGGTGAACACACTATTACGGCGTTTAAAATTATGAAAGGGTTTTCATATAGTGTATGTTTTTACATCCACGTTTGAAGTACCTATCTAAAGTCTCTATTCAGTACAAATCACATGGATTGTCCCCACTGCTGGGGGGCACGGGTCTCTTCCAGCATCGTAGGAAGGTTAGGCCATACTCCACCACGGGGGCCAAGTCCGGGTTCGTGGAGGATTATAAGGCAGTGGCGGGCCTTACCGTCAGAAGTTATCAAGCCGCCCATAAGGCCTCTGACATGGCTTAACGACTGCCGGCGCGCCTGTTGTTGCTTAACTCATTTGATTGATTCCAATCACTCGGTTCGCCTAAGCCACGAGCGCTTCAGATGGATATTTTGTGCATGTACTAGACCAAATGTCAGGGTCGTGGCGATATGCAAAACCGCTCGGGTTTCTCTCTCTTACCCTCCAAAATACAGGTGTGGGTTTGCCTCCGTTCAGGAAGTGTAATTATATTTGAACTTTACATATCAATAAAGTCGAATGTTTTAACTCCAAAATGCGTAACGTTTACAATGCTCTGCTACATCAGCTACGAGCCACGAAGTCGCTACGAACATAGACCAATGTTCGATTCTTTACTTAACATGGACTTTTTCATACATAACAAACATGTTTTGTATAGCTTGATAAGAAGTATTTTAAAATTCTTTATTTATTTTTCATGATGTTCCGTGCTATTTCTTCACTGCTAATCTTCGAAGCTCTCACAAGTACTAATTCTATCGTACTATATCTGTAAATATCATATCGATAAATTGATCTAGCGTTGGACGAGTTAGAAGATTAAAGTTACACGCTGTAAGGGCTACTAACCATAGTGTATCTTTGGTGATTTCTGCACGATGCATGTCGCAGTTTTTTTTAGTATTAGGAGAAGTTAAGATGTAGATTAGAGTTTTTTAGGAGAACAATGTTTTGTTTTCTAATTTGCTTATTCTTGCCCTGTTCTGTAATTTATTAATACAATTGCTTTAAATCACTTTCTTTAAAAAAAATATATTTTAAAATTACGAAATATGCAAATTAGAAATAATTTTTATATTACTTTTTAATTTAATGCACTAACCCGTGCTAAAGACAATTTAAAACCCTATTTACGTAATTCTGTACGTGATACAGAGAATATTGTAAAGAGGTTCGAAATTTCACTAATGCCGGTGAGTCGCCCATTAGCTCTGTTGGAAAAAGCGCTGGCACGGATAGCCAGAGGTCGCGGGTTCGAATCCCGGCATGGGTGGAATTTTTTGCCTCTAAATAGGTTTTCAAATTTGTTCTTAGCACGGGTTAGTGCATTAAAAATAAAAATAGTATACTTTCGTTAAATTAAACTCAACCTGCATGACACTAATTTCGTAATGTAAATCCGGCTTTAGGTAATTTTCTGTGTTGTTTTAAATAAAAAAACTTTTGATTTGGATTACGAAAAGGAATAATACGAAAAATCGAGTAGGTTTTTATGTTTATTGTGTATACAAAAATAGACCCGGAGGTACTAGTAAACAAACTGATCATAACAAATGCATGTATTCTTAACCAGTTAGAAAAATTATAATCTCTTAATCAACGATAAATACGCACTTAATAACAAAAAAATTTAGTAAATAATCTTAATAATAACACTAACAATCTACACAAAGAATATTAACCTAAACTATGCTAGACCTTTAAACAATATATTTAAGTGGTAGGTAAACAAAGTAACAAGAATAATATTAAAAAAGATGAAACTAAACTAATCCAACACTATAAATGTACCTAAAACTTAATAGAACTATATTTACAACAAAAATAGACCCGGAGGTACTAGTAAACAAACGGATCACAAATGCATGTATTCTTAACCAGTTAAGAAAATTCTAAGCTCTTAATAATCGATAAATACGCACTTAATAACAAAAGAAATGTAGTAAATAACCTTAATAATAGTAATAACGATATACACAAAGAATATTTATTATTTAATAGGTAGGTAAACAAAATAACAAGAATAATATTAAAAAAGATGAAACTAAACTAATCCAAGACTATAAATGTACCTTAAACTTATTAGAAGTATATTTACAAGAACAATATCTACCACAAGCGATGTGACGCCCCTCGACCGGCAACGAGGCCAGAATGCTGGTGACATAACCCGTTGGATAGCCAGGCTTATCCTCGCGTCGAGATACGCCCCAGCATTCTGGTGTCCCGTCACGAATATGTTGCCTCAAATGGCACAAATATGTCGTCCGATGGAGCCATACTCCCGCCGTTTGAGGCAATCAATTACGCCGGCCGGCGGCTGCTCCGGTTGCCTTCCCACTGGTCACTTGAAAGAGAGCCAGTATGTCATGACGCGCCTCACACCAGCGGCCTCCCATACTTGCATGGAATCAATGTTGTTCCATCAGACCTTTCCCCGTCGCCCAGTTTCAGCGTGGCCGGAACCCTGTGTGTAGCGAATATAATAATGTATTAATTGAAAAATATAATTTGAGTACGTATTTAGAAGATTAAAAGAGTTATTGACTTTGCTTAGGGAACACTTGATGACTATAGATATTGACGTGTGAGTCCGACCAGGGCCCAGATTCTGCTAATGCATTGTGGAACAATAACAATTGCATCAACATGGCGGTTTAATTTTGTTGCTGCTTCAAGTCTACGCGCGCACTTACATCGAACCTTCTAGGCGTCAATGGTATTAAAAACACCCCATGTTACCCGACTATGTATCATTGTGTTTTCTACGTGTCGTTTGCTTTTGTTACTGTTTAATGTTGGTCTTACTGTGTGTGTCAAACCGCAAATAAATGATTTATCGATCAATCAAATAAGTTTGACAGTTGTATGTGTATCATATTTAAACTAAAAGCAGGAAAAACGTTTGTTTAATTTTCTTATTAAAAGTTTTGAGTACTCACGTTTTGACAGCTTCGCCAGCATTTTTTCAACCTCCGCAACTGGAAACAAAGTGATATTTCAGCATTTTTTGTGTATAAAACCACTTTGTGTTCAAAAGGATTTCTTTGCATTAATGCTAATCTTAGTTCTCGCCAAGATTAAATTAGTCCTTAAGAGAAAGAACAAGGTATTTTCACCTGTGTTAAAAGTGAGAAAAACGCGTTTTAAATTATTAACCCTTGCTTAAGCAAGGGTTAATAATTTAAAACGCGTTTAATAAAAAATAAAATGCGGATTTCTAACTCTTAAGAGTTAGAAATCCGCATGTCTTTCATTACTTCAGACGTTCTGACGGTGTTATTATTTTTGTTCGTTGTGTGTTTGTACAATACAAAAATATTGTTTTTTTTTTTTTAATTAAGAGTCCGAAACCATACCGTAAACATCCAGTTGTTTTTCACTTTGATGGTCATTTTTAGTGGTTTTCTGTATACGTGGAGGGGAATTTCCCTTTCTAGTGGAAGAGCACGATCACCCGCTTTTCTCTATAATTTCTATTCCGACCAATCAAAAAGCGTACTTTTGTGCGACACTCCTTGTTGTATTCAGGTATTCTGATATTGTATTCTACTATTTGCTATTAAAAACAAATTTAAAAAAAAATTAAACTCCTTGTTCTTTCCCTGCACCGTTATGCACTCTGAAGCACAGACTAAAACACAAAGTCTAAAGAATTTGGGAACTAGCTGACGTCACAATGGCTATGCTTGTTTATTTTAGTTACTCCTATACGAATGGAATACCACTGTGCGGTCGAAAAATAACTTACTCTGCACTTTTAGCAGCATGTTGTTGCTGCGAAGCTGACTTAACGACTCTGTATTGGCAACGACGCTTCTGGCCGTTGCCAATACTAGTGCATATGATACCTGCAACAAAATAAACGAGCATAATGAAAACTGTATCCAAACATAATTTGAAGTGTTAATTTTGTAAGATCTTTCCCATATTTATATTGCGAATGTAAGTGGAAGGGCTGGTAAGGGACGTCACAGGAGAACATACAACGACCAAATAGGGGATGTATTAGCAAAGGGGAAGGTGCTCGGAAGGGGCGTGCATGCATGCAAACACTTATAATCGTTGATGAACCGATGGTCATCTGTCAGGATCGTTGCAAATGGCAGTCCTTGTACAATTTTATTTCAACTTTCCTATCATCCAATATATCTAAGTACTTTGATTTTAAGTTCTACAGTAGAAGTCCAAATCAAAATATTTTTATTCAATGTAACACAGGAACTGTAACCTAAGCATTACAAGTAAAACTTTGTATCCATTTGAAAGATAAAATATAGAAATAAAATAATTTTGAGAAAAAAATAGTTATTATTATTAATTTTATAAGAACGTATTAATTTTATAGTTTCTAAATGCTCATCATTTATTTTCTAATTCTCACTTTTTTAACTAAAATATTTTTTATATATTTTTTTACTTCTGACCATAATAGCTTATAATTTGTTTATTGTTGCCTTTTCCTGTAATTTAAAAATATTTTTTTCTTAAATGCACTAAACCACCGTTTGCTATGTGCTAAAAAATCTGTGACACCATGCAGAGATCACCAAAGTTACACTACGGTCAGTAACCCTTACATCGTGGTAACTGTCACCCTCTAGCTCATCCAAAGGAGTACTTCGACTTATCGACATAACATTTCCAGATAATAAAAATTCTGGGTGAGTGACGGCTTATGATACACACTGTATGGGCTATAAAAGCCATACAAGCATGTCAGGACATCAAGACGTACCCTGCCCTCTAGCTCCAGGGCCGCCTGGAGCTCTTCCATGGCGGCAGCGGTCTCTTGCCGCCTCTCCCTCTCGTACTGCGCATTGCGCTCATTTTTTTGTGCCTGAAAAAAATGTGAGATGATAAAATTCTGTGACAGCGACGATGACATTGGAGAGTGAACATATATGTTTTTATTTAAGGTGTGCAAGCTACAATTTATTACGTTACTTTCATTTGCCAGCTGAGATTAGTTTTAAAGAAACCTCAAAATTTGGTTGTAGTATAAACACGTTGATACCGTAAAATTATTTATGAAGTTCACTTCCTTCTTCGTAAGCTTCACTCTTACTTAGTAGAAATTTTATAGACGTTAGTTTGGTCAGTTTATTTTAGGTAAGAAATGTGAAGATCGTGGAACAATGCTTGACAAAAATAGGGTTGGCTTACTTGGTTGAGAGGCGGGGGGTTCCCGCGAGGGCGACCTCGCTTGCGGGCCGACTTTGCGGGCACGGCGCTGGGCGGCTCCGGCTCCTGTGGGAAATAATAGCGAATTAGCTCAATTTGGCTGGGAGATAATGCTAAACAGCATGCATAGGTGAACGTGTCCAGAACATTGCTTTCCACGTAATAAGAACTCTTTTTTATTCAAAACAATATAATGCGGCTTAATAAACTTTGCATGTCGAACTAGGTGTCGCATCTTGAAATGTTGGAGCTTATTTTAAAGAAAAGTGGGCACTAATAATTTAGTGTCCACTTTTCTTCAAAATAAGCTAGCCATAAAAAAGTTTTTTCTAGTTATAATTTACAACTAAAAAATAGTTTTTATGGTAAACTAAACCAAAGAACAATTATGAATCGCTCGTAGCCCCTGTCGCCAGAGTGATTTTAAACGATCACGAAGGTTAAGCCACATAGGGCGCGTGCAGTGCATGGAGAGGTGAACGTCTATGGCTAAGGGTATTGGCATTTTTTCGAGCGGTTCCGTGCTTCGCAAGGCACGCTAAGCAGCTGGTGACGGCTGTCGTCGATAGATGGAAGTCGTTAAGGCAGGTCAGAGGCCTTAGGGGCGCACTATGGAAAAAAGTACGAAAAACCTGGCCAAAATTAGTTGCGTTTCAAAAACGCCCGGTAATTAATTACTTAGTAGTAAGGAATAAAAAAGTGGTGTGCAACATAACGTGCCATAGCAGTCTCCTTAGTGAATTTTATTAACAGAAAAATAATTGTGAATCAAAACTGAAAAACTAATTTTTATTTATATGATAATGTACGATTTGTTTTTTAAGTAAATTTAATAATTCTAAGCTTAAACTAAAAAAACATGAAATCTACTTCGCCATAAAAAAATATATAAAAATATGTTGCCGCATAAAATTGCACTTTTTGTAAGATTATACAAAAAGCACAATGTGTTATGGCCTGTAAAAAAGTAAATTTATGGTTGGGGAATGAACATATTAACACTCAACAAAATGCCAAATCATCCAACAATGTTAGAGCTTCTTAAACTATGCCGTCTAATTCTAAAGTTAATTGTATAATACAATAAATGATTATCTTCCGTTGGAACCTCCATTGTTAGAATAAATCAAAACTTCACAAAATTTAAAAAATGTGAACATTGTGAAACAGTGGTTGACAAAAATAGGGTTGGCTTACTTGGTTGAGAGGCGTGGGGTTCCCGGCGTAGGTTGCGGGCACGGCGCTGGGCGGCTCAGGCTCCTGTGGGAAATAATAGCGAATTAGCACAATTTGGCTGGGAGATAATGCTAAACAGCATGCATAGGTGAACGTGTCCAGAACATGGCTTTCCATGTAATAAGACAACCCAAAAAATTATAGAAACTGCGGCTTAATAAACTTTACGAGTCAAAAAAGGTGTCGCATCTTAAAATCTTGGAGGTTATTTTGAAGAAAAGTGGACAATTGAATTAAGTAAATTACAACTTTTTGGTTAACCGAACTAAAAAGAAATCAAAATATTCTAAAACAATTAAGTAATCAACAATAAACAATTATGATATAGTTAAAAGGCGTAAGGTGCTTCATACAACATTCTGAAATTCAAATCGTTAATAAGAGCGTACGTCCACCGAAGTCAGACGTCGTCACCCACTCCCCATTTAAAGAAATGCTCTTATCCTGATCCTGAGTAGGATTAGGAATTATAAACTTATTTTATCGGCCCTTGATAAGTGTGCAGTGATTTGGATTAATTTGTAGTTTTAAAGTGGCTAAAGTTTTTGTATGTTTCTATGTAACGGAATATTTGAAATCGACATTTCAAATATTCCGTTACATAGAAACATACAAAAACAGGTGAAGATAATAAAGGCGTATTAAAAAGTCTTCAGTAAAGAACTTTAACGACAGTGATAAATTATTTGTACTGATTTAAATTACAACTTAAATGAAAAGAGCTAAGCCCTCGCCTTATTTTAAGTTATTGTTGAAATCCCACTAACACACGGCTCAAGCTGTTGCTTATATGTATTTAATGTGTACATTACATTTTATGCAATTACAATGAAAATAGTCATATATTATTTCAGATTAATCAAAATAATACATTATAAAAATGTAAGAAGACATTACAATTAATGAAAGAAAGGACAAACAGCGCACAAATTATTACTAATAGTTTCTGAGACTGGAGAGTGCAAGTTCATGCGGATCATAAGTACTTATATTCTTGCTATCTTCAACTAGTTGGTGTCAATCGTTTTTGGTGTTATTCCACCTACCGACTATAATATTCCTGCGATCCACTGCATCTAAAAGTTTTATCAAATAGATCGCTCTCAACGAGAAAACCGCCAGTTTTATAACATAACAGCTTTCAAAAATTACACATTATAATAAGCATAAACTAGTGAACATATCGAAACTATGCAATCAGACTTCAATGAAGTCGGATATTGGTCAAGTATTTTATTGAAGGCCGTCCGCAATTCTTGCTAAAATTATTGTATTTCACCATTATTAGTCTTATTTAACTAATCGGTTCAGTCAAATACGCGGTAGTCACGGATAAACAAACACACATACGTGTCAAACTAAGAATCTCCTTTTTTTGAAGTCGTTTAATACCAAAACATTGTCCAAAATGTAGCCAATATTTTTCTGAGAAGCGTATTAACATGTGTTTAGCCAAACGCGCGATAATCGCTGATAAACATAATACAAAGATACGGCTCGCACTGAAACTGGCTTTCGTTTGTAATCGGTTAAAATATCTCTACAGTCTATTTATTCTTACTTGTCCAAATAAGTAAACAAGATTCTAACCTTAAAATTGAGATTAGATGCCTAAACTAGACATTTTCTCGCAAATTCATGATTTATCATGAACTATGTCTATAAAATTGGCAGCGTGTTATCTAAAAGAGTGTTCCAAGTTTCTATGGCAGTTTATATGGCAGTTTTGGACTAAAAAGTTACAGTTTACGGGTAGAATCTTGTTTACTAATTTGGACAAGTAAGAATATATAGACTGTACAGCCTAAACTCCAGTGAGAGAGACACGTGGAGCCTAGCCATTGTCTTAGAAATGTAACGTTTATCCGCTAGGCGATAATTAAATAATATTATCGTATTAATAGAAATCACCGAGCAACTGACCTCCAATTCTAAAGTCAGTTAAACTTTGCGGTAAAGAATATAATTTATTTTACACTTCATACGTTAACCCCTCACTGCATGGAATTTCACATTTGCCGTGAAAACAATAAATGGCTATCGATACGTATATTGCAGAAAAATACGTCAAAATCCTGTTTCGGAATTAACGGAGTTGAAAGCAAATAATGGGACAGGTCATACATAGTAAAAGACATATCAATCCCAAATATTCGATTTTGATTCTTGTGAAAACTACTCAAACAGATATAGAATAACACATACTTTAATTTTAACGAAACTATTAAAATTTTACTTTAATTTGAAACGGAGCAATAGTTAAACTTGGAAGTGAGGGCAGTGTTCCGAAAATTTGTCACATGCTACGATCCTAAAAAAAGTTTTGCATCACCAATATTCATAAGTTTTCCCTAAAACAAAAAGTCTAGGATTCGACTCGCCAAAGTTTGCTGGAAGAAATCTCTTACAGAGATACGCTCGCCTTTGTACATGTTATTTCTTATGTAATGTCCTATTAAATGGTTCGTGTGCAGTAAAGTATAATTATTATTAAAATAAGTTATGGCTTTACCTGAGAACTACTGGCTTTGGAAGAGCCCGGCTTTGCTTTCGCCATCGCGATCAGTCACTATTCGATATAGTTCAGACAAATTTTAAACTATACTTTAGACTCTACTTTAACAGTACTGACCACATGAAAGTGTTAGTAACAAATGAAGTAACTTTTACAAATTCTCTCGTATTTATACCTGCGCAGACGCACCCTCAAGATAATTGAGCCCCCCCCCCGCCAACCCGGTGGCTAATGACGACTCTTTGTTCGAGAAAGTGTGGCTTTATGTTTATTGTAGTAAGAACAATACCTAACTATCTATATAAAAACTCGGGTTTTCTGGAACATCTATAACTTGTATAACTTGAGAACATCTGGACAGATATTTATGGTTTTTGACTTGTTGGATTTGTCTCCGACCCGAATAGCGGTTTACCTATTTCGTCTAACTAACTATTGCTAAAAAAATCACGGTAATACAATTCTGTAGGCCACGCAGATGATGTCACGAGCAAAAGCTGGTCTGTAATAAAATATAAAAGAAAAGCCTTTATTCAAATCATTAATAAATGAGTTACACCTACAATGAATAATTCGAGATTTGTGAATTTTAACTCAATTATCAGATAATTACTTGTAATGAACTTGAATGAACTTAACTTAATAATCGCTTACTTAATACTTAATTATTTATTAATGAATATGGAAGGCGCCTCATCGTCGTAGGTCTTCCCATGTGTCCCCTATTCTTCTTTGTCTCTGGCTTGCTTTCTCTAGTTTGAAGTACATCTCTGCTTAAAGATTTCTCGTCACCTTACTCTTAATTTTTCTAATTTCCTTTTCCCATTTATATCTTGTATATCCATCTTTTGCTATCTATCCTACTCATATGTCCTGTCTACTTGCATTTGAATGTATGTATGCATCGAGCATAAAAAAGTAAAAAGTTTAAATTATAGCAAGTGCACTTGCACGGGCAACTATTTGAAATTGTAGAACTTCAAAAAAGTGCCCTATGGGGAATAGGAGCGTAGGACTAAATTTTAGAATTTAGTCCTATGCTCCAAATAATTGCACTAGTTTCAAAAAGAAATTTCAATAGTTTGTTTAACAAAATAGCAGCTGTCGTGTACAAGATATTTTATTTTCATAATTTTAGCAGATAGTGGAATTTAGGTATTCTTTCATTCCACTTACCCACAAATCCAGGTAGTTATTTGACCCTTGCTAGGCTAATTAAGACCCGCGGAGTGTATTGTTCGAAATATGCCATTGTTTTACAAGTCTGCAATTTTTTTTAAAGGTTTGTTTTGCAGTTTTATGGAGGTCTAGGGCAATAAAAGAATAATCAACCATGTTTTTAAATCATTGGGTTGTTACCTGTACTCTGCTGTTGTGACAGAAAGTAACAAGACGGTAAAATATAATCTACTCACTCAATTTTATATCATCCGAATGTAGAAACACTCTAGGGCTACGATCGTAGCGATCTCGTAGTTCGTAGGTGGCGTAGCACAGCATCGTGAACGCTACGCATTCTCGTAGCAAGTAAGCCACGTGCAATGCGCTCGCATTGATCTGAAATCCATTTAAGACATACGACATTTTTCAAATTACATGTGGCGGCTGAACTTTTGGTTTAGTCAGCAAGTACGTGTAGCGCGGCCAGTCGCGCCCCACCGCTCCTAAAGCGTAGTAGCCCATCTAGTATAATCAGACTGTACGTAGTTTTCTGTGAACTTATGTTTTACTATTATAGTGTGTGCACCAAATGACTCTTTTATTCAATTCCGTATCTCCGTATAGACTATCATTGGCCTAGACATGCAATAGCGCCAAATACACTTCTTAAACTTGCATAAACTCACACCTGCATTCCGGGGGTTTAAGGAGAGAAACCGAGTGGGTTTTGGAAAAACAACTACATTACAACTATCGCGTCGCTTCTACGCGATAACTCTATGTAGTCTATGGCACGACGACAGCTTTTTGTTTATTTTCAAGTGAAAAGTTTATCTTTTGTTTTTCGATGGATTTTGATTCCTATTCCTGCATGCATCCTTGTATCTAACTGGTTGCTTTATTTTAAAATTCCCGTGTAGGTTACTCCCGAACAATAGCTACCTGCAGTGGCAGGTACAAAGGTAGGTATTTTAACAAAAGGTTGCA
Organism: Yponomeuta sedellus; assembly: GCA_934045075.1. Lineage (NCBI taxonomy): Eukaryota > Metazoa > Arthropoda > Insecta > Lepidoptera > Yponomeutidae > Yponomeuta > Yponomeuta sedellus. The sequence continues at coordinate 8,774,956 of OW203741.1, read as the reverse complement.
AACAAAACTAGCTGGTTAACTCAACTACCTACAGGCAATCGTCCGTATAAATGGAAGGAGTTATCTGAAATAAACAAAGTAACAGAAAAAGCTAACGCCTTTTGTAAACCAAGTCATGGGCATTTCAATGCCTGAGTTACCTACCCGCTAAGACGAGGCTAGGATTGTCGGTGCCAGTATGGCGCAGTTGGTTTTAATATGACTTTGTTATACTTGACAAAATGTGCTGGTTAGCCTTATACTATGTACAGCAAATCAACCTTTCATGGATAATTCGACTTGGTTAGGGTGGAGGCTAATTTGCAGCAAGAATGTAAAGGATGACCTCTTTCCGATCGTACTATGGTATTAATGATAGTACAAATTGCGTTCCAGATACACAACTTAATGTACTTATTCGTTACTGTATTTCTTGTTTTTAAGCAAACGGTGAAGCATCCCTACGTTATTTGTTAATTGCTTCACTTGAGAGCTGTTAAGCGATCACTAATTGGTAAATCTCTTTTACTTGTAATTGTAACTGTCTTTTAATGCATGCTATTAAACAATCCGTTAACGCAATGGTCTACTTAAATTTCGTTTCATTCGGACTTAGTCTACGTGTTAACAAACATTTTTTTTTAAATACTATGAAAGTCCAGAAATCACATCACTCTATCTTATCAGATCACATCACACTATATTTTTAAGGCGAAAGTTTGTGAGTGTGTATGTTTGTTACTTCCTCACGTCTAAACGGCTGGACCGATTTTAACATAATTTAGTATGGACTTAGCAGACACCCTGGATTAACACATAGGCTACGCTTTACTGCGGGAAAGTATCCTAATCCCATGGGAAAATAATAAACCACGGTAACACCGCGGGACATAGCAAGTAGATAATAAAGGCTGCTATTTTTTTAATTATTGAGATGAATGACTGGCCAAGGGCGATCAACAACTTGATTTTATATCGTATTTCAACTATTTTGATCAACGGTTGTGTTACTGGAAATTGATATTTCACAGTTGAATGAAATGCCAATTGAAAGTTACTTCATTTCATAACCTTGTTACAGAATTTTAACATCACACATCATCACACGCATCATACACTACGAATGAAGAAACGAAAACATTTTTTCGTGAGATATGGCTAGCCGCACAATTTACGAAAGTACAAAAAAACATCTTTGTCGTGTGTGATGGTCCATAGAATGTACGGCAAGCGATATTGTATCCTAAGATAGCGTTTTCGCCTTGTGTGACGCTCTTTACAACCACTAAAAAGATATGTACAGTCACGGCTACTAATGTGTACGCACTTCAGTACCTTGTCCAAGTCAAAATAGTCAATTTCTCACACATCAGGCTAGAAGAGGTAAATGTGACAAGGTTCTAATGTTTTTACGTGATAGTACACGCGACCGTGTACAAGGCAAGTTACAGACTTAAACTTGGCCTGGCTATTCTCAATTGTAAATTATTCTAGAAAGGATATCTCATCCAGGGCCGGATTTATTTAACGACAAATTCATTGATCTTCTTCTTAGCTTGTCGACGGCTAAACAATTTTCATTAAGTCTTTAATAACAGGTAAGATACGGCCCAGAGTTATGCGACGCCCACTGCGTTATCACTTGCTACCATTAGGTCCTGAATACAGATGTTAGGGCTTGCAGAGCAAGATGTTAGGTGGTCTATTTTTGCTCAAAAACTTCAAATAATCGCTGTCCTTTTTAGCGGAAATTACCATCTAATTTTGTTACAATTGTATAAAAGTGTTTATACAAGATACTGACAGATAATTTTCGCTTTATCAACCAGCCTAGCGCAAGTAGGAACTTTGAAATTTTTGTTCGCATTTAGCCCCGTTTTAATGGCGGACATATTTTTGTCTCACTCTATAATACTACTTACTCTTTCTTTGCTGTCAATGTCAAACTGAAAACATAACAAATATGGCGGAACGCGGCACATATTAGAAAGTTTTCTAGTTATTTTATGTGTTTTAAGTTTTTTCAATATCTAGCTGTGTGTATCTTGTTGTACAGTGTTTGGTGATTTTCTTTTAATAATGGCACTGATCAGATGGTGTCGAACTTGTGCCATTTGTTAAATAAGATGCAGCCGGTCAAAGGGTACCAAAAGAAAGTTTATGGGTAAATTTCCTAGGGATGAAGACCGGTAAGTATTTCTGGCTACAGTTTTTGTCATCTTGCACAAGAGCAAGATCATAAATTATGTTAAATAACATAATTAATATAATAAGAGAAAAATACTAAGATGTTTCAATGTCATAGTGATGTGCCACACACATATTCAATATCGATAAAAAAATATCTGATAAGTACCTTGGTCAGAATTACTACTCAGTGTACGACGGGTGAATTGCCTGTAAGCCATAACAATGTTTCAACGATGCACTATTAGTGGCTGCATTGAATGTGGTTTTTTTTTTTAGATGCAGACAATGGGTGAAAATTGTGGAAGATCTTGCGTATATCCCCATCGAAAAACTCCACCAACATGAATATGTTTGTAGAGATCATTTCCGGCCGAAAGATTTTTACAACGATTTTAAAAGGAAGCCGATTAAAGAAATGGTGAGTTGTGTTATAAACTTATAATGTAACACTTACTACATTTCATGAATAATTATGTAATAAAACACAAAATACGCCTTGCTTTACGTCGAACATTTGAATGTATTTTGCTCCGTCATTTAGAACGCAATATTATTATTACGTCTTAATACATAAATGACATACTTTGATAAACTTTTATTTACAGGGCTGTATCTTCTCTACTTATAAATGCGCCTCCTCTTCCTCATTACTTACTAGCTGAGTTTCCTTACCACGTAGCCACGTCGCATCACTTGAAACTGGTTAGTGATTGGAATTACTAAAATATATTTTTTACTAATTTTTAACTTAAAATATTTTTTTATAAAAATGTATTTAATAGTTACATAGTCAATTATGCAGTTATGTGGTAAACAGGAACAAACTATTTTTTTTTTCGGACTATTCTTGCAATTGTTTATTTTCAGATTCAGCTATACAAAAACCTATTAGTTGTCGAGCTTCACAAAACAACTCTAGTACGTAGACTTTTCATGTATCGCTGAAGTTTTTTCTAACTAGAGTTTGTTTACTTTGATAAATTACAAAGTGTTATCATTTTCAGCACCTTGTACAGCAGCCAAAATATCAGCTGTTGCTATTGGTCCAGTAGGGTTTGACCACAATTATTGTGGCCTGGAATCTCAGCATATTTATCAGAACTATCCCGGTAAGTAGCATAGTTTACCAACAAATTAATAATCAATAACGACTCAACTTAACTTTTTTTGACGATTTCAGCACCTGAATCCAAACCACCGATTGATGAAGTTCGCTCAGATTGGACACCTCTAAGGAAAAACCAAATAGCTGCTGAAATAAATTCAATAGACCTTGACCACAATTATTGTGATTTGATAATCAATAATAAAATACTAATTTCATTTGTCGTTTTATTGAAAACATTGATTTTTATTAATTTTATTAATAATTTTATTAGGCTAACTGCGGAGCCCCTGGATGAAAAGTCGATATCGATAAATGTAGTACCAATGTAAGTGGACGTCCCTAATGCACAGACAAGTTGTTATGTTGGTAGCACTTTTGACATTGCATTTTTGCTCTATTGGTTGGTATTGCTAACGGGGCTAAACTCATTACAAAAGCATACAGGGAGGTCCCGTCTCTTAAAACGTAGTGTTTATATGCTATGTGTTATCAACGTTCACTAGTCGTTGCATGCACGCACGCCGGTTCCGAGCACTTTTTGTCTTCCCCTTGTAATTGAAATTACTCCGGGAAAAATTATTTGATTAGAATATGAAGAGCTGTATTTGTGGTATAACTTTCAATTCGCAATTTTGCGGCCCCATATTGTATAGGTTACCCTCAATTGCCCACGGAAAGTATATTTCGTTATTACGAACCGCAAGGCCTATTACCCACATAAACCAACGGCTTTTTCGGTCATGTTGGAATGATTTAAGTTGTATTGTACGTAGGTACGTACTTACCTCTTTTGATATTTAATGCAAAAAAGGGCGTACACGTTGGATATAACAGTAGGTAACCTAGCGTTTTGTTAAGAATGTCACTATTGAAATATGAACAGCTTAAACAATAAAATTATCAAGTTGTTGCTTACCCCATTCAAAACAGCCGTCACAGTATATGCAGGAATACACTTACTTCCAACTCTAGCATTACGATGCAGATAGCCGATGTATTTTTTTTTCTCATGCTACCTCCATTTTTGCGGTCTTAAGTTTGCCTACCCTTGGTTAGGACAAAAATTGTAGCTGCGTTCAAAAATATTAAAATCAATTTGAATAAAATTAAAAATGGTATGAAAATTAAATCAGTAAGATCTTGATAAATCAAACTAGGAATATGTAATCATATAACAATGGAAAATAAGTTCCAGTCCTATATACTAGCGATTTGGAAGCGTTATGATTGCGTCAACGCCGCGTCATTGCGGCGAGGTCGCGGCTTGCTCGCCGCGTCATAGACACTCAATCAATAGCAAAATAGATTGATCTGATGGGAAAATACTACTGCTGGCTTGGTTATTTCAAAGACGCAGAAATCAAAATAAGATTCAGGTCAACGACGCATCTAGGATGATTCATTTTTAAGTAATAAACTGGGAGAGATGACTACTATATATCTAATGTAATGAGACGATTTTGAATTTCAGAAAATATGCTAAGTGGGGCGAGTCGGACTGTCGATCGGATGGCAACGACGGTGAAAATCGCGGCGATATCGACGTCGTTGACGGCAGCATGCTCGCCACGTTAACGCGGCGAGGTTGCTGCGTTTATATTTTTGTCGCTTCGCAACAAGCTCGCTGCGTGCTCGCATCGCTTTCAAATTGCTCGCAAATCGCTTGCGTGTTAAGTCTCTGCAATGAGCCGTTTCCAGCACAAGTTCACAAAGCAACTCACAGATAGCGCTTTCAGGCGTGGCCATAGAAGAACCGGAACGCGGCTGTTGTCATGAATCTGCGCTAAGCAAAATTTGACAGTCGTGTCCCTGTTCTCGCAGGTGCACGCCTATAAGCGCCATCTATGAAGTGCTTTGTGAATTTGTACTGAAAACGGCTCATAGAGCGATAAGCTAATGGGTACATAAATCCCTTCAATTCATTACGATATTATCGTAGGTAAAGTCATATTGTTCAGCATCTGTTTTGTGTGTTCGTCCTAGCTATATAAAGTCTAAAAGAAATTTGTTCATTTAAGTACTTAGTTATCGATTTTACCCAAAACTCAGTTTTTGTGTTCCAAGCTAGTGGGCTCAGAGTTCTGTGAACTTAAAACAAAAAAGGCTTAGTCGTAAAAAAAACTTAGTTGTTCTTTCAACTGCTCGTAATAGGATTAGAGAACGTTCGACGGAGCTGCAATTGGCACTTTTACGAGCGGAGTTCTTTTGGTTTCCTTGCGATATAAATAGTTTTGTATTGTACCTGACTCTGGAACTGAACCGAGCACCTCTCGGGCATACAATACTCATCGGTTTGATCGAAAATCGGCAATGAAGTTTCAAAAAAAGTTTTGTAGACTTTAATTTGGTAGCCGTTTGTTGTGCTGTGTGTGGTCTAGCGTTGTACTGAAGCAGCAGTGGTCTAAAGCGATTGACTAGCCTCGATTGTTTAGTAGCTTGCTTTGGTTTGTAGTTGCTGATAATAGACATCTAATGTGATCGTCTGGCCAGATTTAAAAAATCTGTAGTAAACGACACCGGCACTGGTCCATTAAACGCTAACAAGTAACTTTTTATGAGTCAACTTTTGCTTGGGGCATGATTTGAGTGGTTAGCCAGAGTTCGGCAATTGCGGTGAGCGTTTCCGATTATCGTACAGGATCCATGTGTTATGACAGTTAATGATTCGATCAAAAATTCCTTCATTATTGTGCCGATTAGGTTTCAAACTTTTTTACCTTCCCAATGTCCTTCAAGTAGATTAAAATATTTTAATCACTAACACCGTAGCTTGCAGCTAATTTGGACGTGTTTTGAGATGGATTCGCCTCCACAATATCCTTCAACTCTTCATTATCAACTTTGGTCTTTGGCCGTCCACGGGGCTTGTTCTACAGGTTGAAATTTCCAGAACGAAAACGTTGGAACCAAAAACGCACTGTGTTTTCTTTTGCGACATTGTTAAGCTTTCGAAGCGTTTCGCAGCACTGGTGCCACGGTGGAACTCGTACTCGTAAAAAACGCGATATTTCAAGCTCGCCTTTGTGCGAGATGAGCGACGTCAAAGAACATAAATTTGCGGTACTACTGATGCTACTTGGTATTTAGCTTGCAACTTGTTCGTCGACAGTTATCGTTGATGCCTCCCGCTTGGTGTGAGTGCGGACCCGTAGGCTGTATAGATTATTGCCGTGGCCTTCCAATTTAAATAAGTCGTTAAAACGGTAGTGCGAGCCGACATTTCCTTGTGCGCAGTGGACGAAATCGCCGCTTAGAATTTCCAAGCCTAAACTGTGTCTAAATCAGGTAAGATTTTTTTATATTTTTTGTTTTTTTGTAATTTCATTTCAATCACAGTTGTTTAGCCCTCCTTGGTAAGATCTAACCCGCTTTAGTATATTAAGGTTTTTGTTATTTTAGTCTTTAATGAGGCGGGTTTCTACTCCAGCACAATTTTTTATCTTTCTCTTAGTAGCTCGATTTTAGTTCGTTTAGTTTCATAGTATTCCTGTTAAGATAATTGTTTGTTGTTACTTTACAGCTGACCTACCGGCCATTCGTGTAAATCGCTTCGGACTCGTTTTTGAACCCTAATCTTTCTAGTATCCTGATCAATGTCTACAGCACGAAGGCCCCTCCGTGGAGAGAAAACAGAAAGAACTAGAAGTGGTGAGTTCTACAGGATCATCAGTTAATAGGACTGCTACGCATCCTGCTGTTTTTTTGCATGAAATTCCGTTAACTCTTTTGTTACTCGATTTTCCAGCCGGAGATGGACGAATAAGGAGTTGGTAGTCCTTGCCCGGCATCGCTCTGAAAAGCATGCCACTACCCACTACCCTACCACTTCATGCGGCCACTGTAAGTACCCCTGCATTTTTTTTCTTCTTCACGTGGGTAGATGAACATGCCCATGATAATCACGAACGTTTAGTTGAGTAACGTTAAAATTTATATTGCTACGAGCAGTCTATTGGTTTGTCGATATCCACCGTTATTCCTTGCCTCATTTTTTATTGAAACTGACCGTGTGTGGTGTTTTTTGGTGAAATCGTTATTCACGTTCCCCATACACTTTGTTTAATAACTCAAAAAATAATAGTGCTCATATTCTTTTTCATGCACTACCCCGTGCTAAAGACAATTCTAACTGCAAAATAGGTACTTGGGGCTGCTACTTCACGTGCCTCTACGTAAGACACAGGGTATTGTAAAAGGTTCTAGTCCCGGTATGGGTGGAATTTTTAGCCTCTAAATAGGTTTTTAAAATTATCCTTAGCACGGGTTAGTGCATTAAAAAGAATATAATCCTGTGGGTACAGCGATATCATTCCGATGTGAAATCTAACTGCGAAGTAGGTACTCGGGGCTGCAAGTTATGCAAATTACTCCAGCCAGATGTCGCTGCCTGTACGTAATACGGAGATTATTGTAAAGAGGTTCGAAATTTTGCTGATGTCGTTAGTCGCCCATTAGCTCAGTTGAAAGAGCGCTGGCACGGTCAGCCAGAGGTCGCGGGTTCGAGTCCCGGCATGGGTGGAATGTTTAGCCTCTAAATAGGTTTTTAAAATAATAGTGCTCCAAATGGTTGAGTAGTTTAAGACTGCCAGTGCACCTCGCTTCTTTACTCGTCTTATGTTTTCAAAAACAGCTGAGTGCAGTTCAGGGTTCAATGGGAGAAGGTTTTTACTTTCTTAACAAAACGACAGACTTCATACAAGTCATTTTCATTTGTCCTCGTAAGTCGTAGTCGGTCGCCTCTTTAACTGGTTAATCAAGTTTAGCCGTGATAGGCAAGGAACACTACTGTTTAATTTAGTTTTTTCCTACTGTTTTGTCAGCGCAATTAAGGTGCTTTGGAGTGCTAACTAGCAATACTACTGGAATAAAAATAATAACTTATTTTATAATAAGAGTTTTTTAAAAAGTAAACATAAAAAAATCTTAACCACCTAGAACCTAGAGTCAGCAACCTACGAATTTAATCAATTTCCGCCAAAAACTACCGTTAGCGGAAATCAATTTTAAGAGATTTTATTCATATTCATAATAACAATTGTACAAGTTATTTTGTGAAGTCCCTGATCTCTGAGCTAGGTAAATACCTGTGTTACAAAGATCAGTGCCCTCTCCCAATTTAGATGATACGTGGTAGTACATAATTACAAGACACTAAAAAACAATCAGCATAAAATAATAATAATAATAAATTAGCCAACAAAAAATAAAATAGATCACATAACAACATAGTTTATGTAAGGGTGTATTAGGGTGTGTGTGTGTGTGTGTGTGTGTGTGTGTGTGTGTGTGTGAGGGTGTGTGTGTGTGTGTGAGGGTGTGTATATGTGTGTGTCTGTGTGTGAGAGAAAGAATGTATTGGACACAGTAAAAACACTTAAAGTTCACGAATATATAGATCTCTGATTTAAGTCCTAGGATGGTGATACAAGGCTTGTTCTAAAACTAGTTATCACAGATATTAAGATTTTTGATGTTATACTTTTTGAAAACAACGTGTTATAAATAAGTTAAAAATGTATTGCACTGGTGGCGCTACTTAGCACGACGTAGCGCCTTAAAGAGACTTCTAAACGATTTATATTTTGCTGCAATACGTGGCCGACAACTATTGGTATCTTTCTCTAACATGTGAGTAGGAGAGGGACATCAATAGTTGCCGTTCACATATTGCAGTGAAAATGGCCTGTTTGGAAGCGCCTTAATATAAATATGCGCCTTGATATAAATATCTAAACCAAATTTTGGCTTTCTAACACTATCGTATCTGTGCAGAGCGGCGGACAGACAGACAAGCGGACAGATCGACGCTTGAATGTCGATGTGAAAACTACCCGCAGTAAGAAGTAACTGTCGTGTATTTTGATTTGATCTTGACATTAAATTCTAAAGTCACTAAGTATTAGAGTTTGAAGGACTTATCTATAATATTAAATTAGAATATTCCATTAAGTACGAGGATGATTCTTACGGACAGAAAAATAAAATAAATTACAGAATCGATTCTTAGGCGGTACGAAGTTCGTTGGGTCAGCTAGTATTTTTATATGTCCGTTACTCCGACATGTAAATCATAATTGCGTAACCGTTTGTTTGATACCTCATTTCTTGTAACCTTTTGTTTGATACCTTTCTTGTTTCCTTGGCACGCACGCCTCAATGGCTTGAAGGGTTTTAACTTTAGAGGTTTCACTATTTTTATTTTTAATGCACTAACCCGTGCTAAGGACAATTTTAAAAACCTATTTAGAGGCTAAAAATTCCACCCATGCCGGGATTCGAACGCCCGCCTGTACGTAATACAGAGAATAGTGTAGAGATTCGAAATTTCATTGATGCCGGTGAGTCGCCCATTAGCTCAATTGGAAGAGCGCTGGCACGGATTGCCAGTGGTTGCGGGTTCGAATCCCGGCATGGGTGGAATTTTCAGCCTCTAAATAGGTTTTTAGAGGTTTCGTTAGCTAGTCTTAATTGTAAGTTGTATTAATATTACAAAATAGTTGGTGCCGGCTGCCGTCGATAGATGGCAGTCGTTAAGCCAAGTCAGAGGCCTTAGGGTGGCTTGAAAATTTCTGACAGTTAAACCAGCCCTAGTCTTGCAATCCTCCACAAATCCGGACTTGATCCCCGTGGTGGAGTATGGCCTATACCTTCCTCAGCTAGCCTGTGGCCCTCTGTGGGGACGTATCGGGTTGATAATGACGATGATGAGCTCAGCTAGAAACTATCATTCATTCATTTTAAATTCCTTTATTGTAATAAAAAAAATAGGTGCAACAAAAATTAACACAGTAAACGTTAATTATTTCTTAATCTTACGAACATTTCACCAGTTTTTATAACTAATTACAATGTTGTCACACGTAAAACATACTAGTAATTTGACACTATTGGTAGGTACTTTGGCCAACATAATTCATACATAGTATAGAATAGACTCATTTGTTTCACTTCACATTCCTAAAGTAAAATATAGTTTTGCTTTTGCCCGCGTTGACGTCGGAGCCACAATTGGCCTCTGCCCCTACGTAATGAGATGAGTTATGCAGCGTCTAGTAGCATCTTCCCACATACTAGATGAGTGGAGGGACCACTTGGACGCTGCAGTGCCTGGGTCGTTGTTTTAGATGGTGTAGGCTTGCCCAGCACCTATACCAGCTGGCACCTATACTGACAGCTTAGTCAGCCTAGCCTACAGAAAAGACTGTGTATATGTGCGGAGCCAGTCAAGGCGCGGGTTTCCTCACGATGTTTTCCTTCACGGTTAGCGTGTGGTAATACAACTGCAAATTCGCAAATGTACATAACTTTAAAATTAAACAAAGTTATTGGTACATGCCCGCACTGAGCCACATTTTGTTCAATAACTTTAACTATCAATAAAAGTAAGAATGCTAAAGAGACTTCTAAACGATTTATATTTTGCTGCAATACGTGGCCGACAACTATTGGTATCTTTCTCTAACATGTGAGTAGGAGAGGGACATCAATAGTTGCCGTTCACATATTGCAGTGAAAATGGCCTGTTTGGAAGCGCCTTAATATAAATATGCGCCTTGATATAAATATCTAAACCAAATTTTGGCTTTCTAACACTATCGTATCTGTGCAGAGCGGCGGACAGACAGACAAGCGGACAGACCGACGTTTGAATGTCGATGTGAAAACTACCCGCAGTAAGAAGTAACTGTCGTGTATTTTGATTTGATCTTGACATTAAACTCTAAAGTCACTAAGTATTAGAGTTTGAAGGACTTATCTATAATATTAAATTAGAATATTCCATTAAGTACGAGGATGATTCTTAAGGACAGAAAAATAAAATAAATTACAGAATCGATTCTTAGGCGGTACGAAGTTCGTTGGGTCAGCTAGTATTTTTATATGTCCGTTACTCCGACATGTAAATCATAATTGCGTAACCGTTTGTTTGATACCTCATTTCTTGTAACCTTTTGTTTGATACCTTTCTTGTTTCCTTGGCACGCACGCCTCAATGGCTTGAAGGGTTTTAACTTTAGAGGTTTCACTATTTTTATTTTTAATGCACTAACCCGTGCTAAGGACAATTTTAAAAACCTATTTAGAGGCTAAAAATTCCACCCATGCCGGGATTCGAACGCCCGCCTGTACGTAATACAGAGAATAGTGTAGAGATTCGAAATTTCATTGATGCCGGTGAGTCGCCCATTAGCTCAATTGGAAGAGCGCTGGCACGGATTGCCAGTGGTTGCGGGTTCGAATCCCGGCATGGGTGGAATTTTCAGCCTCTAAATAGGTTTTTAGAGGTTTCGTTAGCTAGTCTTAATTGTAAGTTGTATTAATATTACAAAATAGTTGGTGCCGGCTGCCGTCGATAGATGGCAGTCGTTAAGCCAAGTCAGAGGCCTTAGGGTGGCTTGAAAATTTCTGACAGTTAAACCAGCCCTAGTCTTGCAAGCCTCCACAAATCCGGACTTGATCCCCGTGGTGGAGTATGGCCTATACCTTCCTCAGCTAGCCTGTGGCCCTCTGTGGGGACGTATCGGGTTGATAATAACGATGATGAGCTCAGCTAGAAACTATCATTCATTCATTTTAAATTCCTTTATTGTAATCAAAAAAATAGGTGCAACAAAAATTAACACAGTAAACGTTAATTATTTCTTAATCTTACGAACATTTCACCAGTTTTTATAACTAATTACAATGTTGTCACACGTAAAACATACTAGTAATTTGACACTATTGGTAGGTACTTTGGCCAACATAATTCATACATAGTATAGAATAGACTCATTTGTTTCACTTCACATTCCTAAAGTAAAATATAGTTTTGCTTTTGCCCGCGTTGACGTCGGAGCCACAATTGGCCTCTGCCCCTACGTAATGAGATGAGTTATGCAGCGTCTAGTAGCATCTTCCCACATACTAGATGAGTGGAGGGACCACTTGGACGCTGCAGTGCCTGGGTCGTTGTTTTAGATGGTGTAGGCTTGCCCAGCACCTATACCAGCTGGCACCTATACTGACAGCTTAGTCAGCCTAGCCTACAGAAAAGACTGTGTATATGTGCGGAGCCAGTCAAGGCGCGGGTTTCCTCACGATGTTTTCCTTCACAGTTAGCGTGTGGTAATACGACTGCAAATTCGCAAATGTACATAACTTTAAAATTAAACAAAGTTATTGGTACATGCCCGCACTGAGCCACATTTTGTTCAATAACTTTAACTATCAATAAAAGTAAGAATGCTACTTGCGCTTTAGAGCATTGGAAATACCCGCTACTGTTTTGCATGTTTTCTATTTTAAACCAACCGACCCAATGACAGCACGCTGGCCTCACATTCGGGAGGTCGTAGGTTCTAATCCCAGCATGTAGCAATAACGTTTTTCCCTATTAATGTGTAGTAGCATAGAACTCACTAACCGTAAAGGAAAACCGAGAGGAAACCCTGGAGGAAATGGGTTGGAAAGATTTTTATACATCAGCGCTTTGTATGATTAAAAGACCAACTCTGAGGCTAGTTGTGGATATGTCAAGATTAACTAAGCTAAAATAACTGGAATATCCCCTATTTACACGTATTTTTGTCTAATAAACCCATTGGTGCCGCCCTACTCTAAGTCTAACATTGTTAGTACATGGTTCGTTCTCTGCTTTTCAGGACTGCACTCAGCAGGGCGCCGTGTTCTGCACCTTCGCTCTTCCCATCTTCGACCGGATGTCTTAGTTAGTTTGCTCATTTGAATTCAACTTTCATGACGGTGACCCGAAGGTTGTGAAGCCTAGCCGCACACTGCGTTGTGACGCCAAGCTCCCGCCGCAGTAACCGCTGATTTTCTTAAAGAGCAGGTATCCACCGTCAGCATATTTTCCATCTACATAAAAGTAATTACTTCCACTCAACACAACCATTTGTCTTGAATCTTGATCCAAACTAGGATTCCTTATGGTAACCAGGCGAGGGCACTACAAACATGACTCTATATCACAGAAAAAATACTGAGCTGGTTAAGTATAATAGTACCATGGCCTTAATTCTTTTAGCGCATTACTTTACAATGACAGATAAATGGACACGTGACGGTCCATTGACAGGTCACGTGACGTGTTTTTTTATAACGATGGCGCCTAGAAGGTTTGATAGATGTGCGGGCTTAGACTTAAAGCAGCGGGATAAGTTAAGTGAATATTGTTATTAAATAGTATTGTAACCTTTATCATTCCGTATTTATCATGCATCGGCTCGATGAATTTGCCATCCGAATCACCCACATACATACACTATCAAAGTTTACATACGGCAAAGAAGTAGATCAAAGCAGATTTTGTGGAATTGTTAAATTTTATGACTAGCTTAATGTTCAAAAATCCATTGAGTGGTCTTAGGGTGAGTTAGCAACGATATTTATCGCCGTCGCCAAAATTTCACTATTGAATACCTGCAACAAGGCAAACGAGCATATAATAAATAAAAGTCTTACAGGAAAAGTCCTGCGATGTGTTAGCGCCAACAAATTGAGCCTAAACATTGTGTGAAATATATTATCGACCCATTTAGAGGCTAAAAATTCCACACATGCCGGGACTCGAACAAGCGACCTTTGGCTAACCGTGCTAGCGCTCTCTCAACGGAGCTAATGGGCGACTAACTATTAATACATTTATTGCTCTTAAATTTTAACATTAAAAGCGTACAATATGGTTTTCTTAATTGAGCCTCCTTGGCGCCAAATGGTGCTAAACTTTGTTATCATTGCTCAAGTTATCGAAAACTATGAATCTTGAACAGCTTCATCGTGGCCCTTGCTCATGAGTAGAAATTCGCAACTTTTTCATCAGTTCCGAAGTTCTGACGGTGTTATTACTTTTGTTCTTTGTGGCTTTCTTACAAAAAATATTGTGTTTCCCGAATTAGAGTCCGAAACCATAGACAACCAGTGAGCAAACACAAAACAATACCGCAAATATCCAAAGTTTTTTTTCTACTTCATGATAACAGTTGTCACTTTGAACATTCCTTGTTTTGCACAAAACTAGATGGTCATTTTCGGTTGTTTCCAATTCCGACCAATCAAAAAGCGTAACTTTTTGCGACATTCCTTGTTATAATCCAGCTTTTTGAGATTAAAAGCAAGGCTACCATAGACCTATTGCCATTAAAATCAAATTTGAAAAAAAAGTTACAATCTTTGGTCTTTGCACCGTTATGCAGTCTAAAACACAAATTAAAAAAGACAAAGTCTAAGGAATTTGGGAGCTAGCTGACGACAATGGCTATGCTTAATTATTTAACTTACTCCTATACGAATGGAATACCACTGTGTTGTCGAAAAATAACTTACTCTGCACTTCTAGCAGGATGTTGTGGCTGCGAAGGTCCTTTACACACTCTATTAGCGACGACATTTATAGCCGTCGCAAATATTTGAGCATTTGATACCTGCAACAAAATAAACGAGCATAATGAAAACTGTATCTAAACATAATTTGAAGTGTTAATTCTGTAAGATATTTCGAAATTTATTTGAAAAAAATCAAATACTTTGTTCTTCCCCTGCACCGATATGCACTCTGAAGCACAGACTAAAACACAAAGCCTAAGGAATTTGGGAACTAGCTGACTTTACAATGGCTATGCGTATTTAGTTTAGTTAGTCGTATACGTATGGCACACTACTGTGTGGTCGAAAAAAAATTCACTTTGCACTTCCAGCTCCATATTTTCGCTGCGAAGTTCTTCTATGGCGGTTTTTGCTGAATTTCTAACCATGTTTATGGCTTTCGCCAGGATATCACAATGTGATACCTGGAACAAAATAAACGAGCAGAATGAAAACTGTATCCAAACATAATTTAAAGTCCTATTTAGAGGCAAAAAATTCCACCCATGTCGGGATTTGAACCCGCGACCTCTGGCTATCCATGCCAGCGCTCTTCCAATTGAGCTAATGGGTGACTCATATGGGCATCAATGAAATTTCGAACCTCTTTACACTATTCTCTGTATTACGTACAGGCAGCGACGTCTGGCTAAAGTAAATTGCATAAATTGCGTAAATTGTCCTTAGCACGGGTTAGTGCATTAAAAATAAAAATAGTATAATAATATTTCGAAATTTATTTGAAAAAAATCAAATACCTTGTTCTTTCCCTGCACCGTTATGCACTCTGAAGCACAGAATAAAACACAAAGTCTAAGGAATTTGGGAACTAGCTGACGTAACAATGGCTATTATGTTTACTTTGGTTACTCCTATACGAATGGAATACTACTGTGTGGTCGAAAAATAACTTACTCTGCACCTGTAGCAACATAATATTGCTTCGGAGCTCCGACGCCGTCTCTGGAGGTGCATTATCAGCGACGACCCTTAGGGCCGTCCCCAAGACTTCTGCATTTGATACCTGCAACAAAATAAACGAGCAGAATGAAAACTGTATCCAAACATAATTTAAAGTCCTATTTAGAGGCTAAAATTCCACCCATGCCGGGATTCGAACCCGCGACCTCTGTTGAGCGAATGGGCGACTCACCGGCATCAGTGAAATTGTGAACCTCTTTACACTATTCTCTGTATTACGTACAGGCAGCGACATCTGGCTTAAGTAAATTGCATAACTTACAGCCCCGACTACCTACTTTGCAGTTAGGTTTTTACATCATAATGATATCACTGTACCCACATGATTATACTATGTTTAATGCACTAACCCGTGCTAAGGACAATTTTAAAAACCTATTTAGAGGCTAAAAATTCCACCCATGTCGGGATTTGAACCCGCGACCTCTGGCTATCCGTGCCAGCGCTCTTCCAATTGAGCTAATGGGTGACTCATATGGGCATCAATGAAATTTCGAACCTCTTTACACTATTCTCTGTATTACGTACAGGCAGCGACGTCTGGCTAAAGTAAATTGCATAAATTGCGTAAATTGTCCTTAGCATGGGTTAGTGCATTAAAAATAAAAATAGTATAATAATATAAAGTGTTCATTTTGTAAGATATTTCAAAATTTATTTGAAAAATATCAAATACCTTGTTCGTTCCCTGAACCGTTATGCACTCTGAAGCACAGACTAAAACACAAAGTCTAAGGAATTCGGAAACTAGCTGACGTCACAATGATTGCTTGTTTACTTTAGTTACTCTTATACGGATGGAATACTACTGTGTGATCGAAAAGTAACTTACTCTGCACTTCTAGCAGCATAATGTTGCTGCGCAGTTCCGTTGCAGTCTCTGCAGGTGTATTAGTGACGACCCTTAAAGCCGTCGCCAATACTTCAGCATTTGATACCTGCAACAAAATAAACCAGCATAATGAAAACTGTATCCAAACATAATTTAAAGTGTTAATTTTGTAAGATATTTCAAAATTTATTTGAAAAAGATCAAATAGGTACCTTGTTCTTTCCCTGCACCGTTATGCACTGTGAAGCACAGACTAAAACACAAAGTCAGAGGAATTCGGGAACTAGCTGACGTCACAATGGCTGTGCTCGTTTACTTTAGTTACTCCTATACGAATGGATAACTAGGTACTGTGTGGTCGAAAAATAACCGTTGCCGTCTCTGGTGTATTAGCCACGACCCTTAAAGCCGTCGCTAATACTTCGGCATTTGATACCTGCAACAAAATATACGAGACGTCACAATACCTTTGCTTGTATATTTTAGTTTCTCCTATACGAATGGAATACCACTGTGTGGTCGAAAAATAACTTACTCTGCACTTTTAGCAGCATGTTGTTGCTGCGAAGCTGACTTAACGACTGTGTATTGGCAACGACGTTTATGGCCGTTGCCAATACTTGTGCATTTGATACCTGCAACAAAATAAACGAGCATAATGAAAACTGTATCCAAACATAATTTGAAGTGTTAATTTTGTAAGATGTTTCGAAATTTGAAAAAAATCTAATACCTTCTTCTTTTCCTGCACCGTTATGCACTCTGAAGCACAGACTAAAACACAAAGTCTAAGGAATTTGGGAACTAGCTGACGTCACAATGGCTATGCTTGTTTACTTTGGTTACTCCTATACGAATGGAATACTACTGTGTGGTCGAAAAATAACTTACTCTGCACCTGTAGCAACATAATATTGCTTCGGAGCTCCGGCGCCGTCTCTGGAGGTGCATTATTAGCGACGACCCTTAGGGCCGTCCCCAAGACTTCTGCATTTGATACCTGCAACAAAATAAACGAGCATAATGAAAACTGTATCCAAACACAATTAGAAGCACGGGTTAGTGCATTAAAAATAAAAATAGTATAATAATTTGAAGTTCCAATTTTGTAATATATTTCAAAATTTATTTGAAAAAAATCAAATACCTTGTTCTTTCCCTGCACCGTTATAAATACACTCTGATGCACAGACTAAAACACAAAGTCTAAGGAATTTGGAAACTAGCTGACGTCACAATGACTATGCTTGTTTACTTTAGTTACTCTTATACGAATGGAATACTAGGTACTGTGTGGTCGAAAAATAACTTACTCTGCACTTCTAGCTGCATAATGTTTCTGCGTATTTCCGTTGCCGTCTCCGGTGGATTAGCCACGACCCTTAAAGCCGTCGCTTATACTTCAGCATTTGATACCTGCAACAAAATATACGAGACGTCACAATACCTATGCTTGTTTATTTCAGTTACTCCTATACGAATGGAATACCACTGTGTGGTCCAAAAATAACTTACTCTGCACTTTTAGTAGCATATTATTATTGTTGCTGCAAAGGTCCTTTACAGACTCTGTATTGGCAACGACATTTAAAGCCGTGTGCACTTCCAGCTGCATATTTTCGCTGCAGAGTTCTTCCAATTCTATCGTAGTTTTGGAAGAATTCGCGACCATATTGATTGCTTTGGTTAGGATATCACTATTGGATACCTTTAACAACGTAACGAGTATCGTTTGTGGTGTTAATTTAGTAAGATATTTCCCAAAACCTATATCGTTTTTAGTAATCATGCCAGTAAAAAAATCGTCTGTTTAGCTTTAGACAAGCGCTTCTATATTCTCATATATAAAATCTCGTGTCAGTGTTGTTTTTAAACTTCACCGATTAAATGAACTGTTTGTATTATACTATTTTTATTTTTAATGCACTAACCCGTGCTAAGGACAAATTTAAAACGGCACGGATAGCCAGAGGTTGCGGGTTCGAATCCCGGCATGGGTGAAATTTTTAGCCTCTAAATAGGTTTTTGAACTGTTTGTGTATACCTATTTGGTAGGCCTGAGAATATGTCGTGGGCCAATTAATATAACAAATCAGTGCCTTTATCGACAGTCGTAGTAACGTCGGTCGAAAAATAACTCATTCTGAACATCAAGCAGCATATTTTGGCTGCGCAATTCTGTTATTGAGTTCTCTGGGTGTGAATTAAAAACGACATTTAAAGCCGTCGCCAATATATCGCTATTAAATACCTTGCAATAAACAAACGAGCATATTAAAAATTAAAGATATTCAGCCTTACCTTTTCCTGCGATGTGTTAGCGCCAACAAATCGAGCCTTAGCATGGTGTGAAATGCCTCATCGCTATTAGTGTTATGGCGAACAAAATAATTATCCTCCGATGTGATATAGCCAACATATTGAGCCCTAACGGCCACGCACCTATATTCTAATTTATAAAAATTTCGAGTCACAGTGTTTGTTATAAAACTCCTCCAAAACGACTTCACCTAGTTTTGTGAATTGTTTTTTTATACCTAGTTGGTAGGCCTGACAGTAGGTCGTAGCTAATTAATATGTCAAAACACTGTCTTTCCCGGCCGTAGTAACGTAGTAACGTCGTCGGAAAATAACTTCCTATGCACTTGAAGCAGCATATTTTGTCTGCGCAGTTCTATCGGATATGTCGCGTTGTCTTTAGACGAGTTTGTGGCCATATTTATCGCCGTGGCCATAATTTCGACAACAAGGCAAACGAGCATTATAAATTAAACAACACGCACAGTGTGTCTGAAAAGTATTCGTAGTGTTTATTTACTAATAAATTTTCCAAAATATTATAATTATTAATATGTAAACCTGAACTGAAATAATATAGTTACCGAAATATTTATAATAGTAATAATTAATGATAAAAATGGAACTAAACCTAAAACATTCTAATTTAAATAAAATATTTGAGCCAGATCGCTGTCGGGCGGCAGAGTACCAAGAAGGCTGGCGGCATTGCCTCGCTGTATGGCTATGGCTATTTTCCAAAACCATTTTTATTTAGAAATCATGCCTGGAAGAAATCATCATTGTATATATGTATCAGCTATCAGTTAATACGCTCTGGCTGCCGGCTTCTTCTTCTTTCGTGTCGAAAGCGCCGCCCTCCTCTCAGACATCTCGCTCCCAAAACCGGCTGCCGGCTTGATTTGTATGTATTGCCTGAGTCTGGGTGTATTTCTATTTTCGCGATGTCCTTACCTGGTTACCATAGCACTGGGTATATTAGTTTGGGATCAGTATAAGTGATAATGTTGTGTGGAAGTTATATCGTTACTCGGATATTTCTCGGGTTGAAACCAAAACGCAACGAGTTCGAAACATCGGTAAGATTAGTTACATTAACATTACATTACATACGTTACATTAATGAGCAAGTGTAGCGCGAAATAATTTACGCTCAGTGTTATATATAAAAGACGCAAATTACTACTTGTTTTTAAACGATTTACAAGAAAATATAAAAAGTAACGTAAAAAATAGACTATCAAAGTCTTAGAGACATGCCACTGTAAATAATAATATTGACCTTTTTGCATCTACTTAATTAGATGATTTATACAGCTTCCAGTGGTATCTTCACTCACACTACTGTATAGCTGAAGTATTTTAGAGATAAAATTTATTAATTTTCTAGAAAAACGTTTGCGTGTCCAGTTTGTGTAGCTTTCAGTCAATTTTTAAAACCCTATTTAGAGGCTAAAAATTCCACCCATGCCGGATTCGAACCCGCTACCTCTGGCTAACCGTGCCAGCGCTCTTTCCAACTGAACTAATAGGCGACTCACCGGCATCAGTGAAATTTTGAACCTCTTTGCAATATTTTCTGTATTACGTACAATTTTTTTTTAATTGTCTTTAGCACGGGTTAGTGCATTTAAAAGAATATAATTTCAGTCAATTGTTGGTTTTAAATCCCGTATGTTTGTATAGTCTTAAATTATCAGCTTAATGTTAGAAGATGCCAGATGGTAAGTTCTTGAACCCTCCAAAATACAAAATACTAGTCTATATTGACTTGGTCAAAATTATTGTATAGACCAAATCTTAACTAAGTACGTAGGTATATTCTTAAGTAAATACAATACAAGAAGAAAATTTTGTTAACTGGTTAAGATTACATGCATTTGTTATGATCAGTTTATTTACTCAAAGGACCTCCGGGTCTATTTTCGTATACACATAGTTTTATACTTCTTCTGTACTGTTTGTGTCCGGAATAAAATAAAAATAAAAACGTGTTCGATTTTTCGTATTATTTTTTTTCGTTATCAAAATCAGAGTTTTTTTATTTAAAACAACACAGAAAATTGCATAATAAAACAGAAGAGTTACCATACAGCCCACTTGGAAGAAGAAATGGAAAACAATAAATAATTTTGGGGAAAAATATTCCAATAAATCGTCATATTGCTAATCTGTAACTGCTAATTCATACCGTATATTTTTTTAATGCTTATTTTGTCATTACTCATACGTTTTTAATCATAAGTTATATGTATAGAAATTTTTTGCACGAACTAAAATATATTCGCATATTTCCTTTATTTCTTTACATAATTATTTCTAATTTGTTTACTCCGTAATTTTAAGTAGCCCTTACATCGCGCAACTTTAATCTTATAACTCGCCCAACGCTAGATCGATGTATTGATGTGAAATTAACATATAAAAAAATGTGCCTGATAAAAAAAACCTTTATCAGGAACTGAACAATTTTTGGGGTACACCCTGTATGAGCCTCTGTAATAATAACCATGGCAGGTCACCAAGACGTACCCTGCTCTCCAGTCCCATGTACGCCTGACACGGAGGTGTCCTGCCGCCTCTACCCCTCGTACTGAGCGTTACGCAGATTTTTTTTAAGTAAAAAAAGGTGAGTAGATAAAATTCTGACGACATATGAAAATGAAGGTACCTGTATTTATTCAAGTTATGTAAGCTACAAAGAAACAGCACACTGTTATTAATACCATACAATACACCGTTTATTTTTATCAAACCAAAGAGCATGCAAGTAAATTTAGAAAAATCTTTTAGAGTGTATTGAATAACATTAGATTTCATAAAAACATACCTCTATCACAAAATTTGACACATGAGATATAAATATGTCAATTATATTAGGTACTACATATAAGCACAGAGTGATATTAGTAAGTATTAAATCAATCAGAAGGAAACATTATATAAAATAATATTTGCCTCCACCAACCCGGACTTGGCCCCCGTGGTGGAGTATGGCCTAACCTTCCTGCGATGCAGGAAGAGGCCCGTCCCCAAGCAGTGGGGACATACAAGGGTTGATAACGAATATTTGCTTAGCTAATTATAATGTTACGAGTATTTTTAATACTTTGATGCAAAACATAAAAATATTTATAAATCAAGTTTGTACTTACATATATATATATTTTTTTGGTAACGCGGGGAATGCTTCGTGTGGGACTCCCAGCGACACTGAGCTGGCCTAAAACTCCGGGTCTGCTGGACTACCCACTAAACCCCCGCGGTGTTCCTCCTCTCCTCTACCGGGTTACGGGATAGGCCAGAGGCTAACTCACCGCGACCCGGCAAGAGAGCGCCCCGAAGGGCTCAACTGGTAGTGGAGCCTCCCCAGCGGCGCCTCCTGCCCCATCGCATCGCCTCATACGACGGAGGGCAAGGAAACGCCGCGTCTCCTCGGGGGGGGGGCATTTGGCCCCTATACGCTCCAACGCGCCGCCCTCCCCCAGTCAATTTCCCATATAACAGGTCGCGTCGCTCAGCAGTGCTACTCTGAGAGCAGATAAGGTGGAGAGCGACGCGCGGGCCCGCGCGGTCCAAGCGCCCTTGGAACAGGCAAGGGCACCTTCCGGCCCGCCGTGATGGAAGCGGTGGCTACCCCGACCCTCCTCCCACGGCCATTCTGGTCCGACCGATACGAGGCGCGCGCGCTTCCCGCAGCGGCAGCGTCCAACAGTCGGTCCTTCATCCGGTTGGTCACCTGGATCCTACTGCACAGACTGAAACAGAGCTGACGACGCGACCCCTCCTGCCAGATTATTCACCGCTAGCCAGCAAGATCCCACAAGGAGAAGTTACTGACTAACGCTCAGCGCTTGCCCTTCCCTCTGGTTCATAGAATGAGAGAGAACGGAAGCGGAGGGGTACACGTGAAGGTTATCTGGCGCAGCACCCCTTACTTATACATATTCCAGTAGGTCAGGTCAGTTCAAGGCCAAGTTGCGAAAAGAATCGAACAACATAACAGGTGTTGTGTTACATACAATGTATTTCATTTTCATTATTTTAGCAGAGATTGTGGGATGTATCCTTTAACTCATTTACCCCAAAGCCAGGTAATGATCGGTCCCTTGCTAAGCGATTTCAAACTAACAAAGTGTACTGTTTGAAATATTTCAAACAATAGAGGCAGTTTGCAGTTTTATGGAGGTTTAGGGCAATAAAAGAATAACTTTCTTTGTTTTTCAATCATTGGGTTTTTATCTGTACATTGCTTTTGTGATAGAAAGTGACCAGACGATATCTACTCACTTGTTTTTAATGTCTGGATATGGAAACAAGTTAGGGCTACAATCGTAGCGATCTCGCAGCTCGTAGCTGGCGTAGCAGAGAATTGTAAACGCTATGCATTTTCGTAGCAAGTAAGCCACGTGCAGTGCCCTCGCATTGGTCTCAAATAGAGTTAAAACATTGGACTTAATGTTTGTTCAGTTCACAAAGATACGTCCTTCACTTACACAAACTCACACCTGTATTTCGGAGGGTGAGGGAGAGAAACCAGAGTCAATATATGAAAACCCATCCATCGTTTGAACCGCCTTTACAGTGAGTTTACTAGTTGCTTTTATATTTCGCTGATACAGAAGATTATTTTTTATACAGATTGAGCGCTTCATATTTGTAATTATTTTCAATAATTATAGCTACAATTCTTACTCTAGATGGGATGGTTTCTTATTCTAGATGATAGTAATCATGCGAAGGAAATGATTACTATCACATGGAAAACAACTAAAACTCTTACAAAGTACCAAGTTACCCAAATACACTGACCTGCAAAACTAAGTACTACACCTTAACATTTTTTTTAAACTGTAAAAGTTACAATAAAGAACAATTTATAGCATCTCTCTGAGTTTCATTTGAAACTATAATAATTAAATTGATTTTAGTAACAAAATTATATTCTCGAGTCCTTTTTCTTTCGAAAGTATATCTTATGTACTTAAAAACTATTGGAATTTTAAAAGTACGATACTTTGTTTTGCAGGCCAGTAACTCTAGTATGAATTGTCATTAACGCGTTCCCAAGCGACTGCAGGTAAAAAGGTACTTTAACAAAAGGGTTATAAACGAACCTTGATGTTAAACTCAACAACTTTCAGGCTATTGTCTCTTTATAGGAGTTCTCAGAAACGAACAAAGAAACAGAAAGAGCTAACGAATTTTGTAAACGAAATCATGGAGTTACTCGCTAAGACGAGGCTACGATTATCGGTGCAGTTGGTCTTATATATGAGTTTATTATACTTAACAAAATGTGCTGATCTTGTACTATGAACAGCATATTAACCTTTACATACATGCATTCTACTTGGTTGTCAATCGATCGATATCAATCATTGTGTGTCCCCACTGCTGGGGCACGGTTCTCTCCCTGCATCACAGAAAGGCTAGGCCATACTCCACCATGGGGCCATTTCCGCGTTGGTGGAGGTTTGTAAGACAGTGGCAAGCCTTACTTAAAGAAGTTATCAAGTCACCCATAAGGCCTCTGACATGGCTTGACAGCTGCCATTACATGAGAGCCGCCATCAACGGCTTAACGTGCCTTGCGAAACACGGACCTGTATGTAACAGGCAAATTTGAAACAAATATGTAAAGGTTGACCTGCTGTCAACTGTAGAGTGGTAACAATGATTGTAGAAATCGCGTTACAGGGTAATTCCTCCTTGAATTTGAATTATTATCTCACAGAATATCTCATAACTTTACCTGAGCCAAATTCGATAACGAATGGCGATAAACAAACCGTTGCTAGGCAACGACTTGTTTACACCTTAAAGGCAGATGTTAACAACCTTTTGTAGAAATCGTTTACATACAAATAATAATCGTTCCTCCTACTAATGTAAAATGCTTATTAATTTATGTTTATATGTTTATGATTTTACAGTGAAACGCTTAACCGATTTGAATATGACATATGACAACACTGAAACATGAAATTTGAAACACAGATTTAACAAACATCTACGCGAGCCATGCCGCATGATTTTCCTAATAGAATTAGGCGCGTTTAAGAAAAAAACATACAAACTCTTCAACTTTATAATATTAATAAGTACCTATAGATGCTACTATGAAAATGAGTAGATTGGGACCTACTGCAAATATTGCAATAAAATAAAGTTCTTTGTATATATTTTTATTCATATGTTCACACTAATCATCACTGTCACTGGAAAAAGAGGAGGATGAATTTGTGTCTCCGGAGACTTGAATTATAAATTCATTAAAGACATTATCCATTACACCATCAAATTCGGCGTTTTCTTCTTTTCTTTAATTAAGTGTTCAACACAACGTTGCCATGCTGCTGGAGTAATTTTACTTATTGCCTCACCTAACAGGACCTTTATTTAGCTCAGTCATTTAAAAAGTTTTATTTTTGGCAGCAACATGACCTTTTACTTGCCCCCATATGATTTCTATCGGATTTAATTCACAATGATATGGGGGCAATCTATATTTTTGTCTTGTGCCATTTGGTCACACATATATGCTATATACTTATGCCATATACACGTATTGACAAACGACTAAACTTCACTTGTTGGCATAAATCCCAAAATGTTTGTCACACCTGAATTTCATCCATGTTTCTTTTTCTGTAGGGCTGTCGCGTAAAATTAATGTCGAATTTTTTATAGTTTTTAGAAATAACAAGGTCATATGCATGTTATTAGAGTGATTCTAATTAAATATGCTGCAATAGGAATTGTTAATAAATAGTTAGCAAGTAAAAGGCTATAATCATGTAAACAATAAAGGATTTGTAAAACGTGAGTTGTGATAACCCTAAATTGGTTTGTTTACCTCTATTCTTTATCGAGTTTGGCAGAACTGTAGATATGTGTAGTGCTACCAATACCCGCTAAGAATAACGATAAATACGAGGGGAACTATTTGCGCATAAGTTTTAATACAAATTAGGAATCGAATTTTCACACCAAATTATCGTTAGCTATCATCTTCATCATCATCAGCAACCCATTTTATTCTCACAGAGGCACACGGGTCTCTTCCCTGAGGAAGGTACAGGCCATACTCCACCACGGGGGCCAAGTCCGGATTGGTGGAGACTTGCAAGACTAGTGGCTGGTCTTATCGACGCCAGCCGACATCAACTGCTTAACGTGCTTACTGAGCACGGAACCGCTCGGAAAAAATCCACTAGCGTTAGTCATAGACGGTCACCCATCCATGCACAGAACGCCGTAAGTTGTTCAACTTTCGTGATCGTTTGAGATCACTAAGGCAGCCGGGGCTTCAAGCGATTTGTTAGCAATGTCTTTGCAGGTTACGATAACTTCTAATGAGGCATTATCAGTATAACAATCAAACATCACAAATATTTGCCCTATTCTTTCATCACCTCTTGCTACTGGTGGTGTGTCTTTGGATTAATTTAGAAGTGAGCGTTGATTCAACTAACGGGTTTCAAAAGCGACTTTCATTCCGTCGACGAACCAACCGCTTTCTGATTACTGAGAAACAGTTTACATAAAAACGTCTTTTGCTTGACAACGCAGCGCAATCGCACAAGCCGCTTGTTGACGGAGATAACCGAGCATGCGCGGAAATAGTCGAACGAATGGCGGTTATCGCCGTGCATGCAAGCGTGACCTTGATGCAACGACTTTTAGTTTGCGGGAAAATATATTATTATTTTAATAAACATGTTTTCAATATGATTATACTATTTTTATTTTTAATGCACTGACCCGTGCTAAGGACCAATTTAAAAACCTATTTAGAGGCTAAAAATTTCACCC
Organism: Yponomeuta sedellus; assembly: GCA_934045075.1. Lineage (NCBI taxonomy): Eukaryota > Metazoa > Arthropoda > Insecta > Lepidoptera > Yponomeutidae > Yponomeuta > Yponomeuta sedellus. The sequence goes on along the minus strand of OW203741.1, from coordinate 8,748,386 downwards.
ATGCCGGGATTCGAACCCGCAACACGATACGGATAGCCAGAGGTTGCGGGTTCGAATCCCGGCATGGGTGAAATTTTTAGCCTCTAAATAGGTTTTTAAATGTTTTCAATAGTAAAATAATATTTTCCAGCCAGACAGTCCGAAGCCTGATAAAGAATGAAGGGAAGTGGATTTCATTAACTTAAATTACCAATTAAATAAATCTGTCAAAGGAATACAAAACACAAAATATTAATAGTTTAGCACCAACGACGGGGAAAGCAGTTTGTGTAAGTACAAGGCGTTCTTGTCCGTCGTCGATCCAACGCGATACGTTTTGCAGCAAGCAATGTCGTTGTTTTCGAAGGCCTCTTTTGCATCATCTTATTAAGTAGATGCAAAAGAGGTCAATAAATATATATATATATTTAAATACTATGCAAGTACACGAAAGGATCATAAAGAAAGAGCTATTTCTTGAATATTGAGATGAATGAGTGACCTAAGGCGTTGGCCACCTTCATATCCCATATTTTAACCATTGTTAGTTACTAGTTACGGTTTGGTGACTGGTATAATTCAAATAAATTAAATTTTATTGGTCGATAAGAAACCTAAATAGTTGGTTTTTATTAAGTTAATTTGAATTAGGCGCAAACACTGTATATATATTATTTTGAAATAAAAGAAATCCATTGATTCATCATAATTTCGTGGATATATAATCAGCATAAATCCGACAAAAGAAAAAAAACTTAATAAAATATAAAAAAGATACATAAAAGTTAATAACTGAACTGAAACATAATAAATTGATCGACTTGTGAGCATGAACTACTACGAAGGCGGGACCTCAATTTTCAATTTTATTCGTAACTATTTAGTCACAGTTTTTGTTATAATTTATTTAAGACTAGCTTTGTTATCTGCGGCTTATCATTTTCCCATGGGAACAAGATATTTAAGCGCAGTAAAATGTATTAATCTAGGGTGTCAGCTCACTCCATACCAAATTTTATTTAAATCACTCGAGCCGTTTAGACGTGAAGAAGTAACAAACATACACACTCACAAACTTTCGCCGTTATAATATAAGTGTGATGTGATGTGATGTGATCAGTGTGAAGATTTGTGTCATAAGTCTGGATAGTAAAGAAAGGTTAAGACAAGATGAATTTCTAGATCAATAGAACGTAAGCTCCACCTCTATCACACTAGCGATTTGCGAGCGAGCGTGGATACTCAGTAGCAAAATGGAATGATCTGGCGAGGGAACACTATGGCTTTGTTACTTTGAACAGGCAAAAATTTAAAGCAGATGCAAATCCACGACGAATCTGGAAGGATTCATTTATTAGTATCGACTAGGAGAGAAAGGGGAAGATTAAAAGTACCCGGAACCGGCGTGCGTGCTTGCAATGACTTATGAACCTTGATGAAGCGAAGGTAATCTATCAACATCGTGGCAAGTGGCAGTCCCTGGTATCTGCCTACCCCTCTGGGATACAGGCGTGAGGTTATGTATGTGTGTATGTAGGAGAAAAGGAGATAACGGGATTTCAGTTATAAATAATGTTGCAATTTCTCCTATGAGAGATGCTAAGTAAAGCGGTTCGGACTGTCAAAAGCAATTTTACAAAATGGCGTCGACGGTGACCATCGCGGCGATATCGCCGTCGGTGACAGCGGCGTGCTCGCCACGTAATCGCGGCGAGGTCGTTGCGCAATCGCATCGATTTGAAAACCGCTAGTGTGATAGGCCTCTTCAATAGATTAATGAGTTAGAACAGAAATCTCTTTTTTTTTTGTAAAGCTACATTGTTCAGCATAATATGTTTTATCGTGTTCATCCTCAGTATATAATGTCTCAATAAAACTTGTACATTTAAATAGTTAACATTTTATTCGAAACTCAGTTTTTGCGTACTAATTCAGTGGGCTCACAGTTCTGTGAACTTTAAACAAAAGAAGGCTTTGCCGTAAAAAAACTTGGTTTTTCCCTTGAATGTTCATAATCCGATTAGTGAAGGTTCGACGGACCTGCAATTGGCACTATTATGAGCGGATGTCTTTTGTTTTCCTTACGATAGTATAAATAGTTTCGTATTGTACCTGACTCTGGCACTGAACAAAGGTGCTCGGGCATTCAATAGGTACTCATCGGCTAAACCGAAAAGCGAAAAGTTTTTTTTGGGTGATAACAGTTTGCAAAATTCATTTTGACGAGGCACGCAGTCATACCTAGCACTTATTATTACTAGTCGCCGTCACAAATAGCCTACCTACTTATACCAGTCAGCTTGTTAGGTGGGCACGTTTGTCTGTTACATATTTTACGGGGAACATAAAGTTCGATGCGATATGGCTGCCGAAGCGGTCACCCTAACGAACTCGCTGGGTGAAGAATTTTCGCATTTATATAACTGTGAACCCAGCGAACTTCATACCGCCCAACAGTCGATTCTTTTTTTTTTAACAACCATCCTCGTAATTCAAGAAATATTTAAAAAAAAAGATCTAGCGGCTGCTGCTCTAGAGATTTGCGCTTACCGACACATTCAGCGATTCATTGTTATATTATAAAAGAAGATATCAGGAAGATTGCGCAAAAATTTAACACCGAGGAACTTTGAAATCATATTTTTTATATTTCTCATACAATCGTGAAACGTGACGTGGTCAATCGATCAATCAATTAAAACATTTTATGAAAACTACACAAAAACTTTTATTGAACGTTACAAGTTAAACTAAGTGTCCATTTCAAATTCTAGATTAATTTGGACAAATAATTTACAAAACCTTACCCCAAACTTAGTCTCAAAGTCGTTTATCAATTAATATAAGTCATAGAACTCGTGTGTTGCACTGGATTTAATTCCAGGCATCATTGTCATTTAAATAATCATTTATATTATAGTAGCCCTTTTGGCACAAACTGTACCTACTTTACACATTTTTGAATCGCGTTTCATGCAAGCTTACAGTGACCTATGAAGGATGTAAAAAACCTTTCCATAGGTTGTCCATATTTACGGGAGAAAGTCTCGATTTTTGGAACCTTCTTGGGATTTATTTGAACCGTCTTCAGTTTGTAGTGGTTATCTCTGCATATATTCATTAACCTCCATGGTATGTACTTACCATAATTTACCATTACCTGACCTACGTTGTATTTATGTCTTATTCTTTTTTTTATTCTTTGTAACGATAGGTGGTAACGACTCTTTCTTGTAATGTTAAATTGTGTCAATATGTCTTTCTTTTTTCTAAATTTAGTCCATTGGCGGGGAAGCGTGATACAGAATACTTTTCATTTTGTATTAGCTGACTCTGCAAACGTTTCTTTGCCATATCAATAAGCCTACGACCTATTCCCAGACCTACCAAATACACATGAAACATTTCATGAAAATCGGATGAGCCGTGTCGGAGGAGATTGGTAGCAAACAATAGGACACGAAATTCTTGTTTATGAGATTGAAATCTCATCCGAAAAAAAATCACCGTTCTATACAGCACAAGTCATTTCAGGACATGCATTATGTGCAAACACCATGAACTGTGCTCTATAACAGTGACCAAGTGATACAAATTGGTATAGTAAGCAAGTTATATGCCTGCCATGCAGGCACGAGTTTCATACTGTGCGTCACATTCACATTGCTCTAGATCATTTGTGACAGAGGCCACTATTACATATAAAGAAATTAGAATAAAGCGCTAATGTAAAGTACCTATGTTAAAATAAATTTAACATTCTTCTTCTCCAGGCTATATAAGTCCACTGCTGGACATCCCCTGATGAGCGCCATAGCGCAAGGTTGTGCCATCATTGGGGGGTAATGCCCATAATCCCCACGCTGGGCATGCGGGTTGGGGGTCGCAGTTTGGTGGAATTGTACTGCTGCTGCTGCCGACCCCCCGGTTTGTGTTCCTTAGTCTTTTACGACACCCGCGGGAAGAATTTGAGTTGGTGCTATTCTCTAGGCCGACACCACACAGCACTTACAGCAAATCAATTTAATATTAACTAGGCGTAAACAATTTGTTTTTATTCTATTAAGGTTAGTTGATACTTCTTGAACTAATGAGTACACAGTTAACAAACAACATGACCAACATTTGTACTTTCTGAATTTGCAAATTTTATTAGCAGCAGGTAAAAGCAGAGTGAATTGAGCGGCGTGCCGCGACTAACCCATGTTGCCAGATGTAAAAAATACTGAGGATCGTGGGAAGAAGCAAACTTTAGTCTCTGCCTGCCATTCCGGGATACAGGTGTGAATTTTTGTGAGCATGATGTATGTATGTACCTACTAAGGTGATCGATATCGATATTAACCGTAATATGTCCCCACTGCTGGGGCACGGGTCTTTTTCTGCATCGCAGGAGGGTTAGGCCGTACTCCACCACGGGGGCCAAGGCCGGGTTGGTGGAGCATTGTAAGACAGTAGCGGGCCACTCGCGGGCGGCTCTCAGGTGAGTTGATGTTTTTACGCAGATACCGAGGTAGTAAAAAAATAAGAAGTAGCTTTTCCTGTAAAGAGGACAATAATTAATGAAAAAAAGGTGATCCGACTAGAAATTACATTTATTGTATACATAATTCCTTACAATAAAACCTCATCAAATGTAGTTTGACAATAAATAAGTTTAAAATGTTACAAATAATAAAATGGCATAAAATATATCTCTTTCAGGAGATATTTTACCTTACTCGTAGTACAAAGGATTTAATTTTAAGAACACGGAGTGACAGTGTGTTATCATTTACACTGTAACAATCGAAATTACGTTAGAAGCGACTTTTTAACTACAATGGTTGGTAAGGTTGATCTACTTCATCTATCTTAACGTTGATTTAAGAATAGACGATATAATTTAAAAAAAAACATATTTACAGCGGCGTTGTTCCTTTGACAGGTAAACAGAAAAAAAGCAAGGTTTTTGCTCGACTGTCTAATATGTGTTGTAATGTTATCCATATTGGACAGTTAAGTTATTTTAAATTTCGAAGAGGTTGATTTCACTTTACTTATTATTATTTTGTTAAAAACTGTTTAAAACTCATCGCAATCGTATCGCCTTTCCATAAATAAGACGGTAGTTTAGATGTATTAGAATTTTACCGGTAGAAACTCATACCTCTTTAGAATAAATTTTGCCCCTGGAAGTCGCACTACTTAGGATCCATAATGTTAATTAATGATTAGTTTCTACTTAATGCCAATTAAACTGTCACTGCCAAAGTCAAGTCATTAACAGTATACTTGTAATGTGGCACCGACACCGGCTGGTGGCCACGATTTTCAATATTGAATTGATCTTTTTTTTTATCTGAATTCATACTTCTCTTAAACAGATTTACGTGTCACAAGCAATTTTTTAAGATCGTAGATGAAAAGAACGATATAAGAAAAAGAAAGATATAAGCCCCGAGTCCGCTAGCTTTCGTACGTCATACATTTATTTCATTGTTCATCATATGCATGCACATTTAACTAAGTGACCACTCCCCAACGTCCACAGTTCAGAACAGAAAACCATTGTTATTTTCACGGTCAGGACCGAGGAGGTTATAGCCTTAAGGCTGTTGTTATATTTAGCATCCCTGTCGCTCCCACATTTTCTAATATAAATATAATTAGGATCTCAAAAGAGCTACAATATTTATGAAGGTTTAAGGTGTTTTGAGCTTTTCTAAAAACGCGTTATAAAACCAGATTTATGATTTTTCTCTATCATATTTTAGAGTCTGTTTTTTATGTCTTAACGGTGTTATTATTTTTGTTAGCTGTGGTAGCTCAGTGGATAGAACCATGGACTGGCAAGCGAGAGCCCCAGGTTTGATCCCGAGTGCGGGCAAGTACCAATGGCTTTGTTTAATTTCAAAGTTACGTAAATTTGCGAATTTGTAGTCGCAATACCACACGCTAACTGTGAAGGAAAACATCGTGAGGAAACCTGCGGCTTGGTTGGCTCCGCACGTATTGACTAGTCTTTCCTGTGGGCTAGGCCGACTAAGCGATCAGGATGATATAGGTGCTGGGCAAGCCTAAACCATCTATAAAACCATGTCCCAGGTACTACAGCGTCGGAGTCGTCCCTTCAACCATCTAGTGTGAGTGAAGATACCACTGAACGCTGTATAAATCATCTCATTAAGTAGTTGCAAAAAGGCCACTTTTATTATTATTGGCAGTGGGTTTGTTACAAAACTTATTGTTTTTTTTTTTCGAATTCATTAGAGTCCGAAACCATAGTAAATAACGCTCCGTGAGCAAACACAAAACAATACCGTAAATATCCAAAGTTTTTTTGTATTTAATAATATTGGTTGTTACTTTGGATATTCCTTGTTTTTCATATTGATGGTCATTTTTAGTTGCGAGCACATGTCAGCTCTGCGCGCGCACTACAAATTCCAACATTTCTGCATTTCGCAATCAAATTTATCGTATTGTGATTTAATTGTGCCACACATTCATGAGTTACAATTTTGACGTTAAAAAAAATGTTCATAAAATTTGTTCAAATTTTGAAAAAATGTGTTGTTTCTTTGTTTGATTCTTCTCCACATAATCATCAATTATAAAACTCACATCTTTAAAGTTCATGAAACAAACGATTTTGTTTCTAAAATTAATAAAAATATTTGAATTGTCTTTTTTTCTTTTATAGCGTCGTCGCTGACAAAAATAATAAAACGCGCTTACTTTAGCTATTATTTTTCCTATTATTTCGTGGTTCGAAAAAAAAAACTAGGTATAGTATAACCAACATGTGGTCTATAAAGCTATAGACCACAATTAATATATCAAAAGTGTAAGCCTGTTTTAAAATCATAAAAAAACGTTAGAATGTGCAAAATTGATGCCAGACGTAACAGCAACCTTAATTCCCATGAAAAATAGGTTTTTTACATTTCTGATTTATTACAATTTTTTCTAACAATAATCCCCAGAATCGGAAGTCTATCGCTTTACTTATACAAATGTAATAAGACACCCCTTTTATGTGAGGCAGCCAAATTATTACTGCAATACATATTTTAATAATTAAGTTTTAGAGTCAAACATGTATTCTTGCATGTCAAGTGACCTCAGACAGTACCGCCTAGAATGTGGTTTCAGATATAATAACTTGGATTGCCTTACATATAATTCATAGAAACTAGATCAGGTAGATGTAATGACACGCACGCAATATGGCAAAAATTCAAGCAAGCTAGGCTGGCCGAGCTTGGGACGGATACTTGTGAGTAAACCATTCTGAATTTCAATAGTTAAGTTGACTGAAAAGTAAGGTCGGAATTGCCAAGTCACCACCAAGAAAACATCTGAGTAAAAACTTGCATGTCTGCTCGCTGTGCAAAGTTTACTCAGATGTTTTTTTTTATCGCTCATTATTATAAGCATTTTATAAGTATTGCTACATATAACTCACGATTCAGGCCCGACCTTGTGTGGTGGCTACTGCAAATGTCTTAGTTATAGCTAAACGTACGTATGTTAATAAATTTATTTTCATTTTCATTTCATTTCAACTAACACCTTATTGTATTTGAATATATACGTCAAAAAATAGAGGCCTAGTTTTGTGGTAAGCGAACGGCGAGCTTTGAACTTTGCACTGGCTATTGAAATACAAGTGGAGTAATGTAAATGTTTAACTGAAATTGAGAATCAAGAATGTAAATTTTTCTCTCATCATTCTATAGACGAGTAGACGAATCAGTCTAGTGGCTATTTTTGCCACACTGTGCAACTTGCAGTAATTCTAGACTATTTCTAATCTCTTAATCAACAATAAATACGCACTTAATAACAAAACTTAGTAATAATGTAGTGAAAATGTAGTAATCACTCCTACTTTGTCTATATTTAAGCTGTTTATCAATAAAGCTATTAATAAATATTTATTACTATTAGTAAGGAACCTTAATAATTATACTAACGATATTCACAAACCATATTAACCTAAACAAAACTAGACATTAAAACAATATATTTGGTGGATTGGTAAACAACGTAACAAGAATAATATTAAAAAGGATGAAACTAAACTAATCCAAGACTATAAATATACCTACTACTATTTGGAACTAATTAGAACTTACATTATCTACCACAAGCGATGTGACGCCCCTCGACCGACAACGAGGCCAGAATGCTGGTGACATAACCCGTTGGATAGCCAGGCTTATATTCGCATCGAGATACGCCCCAGCATACTGGTGTCTCGTCACGAATATGTTACCTCAAATGGCACAAATATGTCGTCCGATGAAGCCATACTCTCGCCGTTTGAGCCATTCAATCACGCCAGCCGGCGGCTGCCCCGGCTGCCTTCCCACTGGTCACTTGGAGGAGAGCCAGTGTGTCATGACGCGCCTCACACCAGCGGCGTCCCATACTTACATGGAATCAATGTTGTTCCATCAGACCTTTCCCCGTCGTCCAGATTCAGCGTGGCCGGGACCCTGCGTGTAGCAAATATAATAATGTATTAATTGAAAAATATAATTTGAGTTTTATAAACCTATTTAGAGGCTAAAAATTTCACCCATGCCGGGATTCGAACCCGCAACCTCTGGCTATCCGTGCCAGCGCTCTACCAATTGAGCCAATGGGCGACTCACGGCATCAGTGAAATTTCGAACCTCTTTACACTATTCTCTGTATTACGTACAGGCAGCGACATCTGACTTAAGCAAATTGCATTACTAACAGCCCCGACTACCTCCTTTGCAGTTAGGTTTAACATCGGAACGATATCACAGTACCTACATGATTATACTATTTTTATTTTTAATGCACTAACCCGTGCTAAGTTGTTGCTAATTTGCTCCTTAATGGGTTAGTGCATTAAAAATAAAAATAGTATAATAATTTGAGTTTTTAGAAGATTAAAAGAGTTATTGACTTTGCTTCGGAAACACTTGATTTATTGACGTCAGAGTCCGACCAGGACCTAAATTCTGCTAATGCATTGTGGTACAATGACAATTGCATGAAACTGGCCATTTATTTTATTGCTGCTTCAAGTCTACGCGCGCACTTACATCGAACTTTCTAGGCGTCAATGGTATTAAAAACACCCCTCGTTACCAGACCATGCATCATTATGTTTACTACGTGTCGTTTGCTTTTGCTACTGCTTAATGTTGGTCTTACTGTGTGTGTCAAACCGCAAATAAATGATTCATCGATCAATCAAATAAGTTTGACAGTTGTATGTGTATCATATTTAAACTAAAAGCAGGAAAGACGTTTGTTTAATTTTCTTATTAAAAGTTTTGAGTACTCACGTTTTGACAGCTTCGCAAGCCTTTTTTAACCTCTGCAACTGGAAACAAAGTGATATTTCAGCATTTTTTGTGTATAAAACAACTTTGTGTTCAAAAGGATTTTTTCGCATTAATTCTAATCTTAGTTCTCGCCAAGATTGAATTAGTACTTAAGAGAAAGAACAAGGTATTTCCACCTGTTTTAATAGTGAGAAAAATGCGTTTTAAATTATTAGCCCTTATGATTATACTCTTTTTTAATGCACTTACCTGTGCTAAGGACAATTTCAATTATTTAGAGGCTAAAAATTCCACCCATGCCGAGATTCGAACCCGCGACCTCTGGCTATCCTTGCCAGCGCTCTTTCCAACTGAGCTAATGGGCGACTCACCGGCATCAGTCATTACTTTAGAAGTTCTGACGGTGTAATTATTTTTGTTCGTTGTGGGTTTGTTACAAAACATATTGTTTTATTTTTGAATTAGAGTCCGAAACCATAGTAAATAGTACTCCGTGAGCAAACACAAAATAATACCGTAAATATCCAAAGTTTTTTTTATTTAATAATAGGTTGTTATTTGGACCTTCCTTGTTTTTCACATTGATGGTCATTTTTAGTTGTTTTCTGTGGCGGGCACATAGCAACTCTGCGCGCGCACTACAAACTAAAGAAACATTCCTGCATAGCGCAATGAAAGTGTTACAATAACATACCATGAATATAACGTCCGACAAACAATAGTTGGATCGGCCGTCCGCCAGGCATACGGTATGTCTGGCGGGAAATTTTCCTTTCTAGCGGAAGAGCACAAGCAATCGCTCTTCCCTTCCATTCCGACCAATCAAAAAGCGTACTTTTTTGCGACACTCCTTGTTTTATTTCTTTCAATATGGATTGTAATAAACGCGGTAGTGTTGTTTACAATTTGCTATTAAAAACAAATCTGAAAAAAAACAAATTCCTTGTTCTTTCCCTCCACCGTTATGCACTCTGAAGCAGAGACTAAAACACAAAGTCTAAAGAATTTTGGAACTAGCTGACGTAACAATGGCTGTGCTTGTTTATTTTAGTTACTTCTATACGAATGGAATACTACTGTGTGGTCGAAAAATAACTTACTCTGCACCTGAAGCAACATAATACTGCTTCGGAGCTCCGCCGCCGTCTCTCGAGGTGCATTATTACCGACGACCCTTAAGGCCGTCGTCAGGACTTCTGTATTTGATACCTGCAACAAAATAAACGAGCATAATGAAAACTGTATCCAAACATAATTAGAAGTGTTAATTTTGTAAGATATTTCCCAAATTTATATTGCGAATGCGAGTGGAAGGGCTGGTAAGAGACTTCCCAGGTGATCGACCAAATAGGGGATGTATTAGCAAAGGAGCAGATAAAAAGTACTCGTAACGGGCTTGCGTGCTTGTAACGACTTGTGAACGTTGATGAAGCGAAGGTGTCAGGATCTCTGTCAGAATCGTGGCAAGTGGCAGTCGCTGGTCTCTGCCTACCCCTCTAGGATACAGACGTTATGTATGTTTGTAGTAATGTTGCCTATAAGAAATCGTCGGTTTAGCTTTAGGCAAGCGTATATTCTTATATATAAAAATCTCCTGGCACAGTGTTTGTTATGAAAGTTCACCGAGTTGTATGAACTGTTTATGTGTTCCTATTCAGTAGGCCTGAGAATATGTCGTAGGCCAATTGATATGGTAAAACTGGGTTTGCCGGGACACCTAGTAATATACAAAGTCTTTTATTTGATTAGCTCGTTGGTCTATCGGTTGACAAGATCGACTACCACAACAGAGGTCAAGGGTTCGATTCCTTCTGGAGGCCGCCGCACTTGATTGTACATATCGCCTCAGTCGGGATATATTTCCACGTTTATGACGCCCTTTACCTGGTTACAATAGCACAGGGTATCCTAGTTCAGGATAAGTAATTGTTTTATGTGTAAGTTATTATTACTATGTTTTTAAGAAAACGTTTTCAAGGATTGTTTGGAAGAAATCACTTTCAGTGATGCGGCCGTTGTCTGTACTCTTAGAAATATCTTTGTAACCTCCATACTTTATGTGTTTTCTAAATTACTCTAAACACTTTGTGTTAAAGTGTTCTCTATCTATCTATCTACGAGAATCTATCTATCTAATGGTGTTGGAAACAATAAGCAATGTATTCTAAGCATCGGAAACTGACGAGCAAATGCAGCGCTTACAAAAAAAAGCTGAAATACTTAAAAAAATAAAAAAAAAATATTTTATTATTTGCAAAAACACCTATATTTCAGTAACTAAGACGCTAAGGAAGGTTTACGCTATTTTTCTAAAATTATTTTAAATCTATGGGAAAACAGGTCGCAGTGACATTGCGTCGAATCTGACGTCACGCCTAGGTAAACAAAGATCGTAATCACTGGTTGTCACAACAAAGTACGACTGAAATTTACCAATGTTTGACACCAGCGTGACGTCACGTGGTCTGATTCGTGTAAAAGGTTGCCGGATGGTAAGTTCGTGCAGAACTCACTATCATAAATATAGCTCCATTTTAACGTATCAAAAATTGTTTCATAAAATCTTATTTGAATTTTCCTATCATCCAATATTAAGTAGTTTGATTTTTAGTTGTACAGTTTCATACGGAGTCGAAATCAAAATATTTTTATTCAAAGTAATACAGGAATTGTGACTTAAGCATTACAAGTAAAACTTTGTGTCCATTCGAAAGAAAATATTTTGAAAAGAAAATATTATTATACATTTTATAACATTTTTTTTAATGCACTAACGAATGAGCTAATGGGCGACTCACCGGCATCAGTGAAATTTCGCACCTCTTTACAATACTCTCTGTATTACGTACAGGCAGCGACATCTGGCTGAAGTAATTTACATCACTTGCAGCCCCGAGTACCAACTTTGCAGTTAGGTTTTACATCGGAATGTTATCGCTTTACCTACATGTTATTCTTTTTTTTTTAATGCACTAACCCGTGCAAAGGACCATTTTAAAAATCGTACGTAATACAGAGAGTATTGTAAAGTGGTTCGAAATTTTGCTGATGCCGGTGAGTCGCCCATTAGCGCAGTTGGAAGAGCGCTGGCACGGATAGCCAGAGGTCGCGGGTTCAAATCCAGGCATAGGTGGAATTTTAGCCACTAAATAGGTTTTTAAAATTTTATGAGATCTTAATATTTTTATAGTTTTTAAATGCTCGTCTTATATTTTCTAACTCTTACTTTTTGAATTAAAATCTTTTATATATTTTTAACACCACGGTCAGTAACCCTTACAGCGTGTAACTTTCACCCTCTAGCTCATCCAAAGGTGTGTCATTAATTATGTAACATTTCCAGATAATAAGAATTCTGTGTGAGTGACGCTTTTTCGGGATAGCGTCACTTCTCTGGGGCTTATGCTACACCCTGCACGGGCTATAAAGGCCATGCCAGTCATCAATACGTACCCTGCCCTCCAGGCCCACGGCCGACTGGAGGTCTCGCATCGCGTCGGCCGTCTCTTGCCGCCTCTCGCGCTCGTATTGAGCGTTGCGCTCCTTCTTTTGTACCTGAAAAGATGTGAGAGGTTAAAATTCTGTGACGACGACGATGACATTAGAAAGTGAACTTACATGTTTTTATTTAAGTTTTGCAAGTATAATGTACTACTCAGTGGAAATCAGAAACAGCACATCGTTTAATATAATGGACCCTATTACCTATTACTAATTGTGGGAGTGTTCTTCATTAGCAGCTTAGAAATAGCACAGACCATCACAAAATATCAAGCTAAAACACGTTTGTTATCTATAAAAGAGTAAAGTCAATGTGTTAATTCGTTAATATCAGCTATTAACTTAATAATCATTACGTTAATGCATAGCAAATGCGTTAATTAAAGAATAATTGATGCATTTGCAAATGCAATGCAAGTGCAATGAGCTTCGGTTTAAAGGAATCTCAAAATTTGGTTATACTATAAACGTTGTTACCGTATAATTATTTACCAGGCTAACTAACTTCCTTCTCCGTAAGCTCCTTAGTACAAATTTCATAGAAATTAGTTTGGTCAGTTTATTTTATGGCGCTAATTGGGGTATGTCCAGCAGTGGACTAATATAACCTGAAGCAGAAGTTTATTTTAGATAAGAAATGTGAATATTGTGAAAAAGTGGTTGAGAAAGATAGGGTTGGCTTACTTGGTTGAGAGGCTGGGGGTTCCCGTGAGGGCGACCTCGCTTGCGGACCGACTTTGCGGGCACAGCGCTGGGCGGCTCCGGCTCCTGCGAGAAATAATAGCAAATCAGCTCAATTAACAAGAAACATACAGCGTAGGGTGCATTCTGAAATTCAAATCGTTAATGATCATTTCTCCCACACAGTGGTCCCGTAAGAGCTAAAAATAGAACGCCCACCGAAGTCAAACGTCGTCGCCCACTCCCCAGGTAGAGAAATGCTCTAATCCTGATGCTGAGTAGGATTAGGAATTATAAACATATTTTTATCGGTCCTTGAAAAGTGTGCAGTGTTTTGGATTAATCTGAAGTTTTAAAGTGGCTAAAGGTTGATTTCAAAGATTCCGTTACATAGAAACATACAAACACAGGTGAAGATTAAGAAGAAGAAAAAGTCCACACACAGTAAAGAACTTTAACAACAGTGATAAATTATTTGTACCGATTTAAATTACAACTTAACTGAGAAAAGCTAAGTCCTTGACTTGTTTTAAGTTATTGTTGAAATCCCACTACCACTTAAGCTTAAGCTGTTGCTTATATGTATTTAATGTGTACATTACATATTATGTAATTATAATGAAAATATTAATATTTCATTTTAAATAAATCAAAATTCGTATACAAAATAATGCATTAAAAAAGATATTGACTGTACAATTAAACAAAGAAAGAAAAAAACAGCGCACATATTATTACTAATAGACTCGATCTCGATTCTGAGAGACTGGAGAGTGCGAGTTTATCCGGATTTCCGGTTCATACTGATATTAAGTACTTATATTCTTGCTATCTTCAACTACTTGGTATCAATCGTTTTGGGTCTTCTTCCACCTACCGACTATAATATTCCTGCACCTAAAAGTTTTACGAAATAGATCGCTCACAATGAGAAAACCGCCAGTTTTATAACATAACAGCTTTCAAAAATTACACATTATAATAAGCATAAACTACTGAATATATCGCAACTATGCAATCAGACTACAATGAAGTCGGATATTGGTCAAGTATTTTATTGAAGGCCGTCCGCAATTATTGCTAAAATTATTATATTTCACCATTTTTAGTCTTATTTAACTAACCGGTTCAGTCAAATACGCGGTAGTCACGGATAAACAAACACACATACGTATCAAACTAAGAATCTCCTTTTTTTGAAGTCGTTTAATACCAAAACGTTGTTCAAAATGTAGCCAATACTTTTCTGAGAAGCGTATTACCATGAGTTTAGCCAAACGCGCGATAATCGCTGATAAACATGATAGAAAGATACAGCTCGCACTGAAACTTGCTTTCGTTTGAAATCGGTTAAAATATCTCTACAGTCTATTTATTCTTACTTGTCCAATTTAGTAAACAAGATTCTAACCTTAAAATTGAGATTAGATGCCTAAACTAGACATTTTCTCCCAAATTCATGAACATCATGAACTATGTCTATAAAATTGGCAGCGTGTTATCTAAAAGAGTGTTCCAAGTTCCTTCATTTATGGAAATATAGCAGTTTTGGACTAAAAAGTTGCAGTTTACGGGTAGAATCTTGTTTACTAATTTGGACAAGTAAGAATATATAGACTGTACAGCCTAAACTCCAGTGAGAGAGACACGTGGAGCCTAGCCATTGTCTTAGAAATGTAATGTTTATCCGCTAGGCGATAGTTAAATAATATTATCGTATTAATATAAATCACCGAGCAACTGACCTCCAATTCTAAAGTCAGTTAAACTTTGCGGTAAAGAATATAATTTATTTTACACTCCGTACGTTAACCCCTCACTGCATGGAATTTCACATTTGCCATGAAAACAATAAATGGCTATCGATACGTATATTGCAGAAAAATACGTCAAAATCCTGTTTCGGAATTTACGGAGTTGAAAGCAAATAATGGGACAGGTCATACATAGTAAAAGACATATCAATCCCAAATATTCGATTTTGATTCTTGTGAAAACTACTCAAACAGATATAGAATAACACATACTTTAATTTTAACGAAACTATTAAAATTTTACTTTAATTTGAAACGGAGCAATAGTTAAACTTGGAAGTGAGGGCAGTGTTCCGAAAATTTGTCACATGCTACGATCCTAAAAAGAGTTTCGCATCACCAATCTTCATAAGTTTTCCCTAAAAAAAAAGTCTAGGATTCGACTCGCCAAAGTTTGCTGGAAGAAATCTCTTACAGAGATACGCTCGCCTTTGTACATGTTATTTCTTATCTAATGTCCTATTAAATGGTTCGTGTGCAGTAAAGTATAATTTTTATTAAAATAAGTTATGGCTTTACCTGAGAACTAGTGTCTTTGGAAGAGCCCGGCTTCGCTTTCGGCATCTCGATCACTATTCGATATAGTTCAGACAAATTTTAAATTACTTTTAACAACTAGAAATATTTATTGTACAAAGCACAGACGACGACACAGACTCTACTTTAACAGCACTGACCACATGAATCATCTCGCGGTCTTCTCACACTTCCCCCTGGGGAAAGTGGAGGGTCGGGGTCAGGGCGTGGCCCTCTTCCCGAGGGATCTACCGCTGTCCGCGGCTACGGACAGGTCAATGGGTGGCCTTCCAGGCGGTGGTCTTCACTAGGGGTCGCAGGTGGTCTTCTTTAGACCGAGTTGGCCGTGGACTCGACCAGGCTTCGGGGGACGCGCTTGGCGCGGCTGTCGGGCGGTCGCGCGTGCAGTGGCGCCAGCCCGCTCAGGTGCTGCAGCTGCGACCGGTCCGCACGCGCGAACATATCGGTCGCCAGCCGCGCCACGAAAGCGTCCAGCTCCTCCCACTTGAGGTCCCTCGCGATCGTCGCATTCCTCACGTAGCGAGGTGCGCCGACGATGGTGCGTAGGGAGAGGTTCTCCTGGGCTCGGAGCCGCTTCTTATTCGACTCCGAGACAAGCGCGAACCATGCCGGCGCAGCGTACGTGAGGCGGGGCCTGACATAGGTCTTGTAGACCCCGAGCTTCGCTCGCAGAGGGAGGCGGGAGGTGAAGATTGGACGCAGCTTCGCGCGCGCCACCTTCACCTGGTTGACGACTGCGCTGACGTGCGCAGCCATCGTTAGTCCACGGTCGATGGTGACCCCCAGGTATTTCACTTGGTTCTGCCACTCGATGACCCGCCCGTGCAGCCGGAGCGGCGGCGGCGGGTGGCAGCGGCCTGTCAGCATGGCCTGTGTCTTCCCGACATTGACCGACAAACGCCACTTCTTCAGCCAGTCGGGGAGAGCGTCGAGGGCACGCTGCATCTTGGTTGCAGCGTGCTTAGGTGACATGGACGACGCCAGGTAGGCGGCGTCGTCGGCGTATAGCGCCAATTGGACGCCCTCCGGGACTGGTATGTCGTCGGTGTATCGGGCGTAACAGGCTGGGGACAGGCAGCTTCCCTGGGGGACGCCGGCAAGGATGTGGCGCTCCTCGGACACGGCGTCCTCCACCGCCACTCTGAAGCGGCGATCCCTCAGGAACGAGGCCACGACCGCGGTGAGACGTCGAGGGGCAGCGGACGTCGACAGTTTGTACAGCAACCCCTCATGCCATACCCTGTCAAACGCCTTCTCCATATCCAGGAGTACTGCAACGGTGCACTCCTTTTTGTTGAGGCGCACCGTCATGTCGTGATCACATGAAAGTGTTAGTAACTAATGAAGTAACTTTTACAAATTCTCTCGTATTTATACCTGCGCAGACGCACCCTCAAGATAATTGAGCGCCCCCCACCCGCGCCAACCCGGTGGCTAATGACGGCTCGTTGTTCGAGAAAGTGTGGCTTTATGTTTATTGTAGTAAGAACAGTATCTAACTATCTATATAAAAACTCGGGTTTGCTGGAACATCTATAACTTGAGAACGTCTGGACAGATATTTATGGTTTTTGACTTGTTGGATTTGTCTCCGACCCGAATAGCGGTTTACCTATTTTGTCTGTCTAACTAACTATTGCTAAAAAAATCACGGTAATACAATTCTGTAGGCCACGCGGACGATTTCACAAGCAAAAGCTGGTCTGTAATAAAATATAAAAGAAAAGCCTTTATTCAAATCATTAATAAATGAGTTACACCTACAATGAATAATTCGAGATTTGTGAATTTTAACTCAATTATCAGATTATTACTTGCAATGAACTTAATTATTATTTTATGTAGTTCTTATAGTCTTGTCTTCCCATGTGTTCCCTATTCTTCTTTGTCTCTGGCTTGCTTTCTCTAGTTTGAACTACATCTCTGCTTGAAGGTATCTCCTCACCTTACTCTTAGTTTTCCTAATTTCCTTTTCCCATTTATATCTTCTATATCCATCTTTTGCTATCTATCCTACTCATATGTCCTGTCTACTTGCATTGAATTTATGTATGCATCGAGCGTAAAATAGTTAAAAAGTAAAAATTATAGTTAGGGCACTTATTTGAAGTTGTAGAACTTCGAAAAAGTGCCCTATGGGGAATAGGAGCATAGGAATAGTAGTAATAGTAGAATTTAGTCCTATGCTCCAAATAATTGCAACAGTTAGCTGCAAAAAGAAATTGCAATAGTTTGTTTAACAAAATAGCAGCTGTCGTGTACAAAATATTTTATTTCCATAATTGTACCAGAGATAGTGGAATTTAGGTATTCTTTCTTTCCTCTTACTTACAAATCCAGGTAGTAATTTGACCTTTGCTCGGCTAATTAAGACCCGCGGAGTGTATTGTTTGAAATATGCCATTGTTTTGGAAGCCTGCAACTTTTTAAGGTATGTTTTGCAGTTTTATGGAGGTCTAGGGCAATGAAGGAAGAACTAACCTTGTATTTCAATCATTGGGTATTTACCTGTACTCTGCTGTTGTGACAGAAAGTAACAAGACGGTAAAATATAATCTACTCACTCAATTTTATATCATCCGAATGTAGAAACACTCTAGGGCTACGATCGTAGCGATCTCGTAGCTCGTAGGTGGCGTAGCACAGCATCGTGAACGCTACGCATTCTCGTAGCAAGTAAGCCACGTGCGATGCGCTCGCATTGATCTGAAATCCATTTAAAACATTCGACATTTTTCAAATTACACTTCTTGAACTTGCATAAGCTCACACATGTATTCTGGGGGGTTAGGGAGAGAAACCGAGTGTGTTTTGGGAAAAAACAACTACATTACAACTATCGCGTCGCCTCTACGCGATAACTCTATGTAGTCTATGGCACGACGACAACTTTTTGTTTATAATCAAGTGAAAAGTTTATCTTTTGTTTTTTGGTGGATTTTTATTCCTATTCCTGCATGCATCCTTATGTCTAACTGGTTGCTTTATTTTAAAATTCCCGTGTAAGTACTCCCGAACAATAGCTACCTGCAGTGGCAGGTGCACAGGTAGGTATTTAAACAAAAGGTTGCAAACAAAACTAGATGGTTAACTCAACTACCTACAGGCAATCGTCTCTTTAAATGGAAGGAGTTCTCAGAAACAAACAAAGTTAAAGAAAGAGCTAACGCCTTTTGTAAACGAAGTCATGGCCATTTTAATGCCCGAGTTGACTACCCGCTAAGACGAGGCTAGGATTGTCGGTGCTAGTATGGCGCAGTTGGTCTTAATTATGACTTTGTTATACTTGACAAAATGTGCTGGCTAGCCTTGTACTATGTACAGCAAATCAACCTTTCAAATTTGCAGCAAGAATGTAAAGGGTGACCTCTTGCCGATTGTACTATGGTATTAATGATAGTACAAATTGCGTTCCAGGCAAACAACTTAATGTATTTATTCGTATTGTATTTCTTGTTTTTATGCATCCCTCAAACGGTGAAGCATCCCCCACGTTATTAGTTAATTGCTTCACTTGTGAGCTGTTAAGCGATCACTAAGCTAATTGGTAAATCTCTTTTACTTTTAATTGTAACTGTCTTTTAATGCATGCTATTGAACAATCCGTTAGCGCAATGGTCTACTTAAATTTCGTTTTATTTGGACTTAGTCTACGTGTTAACAAACCTTTTTTTTTTAATACCATGAAAGTCCAGAAATCACATCACTCTATCTTATCAGATCACATGACACTATATTATTAAGGCGAAAGTTTGTGAGTGTGTATGTTTGTTACTTCTTCACGTATAAACGGCTGGACCGATTTTAACAAAATTTTGTATGGTTATTAAATTTTAAGCTATATTAAATTTTGGGAAAATATCTTAATCCCATGGGAAAATTGATAAACCGCGGTAACACCGCGGGGCAAAGCTAGTAGATAATAAAAGCTGCCAGTTTTTGAATTATTCAGATGAATGAGTGGCCAAGGGCGATCAACAACTTGACACACTTGATTTCATCTCGTATTTCAACTATTTTTTTGATCTACGGTTGTGTTATTGGCAATTGAAATTTCACAGTTAATAAAATGCCAATGGAACGTTACTTCATTGCATAGCCTTGTGACAGAATTTTAACGTCGACAAAGCACAGCAGTACTTACCTATAAGGCATCACACATTACGAACGAAGAAACGAAAACATTTTGTCTTGAGATATGGCTAGCCGCACAATTTCCGAAAGTACGAAAATATATCTTTGTCGTGTGTGATGGTCCATTGAAATGTACGGCAAGCGATATTGTATCCTAATATAGCGTTTTCGCCTTGTGTGACGCTCTTTACAACCACTATACAGTCACGGCCTCTAATATGTATGCACTTCAGTACCTTGTCAAAATAGTCAATTTTATACATCAGGCTCGAAGAGGTAAATGAATACAGATGTTAGGGCACGCAGGGCAAGATGAAAGGTGATCTATTTTTTGCACAAACAGTTCAAATAATCGCTGTCCGTTTTTGCGGAAAATTGTATAAAATTGTTTATACACAACCTCACGCCTATATCTCAGAGGGGTAGGCAGAGATCACGGACTGCAACTTGCCGCGATACTGACAGATAATCCTCGCTTTACAAAAGTATTAGTCGTTGCCTGCACGCACGCCGGTTCCGGGTACTTTTTGTCTTCCCCTTTTAATTGAAATTACTCCGGGAAAATTTATTTGATTAGCATATGAAGTGCTGTATTTGTGGTATAACGTTCAAGTCGCAATTCTGCGGCCCCATATTGTACAGATTACCCTCAATTGCCCAGGAAAAGTATGTTTCGTTATTATGGAACGCAAGGCCTTCCCACGTATACGCTTTTTCGGTCATGTTAAAATTATTAAAGTTGTATTGTGGCAAGGCGTACACGTAAGATACAACATTAGGGAACTTACCTATCGTTTCGTTAAGAATGTCGATTTCGAATTATGAGCAGTAACAATAAAATTACCAAGTGGTTGCTTACACTATTCAGCCGTCACAGTATATGCAGGAATAGACCAAAATGAAATGCGAAATTTTTAAATCTCTAACTTCCAAATCTAGCATTACGTTGCAGATAGCCGATGTATTTTTTTTCTCATGCTACCTCCATTTTTGCGATCTTCAGTCTGCCTACCCTTGGTTAGGACAAATTATAGCTGCGTTCAAAATTTTTTAAATTAATATATTTGAGATTGAAAATGGTCTCTCTCTCTGAGAGAAGCCCTGTACCCTGCAGTAGAACGTTTATACGCAACATAGATAAAGAGTGAGGAGATTTGTACAACATTGTGAGATTCAAATCGTTAATGAGCAATTGTTCAAGAGTTAAATAAAATTCTGCAAATAATACATGAATAACATGCAATGCACGGTTTGCATGTCGAAAAGCATGTAAGTATTTAGAAAAATCTCTTAGTGTATTGAGCAACATTAGATGTCATAAAAATATACCTCTATCACAAAACTTGACACATGAGATATGAATGAAAGAACATGAGAATGAGAAGGAAAAATATATAGAATAATATCTGCTTAGCTAATAATAATGTTTACTTACAAGTATTTCTTATTATTGACTTGATTTATAATTTTTATTTTTTTTGTATCAGAAAAACAAATTAAAAGATTTATAAATCAAGTTTGTACTTAAATGAATGAGGCCCACTTGCATCAGCCCGGGTTAGCTCATTTAACTCGAGTTAACGGGTTTAATCGATCATTTCCCATACGAAATGATCGATTTAACCGGCTAATTCGAGTTAAATAATCTATTCCGGGCTGATTTAGTACATATTGCACTAAGTTAAGTCGGATAAAGGCCAAGTTCGCGTAGGTTCGCGCTAATTACGGGATGCATTCTTTTGGAGGAGATCGTGCGGTGGAGAGAGGGAGCCCACGAAGATCTCTCCCGAGGGTGGTGGGCGAGGCCAAAGAGTATATAACGGCGAGGCTGGCGCAGCCTACCGCCGGCCTCGAGGTGGTGGCCGCCGTTCACCCCGTCCTTCGAGGCTGGGCCGAACGCAAGCACGGCGCACTAACCTACCGCCTGGCGCAGGTTCTCACCGAGCACAGCTGCTTCGGTGTGTACCTGTGTCCGATGGCAGGTCGGGAGCCGTGGACGTCGTACCACACGGCGAAGCACACGCCATGTGCCTTGCGTGGGCAGAGCCGCGTACCGAATTGGCCGCGTCTATTGGGGCCTATCTCTCGCTGCCAGCCATCGTTAGTGCGATGGGCGGCGATCCTCGCCTTCAGCGAGGCAGTAGTGCAGGAAAAGGA
Organism: Yponomeuta sedellus; assembly: GCA_934045075.1. Classification (NCBI taxonomy): domain Eukaryota; kingdom Metazoa; phylum Arthropoda; class Insecta; order Lepidoptera; family Yponomeutidae; genus Yponomeuta; species Yponomeuta sedellus. The sequence goes on along the minus strand of OW203741.1, from coordinate 8,726,269 downwards.
GGCGGCGGAGAGGGCGCGAGAGGACGATCCCCTCTCGTTCCCTCTACGCTGTCGGAGAACCGGCCGCAAACGGTGGGCATATGTCAACCGTCTGCCACCGTAACTGGAGTCTTCAGGCGGTGGGTCGGGGAACCCGCCGCTCCATCCAGAGGTCCCTTACTGGAAGGCGCTCTATGTGTTCCGGAGCGCCTTTAGCGGAGTGAGGGGGAATTAATACCTCCCCGAAGGAGTGCCCGGGAGGGCGCCCGCAGACGGGGTCGCGGTAGTGTGCGCAAGCGTTCTCGTGGCCCCGTCTCTTGCGAGTGCGGAGTTCTAGTCAGTATTATGAGCCAGTAATATTATAAGTTTGTCAACATTAGGTTTCCTCCTCCGTAAAAAAAATTTAAGGCCAAGTTGGGTAAAGAAACGTACAACATAACAGGTTTTGTATAACATACAAAAACATTTTATTTTCATTATTTTAGCTGAGATAGTGGGTTGTATCGTTTAACTCATTTACTTCAAAGCCAGGTAGTCTGTTAGCTTTTAGAATAAGTATACCTCGGGCTCTAGAGTAGGCTTCGGTTTTTGCAGAAAGCACACGAGTGTAATACTACTTCCTGCTCTGTATAAAACTTTTCTTCACTATTTTGAAAACTTATGAAAATTTAAGTGTTATATTAGTTTCGATATTTCTAATTGTATAAGTAGGTAAGTTTACTATTTTTTTAGTATCCGGTACCGCTATTCTAGTAATTATTATTAGTGGTTTATCTGCGCCCCTGTGGTCTAAATGAATTTTACAAATTGTTATCAAATTGTCCCGACATCATCGCAGCGGGGTCGCTGCAGAATCATATTTCTTTCAAATCGCTCGCAAATCGATAGATCTATTCCGTTCTATTGATCTAGTTTAATTCAACTTTCCTTAACCTTTCTTTACTATCTAGACTTATGACACAAATCTTAAATAAATAATTTAAAAAAATGTAGCTATTTGGCAACTATGAATACATTGTAGACTTTTAGTCTGGATCTACTTACGGCTGTTGTTATATCGGAAAAGTCCGACCAGGTTTCGCTCCGATTCGCAGAGCTTAATCATGATTACATTGTTAAATTAGGGTCTCGCCTTCCTAGTAGTTAGTAGCTCAGAAGTCCACTAATTTATATTTTTTTAGTTCAGTCATTTATTTTTGTCTTTTTATTTCAGTAGTACCATCTTATGGCTACTTTGCAGTTAGGGTGCATGGGTGGAATTTTTAGCCTCTACATAGGTTTTTTAAATTGTTCTTAGCACGGGTTACTGCATTAAAAATAAAAATAGTATAATCATGTGGGTACAGCGATATCATTCCGATGTAAAAACCTTACTGCAAAGTAGGTACTCGGGGCTGTAAGTGATGCAATTTACTTCAACCAGATATCTGCCTGTACGTAATACAGAGAATAGTGTAAAAAGGTTCGAAATTTCACTGATGCCGGAGAGTCGCCCATTAGCTCAGTTGGAAAGAGCGCTGGCACGGATAGCCAGAGGTCGCAGGTTCGAATCCCGGCATGGGCGGAATTTTTAGCCTCTAAATAGGTTCTTTACATATTTGTTGCAAATTTGTCTGCAACATAACCAAGTGGGATGCAGTTATGTAAAGGTTGATATACTGTCGATTGCACGAGGTGAACCAGCACATTTTGGAAAGTAAAACAAAGTTATATTTAAGATCAACTACACCGATAATCGTAGCGAGTAACATAATATGGCCATGACTTTGTTCACAAAAGTCGTTAGCTCTTCCTGTTTCTTTGTTTGTTCCTAAGAACTCCTTCCATTTATTGAGACAATAGCCTGTAGGTAGTTGAGTTTACCATCTAGTTAGGTTTATAACCCTTTTGTTAAAGTACCTACCTGTATACCTGCAGTCGCTTGGGAACGCGTAAATGAGTTCATACTTGAGTTTTTATTTCAATATTTGTGGTGGCTAGGTACCTACTTTATGCCTACTTTGTAAGAGTTATTATAATCCAGTTGTTTTCCAAGTGATGCTATTGCATGATTTCTATGATATTCTAGTTTAAAACTGTGCAGATCAAAGATTTGATAGGATAATTATTTAAAATTATTGACAAACATTAAGCCCTAAATGTGTAAAAAGTTTATGTTTCTATAACAGCAAACTAAAAAACAACTAGCGTACTCACTATTACGGCGCTTAAAATGATGAAAAGGTTTTCATATAGGTATTGTATGTTTTTACATCCACGTTTGAAGTACCTATCCAAAGTCTCTGTTCAGTACAGATCACATGGATATTTTATGCATATACCTACTAGAGCAAATGTCAGGATCGTGGCAATACGCAAAGCCACTCGGGTTTCTCTCCCTTACCCTCCGAAATACAGGTGTAGTATTGCGTCCGTTCAGGAAGTGTAATTATATTTGAACTTTACATATCAATAAAGTCGAATGTTTTACTTCAAAATGCGTAACGTTTACAATGCTCTGCTACATCAGCTACGAGCCACGAAGTCGCTACGAACATAGTCCTAACGTGTTTCTACATTCAGATGATATAAGAGACGAGTGAATAGATTATATTTTCGATATCAATCGATGTTCGATTCTTTTCTTAACTGGGCCTTGACCTGACCTAATCTAGTGCAATACGTACTTGTTGATTTAAATACAAACTTGATTTAAAAATCTTTTTATTTTTTTGGTTCAAAATAAAAAAAACTTGTAATTTAAGAAATAAGGAAAAACGACAGTATAATTCTCCTATATTAAATTGTTTACTGGCACTACCCCTTCCACTGTCCCCAATATCGTGGGTTAGCTGGAAGAAAATACTATCTATTATTAAGCTCGCCTTTGTACAAATTTGTTTTTAGTGCAATAAAGAATTTTTTATTCAATCATTCATTCATCATTTATTTCGCACAATTAAATTCTAAACATAACTTATGACTAAAAAAAGTATGAGTAATGACAAGATAAGCATTTAAAAAATTATACAGCATGAATTCGTTGTTACAAATTAGCAATATGAGGATTTATTGGAATATTTGTCCCCAAAATTATTTATTGTTTTCAATTTTTTCTTCCACTTCTATGAACTGTATGGTTAAACTTCTGTTTTATTAGGTAATTTTCTGTGTTGCTCTAAATAAAAAACTTTTGATTTTGATTACGAAAAGGAATAATACGAAAAATCCAGTAGGATTTTATATTTATTTTTCCGGGCACAAACAGTACAGAAAAAGTATAAAGAATAAGAATCATTTATTCATGAACATAGGTAATAAAAAAAGGTCTTAAGGCTTACATTAGTTCATTCCATGTTCTGCCCTCTAGATCGTATGAATGTTCATGCAAACATGCAATAATAATACTAATGACAATAATAATTACTCAAAGTCAAATGTCATCTAACATACACAATAAATTATAACAAGATAAGATAAGATAAGTTAAGAAGATAAGAATATTCTTTATTGTACACACCAGAAAATAATTACAGAGACAACAAGATTCTACAACTAATTAAATATTTTTGTCACACAAAAAATCGTTAATATTGTAATAGCATTTATTAATTAATAATATAAACAATTTATTTTTAAATTGCCTTAGGTTCAGGTCTTTAATGTCATTGGGAATTTTATTATATATCAACGGAGCCATACAAAAAACGCTTTTGCTCATCAGAGCTGTGCTGGATCTTTGTAAGCAAAGCCTGTGTCTGTGATGCGAGCGTATGTCATTGGAACGAACTGTGGAGGCCTTAACAAAATATTGCGGATTCAATCTGACAAAGACAGCCATCTCAAAGATATATAGTGAAGGCATTGTCAATTATTTATTTTGTATGAAATATGGTCTGCAACTATCTATTCTTTTAAGACCTTTGTGCTTTAAAAATAATGTCTCTATCTGTTGAATTACCCCAAAAAATTATTCCGTATCTCAGTGTGGAAGCGACAAACCCATGGTAGGCTGTAAGGCAGTTTTATGTGCTAAGAACTTTTGACAATTTGAATAACAAGAATGCAAATGTGCTCAGCTTCTCACTCATTGTTTTTATTTGTTGCTTCCAACATAACTTACTATCTATGGTTAACCCTAAGAATCTAGTGCTCTCAACTTCTTTGATAGATGTCCCATAATATTCAATTTGTCAAGTTTAGAAAAACTATGTGTATACAAAAATAGACCCAGAGGTACTTTAAGTAAACAAAATGATCATAAGAAATGCATGTATACTTAACCAGTTAACAAAATTTTCTTCCTATATTGTATTTACTTAAGAATATTCCTACGTACTTAGTTAAGATTTGGTTTATACAACAATTTTTGACCAAGTCAATATAGACCAGTATTTTGTATTTTGGAGGGTTCAGTAAAAACTTACCATCCGCCATCTTTCAACATTAAAATAAAATAATATACAAAAATACACGGGATTTAAAAACCATCGATTGATTGAAAGCTACGCAAACTGGACACGCAAACATTTTTCTGGAAAATTAATATATTTTATCTATAAAATACTTTAGCAATACAGTAGCAAGTCTCTAAATTTTTGAGAGTCAATTTTTTTACGTTACTTTTTATAATTTAATGTTAATCATTTAAAAACAAAAAGTATTTTGCGTCTTTTATGTATAACACTAAGCGTAAATTATTTCAGCGCTACACTTGCTCATTAACTAATGTAACTGATGTTACCAATGTTTCGAACTCGTTGCGTTTTGATTTCAACCCAGAAGTCGAAGACAAAAAATATCCGAGTAACGATATAACTTCCACACAACATTATCACTTATACTCCCAAACTAATATACCCAGTGCTATGGTTACCAGGTAAGTACACCACAAAAATGGAATTACACCCAGACTCAGGCAATACATACAAATCAAGCCGGCAGCCAGAGCGTATTAACAGATAGCTGATACATATTTATACAAAACTAAGTTGATGATTTCTTCCAGGCATGATTTCTGAATAAAAATAGTTTAGGGAAATTTATTACTTTTAACACTACGAATACATTTCAGACACACTTTGCGTATTTTTAATTTTTAAACCTCGTTTGCCTTGTTGAAATTATGGCCACGGCGATAAATATGGTCGAAAACTCGTCTAAAAACAACGCAATACGTCCGATAGAACTGCGCAGACAAAATATGCTGCTTCAAGTGCATAGGAAGTACTTTTCCGACCGACGTTACTACGTTACTACGTCGGCCGGAAAAGACAATGTTTTGACATATTAATTAGCTACGACCTACTCTCAGGCCTACCAACTAGGTATAAAAAAACAATTCACAAAACTAGGTGAAGTCGTTTCGGAGGAGTTTTATAACAAACACTGTGACTCGAGATTTTCATACATTAGAATATAGGTGCGTGGCCGTTAGGGCTCAATATGTTGGCTATATCATATCGGAGGATAATTATTTTGTTCGCGATAACACTAATAGCGATGAGGCGTTTCACACCATGTTAAGGCTCGATTTGTTGGCGCTTACACATCGCAGGAAAAGGTAAGGCTGAATATCTTTAATTTTTTATTATGCTCGTTCGCTTATTGCAAGGTATTTAATAGTGATATATTGGAGACGGCTTTATGTGTAGTTTTTAATTCACCCCAGAGACCTCAATAAAAGAATTGCGCAGCCAAATCATGCTGCTGGAAGTGCAAGCGGCTTTAAGTGTCGTCGCCAATTCACCCCCAGAGACCTCAATAACAGCACTGTGCAAATTTAAAAACCTATTTGCACTGTGCAGCCAAACATGATGCTTGAAGTGCAGACTGAGTTATTTTTCGACCGACGTTACTACGACTGTCGATAAAGACACCGTTTTGTCATACCTATTAATTGGTCTACGACATATTATCAAGCCTACCAAATAGGTATACACAGTTAATTTAATTGGTGAAGTTTCAAGACAAACACTGACACGAGATTTTTATATATTAGAATATAGGAGCGCTTGCCTAAAGCTAAACAAACGATTTTTTTACTGGCATGATTACTAAAAACGATATAGGTTTTGGGAAATATCTTACTAAATTTACACCACAAACGATGTTTGGATACATTTATTTATTAGTTATTTTAAAATATACTCTTTACTTTGTTGAAGGTATCTAATAGTGATATCCTCACCAAAGCAATCAATATGGTCGCAAATTCTTCCAAAATTGCGATAGAATTGGAAGAACTCTGCAGCGAAAATATGCAGCTGGAAGAGCACACTGCTTTAACTGTCGTCGCTAATTCATTCCCAGAGATCTCAATAACAGAACTGCCCAGCCAAAACATGCTGCTTGAAGTACAGAGTGAGTTATTTTTCGACCGACGTTACTACGATTGTCGATAAAGACACTGTTTGGTCATATTAATTGGCCTACGACATATTCTCAGGCGTACCAAATAGGTAAACACAAACAATTCATAAAACTCTGTGAACTTTCATAACAAACACTGTGACAGGAGATTTTTATATAATAGAATACAGTTACGCTTGCCTCGGGTTAGCATCCGACGATTTCTTACGGGCAAGATTATAAAAAACTATATAGGTTTTGAGAAATACATACTCGTACAAAAGTAATTTATATAACCTCACGCCTTTATCCCAGAGGAGTAGGCAGAGACCAGGGACTGCCACTTGCCACGATCCTGACAGCTCACCTTCGATTCATCAAGGTTCATAAGTCGTTGCATGCACGCACGCCCCTTCCGAGTACTTTTTATCTTCCAATTTGCCTATTTGGTCAATGTATGTTTTCCTGGGACGTCCGTTACCAGCCCTTCAACTCACATTCGCAATATAAATACAGGAAATATCTTTAAAACTTAACACTGCAAATTATGTTTGGATACAGTTTTCATTATGCTCGTATATTTTATTGCAGGTATCAAATGCGACGATATTGGCGACGGCTTTGAGGGTCGTCGCTAATACACCCGTTGCAGAGACGGCGACGGAGCTCCGAAGCAATATTATGTTGCTTCAGGTGCAGCGTAAGTTATTTTTCGACCACACAGTAGTATTCCATTCGTATAGAAGTAACTAAAATAAACAAGCACAGCCATTGTGACGTCAGCTAGTTCCAAAATTCTTTAGACTTTGTGTTTTAGTCTCTGCTTCAGAGTGCATAACGGTGCAGGGAAATAACAAAGAATTTGTTTTTTTTTTTTTTCAATTTTGTCAAAGAAATTGTAAGCAACACACAATCGCAGAATACTGGAATACAACAAGGAGTGTCGCAAAAAAGTACGCTTTTTGATTGGTCGGAATGGAAAATATAGGGAAGAGCGGGCGATCGTGCTCTTCCACTAGAAAGGGAAATTTCCCGCCAGGCATATCGTATGCCTGGGGACGGCCGATCCAACTATTGTTTGTCGGACGTTATAATACAACTATTGCAGAGACGGCAACAGAACTGCGCAGCAACATTATGCTGCTAGAAGTGCAGAGTAAGTTATTTTTCGATCACACAGTAGTATTCCATTCGTATAGGAGTAACTAAAATAAACAAGCATAGCCATTATGACGTCAGCTAGTTCCCAAATTCCTTAGACTTTATCTTTTTAATTTGTTAGATTGCGATTTGTTAGACTGCAAAACGGTGCAAAGGCCAAATAATGTCACTTTCTTTTGAATTTGATTTTAATGGCAATATGTGTTGTCTATGGTAGCGTCGCTTACAATCTCAAAAACCTGGAATATAACAAGGTCGCAAGTGTCGCAAAAAATATGCTTTTTGATTGGTCGGAATTGAAAGCAACCGAAAATGACCATCTAGTTTATTGCAAAACAAGGAATGTTCAAAGTCACAACTCTTATTATGAAGCTAGAAAAAACTTCGGACTTTTGCGGTATTCTTTTATGCTTGTTCACAGAGTGTCATTTTCTATGGTTTCGGACTCTAATTCGGAAAAAATATTTTTTTTTGCAAGAAAGCCACAAAGAACAAAAAAAATTACACCGTCAGAACTTCGGAACTAATGAAAAAGAATTTCTGCTCATGAGCAAGGGCCACGATGTAGCTGTTCAAGATTCTAATTTTTCGGTAACTTGAGCAATGATAAGTTTAGCACCATTTTGCGCCAAGTAGGCTCAATTTACTTTGAATCTTATGCTTATGGCATTAAGTTCGCCGCATTGTACGGTTTTAATGTAAAAATTAAAGTGCAATAAAAATATTAATAATAATAATATTAAAACCGAAGATAGCGAAGAATTTTTCTTTTTCATTCTTGGTTCTGCCATCAAAGGCATTTTAAAACAGTTAATTTAATTAAGTTGTAGTTTAGAATCAAAAAGCAAAATTATTGATAAGAAATAAATCATTGAAGTTGTATTTTCAAGGGCATTATTTTCTCATTTCAAATGTTTATACTTTAGAAAGCGTTCTTTCGCTATTAACATAAGTGGACATACCTTGTTCTTTCTCTTATGTACTAATCCGATCTTGACGAGAAATCAGTGCAAAAAAATCTTTTAGAAACAAAGTTGTTTTATACACAAAAAATGCTGAGTATCACTTTGTTTCCAGTTGCGGAGGTTGAAAAAATGCTAGCGAATCTGTCAAAACGTGAGTACTCAATACTTCTTATAAGCAAATTAAGCAAACGTTTTTCCTGCTTTTGGTTTAAATCTGATAAACATACAACAGTCAAACTTATTTAAAAGATCGATGAATAATTTATTTCCGGTTTGACACACACAGTAAGATCAAAATCAAGCAGTAGCAAAAGCAAACGATACGTAAAGCACAACAATACGCAAAAAATAAAATAAAAAACACATTAACAATTTGAAATGGGCCGTTTGTGTGGGACTCAACCTGCGTCGACACACTGGCACCTTCCCATGTTTCTTAGAGTATAAGGGCCGTTGGCTCGGCGGCCGGCGCGGCGGAAGGCCTCAAACGGCGGAAATATGCAACATTGGGCAACCAATACATATCGTTCGCTCTTTAAAGAGCTGTCGACGCGCCTCATCGACGCCACGGACGACCGGAGGGCTGCCGCATACCTCGGCCAGAGGATAAGTCTGGCCATCCAACGGGGGAATGTTCCCAGCATTTTGGGCTCCCTGCCGAGGGGCACCGACCTGGGGCAAGTGTTTTATTTGTAAGTTATAGGTACTTTTTTATTACTTTATATTAATTAGATTTTAGTTTAGTTATTAATTTAGTATTACTTTAGATTTTTTGTTTAAATAATTAGTAATATAACAATTTGAAATTATTGTGAAAAAACTTTAACCAAGCGAGAATTGCCAGTTATAATCTATTTTTAATTTTTTAAATAATGTTATTTACAAGTAAAAATAGAAGACCGTTTCTTCCCTAGAATGATACGCGAGGCAATAGAGATCCGCCGGCATCCAAATTTTAATAGAGATCGTGGTTGGAACATACCGGTAGCATGGGAACCAGTGCTTAAGTGCATGAGACCCCTTTGCTAGAAGTGTGACTGTAGAATAAAAAATAAATTTAATTTCAATTAATAATCAGTATTTTTAAGTTCATGTAAAGTAATTAGTTTATAAATTTAATTTTAACTTCAATTACTAATAATCAATATTGTTGACTTTATATAAAAAATAATTGGTTTGCCTATTTTGGAACGTAACTTCATAATTAACTTTTGTAATTTTTGCCGAGGGTAGTAAACTAACCGTTAATGCTTTCTAAAAGATACCTGTCACCTCAGTCATCCGGGACCACGGCACCTGAAAAAGTGCCGAAACGTTGGAAAATTGTAAAAAATGTAATAAACGAGCATAAATCCGTATAAAAACAGTTTTCATTAAGTAAAAATAGGTTGGGTTCTAATTTCAAAATTCACTTCTACGTTTTTAGATAATTTAAGTGACCTTGGTCATTTAAATTATCAGAGCCGGGAACATGTTCGCGCTATGATTTTTTTACGATTTCAAGTGTCGCCTGATGCAAAACGAATCTGAAGATAGACTTCAAACGGCATTAATGATTGCAAGCCTATCTAAGGCACACGTGTATCGTAGTATAACATTAGGGGGCGAAAAATTAAGTGTTTGCCTTTTGACGGCAGTTACGGAAAAAATTTTGCTTGTAATGAAACAAATAATCCTAGATGATAGGCGAGTTACGTAAATTATGTAGCAGTATACGTAAGACGGCAGCGACGGAAGATTTTAAAAACCTATTTGTTCCTTGACTGTTAGCGAATGAGCATAATGTTGAGAAAAAAGCACATAGCCGTACCGGGAATCAATCCTGTGTGTCTTGCTTTCGAAACCAATGTTCTACTCACTGGGCGTTGGGCACACGTTTTATTCGTTATGCCCATATACTCTATCTCCTTTGAAAGAAGGACTGTCTACGTACACAGGGCTCATCAGATATATTGGCTATATACAAAGACCTTGCAAGGTCTCTAATTTTAATATTGTTTTGTTCGCAGGTCAGTCAGAAGGTTAGGTTAGGTTATTGTAGGTACATTATAGTAGGTACCATGACAGATACGTGGTCTGGTAACGTGGGGTGTTTTTTCATACTATTGACGCCTAGAAGATTCAATGTATGTCTGCGTGTAGACTTGAAGCAGCAACAAAATTAAATCGTCATGTTCATGCAATTCTCATTGTACCACAATGCATTACCAGAATCTAGGCCCTCGTTGGACTCTGACGTAAATAAATCAAGTGTTTTTGAAGCAAAGTCAAACACAAAAAATGCTTAAATACCACTTTGTTTTCAGTTGCAGGGATTAAAAGGATGTCAGAAGATGCAGAAGACGCACAAAGATCAGACGTGGAAACTCCCGAACCTTCGTCAGATGTATGTTTTAATGTTAAAATTTAAGTGCAATAAAAGTAATAACCAACTAATCCAGCGAACTTCGTACCGCTTACTACTGTATAATTTTTTAATTTTTCTTTAATATTTTTTTTTGTCTTTTAGAACCATCCTCGTCCTTCAAGGATTATAGTAAAAAAGAATTAGCTAAATCGGTTCAACTGCTCTCAAGATTTGCGTTTACAAACACATTCAGCGATTCATTTTTATATTATAGATTACGGCTAAGTGCTCGTTCACAAGTTAACAAGGCCAACTTCAAGGAAAACTTCGTAAAAATTGCATTAAAAATTACTTTGAAGAAAGTAGGTATTAATTGGAGAAGCTGAAAAACCTCTCCTTCTCCGTTGTTTTAACCAGCTTTTATTATGCTCACTTCAGACCACTCAATGGATTTTTGAACATTAAGCTAGTCATAACATTTAACAATTCCACAAAATCTGCTTTGATCTACTTCTTTGCCGTATGTAAACTTTGATAGTGTATGTATGTGGGTGATTCAGATGGCAAATTCATCGAGTTGATGCATGATAAATACGGAATAATATTTTATGTGACTTAAGATGAGAATGTCGAATAATTTTTATAAAGAAAACATGCCAGAAAATTATTAAGATAACAAACGTCACTTAATATCTTCTGTATATATGTCACCGGAAGATAACAAGATCCGCAAGTTTATAAATTACCTAGGAAATTTATAAACTTTCGTAGGATTGTAAATGAGAGCTATATTGTATTATTTTACGCCCACATTTTCGCAAACTTATTAATTTGCGAAGTCTCGTGGTTAATTTATAAACTAACGGATATCCATTCGTAAGATTCTAAACAGTTCGACCAATCACAGAAGAGTTTTTTATTTTACGCTTTTATAAAATACGGCAAATAACACACTGGTCTCTGATTGGTTGATGTCGACAGTGGCAATGTTTGTGTCCATAGACTTAGGTACGATCAAACTTGCCAAACTAGTATAAATTGATCAGTTTCGATTACCTACCTGCAATCCATTCTTGCCGCAGATGCGTAGTTTTCGAGAAAATTATTGTTGAATTTTCTGTAAACCAAACCTCAAAATCTTGCTGTATGAATGATTTTGTTCTTCTACCCATTTTTTTCCTCTTATATAAAAAAAACCTAACACCTGAAGTTCTAGGATCGAGGACTTCGCTCCGCTCGCTCCATCCTGAAACTTCGAACCTTATTTCGGTTTGCAACATTGCGACGTCCCAAAGCTTTAGCTTTATTATAGTCTTACATCATTTTAGCGACTTTTTTAATTAACTTCTTACTATTTTGGTCATGACCACTATAAAACTTTCGTAGCTCTGTGGTAAATTTCACTTCATCAACGATATTTCTAGATGGAGCAGGAACACGTGACTTATTGAACCAATCAGAGCGCAGGTGGCGTTTCGTTAAGGCTTACTTATTATTTTACGCTTGACTTTGGTAAGTTTATCAATTTGCGAAAATGTGGGCGTAAGATAATACAATATATCTCTCGTTTATAATCCTACGAAAGTTTATAATTTTCCTCGGAAATTTATAAACTGGCGAATCTTGTTATTTTCCGGTGACATATTATATCAAATAACTGCTAATATCGAGTGCTAAAATACATCCCGTGAGTTCACACGTTGTGTTTTGGGATGAAAAGGTTTCAAACAATACCATTATAATAATAGCATTCACTTAACTTATCCTGGCCCTAGATTCTGCTAATGCATTGTAGTACAATGAAAATTGCATAAACGTAGCGATTTCATTTCGTCGCTGCTTTAAATCCAAGCCATCTATCAAAACTTCTAGGCGCCATTGTTACAAAAAAACACGTCACGTGACCCGTCCATTTATCTGTCACTGTAGAATAATGCGCTAACAGAATTAAGGCCATGGTACTATTATAACCACCTCAGTATTTTTTCTGTGATATAGAGCCATGTTTGTAGTGCCCTCGCCTGGTTACCATAAGGTAACCTAGTTTGGATCAAGACAAGTGGTTGTGTTTTGTGGAAGTAATTAATTTTATGTCGATGGAAAAGTATGCTGATAGTGGATTCCTGCGCTTTGAGAAAATCAGCGGTAACTTCGGCGGGAGCTTGGCGTCACGACGGCAGGAGGGGCTAGGCGTCACAACCTTCGGGTCACCGTCACGAAATTTGAATTCAGATAAGCAAAATAACTAAACACCCGGTCGAAGATGGGAAGAGCGAAGGTGCAGAACACGGCGCCCTGCTGAGTGCAGTCCTGAAAAGCAGAGAACGAACCATGTACTAACAATTTTAGACTTAGAGTAGGGCGGCACCAATGGGTTTATTAGAAAAAAATACGTGTAAATAGGGGATATTCCAGTTATTTTAGTTTAGATAATCTTGACATAATTATCTACACCTAGCCTCAGAGCTGGTCTTTTAATCATACAAAGCGCTGATGTATAAAAATCTTTCCAACACATTTCCTCCAGGGTTTCCTCTCTGTTTTCTTTCACGGTTAGCGAGTGCTATGCTACTACACATTCATAGGGAAAAACGTTATTGCTATATGCTGGGATTAGAACCTACGACCTCCTGAATGTGAGGCCAGCGTGCTGTCATTGGGTCGATTGGTTTAAAATAGAAAACAGTAGCGGGTATTTCCAATGCTCTAAGGCGCATGTAGCATTCTTACTTTTATTGTTAGTTAAAGTTATTGAACAAAATGTGGCTCAGTGCGGGCATTAACCAATAACTTTGTTTAATATTAAGGTTATGTACATTTGCGAATTTGCAGCCGTATTACCACACGCTAACTGTGAATGAAAACATCGTGAGTAAACCCGCGCCTTGGCTGGCTCCGCACATATACACTAGTCTTTCCTGTGGGCTAGGCTGACTAAGCTGTCAGGATTGTATACAGTGTATCCGTTCTTAAATGTCATAACAAGTAAACAAACCTCACTCGACCACAAAACACGAATTCCGGAAGCATCACTCGATGTAGGTTACCACATTTAGTTGTAGACACTAATTAAGACACAGGGGCATCATATTTTACCGAAAACTGGCTGAATTTGTGATTAAAAGTATGATTTTTTTGCCGAAATTCTAAATACACTGATTTTCTGATCACAGGTTAGCAAAACTACACAGATTAGTTTGTAATTTTTTTTAGTGTTGGGATGCGGTTGTATCAGGTGAATGAAAGAACGAATGAACGAAATTGCGCTGTTATGTTATTTAAGAAGTGCACATAGCACCGGAATAATAAAAATAACAAAATAAAGTAGGTATTGCGGTGGGTATTGAATAAAGATTTTTTTACTAAAACCTTGTATGTTAAGCGGGTGTTCCATTAGCGAGCCACCAGTTTTCTTTAACGCAGTTTTTTTATTTTCTGCGAGCCAATGGTCGCAACTGCATCACCCCAAAATCCGGCGATTTTGTATTCAAATTTTACTCTGTGGGTTATACCGTTGATTCTTCGAGCATGCTTGAAATTCTGTCAGTTTTAATGCAGTATACAAAACTGCCAGTGTATCAGCCGAGCCAGCGAGCAAACAGTTTTTTTCACGTTGCTGTAGCCACGGTTGCGAGATGAGATTTTCTAAATATCTCCAAATCAGTATTAAAAAAACTTAACATGATATCTTTCGCAGCACAAACCCCCATTTTAAATAGTCCAATATCTAATGTTCTACACGTTTTTCGATTCTACTTTTCCCCATAATGATCTTAAGAACTCTTTATTGAGGAGATAGCATTACCGCCAACATTTATTAGCGGAATTTTCTTAATTTTTTTGTCCCCGTTTGTAGGTATGTATAGGTCGAGTTCAGTGTAGCAAATGGATTGCGATACTAATATTACATAATTATTTAGATTATTTTATGACTTAAACTTCATTCATTCCATTCATTCAATAATGAAATCCGTCATTCAGTAATAACCAACACTATGAAATGTCACATTTTATTGGTCAGCCATGTTTGTTTACTCGTTATGCCATTTAAGGACGGATACACTGTAGGTGCTGGGCAAGCCTACACCATCTAAAACAATGGCCCAGGCACTGCAGCGTCCAAGTGTTCCCTCCACGCATCTAGTATGTAAGAAGTTGCTACTGGACGCTGCATAACTCATCTCATTACTTAGGGGCAGAGGCCAATTGTGGCTCCGACGTCAAAACGGGCAAAAGCAAAACTAGATTTTACCCTAGGAATGTGAAGTGAAACAAATGAGTCTTTTCTAATTTCGCATAGGTACTATGTATGAATTATGTTGGCCTAAGTACCTACCAATAGTGTCAAATTACTAGTATGTTTTACGTGTCACAACATTGTAATTAGTTATAAATACTGGTGGAATGTTCGTTAATTAACATTTACTGTGTTAATTTTTGTTGCACCTATTTTTTTGATTTGAATAAAGGAATTTTAAGCAAATGAATGATAGTTTCTAGCAGAGTTAATCATCGTCATTATCAACCCGATACGTCCCCACCAAGGGGCACAGGTCTCCTAGCTGAGGAAGGTATAGGCCATACACAAATCCGGTCGAGTACGGATTTGTGGAGGCTTGCAAGACTACGGCTGGTTTAACTGTCAGAAGTTTTCAAGCCACCCTAAGGCCTCTGACTTAGCTTAACGACTGCCATCTATCGACGGCAGCCGGTACCAACTATTTTGTAATTTTAATACAACTTACAATTAAGACAAGCTAAAACCCGTCAAGCCATTGAGGCGTGCGTGCCAAGGAAACAAGAAATGAGGTATCAAACAAAAGGTTACATTCCGCAAGTATGATTTACATGTCGTAGTAATGGATTTATTTATAAAAACACTAGCTGATCCAACGAACTTCGTACCGCCTAAGAGTCGATTCTATATATTTTTTTTATTTTTCTCTCCATAAGAATCATCCTCGTACTAAAAGGAATATTCTAATTTTATATTATAGATAAGTCCTTCAAGCACTAATACTTAGTAACTTTAGAGTTTAATGTCCAGATCAAAATACACGACCGTCACTTTCTACTGCGGGTAGTTTTTACATCGACATTTAAACGTCGGTCTAGTAACTAGTTTTAGAACTAGCGTTGTATCAACATCCTAGGACTTAAATCGATTTCCGCTAACGGCAGTTTTTGGCGAAAATTGATTAAATTCGTAGGTTGCCGACTCTAGGTTCTAGAAATCTAGACGGTAAGCTGTAAAAATAGTTGTCATAGTGGTAAAGAAATGTTTGATGTCTACTTTTTAAAAAACTCGTATACTGAAACTAGTTATTATTTATAATTTAGTGGTAGTGCTAGTTAGCACTCCATAGCGCCTTAGGGCGCGTGTCGACGAGACGGTTTCTGCCCGGCACGGTGCCGGCCCGGCGCCGGGCCGTTACCAGTTATGTATAAAGCTCCATACAAGTGTGCACATGAAACCGGCGCTACCGGTGCTAGTGCCGGTCCGGTTCGCAGCCGAGCCTTGCCGGGCCTCCGCCGTGTCGGGTGAAAACCGTGCTCGTCGACACGCGCCCTTAATCACGCTGACAAAACAGTAGGAAAATACTGACAAAAAAAATGTAGTGTTCCCGGCACGGCTAAACTTGATTTACCAGTTAAAGAGGCGACCGACTACGACTTAAGAGTACAAACGAGAATGACTTTGATGAAGTTTGTCGTTTTGTTAAGAAAGTAAAAACCTCCTCCCATGGAACCCTGAACTGCACTCAGCTGTTTTTGAAAACATAAGATGAGTAAAGAAGCGAGGTGCACTGGCAGTCCTAAACTACTCAATCATTTGTAGCACTATTATTTTAAAAACCTATATAGAGGCTAAACATTCCACCCATGCTGGAACTCGAACCCGCGACCTCTGGCTGACCGTGCCAGCGCTCTTTCAACTAAGCCAATAGGCGACTAACGACATCCGCGAAATTTCGAACCTCTACAATAATCTCCGTATTACGTACAGGCAGCGACATCTGGCTAGAGTAATTTGCATCACTTGCAGCCTCGAGTACCTACTTTGCAGTAAGGTTTCACATCGGAATAATATCGCTGTACCCACAGGATTATAATCTTTTTAATGCACTAACCCGTGCTAAGGATAATTTTAAAAACCTATTTAGAGGCTAAAAATTCCACCCATGCCGGGACTCGAACCCTTTACAATATCCTGTGTATTACGTAGAGGCACGTGAAGTAGCAGCCCCAAGTACCTACTTTGCAGTTAGAATTGTCTTTAGCACGGGGTAGTACATGAAATTTAATATGAGCACTATTATTTTTTGAGTTATTAAACAAAATGTATGGGGAACGTGAATAACGATTTCACCAAAAAACACCACACACGGTCAGTTTCAATAAAAAATGAGGTAAGGAATAACGGTGGATATCGACAAACCAATCGACTGCTCGTAGCAATATAAATTTTAACGATACTGAACTAAACGTTCGTGATTATCATGGGAATGTTCATCTACCCACATGAAGTAGAAAAAAATGCACTGGTACTTGGAGTGATCGTTGCAAAGACGAACCGTTTTATAAGACCGTTTTGTGTTCCGCGACGATAGGACCGTTTTACGTTTCATTCTAAAGCAGTGCCAGCGTTTGTTCGTCGCGAGACCAGTCCGATTGTTTGACACGGATATGTCCTTTAATACTATATTAATAGAGCCTAGTACGTAATGAGATCATTGCGACGTCGTCGTCGGCTCCTTGCTCGTTCCGTTCGTTTTGGTCAGTGTTAACGGCAACCTTCAGTCAAGATACTGTTTTTGCAATGTAGTGGCAACACTTTGTAAATACCTCATTCTTTTTGTATTCATTCATTAATTCATTCATTCGTTTTTCTTTTTGTCAATCAATCACGTCTCTTTTTCCTGCACTGTTGTTGTACGGACATTAAAAACCAATTTATTCAACAAATCGAGTATTTGTTACTGGAAGACCTAAAACATTGTTTGAACCCAAAACGCGACTCACCTCAACGAACCAGCTGCAAAGCTGTTCTCGCTGCAACAACAAAAATACTCCGAGAGTTGGCCGGTGAAAAGGGTACCGACGAGCTAAGAGGTCAACAGCGAGCTCATCAACGGCTTAAACATGGTCCTTCGAGCCGGATAGCAGACAAGTCTGAGTGAGTCCGTTCCTTTTTACAAGTCTTTCATGTCCTTTCCTTAACATAACCTAAAAATCATTCCTCGTTTTCCATCTCCATTTCACTTTTTCTTCCTTTCTCTTACTTCCGGTAGCCATTTTTTATTCATTCGTTTTTGAACTTGTAGTTTACGTTCAATTCGCGCAATTTCACATTGCTCTGTGACTCTTGTCATTCGTGCGTCGGTGCTGTCACTTTGACAAGTTTTTATTTAAAAACCTATTTTAAAGTTTTTATTTGTTTCGTCACATGAGGAGTTGTTTGGTTTGCTTTTGAGCTTTGAGAAGTAAACTTTTTAGTTTGGAACTAATTTATAAGTCATATTACGTGAAATGGCAACCGAGAAAGGTAAAGAACTTATGTCAAACGAGGAGTTAGTGAGAAAACGCGGTGTTTTAAAGGCACAATTAACTCGATTCAAAACATTCATCTCGTCTCTCGTCGAACAACCGTTGTCGCCGGCTCGGACCGCCGAAGTGGAGTTGCGTTTAGGTAGAATGGCTGACTTATTTACTGAATTCAATGAAGTGCAAACGTTAGTGGAGTTACGCTGCGAGGACTTGAACTCGGCAACTTTAGAACGCGATCAGTTTGAAGACAGCTACTTTGCTGCGGTGGCTAGTGCAAGAGTCTTGGTGGCACCACGGTCGAGAACGCCATCTGTGGAGGGAAGCCCACCACCATCATCATGTGGAGACGGTTTGTCGCCGGCGCCGCGACGCGAGGTGAGATGTAAGTTGCCAACCATATCATTGCCCAAGTTTTCTGGTGACAGTAACACATGGTTAGAGTTTAGAGACACATTTGAAAGTCTGATTCATAACAGTGACATGGACAACATCAACAAGTATCACTATTTAAAGGCTTCAATTCAGGGTAACGCAACTGCTGTAATTGCACAACTGTCCACTTCAAGCTCAAATTATGAAGTGGCATGGCAGCTGCTTTGTGATAGATATGACAATAAAAAAATATTAGTGAATAATCATGTGTCAAGCCTATTCACAATCCAACCCATTCACAAAGAGTCTGCAAGTTCTTTACGCAGCCTAATTGATGGTTTCAACAAGAATTTAAGAGCCCTGAGCTCGCTTGGTGAACCTACAGATCACTGGGACACACTGCTGATCCACATTGGGAACTCTAAACTTGATTCTGTTACAAGGAGACAGTGGGAGGAGCATATTGCTTCTGTAAATATGGTTACTTTAGGTACTTTCCTCAATTTCCTCAGCCAACGTGCTGTCATCTTGGAGATGACTCAGAACCCTACGGCACGTGTAGGCTGTCCTGTGAGCAAACCAGAACGTAGCGGAGCTCCGGCATCGGCTGCTGTCAGGAAGGAAAAGGTGTTTGTGGCTTCATCACCCACTGCAGCATCTGGAAAGCAAGCTAATCAAGTGAGTAAACCACCCCACTGTCCTAAGTGCAAGGACCAGCATTGGCTGGCTGAATGTGCTGGATTCTTAAATTTACCCAGCAACAAAGAGAGGGCAGATGAAGTTGCTCTTTACAAAGTTTGTAGGACTTGCCTCAAGCCTGGGCATAATTATGCCTTATGCAAAAAGACTATTTGCAATGTCTGTGGTAAAAAACATCATAGTCTTATTCACCTTGATCGTACTCCACCTGACTCATCAACAGCAGACCAAGGATTAATTTCCTCATCTCCAGTTGATCCAATGGTTTCTTTATCAGCACACCAACTAGGTCAAGGTCAGGTGTTGCTCTCCACAGCTCTTGTTAACATCTATGATTGCAACAATGTTGCTCATACTGCCCGCTGTCTACTAGACAGTGGTAGTACTGCTTGCTTCATGACTGAAGCATTGTGCTCAAAACTTAATTTACCATGTAACATGGCACACACCTCAGTCACAGGCATTAATAATAGCCAATCATCTCTAAATAAGACATGTAAAGGTAAGGTCTCGTCACAAACCTGTGACTTCGGCTTTGAAGCTGCCTTTTATATACTGCCTACAATCACAGGAAGCTTACCTGCTCAGGAAGTTAACCCTGCTGCTCTTAATCTCCCGGCAGGAATTGTGTTGGCAGACCCAACATTTTATTTATCGGGAACTATCGACATTTTGCTTGGTGCTGATGTATTTTGGCATTTGCTTGGCAGTGGGAGAATCAGTCTAGGCCGAAACAAACCCACAATGACTGAGACTAAACTCGGCTGGGTACTGTCAGGTCACTGCCCTGGCAAGCAGCAGCACAGCATCACTTGCAATCATGTCAGCACTGAGCTTACTAGATTTTGGGAACTAGACGAAGCTACTGTTCAGGATCCACAGGCATACTACACTAAAGAGGAGAAGGCTTGTGAAGAGCACTTCAAAGCTAACACCTCAAGACTCGACGGTAAGTTTTGCATCAAGCTGCCCTTAAAACAGAAAGAAGATGCACTGGGCCACTCATATGAACGAGCTAAGCAGCAGTTTCTCTCTATGGAACGTCGATTCCAGAAAGACAATACCTTAAAGTCTATGTATACCAATTTCATGACAGAGTATGAAGCTCTAGGTGATATGACCCGACTTAAAAACCCAGAATTAAATGGATATTTCCTCCCGCATCATGGTGTGCTGAGAATGAGCAGTCTCTCCACCAAGTTGAGAGTGGTGTTTAATGCCAGCTCACCAAGTACAACAGGAATATCATTGAATGAGTTACTCATGGTAGGACCAACAATCCAAGATGATCTTGTCGCTATCTTGATAAGGTTTCGACAGTACACGTATGTCTTCTCGGCAGACGTCGAGAAAATGTACAGGCGAATCCTGGTGCATCCAGATGACCGCCACCTGCAAAAAATTGTGTGGCGTAGTGACCCGTCCCAGCCAATTGAGATCTATGAGCTTAACACCGTAACATATGGGACAGCCAGCGCACCATTTTTAGCAGTAAGGTGTCTAAAACAGCTAGCCCTCGAATGTGAGGAGCAAAACAAAGAACTAGCTGAAAAAATAGAACACGACTTTTACGTCGATGACTTTATATCTGGTGCCTTTGAAATTAATTCTGCTCTAAAAACAATTTCAGCGGTCGGAGACATCCTGAAATCTGCGGGCATGTACCTCCGTAAGTGGCGGTCGAACGAGCCCAGCCTACTTAGCGGCATCGACAGCGGCGACGCTGAAGATTTAAACCTCGGCGGCGACGAGGGAAAAACCCTAGGTTTAGGGTGGCAAAGTAAGACCGACCATTTGAAATTTACATTTGCGGAGTTCACCACTGACTGCGTGTGCACTAAAAGACACATTTTGTCTGTAATAGGCAAATTATTTGATCCATTAGGATTGCTGGGTCCGCTTATCATACAAGCTAAGATTTTAATGCAAAGGCTTTGGCTATCAAAGATCTCCTGGGACGAAGAAGTGCCATTTGATGTCCAGCAGGAGTGGATTGCCTTCGTCCAGTGCTTGCCTGCCCTAGCCACAATTCAAGTGCCAAGACAGGTCACCTCAAACAATTTCCATGACGTGCAGCTTCACATATTCTGCGACGCAAGCCTGAAGGGCTATGGCGCTTGTTTATATGTTCGTAGTGTCAACAAGGAAGGAGTGACAGTCAAATTACTCATGGCTAAAAGTAGAGTTGCCCCATTACGGCCAATCACAATACCCCGGCTTGAGCTGTGTGGAGCCCTAATAGGGGCCAAGCTGTATAAAAAGGCAAAGAGTGCTCTACGTTTACCTGTTTCTAAATGTGTCTTCTGGACCGATTCTACAGTGGTCCTAGGTTGGCTAAAAATGATACCTAACAGTTTAAAAACTTTTGTTAAACATCGTGTTGCAGACATTCTGGAGCTGACTCAAGATTCACCGTGGCGACATGTTCCTACTGCCTGCAACCCCGCCGACCATCTGTCGAGGGGTTTGAATGCTGCAGACTTAGTGGATGCTTCGCTTTGGTGGTCAGGCCCAGAATTTCTGACAAAATCTACCGATGCCTGGCCTAAAAATATTAATGGTGATTGTGAAGGCAATGAGGTAGTATTGACCACCTCTATTGACGCTCCGGCGCTCTCTGCATCATCTGGTACAGCATCGGTTATTGACTTTAAAAAATATTCAAATTTCAACTTTTTAAAACGTGTTACTGCCTACGTTATACGTTTCATAAAAAATCTTAAGACTAAAATACAGTCCACCTCTGCTCTGCAAATCATAAACTCAGCTTATTTATCTACTGCTGAATTGACAGAAGCTTCCAATTTGCTTTGCAAGCTATCCCAACTTGAGAGCTTTCCAAGCTATGAGTTAGTCAAACATGCCTGCCTCCCCAAAAAGGATTCCCTAACACCTTTGAATCCATTTGTAGATGATGAAGGGGTGATGAGGGTAGGAGGCAGACTATGTAATGCTCCATTTAAGTATGATAAAAAACATCCAATAATTGTTCACGCAAAGCATCATTTAACCAAGTTGCTTTTTACAAAGGAACATTTACGTTTGCTCCATGCAGGGCCTCAAGCTATATTGGCTTCCATTCGACAAACATTTTGGCCAATTGGAGGGCGAAATCTGGCTAAATTCGTTTACCGCACATGTGTACTGTGTGCACGCTTGCGCGGTGCTACTGTCACTCCCATTATGGGCAACTTACCTGAACCTAGGGTAACGCCTGGGTTTCCATTTCGCGTCGCTGGCGTCGACTACGCTGGACCTATCATGGCTGCTACAAAAAAGGGTCGAGGATGTCAACTCGTAAAGGTCTGGATTGCAGTTTTCGTCTGTTTTGCCACCAAGGCCGTGCACCTGGAAGTAGTCAGTGACTTGTCCACCGAAGGTTTTATGAGCGTTTTTCGTCGATTTGTCGCGCGTCGTTCATTACCCGTTTGCCTTTATGCAGATAACGGCACACAGTTTGTCGGATTCGCAAATTTTTTAAAACGAAACTCCAATCGATTGTCTGAGCTTGCGGCTGCGGAAAGCATTACGGTTAAGTTTATTCCACCTTATTCACCGCACTTTGCGGGATTAATGGAGTCTGGGGTGCGTTGCTCCAAACATCACTTAGTTAGAATTCTCAGGAATTGTCATTTTACGTACGAAGAATTAAGTACCATTTTGTGCTCTATAGAAGCCATTTTAAATTCACGCCCATTAACACCCCTTTCTTCCAATCCTGATGACTTTCTTCCACTCACTCCCGGTCATTTCCTTGTCGGACGACCTCTTACTGCACTGCCTGCACCGGACGTCCAGCCTGAACGCCCGACGAACCGTCTTACACGATACCAGCGACTTGACCAGCTGAGACATCATTTCTGGACTCGTTGGTACAAAGAATATATCTCAGATCTACAACTGCGCTATAAGTGGAAGACTGAAGACGGGAAACTCTTAAAGGATATGATGGTCGTCGTGAAGGATCTCAACCTGCCTCCAATGAGGTGGAAACTTGGACGAATCGAGAAAGTCATACCTGGACCTGACGGTATTGCTCGAGTGGCAGACATTAAAACTTCGGCTGGGGTTATACGTCGAAGTTTCGCCAAAATATGTCCATTACCGACCACAGACCAAGACAGTTGAAAGTTATCTGCACAACACATCTGCTTATCTGCCTCTACCTTTCAACGCTGGCGGGCATGTTAACGGCAACCTTCAGTCAAGATACTGTTTTTGCAATGTAGTGGCAACACTTTGTAAATACCTCATTCTTTTTGTATTCATTCATTAATTCATTCATTCGTTTTTCTTTTTGTCAATCAATCACGTCTCTTTTTCCTGCACTGTTGTTGTACGGACATTAAAAACCAATTTATTCAACAAATCGAGTATTTGTTACTGGAAGACCTAAAACATTGTTTGAACCCAAAACGCGACTCACCTCAACGAACCAGCTGCAAAGCTGTTCTCGCTGCAACAACAAAAATACTCCGAGAGTTGGCCGGTGAAAAGGGTACCGACGAGCTAAGAGGTCAACAGCGAGCTCATCAACGGCTTAAACAGTCAGTGATACAATAAAGTAATCTTTGTCTATGAGTATACAGTCGAATATCGTGTAAAACAACTTATTTTTTCCAATGTTTCGTGATTTCGTCTAGTTCGCAAAGCGGTGGTCATTGCTGTGTATCTTAATGTCGTTGGTATAGCGTCTAAGGTCGTTTAGCAATAAATGGCAACGAGTCGCGACGCTGGCTCGCTCGATCGCGCAGCTCGTGGGTGACGGTTATTGTTTACATTTTTTCAGTTTGAATTAATAATTCAATGCTATTTACTGATTGTGAATGTTAAGTATGTAATTTTGTATTTATCTTTTACTCAAGTTATAGTTTAGTTTTAATGTTTAGTCCTAAGCCTGGAAAAGTATGAAGGGAAGTTCATTAATTTAAAGAAAAAAATATTGAAATCGAACGAAAAACGTTAACTAGTCCTCAACCTCATTCCGCAACCATTTCTTTTACTAGTCTTCGAGACGAATGTTGACGAGACGAAACGAGAGTTCTCTCGTTTGACTGTCCTCTGCGCCTTGCTCGTTTGCATACAATGAAACCAGTTATACTATTTTTATTTTTAATGCACTAACCCGTGCTAAGGACAAATTTAAAAACCTATTTAGAGGCTAAAAATTTCACCCATGCCGGGATCCAAACCCGCAACCTCTGGCACGGATAGCCAGAGGTTGCGGGTTTGAATCCCGGCATGGGTGAAATTTTTAGCCTCTAAAGAGGTTTTTTTTTTTGAAACCAGTTGCGAACGAGGACCGTTTCGAGAACCTGTTTTCGTTCCAGAAAAACGGTTGCGTTTCGTCGTCAAAAAATAGGACAACGACCCACTCCTACTGGTACTTACAGTCAGCGTTCGGCATGAAGTGGTAGGGTAGTGGGTAGTGGCATGCTTTTCAGAGCGATGCCGGGCAAGGACTACCGTCTCCTTATCCGTCCATCTCCGGCTGGAAAATCGAGTTACAAAAGAGTTAATGGAATTTCATGCAAAAACACAGCAGGATGCGTAGCAGTCCTATTGACTGATGATCCTGTACAACTCACCACTTCTAGTTCTTTCTGTTTTCTCTCCACGGAGGGGCCTTCGTGCTGTAGACATTGATCAGGATACTAGCAAGATTAAGGTTCAAAAACGAGTCTGAAGCGTTTCACACGAATGGCTGGTAGGTCAGCTGTAAAGAAACAACAATGAATTATCTTAACAGGAATAACGATTAAACTAAACGAACTAAAATCAAGTTACTAAGAGAAAGATAAAAAAATGTGATGGAGTAGAAACCCGCCTTATTAAAGACTAAAATAACAAAAAACCTTAATATACTAAAGCGGGTTAGATCTTACCAAGGAGGGCTAAACTACTGTGATCGAAATGAAATTACAAAAAAAGAAAAAATATGAAAGATTCTTACCTGATTTAGACACAGTTTAGGCTGGGAGAGCCTAAGCGGCGATTTTATCCACTGCGTAAAAGGAAATGCCGGCTCGCACCACCGTTTTAACGACTTATTTAAAATTGGAAGGCCACAGCAATAATCTATACAGCCTACGGGTCCGCTCACACCAAGCGGGAGGCATCAACGATAACTGTCGACGAACAAGTCGCAAGCCAAATACCAAGTAGCAACAGTAGTGCCGCAAATTAATGTTTTCTTTGACGTCACTTATCTCGCAAAAAGTCGAGCTTGAAATATCGCGTTATTTACGAGTACGAGTTCCACCGTGGCACCAGTGCTGCAGAAATTCTTCGAAAGCTTAACAATGTCGCAAAAGTAAACACAGTGCGTTCTTGGTTCCAACGTTTTCGTTCTGGAAATTTCGACCTGTAGAACAAGCCCCGTGGACGGCCAGAGACCAAAGTTGATAATGAAGAGATAAAGGATATTGTGGAAGCGAATCCATCTCAAAACACGTCCAAATTAGCTGCAGGCTACGGTGTTAATGATTAAAATATTTTAATCTACTTGAAGAAAATTGGGAAGGTAAAAAAGTTTGAAACCTAATCGGTACAATAATGAAAGAATTTTTAATCGAATCATTAACTGTCATAACACATGGATCCTGTAAGATAATCGGAACCGCTCACCGCAATTGCCGAACTCTGGCGAACCACTCAAATCATGCCCCAAGCAAAAGTTGACTCATAAAAAGTTACTTGTTAGTATTTGGTGGACCAGTGCCGGTGTCGTTCGCTACAGATTTTCTAAATCTGGTCAGACAATCACAGCAGATGTCTATTGTCTGCAACTGCAAACCATGATGGATGAGCTAGCTGCTAAACAATCGAGGCTATTCAATCGCTCTAGGCCACTGCTGCTTCAGTGCAACGCTAGACCACACACTGCACAACAAACGGCTACCAAATTAAAAGAAGCTTCGATTGGACCGAAAAAAATCTACAAAACATTTTTTGAAACTTTATTCCCGATCTTCGATTAAGCCGATGAGTATTGTATGCCCGACAGGTGCTCGGTGCTGGTTCAGTTCCAGAGTCAAATACAATACAAAACTATTCATATTGCAAGGAAAACAAAAGACGTCCGCTCATAAAAGTGCCAATTGCAGCTTCGTCGAACGTTCTCTAATCCTATTACGTGCAATCGAAATAACAACTAAGTTTTTTTTTACAACTAAGCCTTTTTTTGTTTTAAGTTCACAGAACTCTGAGCCCACTAGTTTGGTACGCAAAAGCTGAGTTTTGGGTAAAATCGATAACTATGTACTTATATGAACAAATTTTTTTTAGACTTTATATAACTAGGACGAACACACAAAACAGATGCTGAACAATATGACTT
The DNA here is from genome assembly GCA_934045075.1 of Yponomeuta sedellus. Taxonomy (NCBI): domain Eukaryota; kingdom Metazoa; phylum Arthropoda; class Insecta; order Lepidoptera; family Yponomeutidae; genus Yponomeuta; species Yponomeuta sedellus. The sequence goes on along the minus strand of OW203741.1, from coordinate 8,699,529 downwards.
TACCTACGATAATATCGTAACGATATGAAGGGATTTATTTACCTACTAGCTTATCGCTCTATAAGCCGTTTTCAGTACAAATTCACAAAGCACTTCATAGATGCACTTCACTTCACACTTTGTGCCAAAAGGGCTACTATAACATAAAGGATTATTTGGATGACAATGAGGTCTGGAATGAAAGCCAGTACAATGTATGAGTTCTATGTTTAAAATAATTATGTAAACTATGTTAATTAAGGACTTTTGAAAATACTAAGTTAGGAGTTTTTTTGTCCATTTTTTCTCCTAAATGATCTAGATTTTGAAATGGACACCTAGTTTGAATTGTAACGTTCATTAAGCCGCAGTTTCTGTGCTACTTTGAATAAAACCTTTTAATTTCATTTCATTTCGATGGCGCTTATAATGCTTATAATTATACACCTGCAACAACAGGGACACGTCTGTCAAATTTTGCTTAGCGCAGAGTCATGACAACAGCCGCGTTCCGGTTCTTCTATGACCACGCCTGAAAGTGCCATGTATGAATTGCTTTTTAAACTTGTGCTGAAAACGACTCATTGCAGAGACCTAACACACAAGCGATTTCCGAGCAATTTGAAAGAGATGCGAGTGCGCAGCGAGTTTCGTGACGAAAGATATAAGCGCAGCAACCTCGCCGCGTTAACGTAGCGAGCATGCTGCCGTCAACGACGTCGATATCGCCGCGATTTTCACCGTCGTTGCCATCCGATCGACAGTCCGACTCCCCCACTTAGCATATTTTCGGTAATTCAAAATCTTCTCGTTACTTTAGATACATAGTAGTCAATCTCTCCCAGTTTATTACTTAAAAATGAATCGTTCTAGATTCGTCGTTGACCTGCATCTTATTTTGATTTCTGCGTCTTTGAAGTAACCAAGCCAGCAGTAGTATTTCCCCATCAGATCAATCTATTTTTTGCTATTGACGAGTGTCTATGACGCGGCGAGTAAGCCGCGACCTCGCCGCAATAACGCGGCGTTGACGCAATCATAACGCTTCCAAATGGCCAGTAGGTATATAGGACTGGAACTTATTTTCCATTGTTATATGATTACATATTCCTAGTTTGATTTATCAAGATAATACTGATTACATTTTCATACTATTATCAATTTCAAATAAATTGATTTGAAAATTTTTGATCGCAGCTATAATTTTGTCCTAACCAAGGGTAGGCAAACTGAAGAACCCAAAAATGGAGGTAGCATGAGAAAAAAATTATGTCGGCTATCTGCAACGTCATGCTAGATTTAGAAGTAAGAGATTTAATAATTTCAATTTGGTGTATTCCTCCATATACTGTGACGGCTGTTTTGAATGGGGTAAGCAACAACTTGGTCATTTTATTGTAACTGCTCATAATTCGATAGTGACATTCTTAAAATAACTCTAGGTAGGTTACCTACTGTAATATCCTAGGTGCACGCCTTTTTTGCATCAAATATCAAAAAAAGGTAAGTGCGTACCTTCGTACGATACAACTTAAATCATTTCAATGTGACCGAAAAGGCCGTTGGTATATGTGGGTAATAGGCCTTGCGTTTCATAATAACGAAACTTACTTTCCCTGGGCAATTGAGGGTAACCTATACAATATGGGGCCGCAAAATTGCGAATTGAAAGTTATACCACAAATACAGCTCTTCATATGCTAATCAAATAAATTTTCCCGGAGTTATTTCAATTACAAGGGGAAGACAAAAAGTACCCGGAACCGGCGTGCGTGCATGCAACGACTAATGAACGTTGATAAAGCGAAAATTATCTGTCAGTATCGAGGCAAGTGGCAGTCCGCGGGCTCTGCCTACCCCTCTGGAATACTTTTATACAATTGTAATAAAATTACCATCTTTTCCGCAAAAACGGACAGCGATTATCTGAACTGTTTGTGCAAAAAATAGACCACCTTTCATCTTGCCCAGCGTGCCCTAACATCTGTATTCAGGACCTAATTATTGCAAGTGATAACGCAGTGGGCGTCGCAAAATTCTCCGTCGCATCTGAACTGTTAAATGAAGACTTAATGAAAATTGTTTAGCCATCGACAAGCTAAGAAGAAAATCAATGAATTTGTCGTTCAATAAAACCGGCCCTGGATGATATATCCTTTCTAGAATAATTTGCAATTAAGAATAGCTAAGCCAAGTTTAAGTCTTTAGCTTGCCTTGTACGGTCGCGTGTACTATCACGCAAACACATTAGAACCTTGTCACAATCTGTGTCGACCTTGACAAATCGCTATCTTAAGATACAAAATCGCTTGCCGTACATTTCAATGGACCATCACACACGACAAAGATATATTTTCGTACTTTCGTAAATTGTGCAGCTAGCCATATCTTAAAACAAAATGTTTTCGTTTCTTCGTTCTTAGTGTGTGATGCCTTGTATGTACTGCTGTGCTTTGTCGACGTTAAAATTCTGTCACAAGGTTATGCAATGAAGTAACATTCAAATGACATTTCATTCAACTGTGAAATGTGAATTGCCAGTAACACAACCGTTGATCAAAATAGTTGAAATACGAGACGAAATTAAGAGTGTCAAGTTGTTGATCGCCATTGGCCGAGTGGCCAAGGGCGATCAATCTCAATTCAAAAAATAGCATCCTTTATTATCTCCTAGCTGTGCCCCGCGGTGTTACCCGCGGTTTCTCAACTTTCCCATGGGATTAAGATATTTTCCCGCAGTAAAGCGTAGCCTTTGTGTTAATTTAGGGTGTCCGCTAAGTCCATACAAAATTTTGGTAAAATCGTTCGAGCCGTTTAGACGTGAAGAAGTAACAAATATACACACTCAAACTTTCGCCTTTATAAAATAGTGTGATGTGGGTTCGAATCCCGGCATGGGTAGAATTTTTAGCCTCTAAATAGGTTTCTAAAATTGTCCTTAGCACGGGTTAGTGCATTAAAAATAAAAATAGTATAAGTAACAAAGTCATTTTTAAGACCAACTGCGCCATACTGGCACCAACAATCCTAGCCTCGTCTTAGCGGGTAGGTAATTCAGGCATTGAAATGCCCATGATTTAGTTTACAAAAGGAGTTAGCTCTTTCTGTTACTTTGTTTCTGAGAACTCCTTCCATTTATAGAGACGATTGCCTGAAGGTAGTTGAGTAAACCATCTAATTTTGTTTGCAATCTTTTGTTGAAATACCTACCTGTGTACCTGCGACTGCAGGTAGCTATTGTTCGGGAGTACACGGAAATTTTAAAATAAAGCAACCAGTTAGACATAAGGATGCATGCAGGAATAGAAATCAAAATCCACCAAAAAACAAAAGATAAACTTTTCACTTAAAAATAAACGAAAAGCTGTCGTCGTGCCATAGACTACATAAAGTTATCGCGTAGAGGCGACGCGATAGTTGTAATGTAGGTTTTTCCAAAACCCACTCGGTTTCTCTCCCTAACCCCCTGGAATGCAGGTGTGAGTTTATGCAAGTTCAGGAAGTGTAATTTGAAAAATGTCGAATGTCTTAAATGGATTTCAGATCAATGCGAGCGCATTGCACGTGGCTTACTTGCTACGAGAATGCGTAGCGTTCACGATGCTGTGCTACGCCACCTACAAGCTACGAGATCGCTACGATCGTAGCCCTAGAGTGTTTCTGCAATCGGATGATATAAAATTGAGTGAGTAAATTATATTTTACCGTCATGTTACTTTTTGTCACAATAGCAGAGTACAGGTAAAAACCCAATGATTGAAAAACATGGTTGATTATTCTTTTATTGCCCTAGACCTCCATAAAACTGCAAACCAAACCTCATAAAAATTGTAGGCTTCCAAAACAATGGCATATTTCGAACCATACACTCCGCGGGTCTTAATTTGCCTAGCAAGGGTCAAATTACTACCTGGATTAATGGGTAAATGGAATGAAAGAATACCTAAATTCCACTATCTCTGCTAGAAAATAATTAATAAAAATTATGAAAATAAAATATCTTGTGCACGACAGCTGCTATTTTTTTAAACGAACTATTAAACAAACTTTTGCAATTTCTTTTTGTAACTATTGCAATTATTTGGAGCATAGGACTAAATTCTACAATTTAGTCTTATGCTCCTATTCCCCATAGGGCACTTTTTCGAAGTTCTACAACTTCAAATAAGTGCCCTTACTATAAATTTTACTTTTTAACTATTTTATGCTCGATGCATACATACATTCATATGCAAGTAGACAGGACATATGAGTGGGATAGATAGCAAGAGATGGATATAGAAGATATAAATGGGAAAAGGAAATTAGAAAAACTAAGAGTAAGGTGAGGAGATACCTTCAAGCAGAGATGTAGTTCAAACTAGAGAAAGAAAGCCAGAGACAAAGAAGAATAGGGAACACATGGGAAGACAAGACTTTTGCAAGTAATAATCTGATAATTGAGTTAAAATTCACAAATCTCGAATTATTCATTGTAGGTGTTATTCATTTATTAATGATTTGAATAAAGGCTTTTCTTTCTTTATTTTATTAGGTACAGAACTACTTTTGTTCGTGACTTCATCCGAAACAAAATTATACAAAATTGTATTACCGTAAATTTTTACTAATAGTAGTAAGACAAAATAGTTATACTGCTATTCGGGTTGGAGACAAATCCAACAAGTCAAAAACCATAAATATCTGTCCAGACGTTCTCAAGTTATAGATGTTCCAGCAAACCCGAGTTTTATATAGATAGTTATTACTCGTAGATATTGTTCTTACTACAATACACATAAAGCCACACTTTCTCGAACAATGAGCCGTCATTAGCCACCGGGTTGGCGGGGGGTGGGGGGCGCTCAATTATCTTGAGGGTGCGTCTGCGCAGGTATAAATACGAGAGCATTTGTGAAAGTTTCTTCATTTGTTACTAACACTTTCATGTGGTCAGTGCTGTCAAAGTAAAGTCTGTGTCGTGGTCTGTGCTTTGTGCAATAAATATTTCTAGTTGTTAAAACTTATTTAAAATTTGTCTGAACTATATCTAATAGTGATCGAGATGGCGAAAGCGAAGCCGGGCTGTACCAAAGCCAGTAGTTCTCAGGTAAAGCCATAACTTATTTTAATAATAATTATACTTTACTGCACACAAACCATTTAATAGGACATTACATAAGAAATAACATGTACAAAGGCGAGCGTATCTCTGTAAGAGATTTCTTCCAGCAAACGTTGGAGACTCGAATCCTAGACCAAAAATAGGGGTTGTATTAGATCATGTGACAAACTTTCGGAGTACTGCCCTCACTACTAAGTTTAATATTATTGCTTCGTTTCAAATTAAAGTAAAATTTAAATAGTTTCGTTAAAATTAAATGTTAATCTATATCTGTTTGAGTAGTTTTCACAAGTATCAAATATCCAATATTTGTGATTGATATGTCTTTTACGTAATAGTGTACTCTGCGTGACCTGTTCCATTATTTGCTTTTAACTCCGTAAATTCAGATACAGGATTTTGACGTATTTTTCTGCTATCTACGTATCGATAACCATTTATTGTTTTCACGGCAAACATAAAATTCCATGCAGTAAGGGGTTCGTATGTGGTGTAAAATTAATTATATTCTTTACCGCAAAATTTAACTGACTTTAGAAGTGGAGGTCAGTTGCTCGGTGATTTCTATTAATACGATAATATTATTTACCTATCGCCTAGCGGGGATATACATTACATTTCTAAGACAATGACCAGGCTCCACGTGTCTCTCTCACTGGAGTTTAGGCTGTAGAGATATTTTAACCGATTTCAAACGAAAGCAAGTTTCAGTTCGATCTGTATCTTTGTGTCATGTTTATCAGCGATTATCGCGCGTTTGGCTAAACTCATGTTAATAATACGCTTCTCAGAAAAGTATTGGCTACATTTTGGACAACGTTTTGGTATTAAACGACTTAAAAAAAGGAGATTCTTAGTTTGACACGTATGTGTGTTTATTCATCCGTGACTACCGCGTGTTTGACTGAACTGGTTACTTAAATAAGACTAACAATGGTGAAATACAATAATTTAAGCAAGAATTGCGGACGGCCTTCGATGCTCGACCAATATCCGACTTCATTGAAGTCTGATTGCATAGTTTCGATATGTTCACTAGTTTATGCTTATTATTTTATGTGTTATTATGTGTAATTTTTTAAAGCTGCAATGTTATAAAACGGGCGGTTTTCTCGTTGTGAGCGATCTATGTCATAAAATTTTTAGGTACAGAAATATTATAGTCGGTAGGTGGAAGAAGACCAAACACGATTGATACAAAGTAGTTGAAGATAGCAAGAATATAAGTATAAAAAACCTATTTAGAGGCCAAAAATTCCACCCATGCCGGGATTCGAACCCGCGACCTCTGGCTTTCCGTGCCAGAGGTCGCGGGTTCGAATCCCCCGCCATAGGTGGAATTTTTAGCCTCTAAATAGGTTTTTTAAATTGTCCTTAGCACGGGTTAGTGCATTAAAAATAATATAAGTACTTATTATCCGCATGAACCAGAAATCCGAATGAATTTGTACTCTCCGGTCTCTCAGAATCGAGATCGAGTCTATTAGTAATAATTTGTGCGCTGTTTGTTTCTTTCTTTGTTTAATTGTATAGTCATGTTATCTTTTATAATGCATTATTTTGTATACGAATTTTGATTTGTCTAAAATGAAATATTAATATTTTTATTATAATTACATAATATGTATTGGCCTTTTTGCATCTACTTAATGAGATGATTTATATAGCGTCCAGTGGTATCTTCACTCACACTAGATGGGGGAAGGGACCACTCCGACGCTGTAGTACATAATATGTAATGTACACATTAAATACATATAAGCAACAGCTTAAGCCGTGTGGTAGTGGGATTTTAACAATAACTTAAAACAAGTCAAGGACTTAGCTTTTCTCAGTTAAGTTGTAATTTAAATCGGTACAAATAATTTATCACTATTGTTAAAGTTCTTAACTGTGTGTGGACTTTTTTCTTACGCCATAATAATCTTCACCTGTGTTTGTATGTTTCTATGTAACGGAATCTTTGTAATCGACCTTTAGTCACTTCAAAACTTCAGATTATTCCAAAACACTGCACACTTATCAAGGACCGATAAAAATATGTTAAAATAATTCTTAATCCTACTCAGCATTAGAGCATTTCTCTATCTGGGGAGTGGGTGACGACGTCTGAATTCGGTGGGCGTTCTATTTTTAGCTCTTACGGGACCACTGGTGTAGGAGAAATGATCATTAACGATTTGAATTTCAGAATGCACCCTACGCTGTATGTTTCTTGTTAATTGAGCTAATTCGCTATTATTTTTCGCAGGAGCCGGCGCCGCCCAGCGCCCTGCCCGCAAAGTCGGCCCGCAAGCGAGGTCGCCCTCGCGGGAACCCCCAGCCTCTCAACCAAGTAAGCCAACCATATTTTTCTCAACCACTGTTTCACAATGTTCACATTTCTTATTTAAATTAAACTTCTTCTTCAGGTTATATTAGTCCACTGCTGGACATACCCCAATTAGCGCCATAAAATAAACTGACCAAACTAATTTCTATGAAATTTGTACTAAGGAGCTTACGGTGAAGGAAGTTAGCCTGGTAAATAATTATACGGTAACAACGTTTATAGTATAACCAAATTTTGAGATTCCTTTAAACCGAATCTCATTGCACTTGCATTGCATTTGCAAATGCATCAATTATTCTTTAATTAACGCATTTGCAATGCATTAACGTAATGATTATTAAGTTAGTATATTAATAGCTGATATTAATTAACACATTAACTTTACTCTTTTATAGATAACAAACGTGTTTTAGCTTGATATTTTATGATGGTCCGTGCTATTTCTTTGCTGCTAATGGAGAACACTCCCACAATTGGTAATAGGTAATAGGGTCCATTATTTTAAACGATGTGCTGTTTCTGATTTCCACTGAGTAGTACATTATACTTGCAACACTTAAATAAAAACATGTAATTACACTATTTTTATTTTTAATGCACTAACCCGTGCTAAGGAACAAATTTAAAAACCTATTTAGAGGCTAAAAATTTCACCTATGCCGGGATTCGAACCCGCAACCTCTGGCTATCCGTACCAGCGCTCTTTGTACGTAATACAGAGAATATTGTAAAGAGGTTCGAAATTTCACTGATGCCGTGAGTCGCCCATTGGCTCAATTGGTAGAGCGCTGGTACGGATAGCCAGAGGTTGCGGGTTCGAATCCCGGCATGGGTGAAATTTTTAGCCTCTAAATAGGTTTTTAAAAACATGTAAGTTCACTTTCTAATGTCATCGTCGTCGTCACAGAATTTTAACCTCTCACATCTTTTCAGGTACAAAAGAAGGAGCGCAACGCTCAATACGAGCGCGAGAGGCGGCAAGAGACGGCCGACGCGATGCGAGACCTCCAGTCGGCCGTGGGCCTGGAGGGCAGGGTACGTGTTGATGACTGGCATGGCCTTTAAATCCCGTGCAGGGTGTAGCATAAGCTCCAGAGAAGTGACGCTTTCCCGGAAAAACGTCACTCACACAGAATTCTTATTATCTGGAAATGTTACATAATGACACACCTTTGGATGAGCTAGAGGGTGAAAGTTATACGCTGTAAGGGTTACTGACCGTGTTGTTACTTTGGTGATCTCTCCATGGTGTCGCAGATTTATTTAGCACATAGCAAACGGTTGTTTAGTGCATTTTAAGAAATTAGAATTTTCAAATTGGAGGAAACGGCAGAAATAAACAAATTAGAAACTATTGTGTTTCGAAATAATAAATGTCTTTCTTTCTTTTCTTTCTAAATAAAAAAAAAAGATTTTAGTTCAAAAAGTAAGAGTTAGAAAATATAAGACGAGCATTTAAAAACTATAAAATTTATAAGTTCTTATAAAATTTTAAAAACCTATTTAGAGGCTAAAATTCCACCCATGTCGGGATTCGAACCCACGACCTCTGGCTATCCGTGCCAGCGCTCTTCCAACTGAGCTAATGGGCGACTCACCGGCATTAGCCAAATTTCGAACCTCTTTACAACACTCTCTGTATTACGTACGGTTTTTAAAATTGTCCTTAGCACGGGTTAGTGCATTAAAAATAAAAAAGAATATAATCATGTGGGTACAGCGATGTCATTCCGATGTAAATCCTAACTGCAAAGTAGGTACTCGGGGCTGCAAGTGATGATAATTACTTCAGCCAGATGTCGCTGCCTGTACGTAATACAGAGAGTATTGTAAAGAGGTTCGAAATTAGACTGATGCCGGTGAGTCGCCCACTGGCACGGATAGCCAGAGGTCGCGACATTAGCTCATTCGTAAGTGCATTAAAAAAAAGAATATAATCTTATAAAATTTATAACAATATTTTCTTCTCAAAATTATTTTATTTCTCATTTTTTCCTTTCGAATGGACACAAAGTTTCACTTGTAATGCTTAAGTCACAATTCCTGTATTACAATGATTAAACATATTTTTATTTCGACTCCGTATGAAACTGTACAACTGAAAATCAAACTACTTATATTGGATGTATGGAAAATTCAAATAAGATTTTATAATTACACTATTTTTATTTTTAATGCACTAACCCGTGCTAAGGAACAAATTTAAAAACCTATTTAGAGGCTAAAAATTTCACCCATGCCAGGATTCGAACCCGCAACCTCTGGCTATCCGTACCAGCGCTCTACCAATTGAGACAATGGGCGACTCACGGCATCAGTGAAATTTCGAACCTCTTTACAATATTCTCTGTATTACGTACAGGCAGCGACATCTGACTTAAGCAAATTGCATTACTTACAGCCCCGACTACCTACTTTGCAGTTAGGTTTTAACATCGGAACGATATCACTGTACCCACATGATTACACTATTTTTATTTTTAATGCACTAACCCGTGCTAAGGAACAAATTTAAAAACCTATTAAGAGGCTAAAAATTTCACCCATGCCGGGATTCGAACCCGCAACCTCTGGCTATCCGTACCTAAATAGGTTTACTCTAAATAGGTTTATAAACGATTTTATAAAACAATTTTTGACACGTTAAAATGGACCTATATATATGATAGAGGGTTCTGCACGAACTTACCATACGGCAACCTTTCACACCAATCACACCACGTGACGTCATGCTTAGGTAAACATTGGTAAACTTCACTCGTACTTTGTTGTGATTACCAGTGATTACGGTCTTTGTTTACCTAGGCTAGGCGTGACGTCAGATTCGACGCCATGTCACTGCGACCTGTTTTCCCATAGATTTTAAATATTTTAGAAAAATGGCGTTAACCTTCGTTAACGTCTCAGTTACTGAAATATAGATGTTTTTGCAAATAATAATTTTTTTTTTAAGTATTTCAGGTTTTTCTATGAGCGCTGCACTTGCTCGTTAGTTTCCGATGATAAGAATATATTGCTTATTGATTCCAACACCATTATATAGATTCTCGTAGATAGATAGATAGATAGATAGATAGATAGATAGATAGATAGATAGATAGATAGATAGATAGATAGATAGATAGATAGATAGATAGATAGATAGATAGATAGATAGATAGATAGATAGATAGATAGATAGATAGATAGATAGATAGATAGATAGATAGATAGATAGATAGATAGATAGATAGATAGATAGATAGATAGATAGATAGATAGATAGATAGATAGATAGATAGATAGATAGATAGATAGATAGATAGATAGATAGATAGATAGATAGATAGATAGATAGATAGATAGATAGATAGATAGATAGATAGATAGATAGATAGATAGATAGATAGATAGATAGATAGATAGATAGATAGATAGATAGAGAACACTTTGACACAAAGTGTTTAGAGTAATTTAGAAAACACATAAAGTATGGAGGATACAAAGATATTTCTAAGAGTACAGACAGCGGCCGCATCACTGAAAGTGATTTCTTCCAAACAATCCTTGAAAACGTTTTTTTAAAAACATATAGTAATAAATAACTTTCACATAAAACAATTACTTATCCTGAACTAGGATACCCTGTGCTATTGTAACCAGGTAAAGGGCGTCATAAACGTGGAAATACATCCCGACTGAGGCGATATGTATAATCAAGTACGGCGGCCTCCAGAAGGAATGGAACCCTTGACCTCTGTTGTGGTAGTCGATCTTGTCAACCGGTAGACCAACGAGCTAATCAAATCAAACACTTTGTATATTACTAGGTGTCCACTGGTATGGTAACACTGTTTTACCATATCAATTGGCCTACGGCATAATCTCAGGCCTACTGAATAAATATACATAAACAGTGCATACAACTCGGTGAAATTTCATAACAAACACTGTGACAGGAGATTTTTATATATTAGAATATGCGCTTGCCTAAATGCTAAACCGACAATTTCTTACAGGCAACATTACTACAAATAAACATATATAACCTCACGTCTGTATCCCAGAGGGGTAGGCAGAGACCAGCGACTGCCATTTGCCACGATCCTGACAGATCAACATCGCTTCATCAACGTTTATAAGTCGTTGCATGCACGCACGCCCGTTCCGAGTACTTTTTATCTTCAGTACTTTTTATCAGCTAATACATCCCCTATATGGTCGATCTCCTGGGACGTCTCTTACCAGCCCTTCCACTCACATTGGCAAAATAAATTTGGGAAATATCTTTCGAAATTAACACTTCACATTATGTTTGGATACAGTTTTCATTATGCCCGTTTATTTTGTTGCAGGTCTCAAATGCGACGATATTGGCGACGGCTTTAAGGGTCATCGCTAATACACCCGTTGGAGACACAGCAACGGAGCTCCGCAGCAACGTTACGCTGCTAGAAGTGGAGAGTAAGTTATTTTTCGATCACACAGTAGTATTCCAATCGTATAGGAGTAACTAAAATAAACAAGCGTAGCTATTGTGACGGCAGCTATTTTTATAGTTCCCAAATTCTTTAGACTTTGTGTTTTAGTCTCTGCTTCAGAATGCATAACGATGCAGGGAAAGAACAAGGAATTAGATTTTTTTCAAATTGTTTTTAATAGCAAATTGTAAGCAACACTACCGCGTTGATTGCAATCTCAGAATACTGATATAAAACAAGGAGTGTGGCAAAAAAGTACGCTTTTTGATTGGTCGGAATGGAAAATATAGGGAAGAGCGGCCGATCGTGCTCTTCCACTAGAAAGGGAAATTTCCCGCCATGTGTTTACGCCGGATTGTTTAAATTTGTTTTTAATGGCAAATTGTAAGCAACACTACCGCGTTGAATACAATACCAGAATACCTGAATATAACAAGGAGTGTCGCAAAAAAGTACGCTTTTTATTGGTCGGAATAGAAATTATAGAGAAGAGCGGGTGATCGTGCTCTTCCACTAGAAAGGGAAATTTCCCGCCAGGTATACAGAAAACAACTAAAAATGACCATCAATGTGAAAAAAAGGAATATCTAAAGTGACAACTAATATTATTAACTGCAAAAAAACTTTGGATGTTTACGCTATTGTTTTGTGTTTGCTCACGGAGCGTTATTTACTATGGTTTCGGACTGTAATAAATTCGGAAATAAAAATAATATTTTTTGTAACAAACCCACAACGAACAAAAATAATAACAGAGTCAGAGCGTCTGAAGTAATGAAAAAGTTGCGGATTTCTACTTTTAAGCAAGGGCTAATAATTTAGAACGCGTTTTTCTCACTTTTAACACAGGTGGAAATACCTTGTTCTTTCTCTTACAAGTATTAATTCAATCTTGTCGAGAACTAAGATTAGAATTAATGCAAAAAAAATCCTTTTGAACACAAAGTGGATTTATACACAAAAAATGCTGAAATATCACTTTATTTCCAGTTGCGGAGGTTGAGAAGATGCTGGCCAACCTGTCAAAACGTGAGTACTTAAAACTTCTAATAAGAAAATTAAACAAAGGTTTTTTTCTGGTTTTGGTTTAAATGTGAGAAACAAACAACCAAATGCATTAGTACAATCTAAGCCCTGGTCGGACTCTGATGTCAAGTGAAATCTCTGAAGTCAAGTGTTTCCGAAGCAAAGTCAATAACTCTTTTGATCTTCTAAATATGTACTCAAATTATATTTTTCAATTAATTCATTATTATATTCGCTAAACACAGGGTCCCAGCCACGCTAAAACTGGATGACGGGGAAAGGTCTGATGGAACAACATTGATTCCATGCAAGTATGGGAGGCCGCTGGTGTGAGGCGCGACATGACATACTGGCTCTCTTCCAAGTGACCAGTGGGAAGGCAGCCGGAGCAGCCGCCGGCCGGCGTGATTGAATGCCTCAAACGGCGAGAGTATGGCTCCATCGGACGACATATTTGTGCCATTTGAGGTAACATATTCGTGACGGGACACCAGAATTCTGGGGCGTATCTCGACGCGAGGATAAGCCTGGCTATCCAACGGGTTATGTCACCAGCATTCTGGCCTCGTTGCCGGTCGAGGGGCGTCACATCGCTTGTGGTAGATATTGTTCTTGTAAATATACTTTTAATAAGTTTTAGGTACATTTATAGTCTTGGATTAGTTTAGTTTCATCTTTTTTAATATTATTCTTGTTATTTTGTTTACCTACCTATTAAATATATTTTTTTAAGGTCTAGCATAGTTTAGGTTAATATTACTTGTGTATATGGTTAGTGTTACATTTTTTTTGTTATTAAGTGCGTATTTATCGTTGATTGGGAGATTAGAAATACAGTTTTTAGAATTACTGCAAGTTGCACAGTGTGGCTAAAATAGCCACTAGACTGATTCGTCTACTCGTCTATAGAATGATGAGAGTTCAATTATCCTATTTTGAATTTACGAAAAATTTGCATTCTCGATTCTCAATTTCAGTTAAACATTTACATTACTCCACTTGTATTACAATAGCCAGTGAAAAGTTCAAAGCTCGCCGTCCACTTTACACAAAACTAGGCTTCTATTTTTGACATATAGTATATATTCAAATAAAATAGGGTGTTAGTTTTATGTAGCAATAATGAGCGATAAAAGAAAACATCTGAGTAAAAATTTGCACGTCTTTGCACAGCGAGAGGACATGCAAGTTTTTACTCAGATGTTTTCTTGGTGGTGATTGGTCAATTTCCGACCGTACTTTTCAGTGAACTTAACTATTAAAATTCAAAATGGTTTACTGACAAGTATCCATCCGAAGCTCAGCCGGCCTAGCCTGCTTGAATTTTTGGTCATATTGCGGGCGTGTCATTACATCTACCTGATCTATTTTATATGAATTATACGATTAGGCATCCACTAAACTAGGAGTAAAAAAAAGGTAAGGCAATCAAAGCTATTATGTCTGAAACCACATTCTAGGCGGTACCGTCTGAGGTCACTTGACATGCAAAAACACATGTGTAAATGACTCTAAAAATTATTAAAATATGTATTACACTAATGATTCGGCTGCCTCACATAAAAGGGGTGAAAACTCTGGAGATTATTGTTAGAACAATTTGTAATAAATCAGAAATGTAAAAAACCTATTTTTCATTTGAATTAAGGCTGCTGTTACGTCTGGCATCGATTTTGCACATTCTAACGTTTTTTAATTTAAAAAAGGCTTACACTTTTTATATATTAAATGAGGTCTGTAGCTTTATAGACCACATGTGATATATATTTTATTTCGAAGCACGAAATAATAGGAAAAATAATAGTTAAAGTAAGCGCATTTTATTATTTTTGTCAGCGACGACGCTATAAAAGAAAAAAAAAATTCAAATATTTTTATTAATTTTAGAAACAAAATCGTTTATTTAATGAACTCTAAAGATGTAAGTTTCTTGATGATTATGTGGCGAAGAATCTAATAAAGAAACACCACATTTTTTCAAATTTTAAACAACTTTTATAAACAGTTTTTTTAACGTCAAAATTGTAACTTATGAATGTGTGGCACAATTAAATCACAATACGATAAATTTGATTGCGCGATACAGCAATGATGGAGTTTGTAGTGCACGCGCAGAGCTGACATGTGCTTGCAACATAAAATAACTAAAAATGACCATCAATGTGAAAAACAAGGAATATCCAATGTAACAACTAATATTATTAAATAAAAAAAAACATCTTGACATTTACGGTATTGTTTTGTGTTTGCTCACGGAGCGTTATTTACTATGGTTTTGGACTCTAAGAAATTCGAAAAAAAAAACAATATTTTTTGTAACAAACCCACAGCTAACAAAAATAGTAACACCGTTAAGACAAAAAACAGACTCTAAAATATGATGTGAACAAGACGCCACGCGAGGGAAAAATCATAAATCCTCTTTTATAACGTATGTGTCGCCTTTATAATAAATTTAGTGCCGTCCTGGATGTGCACTTTGATGTTGCACATCAGTATCGAAAAAATGTATTTAATAGTTTTCTGTCAAGCACATAAGCAACATTATTGTCATTAGACTGTAGTAACTTATAATTAAGATCTAGCTGTACGTACTTTTGTTATGCATGCTGTGTTTATCTATAATTAGTTATACATCTAGTTCAACATAACTTCATAAAAATTGTTAGCACGTAAGGATGTATATACTGTTGATAAACCTAATTGAATAAATAAATAAATAAATAAATAAATAACGCGTTTTAAGAAAAAGTAAACACCGTAAATCTTCATAAATATTGTAGTTCTTGTGAGATCCTAATTACATTTACATCAGAAAATGTGCGAGCGAGACGGATGCTAAATATAACAGTTTTTAGCCTATAACCTCCTCGGTCCTGACCGTGAAAATAACAATGGTTTTCTGTTCTTATATTCAAGGTCAAAATTGTGGACGTTGAGGAGTGGTCACTTAGTTAAATGTGCATGCATATGATGCACAATGAAATAAATGTATGACGTACGAAGGCTAGCGGACTCGGGGTTTATATCACATGGTGACAACTTTAGCAATTGTTTTTATTATTGTAATGTTTTACTGAAAAAATAATGCTTGTCTCGTTCTTTCCATCCACGTTCTTAAAAAATTCCTTGTGACACGTAAATCTAATTAAAACTGTTTTAGTACGGATTTCACTCGTTTATTATATTTTTTACAATTTTCCGACGTTTCAGCAGAGACCACGGCACCTGTAAATGTGCCGAAACGTCGGAAAATTGTAAAAAATATAATGAACGAGTGAAATCCGTACTATAACAGTTTTAAGTATGTCTAGTACTCGTGTTAACCTTAGAAAATACTACACGTAAATCTGTTTAAGAGAAGTAGGTATTCATTCAGATAAGTAAAAGATAAATTCAATATTGGAAATCGTGGCCACCAGCCGGTGTCGGTGTCACAGTATTAGTATACTGTTAATGACTTGACTTTGGCAGTGACAATATAATTGGCACTAAGTAGAAACTTAATCATTAATTGTCATAGTGGATCCCAAGTAGTGCGACTTCCAGGGGCAAAATTTATTCTAAAGAGGTAGGAGTTTCTACCGATAAAATTCTAATACATCTGAACTACCGTCTTATTTATGGAAAGGCGATACGATTGCGATGAGTTTTAAACAGATTTTAACAAAATAATAATAAGTAAAGTGAAATCAACCTCTTCGAAATTTAAAATAACTAAACTGTCCAATATGATAACATTACAACACATATTAGACAGTCGAGCAAAAACCTTGCTTTTTTCTGTTTACCTGTCAAAGGAACAACGCCGCTGTAAATATGTTTTTTTTAAATTGTATCGTCTATACTTAAATCAGCGTTAAGATAGATGAAGTAGATCAACCTTACCAACCATTGTAGTTAAAAAGTCGCTTCTAACGTATTTTCGATTGTTAGAGTGCAAATGATAACGCACTGTCACTCCGTGTTCTTAAAATTAAATCCTTTGTACTACGAGTAAGGTAAAATATCTCCTGAAAGAGATATATTTTATGCCATTTTATTATTTGTAACATTTTAAATTTATTTATTGTCAAACTACATTTGATGATGTTTTATTGTAAGGAATTATGTATACAATAAATGTAATTTCTAGTCGGATCACCTTTTTTTCATTAATTATCGTCCTCTTTACAGGAAAAGCTACTTCTTATTTTTTTATTACCTCGGTATCTGCGTAAAAACATCAACTCACCTGAGAGCCGCGCGCGAGTGGCCCGCTACTGTCTTACAATGCTCCACCAACCCGGCCTTGGCCCCCGTGGTGGAGTACGGCCTAACCCTCCTGCGATGCAGAAAGAGACCCGTGCCCCAGCAGTGGGGACATATTACGGTTAATATCGATATCGATCACCTTAGTAGGTACATACCATCATGCTCACAAAAATTCACGCCTGTATCCCGGAATGGCAGGCAGAGACTAAAGTTTGCTACTTCCCACGATCCTCAGTATTTTTTACATCTGACAACATGGGTTAGTCGCGGCACGCCGCTCAACTCACTCTGCTTTTACTTGCTGCTAATAAAATTTGCGAATTCAGAAAGTACAAATGTTGGTCATGTTGTTTGTTAACTGTGTACTCATTATTAGTTCAAGAAGTATCAACTAACCTTAATAGAATAAAAACAATTTTTTTACGCCCAGTTAATATTAAATTGATTTGCTGTAAGTGCTGTGTGGTGTCTGCCTAGAGAATAGCACCAACCAAAATTCTTCCCGCGGGTGTCGTAAAAGACGACTAAGGGACACAAAACAAGGGACGCAGCGCCCCCTGCAGTAAAATTCCACCAAACTGCGACCCCCAACCCGCATGCCCAGCGTGGGGATTATGGGCATGACCCCCCAATGATGGCACAACCTTGCGCTATGGCGCTCATCAGGGGATGTCCAGCAGTGGACTTGTATAACCTGGAGAAGAAGAATGTTAAATTTATTCTAACATACTTTAGATTAGCGCTTTATTCAAATTTCTTTATATGTAATAGTGGCCTCTGTCACAAATGATCTAGAGCAATGTGACGCACAGTATCAAACTCGTGCCTGCACGGCAGGCATACAACATGCTCACTATACCAATTTGTGTCACATGAGCACAGTTCACGGTGTTTGCACATAATGATGTGTCCTGAAATGACTTGTGCTGTATAGAATGGTGTTTTTTTTTCGGATGAGATTAAATCTCATAAACAAGAATTTCGTGTCCTAGTGTTTGCTACCGATCTCCTCCGACACGGCTCAACCGATTTTCATGAAATGTTTCAAGTATATTTGGTAGATCTGAGAGTAAGTCGTAGGCTTATTGATATGGCAAAGAAACGTTTGCAGAGTCAGCTAATACAAAATGAAAGGTATTCTGTATCACGCTCCCCCGCCAATGAACAACATTTAGAAATAAGAAAGACATATTGCAACAATTTAACATTACAAGAAAGAGTCCTCATACCACCTTTCGTTACAAATAAGAAAAAAAAGAACGACATAAATACAACAGAGGACAGGTAACGGTAAATTATGGTAAGTACATACCATGGAGGTCAATGAATATATGCAGAGGATAGACACTACAAACTGAAGACGGTTGAAATAAATCCCGAGAAGGTTCCAAAAATCGATTCTTTCTCCCGTAAATATGGACAACTTTCACTATAGAAAGGTTTTTTACATCCCTCATAGGTCAGACTGTCAAACTGTAAGCTTGCCTGAAAAGCGTTTCAAAAATGTGTAAAGTTTTGTGCCAAAAGGGCTACTTTAATATAAAGTATTATTTAGATGACAATGATGTCTGGAATTAAATCCAGTGCAACACACGAGTTCTGTCTTATATTAATTGATTAAGGACTTTGAGACTTAAGTTCGGGGTAAGGTTTTGTAATTTTTTTGTCCAAATTAATCTAGAATTTGAAATGGACGCTTAGTTTAACTTGTAACGTTCAATAACTCACAGTTTTTGTGCAGTTTGCATAAAATATTTTGATTGATTGATCGATTGACCACGTCGCGTTTCACGATTGTATGAGAAATATAAAAAATATGATTTCAAAGTTCCTCGGTGTTAAATTCTTGCGCAATCTTTCTGATATCTTCTTTTATAATATAACAATGAATCGCTGAATGTGTCGGTAAGCGTAAATCTCGAGAGCTAGTAGCCGCTAGTTCTTTTTTTTTATAATTTTTTGAATTACGAGGATGGTTCTTAAAAAAAATAAAAAAAAATTGAATCGACTATTAGGCGGTACGAAGTTCGCTGGGTTCGCAGTTATATACATGCGAAAATTCATCACCCCGCGAGTTCGTTAGGGCGACCGCCTCGGCAGCCATATCGCATCGAACTTTATGTTCCCCGTAAAATATGTAACAGACAAACGTGCCCACCAAACAAGCTGACTGGTATAAGTAGGTAGGCTATTTGTGACGGCGACTAGTAATAATAAGTGGTATGTCTGCGTGCCTCGTCAAAATTAATTCTGCAAACTGTTATCACCAAAAAAAAAATTCTGCGAAACTTTCTTTAGAACTTCATACCCGATTTTCGGTTTAGCCGATGAGTATTGAATGCCCGAGCACCTTTGTTCAGTGCTAGAGTCAGGTACAATACGAAACTATTTATATCGTAAGGAAAACAAAAGACGTCCGCTCATAAAAGTGCCAATTGCAGCTCCGTCGAACCTTCACTAATCGGATTATGTACATTCAAGGGAAAAACCAAGTGTTTTTAAGGCAAAGTCTTCTTTTGTTTAAAGTTCACCAAACGGTGAGCCCGCAGATTTAGTACGCAAAAACTGAGTTTCGGATGAAATTGTAACTATTTAAATACAAGTTAAACTTACAAGTTTTATTGAGACATTATATGTATACTGGATGAACACAATAAAAAATATGCTGAACAATGTAGCTTTACGAAAAAAAGAGATTTCTGTTCTAACTACATAGCACATAGCAGGTAAAAATAATAATAAGGTTATTGACCAAAAGAAGTGTGTACATACGGGCTTACCTTAGTTTAATCATTTCATAGGCTAATGCTAAAGTAGCGGTCGTTGATACCTGTACTATTTAAAACTGTATTACAGGTGCCAGCGCCTTCCCAATTAAGTTGACACTATTTATTCGAGTTGACAGTAGCCCTTATATTGGGTTGCCATTAGATTAACATGCAATAAAGTAGGTATATATTTACTATCAATTAAATTTTATGAAACTAGTTACAGTTTAGCAACTCGCTTATATTAAGTTTAATAGTAAAAAAGGAAAAGAAAGACAACTCGCTTATCTTAAGAAAATCGATAAACACGAACCACTGAACATAAATGGCGCTACATTAAAAAAATCAATCCAAGAGAAATACCTTGGCCTTATACTGGAACCTCAATTGACATGGCAGGAACATATAAAACATGTAGAATCAAAGATAGGATCCCTTACGGGAGCGCTACGCAGTTGCAGGATGCTTTCCAAGAAAAGTGCGATACACTATTTATAACTCACTGATAAAACCTCATTTAGAATACCTTATCGAAATCTGGGGGACAGCAGCTAAGGTACATTTACAAAAACTTCAAAGAGCTCAAAATAAACTTATCAAAGCTTTGTTCGGCTATAGCTATCTCACACCCACTGATAAAATCTACCACGAAACTAAATTAATGCACATAAACCAAATTTACACATTTAAAATCTGTTAATACACAAAATAGTAATGAAGGCGACACATTCGAGGCTATCTTTCACAAAAAAAACCGCACTCATACAACACAAAAAATGCCCACAACTTACAAACTATATCACCAAGAACTAACTATGGTAAGAAGAGCATAAAATTTGAGGGAACACAACTGTACAATAAAATGCCTAAGAAAATAAATAGAATCAGAAAAACTCAACATCTTCAAGAAAAGATTAGCAACATATGTCCGCGAAAACATCGCTCGCATAGTTTAGCTTGGTCGATCCACTGATTGTTATAAACTGTATCTGTTTAACAGAATACGGCCTTGTAAATAAGTTTAGCCGATAACTTTTGTGATGATCGCTTGTGTTTTGGAGTGTTTGTTTTTATTCCACCTACAAAAGTGCGCTGCCGATATTGTACTAACAAATCATTGCAACATACAGCTACCCACATATGGAACTATTGTCTACTTAAATAATAATATAAACTCATGCATGTTGACTAAAACATTAATCAATAATTCTCATTTTAAGTGAACATACTTGTATGTGTTGTTCTTATGAGAATAAACGTCTCACTAATCTTTTGAAGAGGCCTATCACACTAGCGGTTTTCAAATCGATGCGATTGCGCAGCGACCTCGCCGCGATTACGTGGCGAGGACGCCGCCGTCACCGACGGCGATATCGCCGCGATGGTCACTGTCGACGCCATTTTGTAAGATTGCTTTTGACAGTCCGAACCACTTCATTTAGCATATTTCATAGGAGAAATTGCAACATTATGTATAACTAAAATCCCGTTATCTCGTCTTCTCCTACATACACACATACATAACCTCACGCCTGTATATCAGAGGGGTAGGCAGAGACCAGGGACTGCCACTTGCTTGATCCTGATAGATCACCTTCGCTTCGCTTCATCAACGTTCATAAGTCATCGCATGCACGCACGCCGGTTCCGGGTACTTTTCTTCCCCTTTCTCTCCTAGTCGATTTCTAATGAATGAATCCTTCACATTCGTCGTGGATTTGCATCTGCTTTCGATTTCTGCCTGTTCAAAGTAACAAAGCCATAGTGTTCCCTCGCCAGATCATTCCATTTTGCTACAGAGTATCCACGCTCGCTCGCAAATCGCTAGTGTGACAGAGGTGGAGCTTACGTTCTATTGATCTAGAAATTCATCTTGTCTTAACCTTTCTTTACTATCCAGACTTATGACACAAATCTTCACACTGATCACGTCACATCACACTTATATTATATCGGCGAAAGTTTGTGATTGTGTATGTTTGTTACTTCTTCACGTCTAAACGGCTCGAGCGATTTAAATAGAATTTGGTATGGAGTTAGCTGATACCCAGGATTAATACAAAAGTTACGTTTACTGCGGTAAAATATCTTATTCCCATGGGTAAATGATAAGCCGCGGATAACACAGCTAGTCTTAAATAAATGATAACAAAAACTGTAACTAAATAGCTACGAATAAAATTGAAAATAAGGGTCCCGCCTTCGTAGTAGTTCATGCTCACAAGTCGATCAATTTATTATGTTTCAGTTCAGTTATTTACTTTTATGTATCTTTTTTTTTTTATTAAAATTTTCTTTCTTTTTTGGATTTATGCTGATTATATATCCACGCAATTTTGACGAATCAGTGGATTTCTCTTATTTTAAAATAATGTATACAGTGTTCGCGCCCAATTCAAATGAACTTAATAAAAACCATCTATTTAGGTTTCTTATCGACCAATTTTAATTAATTTGAATTATACCAGTAACCAAACCGTAACTAACAATGGTTAAAGTATGGGACGCATTGAATATCAAGGTGGTCAACGCCTTAGGTCACTCATTCATCTCAATATTCAAGAAATATCAGCTCTTATGATCCTTTCGTGTACTTACATAGTATTTAAATAATGTTTGTTATAAACAGTCGAAACTCGAATAAAATAAAATTTAATTAAACCATTGTGCTTCGCAATTGTACACTGGCACCTTATATTAAAACACTGTTAAACATAACATAACATTACATTTACACACAGGTACATACATTACTTCTGGCCCCACACTAGGATACCCTGTGTCGTGGGTACCAGACACTACGACATCACAAACATGTAAACATCCAAGAACTGCGGATTTTTTTTTGTCCCCAGCCGGGGTTCAAACCCGGGGACCTTTTGCCCTACCGCTGCGCCACAGAGGTCGTTGTAAATAAAAACAATAAGTACATAAAACAGGTTTTTTAATTAGATTACTCATCGCTTGCTTAAATAACAGCTCTCAAGTAAAGTAATTAGCTAATCACATAGGTACCCTACCTTTTAATTAAAATCAAGAAATACAGGAACAAGTATAATAATTTGTCAGTGTATTATTAAGGTATTAAGCTGTATTTTTCATTAATAAGGCGCAATTTGACTAATCAATCCAAACAAACACCACCAGTAGCAAGAGGTGATGAACGAATAGGGCTTTATTTGTGATGTTTCATTGTTTTACTGATAATGCTTCATTAGAAGTAATCGTAACATGCAAAGACATTGCTAACAAATCGCTTGTAGCCCCGGCTGCCTGAGTGATCTCAAACGATCACGAAAGTTAAACAACTTAGGGCGTTCTGTGGAATTTTGAAACTGTAATGAAATCATGCACACTAGATTATATTTTACTCTTTCTATAAACTTTGCCATTTCACCTAAAAACGGAGTTTTTGGTGAAATCGATAACTATTTAAATGAACAAATTTAATTTAGAAATTATAGGTATAGTTAGAACGAACACATTTAAAAGATGGTGAACAATATGGCTTTACCTACGATATGAAGGGATTTATGTACCTACTAGCTTATCGCTCTATGAGCTCAAAGCTCAAAGTCACAAAGCACTTCATAGATGGCGCTTATAGGCGTGCACCTGCAAGAACAGGGACACGACTGTCAAATTTTATTTAGCGCAGATTCATTTTGGCAGCCGCCTTCCAGTTCTTCTATGGCCACGCCTGTTAGCGCCATCTATAATTTTCTTTGTGAACTTGTGCTCAAACACGGCTCACTGCAGACACCTAATACACTAGCGATTTGCGAGCAATTTGAAAGCTATGCGATTGCGCAGCGACCTTGCAGCTCAGCGACCTCGCCGCGTATACGTGGCAAGCACGCAGCCATCGCCGACGGCGATGTCACCGTCGTGGCCATTTTATGAGCGTTCGACAGTCCGACCCGCCCCACCTATCATATTATTTGTAGTTAAAAATCGTCCCATTACATTGGATATATAGCAGTCAAACTCCCCCAGTTTATTACTCGAAAATGAATCGTCCCAGATTTTCGTTGACCTGTATTTTTTTATATTGATTTCTGTGTCTTCGATGTAACAAAGCCAGCAGAGGTGTTTTTCCTCGTCAGATCAATCTATTTTGCTACTGAGTGTCTATGACCCGGCGAATACGCCGCGACCTTGCCGCTACGACGCGGGGTTGACGCTGCAGAATCACAACGCTTTCAAATCGCTCGCAAATCGTTAGTACCTACGATAAGGCTGGAACTTATATCCGACCTACTAATTTCATTTTTATATTAAATCAACATTTTAAATTTTTTTGAACGCAGCTATTAATTAATCCTAGTCAAGGGTAGGCAGCTGTCTAAAGATCGGGAAAATGGAGGTAGCAGGAAAAAAACCGTCTTTCTGCAACGTGATTGCAATGATATGAACGGAAAATTTTCAATTCATGTCATTGTATTTCTTCACGTAGGCGTATTGCGGTTTATTCGGCGTATTGTTTTAAATGGGGTAAGCAATAACTTATTAATTATATTATCATCGCTCATAATTGATATTGTTAAGTTAAGGTATTAGTTAAGAATCTTAACTTTTTTTTACAATAGGTTACCTACGCCTGATAGGTTACCTATGGTAATATCCCACGAGCACGCCCTTTTCGCATTAGTACCTGCGTACAATACAACTTGAATAATTTTAATTTGCCGAGGTCGGCCTCGTGGGAAGCCCACGCCTCTCAACCATGTAAGCCAACCCGATTTCTCTCAACCACTGTTTCACAATGTTCACATTTCTTACCTAAAATAAACTGACCAAACTAATTTCTATGAAATTTCTACCAAGTATGCGTGGAGCTTGCGAAGAAGGAAGTGAGCCTCATAAATAGTTTATTCTACGGTATCAACGTTTATAGCACAACCAAATTTTGAGATGGTTTTAAACATAATCTCAGTTGGTCGTAGATTTATTTTACATTATTTACAATAGAAATAATGTAAAATAAATCTACGTATTTTTTATCGAAAGTGACCGTGTGAGCATTGATGTTTCATGAATAATTAAATTAATACATTAATGTCTGAAATAAATGATTTAATACTAATAAATTAATGTTTAAGGTTTCATAAAACATACTTTTTCATAGATAGCAAACGTGGTTAGGTAGCTTGTAGGTACTTAAAAATTATGTAATGTAACTTGTTTTACGATGGTCCGCGCTATTTCTTTGCACAACTGACGAAATCTGTGGCGTAGCGGTAACGCGTCTACTACCATCCAAGAGGTCCCGGGCTCGAATCTCGGCGGGGCACAAAAAAAAGCCCAGGTCTTGGATGTTTACATGTTTGTGATGTCGTTGTTTCTAGTTCCCACGACACAGGGTATCCTAGTGTGGGAGAAGAAGCAATGTTTGCGCTTGTATGTAAATGTTATTAATGTTATGTTGTTATTGTACAATTAGTAATAGGGTAAAAGGGTCCATTATTTTAAACAATGTGCTGTTTCTGATTTCTACTGAGTGGTACATTGTAGCTTGCACAACCTAAATAATAAAAACATGGAAGTTCACTTTCTAATGTCATCGTCGTCTCAGAATTTTATCCTCCCACATTTTTTAAGGTACTTACAATAAAGAGCGTAACGCTCAGTACCAGCGAGAGAGGCGACAGAAGACCGCCGCGGCCATGAAAGAGCTCCAGTCGGCCGTGGGCCTGAAGGGCAGGGTACGTCTTGATGACCTGGCATGGTTACATGGCCTTAAAAGCCCTTACAGGGTGTATCATAAGCCCCAAAAAAGTGACGCTTTTCCAAAAAAGCGTCGCTCAGCAGCATTTTAATTATCTGGAAATTTTACGTCGATATGCACCTTTGGATGAGCTAGAGGGTGGAAGTTACACGCTATAAGGGTTAATGACCGTAGAGTAACTTTGGTGGTCTCTGCACGGTGTCTGATGTTTTTTTAGCACTTATCAAACGGTGGTTAAGTGTATTTTATTTTTACTACATATACTACAGGAAACAGCATTTTTACTACAGGAAACGGTCAGAATAAACAAATGAGAAACTACTGTGTTTCGAAATAAAAAAACAATATAGAACAATTGGTTTCTATAATGGCATACATTACGACAATAAAGTAAGAGTTAGGAAATATAAGATGAGCGTAAAAGTATTATTGTTTTTAATAATAAGTTTTTATAAAATTAATAATAGATGTGTAATTTTTTTCTCAAAATTATTTTATGTCTCCATTTTTTCTTTCAAATGGACACAAAGTTTTACTTGTAATACTCGTTAAGTTACAGTTCCTGTGTTACTTTGAATATTTTTTGTTGATTTGGCCTCTAAATGAAACTGACCTACTTAAAATCAAAGTATATTTATATTGGACGATAGGAAAATTCTATTTAAATTTTAAAACAAGTTTTGACATGTCAACATGGACCTTTATTTTTGGTGGAGGGTTCTGCACGAACTTACGTGTACCATCCAGCAATCTTTTACATTAAGGGGGTCATATAACTTGATGACTGAAACAACAATCACACCGCGTGATGCCACGCTTAGGTAAACAATGGTAAACTTCACCCGTACTTTGTTGTGACTACTAATGATTACAATCTTTGTTTACCTAAACGTCACGTCAGATTCGACGCCATGTTACTGCTGACGAGCTGTTTTCACATAGATTTAAAATAATTTTAGAAAAATTGCGTTATCTTTAGTTACGGACTAATTTTTAAAAAAATGGTCGTATTTTTTTAGTTATTTCAGCATCTTCTACACTTGAGCGCTACACTGCTCGTTAGTTTACGACGACTCGAATATGCTTATTGTATTCAACACTATTAGATATATAGTTTCTCGTAGATAGATAGAGAACACTTTATTGTCTATAAAGTATGTACAAGTTACAAAAATATTTCTAGGAGTACAGACAGCGGTCGTATCACTTCCAAATAATCCTTGAAATGGTTTTCTTAAAAACACATAATTGTAGTAACTTTCACATAAAACAATCACTTATCCTGATCCCATACTAGGATACCCTGAGCTATTGTAACCAAAGGACGTCATAAACGTGGAAATACAGGGGTATTTCTGACTGAGGTAATATGTACAATCAAGTACGGCGGCCTCCAGAAGGAATCGAACCCTTGACCTCTGTTGTGTTACTCGATCTTATTAACCGATAGACCAACGAGTTGATTATCAAAGAGTTTGTATATTACTAGCTGTCCCGGCAAACACTATTTTGCCATATTATTGGCCTACGACATATTCTCAGGCCTACCAAATAGGTATACACAAACAGTTCATAAAATTGGTGAAGTTTCATGACAAACACTGTGACACGAGATTTTTATATATTACAATATATTTACGCTTGCCTAAAGCTAAACGTACGATTTCTTACTGGCAATATTAGTAGAAAATATATACATCTTGTTAAATATGTTACTAAATTAATACTTCAAATTATGTTTGGATACAGTTTTCATTATGCTCGTTTATTTTGTTGCAGGTATCAAAAATGCTGAAGTATTAGCGACGGCTTTAAGGGTCGTGGCTAATAGACTAGAGACGGCAACGGAAATACGCAGAAACATTATGCAGCTAGAAGTGCAGAGTAAGTAATTTTTGACCACACAGTAGTATTCCATTCGTATAGGAGTAACTAAAGTAAACAAGCATAGCCATTGTGACGTCAGCTAGTTCCCAAATTCAATAGACTTAGGGCTTGTTTGTAAATGGAGAATTTCACTAATTAAATAAGTAAATACTTAAGTAACGTTCTCTCATGCACTTTGCTGGGAAATTCGAAGAAACAGAACTACATTTAATTAATTTAATTAATATTAGCCAAATTCTTAATTCAAAAACTGGCTCTAAGTCTTTTTAATGTATGCCTTAGACTGCATAACGGTGCAGGAATAGAATAAGGAATTTAACTTTTTTTTTCAAATTTATTTTTAATGGCAATTCGTGTTGTCTATGGTAGCGTTGCTTACAATCTCAAAATGCTGGAATACAACAAGAAGTGTCGCAATAACGTACGCTTTTTGATTGGTCGGAATGGAAAACAACCTAAAATGACCACCATGCTTTGTGCAAAACAAGAAATGTCCAAAGTGACAGCTGTGAAGTCAGAAATATGTTTGTATATTTGCGGTTTTGTTTTGTGTTTGCACACGGAGTGTCATTTTCTGACTCTTATTCGGAAAAAAACAATATCTTTGCTAACAAAGCTACAGCGAACAAACGTAACACGGGCAGAACTTCGGAAGAAATAAAAAAAATGCTGGTTTCTAATCATGAGCAAGTGCCACCATATAACTTGTCAAGATTCAAATATCTCGATAACTTGAGAGGTAACAATCAAACGTTGCACCATTTTGCACCAGGGAGGCTCAAATCTACTTTGAATCTTTCTGTTACGACGGCAAAATAAAAGATGGTGAACAAGACATTCTTGGTTCTGCCATGTATAGCATGTTAAAACAGTAAATTTAATTTTGTTGTAGGTAAATTCGTGTATATAAATGCATATGAACATATATTGGATGTAAAGGCATAAAGTAGATTTGACTAGATTTGGTTTTCCTTGTTCTGTCAAATAGTTTGATTGATTTAGTAAAAAAGTAGATACTACTCGGAAATTATTGTGAAGAACAGTTTTTAACTATGAGAGACTGGCCAGTTATAATGTATTTTGAAAATATTATTATTTAAGAGTAAAAATAAGTAGGTACGTTCTAATTTCAATATTTGTTTCTACATTTTTAGCAAACTATTTTAAATTATCGGTCTCATTCTCTCATTGAAAAATCGATCTGCGCAGGGAAACATTTTCGCACTATGATTTTTTTGATTTCGAGTGTCGTTTGAAACAAGAAGAATCTTACGATAGACTTCAAACGTTATTTATGAATGAAAGCCCTACCAAGACACTCGTGTACTTATCGTAGAATTTGGGGGACGAAAAATTAAGTGTTTGCCTTTTGACGGCTTTTACGGAAGAAATCATGCTTGTAGTGAAAAAAATAATCCTAGATAATAGGCGAATTGCGTGAATTATCTGAACGGCAGCGACGGACGGCTTTTAAGCACCTATTTATTTTAATCAAACATTATTTTCCTTGACCGTTCTAATGTACCTATACTGGGTGTCTCATTCAAATCGGTCAGTATGGGAAAGTCACATACGAAGATCTGTTCTGACGAACCATGTCATCGATTTTAATAACAAGAAAAACTGCATTCATATATTTTAAAAAACTTCTGTAATCCGTTCGGGAATCGAACCCATTGTTCTGAAAAAAAAACCTACACCATTTCTATTTAGATATCGATTGTGTAGGTCTTAAGCAGTAAATGT
This sequence comes from Yponomeuta sedellus, assembly GCA_934045075.1. Lineage (NCBI taxonomy): Eukaryota > Metazoa > Arthropoda > Insecta > Lepidoptera > Yponomeutidae > Yponomeuta > Yponomeuta sedellus. The sequence continues at coordinate 8,670,245 of OW203741.1, read as the reverse complement.
CTGTATGAAACATGATGTCTAAAATTAATAAAATGCATTGTTTTCACATTCTTTAATTTATTTTAGTAGGTGCTCGAAGTGACCGCCGCGCCGCCTTTTTCAATACAATATTCAACACGTTTAGGTAACTATCTAAATGTTTCAATAAGTATCTACATACTTATTTTAAGTGGGCTTTTCAATTCATTGTTAGTGTTTGATTAATAGAAGTTTTTTTTTCAAAACAACCGGGTTCGATTCCCGAACGGAGTACAGATGTTTTTTAAAATGTATGAATGCAGTTTTTCTTGTTATTAAAATCGATGACATGGTTCCTCAGAACAGATCTTCGTATGTCTTATAGTTTCAGACTTTCCCATACTGACCGATTTGAATAAGACACCCTGTATAACGTAGAGAAGAAAGTACATGGCCGCACTGGAAATCAATCCTGTGTCTCTCGCTTCCGAGTTCATTGTTCTACCGTTTTATTCAAACGGTGGGCACACGTTTTATTCGTTGAGCTCATACTCTCTCTCTATCTCTATGGAGAGAAGGATTGTCCACGTATACGGGGTCATAAAGGTTATATTAGTCAGTCGGAAGATTAGAGCTCACAGCTCAAACAATCTCACAGCACATATCTACAAAACGTAAATCGTTATCTTGTATAGACCCACTGGTCTCAAAGCTGAAATAAAATTGTTATCGCTCTTCATAGGTAAAATAAGCTTCAGCAGATTATACCTTGCAAATCCGACTGGAACCTGAACGGACTGTGACTCTGACGTCGATCAATCTAGTGTTTCCGAAGTAAAGTCAATAGATTACTATTTATCTATTATTGATAGATAAATAGATAGACAACACTTTATTGTACATAAAAAAGGAAAAATAATATTACACAGATATTATAATTAAAAGTACAAAATTATATTTTTGAATTTGACAGATTGGGTCCCGGCCACGCTGAAACTGGGCGATAGGGAAAGGTCTGGTGGAACGACATTGATTCCATGTAATTGTATGGGAGGCCGCTGGTGTGAGGCGCGTCATGACATACTGGCTCTCTTCCAAGTGACCAGTGGGAAGGCAGCCGGAGCAGCCGCCGGCCGGCGTGATTGAATGCCTCAAACGGCGGGAGTATGGCTCCATCGGACGACATATTTGTGCCATTTGAGGTAACATATTATGCGGAACACCAGAATGCTGGGGCGTATCTCGGCGCGAGGATAAGCCTGGCTATCCAACGGGTTATGTCGCCAGCATAAGTAGTTTTAGGTATATTTATAATCTTTGATTAGTTTAGTTTCATCTTTTTTTAATATAATTCCTGTTATTTTGATTTCTAGTTAAGTTTAGGTTAATATTATTTGTGAATATCGTTAGTGTTATTATTAAAGTTACTACATTAGATTATATTAGACCTTTATTGTACACACCAGAAAACAAAATACCTACATTACTTTTGTTATTAAATAATTATATTTATAGTTGATTAATAGATTATAAATGCAGTCTTTAAAATTACTGCAAGTTGCATAGTGTGCCTAAAATAGCCACTAGACTGATTAGTGTAGAATGTAAGCGTAAGCGTATATTCAAAATTAATTATATGTAGTTAATAAGGTGTTAGTTATATGTAATTAGCGATTGCGGTTACGATAAATTTGCTTGTCTTGTCTCGCTGTCTTGCCAGTGACTCGGCAATTTCCGAACTTATTTCAACTTAACCGTTAAAATTCAAAATGTTCTACTCACAAGTGTCCATCCCAAACTCACCCGGGCCTCTTTAAATTTTCGGACAATTTGCGTGTGTGACATTACATCTAGGTACCTGCTCGATTTTGTATAGATGGTATCCACTAAACTGGGAATGTGAAGTAGTTTAAGCAATTCTGGCTGTTATGCCTAAACGGTGTAGGACGAGACCCGTGCCCCAGCTGTGGGGATATACGAGGATACTTATGTCTCCACTGCTGGGGATCGATCTATCGATGCCTGAAACCACATTCTAGGCGTCACAGTCTAAGGTCACTTGACATTCAAGAATACATTTTTAGATGTCTAAAAATGTACTCTTGCATGTCCTTAAGTAAAAAAAATGGGATGGGAAACAATAAAAAATTTTGAGCGGTTTGTACTGCCCCATCGGAGTTGATTTTTTTCCTTTTTAAGAAGTTATTCAAATTTCGAAAAAAATAGTAATCTGTTGGCGCTAGGTCACGAGAATACGGTGGATGCTTTAGACATTCCAATTGAAGCTTCCTAATTTGGTAGCCATCCGTTGCGCAGTGTATGGTCTAGCGTTGTCCTGAAGCAGCAGTGGCCTAGATCGATTGCCTAGCTTCGGTGGTTTAGCAGCTAGCTCATCCATCATAATTAGTTTCTGAAAAAAGACATCTGCCGCGATCGCCTGGCTAGATTAAAAAAATCTGTAGTGAACAACACCGGCACTATTCCACCACAAGTAACTTTTTTGAGACAATTTTCGCTTTGGACATGATTAGGTTTAATAGGGTTAAGCCATTGCGATGAGCGCTTTCGATTATATAGGATTCACTTTTCATCACACGTAATGATTCGATTCCCGGTCCGGAGCCGATACCATAATTCCCGGCCGCCCCGCTATTCCTGGCCATGGCAGCGGCCATGGTAACGGCGGGGTAGGGGGTGCTAAGTATCACCGGGCTACCTCAGGCTGCCAGAAACAACTGACCCTGGCAACGTTCAACGGACGCACTCTGAGGCTCATGCCTCAGAGTGCGTCCGTTTATACATTTATTGTAAACATAATTATTTCAACAAGTCTTATGCATTAAATTCAATTAACACCTACCCTAGATGGTACCAATATTCGACAGTAATTCCAATGCTAGATTTGATGTTCTTCGCAATAAAATATCTAATAATAATAATTTCTAATCTAATAATACTTAAATACCATATAAAATATCTCCTACAAGAGATATTTTTCCTTGCTTAAATATAACGGTTGAAATGTTTAAAACACGTCAGTGCCAGTCCGCGGCATCACCCTCGCGAAAGTAGAGAAGATTACCCGAGTCTGGGGTTACGGTTTCCTCCTCTCTACGGACTACACATACCATTTAATCTTCTGTAGCTTCCAACTGCGCTAGATCATGGTCATCCATGATCTAGCGCAGTTATATTTAAGCAAGGAAAAATATCTCTTGTAGGAGATATTTTATATGGTATTTAAGTATTATTAGATTAGAAATTATTATTATTAGATATTTTATTGCGAAGAACATCAAATCTAGCATTGGAATTACTGTCGAATATTGGTACCATCTAGGGTAGGTGTTAATTGAATTTAATGCATAAGACTTGTTGAAATAATTATGTTTACAATAAATGTATTTTTTTATATATGTAAACCAACTTTTTTTTATTGTTGCTGCCCGCTGTCTGTGTCGATTTACTTTTTGCCGTGGTCTGTGCTTCGTACTTGGCTGTTTACTTTTCATGTAAAGGACGCTAAAACGAAATATCTACTGGACTTAGATCTGTCACATATCATATCCACTGAAATGCTGTTTTCACTGTGTGATAAATATTAAGCCTCATAAGTATATGGTAAAGCTAAGTAAACATTCCGCTTTCGAACACAGATGTACTTTGTACTTTGACATTCAGCAAACAGAATGTAAATTCTTTACGTTGAAATAAATTGAATTGAATTGAATTGAATTGATGTGAAAGTGAAAAGTTACATAATCAAGGCGCAGGCGTTTTTATGTTGCCCTTCGCCGATACATCTCTTTTTAAAAACCTATTTGGAGGCTAAAACTTCCACCCATGCCGGGACTCGAACCCGCGACCTCTGACTAACCGTGCCAGCGCTCTCCCGACTGATCTAATGGGTGACTACCGCATCCGTGAAATTTCGAACGTCTTTACAATACTCTCTGTATTACGTACAGGCAGCGACATTTGGCTGAAGTAATTTGCGTCACTTGCAGCCCCGAGTACCTTCTTTGTAGTTAGGTTTTACGTCGGAATGATATCGCTGTACCCACATGATTATATTCTGTTTTAATGAACTAACCCGTGCTAAGGACAATTTAAGGTTCGAGTCCCGACATGGGTGGAATTTTTAGCCTCTAAATAGGTTTTAATAATTATCCTTAGCACGGGTTAGTGCATTTAAAAAGAATATAAACATCTCTTTTTATTTATTTTTCCTTTTGAGCGTAGAACTTACTCTGTAAATAAGTTCTACGTACTCCCGTTACATAGAACTAATAAAGTACGAGTAGATAATATACAGAGAACAGCTAAAAGGCGCCGCTCCTCTCTATAAATCCCTGACATCGTAAAATTTCCGTGTTCCCAAGGGAGACAGTTAGACACATCTGCTACTCGCCATAATAAGGTAGCCGGCTATCCGTCTTCAAATTCAATTCCATACGGGGATAAATCTTAGTAGGTTGTTCTTCTAGGCTCTCCAGAGCTTGCTTTGTTTGGAAAACGTTGTTGCTTATCAACTTTAGATAGAAACCCATTTAGAGGCTAAAAATTCCACCCATGCCGGGACTCGAACCCGCGACCTCTGGCTGACCGTGCCAGCGCTCTCCTAACTGAGCTAATGGCTGACCACCGACATCAGTGAAATTTTGAACCTCTTAACAATACCCTCTGTATAACGTACATGCAGCAACATCTGACTGAAGTAATTTGCATCTTTTGCAGCCCCGAGTACCTACTTTGCAGTTACTTTTTCTTACATCGGAATGATATCGCTGTACCCACATGATTATATTCTTTTTAACGCACTAACCCGTGCTAAGGACAATTTTAAAAACCTATTTAGAGGCTAAAAATTCCACCCATGCTGGGACTCGAAACCGCGACCTCTGGCTAACCGTGCCAGCCAGCGCTCTCCCAACTGAGCTAATGGGCGACCACCAACATCAGTGAAATTTTGAACCTCTGTACAATATACAACTTTAGATTGGTAGATAGATACATCATTTACACACATAAGACACACACACCTAACCAAAGTGAAGCCATAGAAATCTAATTACAAGTCACAGCACGAAGAAAGTATAAACAAAACAGTAGCATACATTAAAAGCGAAACAGACAGAAAATTGTATTACAGTTTATCATATTTTACTGCACATGAAACATTAAATAGAACATAGCATAAGAAATAACAGTACAAAGGCGAGCTTAACTCTCTAAGAGATTTCTTCCAGCAAAGCTTATATACCTAATTATATTATAAATACTTTATTGTATCTGTTTTAATGTAGCCTATTAACGTACCATAGCACCGCACAGACCTACTCTCAGAGAGAGAATAAGGGCTTAATTACCGAGCGTGCCCACAGCGGATTGGCAATTTCAAGCGCTAAGGTATTTGAACACCTCAGACTCTCAGGTTTCCTTGTTAGGAAGTGATAAAGCTATAGTCTGTTAGCTTTTAGAATATACCTCGGGCTCTAGAGTAGGTTTCGGTTTTCGCCGGTTTTCGAACTGATGATTGAGTTCTGATTTCGAAATTAAGCGTCATATTAGTTCCAATTTCCAAATTAAGTGTCATATTAGTTCCGATATTTCTATTACACGAATATATCCGTTTCTATCCGATAGTAGCCGAGGTATATTCTAAAAGCTAACAGACTTATGCTATAACTTCACAAATGTTATGTCTGATTCATAACTTAGAGAGCAAAGTGTATAATCTATAATCCGTAAGTATCAAATACATTTTTGTCTGTATGTACCACTGATAACAAAAATACAGAAATCACTTTCAGGCAAAACAATCAAGTGTTCTTTATTTGCTGGTTATGAGGCGTTTAGTGATTGATAGACATATAGATAGATACTTTATTGTACATAAAAAAGGAAATAACACAAATATTTTCTAACCTAAGAGTACAGACGGCAGCCTTATCAGCAAGTGATCTCTTCCAGACAACATTTGGATGGACTGGAGCAACAAATTATAATTTTCAATAAATTTTCTCACTTTGATCGTATTTAAGTATCGTAAATAGTTAACTACATACATATCAACTATGAGAAGTTGATCTTGTACAAAGAAAACTGTATAAAGACTTAATGCTATTTACATTTTGTACCAAAACAGAGAGCAATCACATAAATGAGGAAAATTCACTCTATTCAATGATTCTTCAATCTCTCCGACAAACTAGCTTTCTGATAACCCCTTTACCCCACAAGTATCGAATTTTCCAGTTCCTAGTAGGAGAAACAAACGGTGAAGGGGCTCCATTCGATCTTGCTTGTCGCTAATGAAAGGAAGCAAGGAGACTAGACGTAACGAGCTTGTCTGAGTTACTCGGATACTCATAGGATTGTTCAATAGTAACTCTTATGCTGGGTGCAACAAAAGCTATCTTCCGAAAGTCTCACCCGCCTGTCTCTACAAATGTCGACTACGCGTCATGAAAAACTTCTAATTTCTCGTAGATCAATCGCAATAAACTGCGCGCTTTCTAAAGTTTTCAGTCATTTTGCCTATTTATTTCAAACTAGCTGTGTCCCGCGGTGTTACTTGCGGTATAAGATATTTTCCTGCAGTAAAACGCAATCGTCAGGCTTTACTAGTCCACTGCTGGGCATAGCCCTCCCCTAATGAGCACCATAGCGCCCTGTCTTCAGCTTGCCGCATCCAGCATCTGCCTGCAGTTTTTCGCAGATCGTCATCCCACCTCGGTAAACGCACCCACGTTTGCCGAGTCGCGGTCTCCATTCAAGGACACGTTTACTCCAACGATTGTCGGTTCTTCACGAGATATGGCCCATTGGCACTTCGGCTTGCTGATTTTCTGAGCTATAGTAAAACGCAGCCTTTGTGTTAATCCAGGGTGTCAGCCAACACCATGCCAAATTTTATTAAAATCGCTCCAGCTGTTTAAACGTGAAGAAGTAACAAATATACACGCTCACAAACGTTCGTCATTATCATATTTTTACGAATCAGAAGCGGAGTTATTTAAAAAAAAACAAACTGAATAACACGAAATTTAATTTAGGAATTATTAAATATTTCACAATAATCAACGAACTAAATTACAAAATGCAACAAAGCTAGGTAAGCGACCGTCTGCGTCGAGCGAAGGCGAAAAAGTGAGCTCCGAGCTGCCAGCCGCTATCCCCGCTGCGCCGCCCGAACGACACGCCCTCTGACGTCATCAAGGCCGGCCACGATGCCTGCCTTACTACTTTTTTTTCTAAGTGTCACTCGTACTTGTTTCTAATACGGCCGTTCCTGACTGCGAGGCGTCCTCGTCCGCTTCATCTTCAGCTGTCAACAGAGATAACATTGGCCGCATTAGTTCAGGAGTGCCAGGGTAGCTTCAATCCCGCATACACACCCTTGTACCATAAAAACTCGTGAGCGCTCAAGCCTTTATGGACAAGGCACAGTCATTATTCTCAACCACACTATTTACTTGAAATTCTAAAGCCAAATAAGTCCTTTCATACGGGAAATTCATACCATCCACACATGACACTAATAGTCATGACACACACACACACACACGGGAAGTACCATCCCGACCCACAACTGATACACACATGAGCATGAACATGAGGTATCTGAAGTGTTTTTGTGGCATAGCCACCCAGGCATACCCTTCCAACCTCAACAAACACACACATGAGCATAAACATGAGGTGCCTGAAGCGATCTAGGTTAAGTCTGCCAGGAAATACCATCCTGATACACAATGTGAGCCCTCGTCTGCACATCGTGTCTGCCGTAGCAAAACCAGCCAGGGAGGAAAACCCTGCCAGAAACAACGTTCTGAAACAATACTACATGGCATAAAAACATGAAGTGTCTGCCAGCAAAGCCACCCAGAACATAATTCTGATTCATACTTACAATGGAAAAATGTTGCACACGCCTCGGTTTTTGCTGGGCTCGGCCGTACCTGATGCTGACTAATTGCACGTCCCAGATACTCGACCTTTGGACCAATGCTGATAACGCGCCAACGATCCTGTCCGTTACGTCGTCCCCACGCGGTGTTGATACTCGCAGTTGCTCCGACACAGTCACATCACCCGTTCCCACGCTGTCCGCACCACCATGCATTACGACTTCGGCTCCCGAGCATGCACGATCCACACGTGACGTCGTGGGCGTCGGTGGCAACAACGGAGGCACTTCCAGCACGGGCTCAGGCGGCGGCTGCGTCGACGATGCACCTATCCTATTCTCTATTGCATTTAGTCGACCAAGAATCGCATCCAATGCAGCAGCGGCATTAGATTCGGTAGTTTTCTTTTTCTTTCCTTTCGTTGACATAACGGAAACTTTTTGAATTTGTGAAGAAAAACTTAGGCAAATTTATGAAATTTTAAGCAAAACGTGTCAGATAAGAGCGGTAAAAGCGCGTAAGCCTATCCCACTTCTGATTTTACGAATCAGAAGCGGAGTTATTTAAAAAAAAACAAACTGAATAACACGAAATTTAATTTAGGAATTATTAAATATTTCACAATAATCAACGAACTAAATTACAAAATGCAACAAAGCTAGGTAAGCGACCGTCTGCGTCGAGCGAAGGCGAAAAAGTGAGCTCCGAGCTGCCAGCCGCTATCCCCGCTGCGCCGCCCGAACGACACGCCCTCTGACGTCATCAAGGCCGGCCACGATGCCTGCCTTACTACTTTTTTTTCTAAGTGTCACTCGTACTTGTTTCTAATAATATTATATTAGGTGTGGAGTGTGTTTCTTAGTACAGTAAAAAGTTGGGAAGCCCTGCCACAAAGTATGGTGCTCGGTGTTAGCGGATGAAAGAGCCAGGAGGCACCAAATCCGTACCGACCCGAGTCCGGACTCTTCCTTTATGTGTCCTATATGCAGTAGGACATGCCGTTCTTAAATTTTTTTAGTAATTCGAAAAAGTATCAAACTGATTTGATTAAATAGGCTAAATAGGCTGATTAAATGAGCACTGATTAAAAATAGACCGTAACTGACGCAAATGATGATGAGTAGGGTCAGCTGCTCAGCCATAGATTAGATAAGATTAACGCTCTCTATTTCACACCATACATAATTATGTATTGTGGTTGGACCGATCCTGTAACATAACCCGGTGGAGAGCACGCATAGTAACAACTGTATCATCAGCCCGGGTAAGTAGTACAATGGCACGAGTGATGTTAAAAGTGACGCGAGCGTTTTGTGGCGCTACAATTTCAGAATTTGACAATGAATGCACTGGAAAGTTGCGCCTTTTGACATTCAAAACCCGCGACTACCGTCGTACTAGCCAGGCTAGTCGGAGTTCCATAAAACTATTTGTATGTACAATTTCATAGTCTGTTATGAGAATTCGAGGTGCATTCCATAGCAGAGCCGTTCTATTGCAATGAACATCGAATTGGCCCCTTACTTTTCGTAATATATTATGCCAATATGATTTATATTTAGTCAATTAGTCTTCCTGCTTGCTATGTTCACTGTCCAGCCTGTTAACCTACAGGTTTACAGGCTGGACAGTGAACATCGAATTGACAATTGACCATAGAATTTTAAAATTTAATGATTTGACGTAGCAAACCGCGAATTTTGTTTCGATAAAATAGAACGTCGGATACTTCATTTAATTACTATAAAATTGTCTTTTTCACATTAAAAAAAAACAAAATGTTTTACAAGTCATTAGTTTGAAAGTGTACGTAAGGCAGGAGATAAAAATTATACAATTACACTTCACGATGCACGAACATACATAGTTATATAATAAAATCGCGGTTAGACCCATTTAATATATAAAACCATTTAGCGATTTGGCCATTCTGCGAATTAACCTTTTTTACTGTTAGCCTTTTGCGAATTGGCTATTTATCGACTAAGACTATTATGATGTGATCTCTGCTGAAAATATTAATATTATGGTAATATGAAGGTTAATTGACTTAATGTCTTATAAATTCTGCAAACCTCTGCGGATTTGAAACACTAAAGTCATGGTGCGCGTAGTCGGGCACCCAGATATCGAGTGCCACTCGCGGCAGCACTTTGTGGAGGATAGATTTTAATGAGGCCACGTTCTTTGACTATTCCCTTCGTTATCGAATCTATTGCAATATCACCTTTTGTTCTTATTCACAAAGGAGGCCGGAGGTTTAGTGCGAAGTTTGTTGTCACTATTTGAGCTTAACTAGGAGGCACTTATTTGACGTTTTTGCCCGACTGCGGCGAAGCTCGAAAGGATAAACATAAAAGATAAAAATTACTAATTGTTCATAAATAGTGAAGAACAATTTTTCCTTACTTATTAACTTTGTGGGTACAATATATAAATCTAGTTTCTTTGAATATAAGGAAGGTCCGTTGGTACCTATTCTAGTTACACTATTTTTATTTTTAATGCACTAACCCGTGCTAAGGAACAAATTTAAAAACCTATTTAGAGGCTAAAAATTTCACCCATGCCGGGATTCGAACCCGCAACCTCTGGCTATCCGTACCAGCGCTCTACCAATTGAGCCAATGGGCGACTCACGGCATCAGTGAAATTTCGAACCTCTTTACAATATTCTCTGTATTACGTACAGGCAGCGACATCTGACTTAAGCAAATTGCATTACTTACAAATCCCGAATCCCGGCATGGGTGAAATTTTTAGCCTCTAAATGGGTTTTTAAACCTATTCTAGTGTTTAATTACACTGTATCATAGGCACCAGCGTCCTCCGCCATTTTCAGCACAATAAAACGCAGATGTGCAATAGGATAGAGCTTTATATGTACGTATGTATGTACCTATTTATGGCAGATTAGATTTTGTCTTTATTTTATTTTTGTCCTTGGACACACTTTGACCAAACAGGGGATTTATTAGCAAAGGGCAAGTTAAAAGTACCCGAAGTAGGTACACATGGCTGAAATCAGTATTATTATCATTTATTTGATTGAAAACATTGGTAATCTCTTTTTATTTATAAAACTAAATCAGTGTTTTAAATCCTTTTAATATGTACTGTTCCCTAATATCGTTAAATCTTTTATTTTTTGATACTGTCTCGCCTATTGTTAGAGAGATTTTCACTGATTGTCATACGTTATAAGTAGGTACTATAGTAATTGTTGACTCGTAGACAGATATGTAGATATGGTAGACAGTGGAGTGTGTGTCTATCACCCGGTCCGTAATGGAAAACCCCCAGTTGAATGGTTCGCAAATAGCGAAGGAAATGACGGCCGTATTGTGCGAGATGATATGAGCGCGCAAAGAGAACGTGGTTTTATCTAGCGATTCTAGCGGGACCCTAGAGTTAGGACCATGATGTCAGTATGAAAGCTCGTCTGGCTTTGTGTGCCTCAGGAGTTTGATTATCTTAAGATCGTTGAAATATAATTTGTATTACGCCCACTGTCGTTCACTAACAATCTGTTAATACACCTACTATTAACAGCTGTCAGTGACCCAAAAATACCTACTGGCAGCTGTTAACAGTAGATTAATGGCCTGTTGCTGTAATGGAAACCGGTGGTAAGATGCGGATAAAGTTCGCGTAGACACGTTTAGCGGGGCCTTTTAATTCTTCTTACTTCTAAGCATAAATAACATATTTCCTACTTGCTTAGTAACAGTAACAGTAAGTAAGGGTCACCCTTTGAGTGATGCGAGTGAAATTACCTGTGTATTTTTTTTTCTTATCACTTTGCCCACTATGGAGGTCAATATTACGTCGTACGTAGATACGCTTGTACCCCGGAAAGTTAGGCCAAGAAGGAAGAGACCAATATCTCACTACGATTCAGGCAAATCCCTACGACTATCGAAATTCGTAATAATATAGGTACCTACTATGAAGCATTTGGAGGGTAACACTTAAAAACATTGTCTGAATTTGGAACACTTTTAAAAACCAAAAACTTTCCACACAGCCGAATGGACTGAAAGTATTTATTTATTGAATACCAGGGAGCCGATTCTCGCCCGAATTGAAAGCGTAGACGCAAAATATTCGAAGGCATAGACATTTGTCGCATAAAATAAGATAACTTGACAAAACCATTAGACATATTTTTTCATTCGAATTCAATCTAGCATGGCGTTCAACAAATTTTCAACAGAAATACATTATTGTTATCGAATCAATATTTTGTACCTAATAATACTGTGTATTGCTATCTAATTCATGTGTCTTTTGTTCGACCTAGACAATCGGGACCTAGCTTTTCCAGGCAACATGACTGTTTACAAATTGTAAAGGCATGTTGATGTAATGTTGGCTGCGTCGGCAACTCTAATATGAGCCCAGTTGCTATGCAAATTAAATTTATGTTAGACTCTCTTGCAGTGGGTTTGGCGAGCCTCGATACCAATAGGTACTTACTGCTATAAATTAGTCCTTTGAGGATGAGCGAATGGAATTTCGCTTTTGTTACTTTTTTTTTTTAATATTGACTTACGTTTCTATCGCAGAGTTTCAAATTTTATAAATTATTCGCCCGAACTGCGTGGCAGTTTGTTGGCGAATTAATCGCAATCTTTTAATATAAATATTGCTTTGGTGCTTTGCAAAGTTTCATTATTTACAGGCACGGATGTGAATACGTATGTATTTATTATTTGAATATTATTTATATACACGTTTGTGGTCTTAGGGCGGTTTTATAACTGACAATAAATCTCCATCTCGGAAAAAAAACAGAACGTTTTTTTTATCAAAATTTAAATTATACATCTTTCAGTGTAGCTTATAATGCGTCCGCTTTCGTCCATTTCGTAGACACATTTCGTAACCATCTATCACTAAAACTACTTTTCTGCGCTTCGACAAGGCTGTTTCCACGTAATGTTAACGTTACGTCATGTAACGTTGAACCTACAACCTCCCGAATTAAAGCGCGGGGCGCATAAGGTGATCGGTTGGTGTAATTCGGGAAACATCTTTCTATAAATAGTGTTTTCGGTGAAACGAATCATCGAGAAAATGGGTGTTGATAAAACAAATATTCGATTAGGTGATCGGTCGGTTTAATGTCATTCGGGAAACATCTTTCTATAAATAGTGTTTCGAAATGGCGTAGGAAACCCCTTTAAAAGACTGTATAACTTTTTTGCAAAAACGTATTACGAACCTATTTATTTTTATACCTACGTTCATGTTTTTTGATAAGTTATTTTCCACAAATTGCGACACCCGGGTCTGTAAATTATTGTTAACTACAATCTAAATTAAATGGAAAGGGTTTATTTAAATTAGCGCAAAAACTGCGGCTTAGTAACCGTTACAAGTCAAACTAGGTGTCCATTTCAAACTAGATCATTTTGGAGAAAAAATTAACAAAAAAAACTCCAAACTCCTTTTATCAAAACCAATCATGCTATTCTATTCATTCAAATTATTTAATACCTCTGCCTACTTGAGAGTGAGTATTGCGAACACACGAATGTCAAGTGTGCAAAGATTAGTCGCAAGTCTGATCAATCTAGCTCGAACCCAATATCGGTTAGTTTAACCAAAAAGGCGGCAAATTCATCAGAATTTTTCTCACGGCAGCTCTGGGCGTAGTCTGTAGCCAGCATTTTTCTGAGGGTAGATGAAAATTCCGTGAGTGCCTTCACCATGTCGGTATTCTGAAAAGAGTAAAAAATACACCTTTAATAAGCGTATAAATCCTTTGATGTAATTGCAGTGAAACCAAATACTAGACGACTTTAAAATTGTGAAATTGGAAAACAGCTGATTTTATGTTGAGCCTAGCAGAAGACAGTTTTTATACTACATACTGCTGTTGACATAATTTTGACCTGAACATATTTCTAAAGCATCCTCCAGATTCTGATTTTGTATGGGAAATCCGGCGGTAAAATGTTACTTGATGATGAGTAAAGCTCCGCTTTTTGAATTGATTTTTGAATATCACTAAGTAAATACATAAATAACGTTTTGTCACGCTCTTTTCTGAGAGATTGGAAGAGATAGCACTACAGTTAACTATTTACTTAGCGATATTCCAAAACGACCTAAATCAACCTATTCCTTAAAAGTAGTGATAGTACAGGGATTTGCAGCTACGGGCCCGGATGTCTTAAAACTGGGGAAATGCTCGGTTTTGAGTTTTTCGTTTTTTTCTGACTTCCTACGAAGAAAATACAATAGTCATAAAAATACACTTCTTTAGTAGTGTTATAGAAATTATACAAGAGAATAAACTAAGAAAAATAACGGACTTCAGTCTGAATTACTGATCTGAACGGATCTGAATTAAGTCAAATCAAAGATCAAAGGAAAAAAAATGCAAAAATGTTACATCTTTTTATTAAAACACACTGTAAAAGTCAATCTGAACTTAAAAAAAATGGTAATAATAGCAGTTGAAATTGAAATGAAAAGATTGAAAAGAGGATATTGGAGCTGGAGACTGAGTGACATTGATACTTCCTATGTAATGAAATCTATTTACCAAAGAAGACAAAATCTAATAAATTTATTTTTTTATAATGTACCTAGTATCAAAAAACTTATTATGTAATTATGATTTGAGGTACACGATAACATTAACATACTGGCACATACATTGCTCGGCACGTAGGTACATATTTAGTATTGGTGACTCTTTCTCTGTGCCACGGATGTATTTACTTCCGTGGTCTGTGCCCTGCAAGTGGGTCGATGACAGGCACCGAGTGATGGGCTACCACGGATGCGAAATCCGGTAGGCTACATAAAAAATATAACGGCGATACCTATGACATTATTTTCTACGTTATGTACATCAGCAAGACTTAGGCAAAGTGTGTCCTTAGAGGGAGTTGTTATATCTCATATCTTTGCTCGCCGAGACACACTATATCTCTATCATATCCCTCTCACCACTTGTGTCCTAGCTCATACGACGTCCACTCAATTAAGTGTGCGTGGAAACAAGAGACACAAATGGTGAGTCAGGCTAGTCTACCTATTCCCTACTTCATCCAGATCACACGTTTTTTTTGGTGAACTTTCTATCATCGCTCGTTGGTTACGACGAGAAATGCGGCCGAATGTAACCGATGTCAGACGATGTTGATCTCGCTCTCGCGCATTGTGTGTGAGCTGGATAAAGTAGCTGGAGATGACTACCGTACTGAGTTGAGAGTATGTGTGAGGGAGCCAGATATAGTTGACATCTCTGGGATATGAATGGGACACACTTGATGGCGAGGGAGTTGTGTGTCCACTCATATCTGGCTCTTGAGTTACCCAAGGCTATCAGCAAAACATCGTGAGGAAACCTGAGTGTTGAAATCGAAATTGTCAATCCGCGGTAGGCACGCGTGGTAATTAAGCCCTTACTCTCTCTCTCTCTGAGAGAAAGCATGTGCCCTACAGTGGGTCGTATATAGGCTACATAAAAAATAATAATTTGTGATTAGAAACTGCGATCCCCAACCCACATGCCCCGGGGGGGGGATTATGGGCATTACCCCCCAATGATGGCACAACCTTGCGCTATGGCGCTCATTAGGGGAGGGCTATGTCCAGCACTGGACTAATATAGCCTGAAGAAGTAGAAGAAGATTAGAAACTTACAATGTACGTCACTATAGCGGCAACAGCGACCCGTTGTAACAACATGACCTCACATCTCCGCAGATTCCCTCTCGCCGAGTCCATCAGAGCGTTAACAGTGCGTCCGTCGCCCTTCGTCAGGGCTATGACAATCGATGGACTTCGTTCACAGGCGTTACGAGCATCACATACCTCCACCCAAACTTCGGTTCCACCTGCTTTAAAAAGAAACCAAGCCAATAATTATTCTTTCAGTAAATAAATACAAACCTACCCCTAACGTCACGTTCGTAACGTAAGAATATTGAATCTCATACTACATAAAGATATGTATTGCACATATTGAATACAGACTGAATAGTGTCAAAGAGCGCAGGGCGTCCCAAAGTTATGGGACATGAAGGGAAAACCTCAAATATCGTAAATAGGGTATTTTGCTGAAAGAAAACATTATGTTATTTTTACACTTCTCTTTTCATCAAATCTTTGAAGATTTTCTAAAAATTACTTGCCTCGTCTGGGTATAAAAACCGACTTAAATGTAAAAAAAACACCCCTACTTTTATGATGCCAATCGAAAGAATGACCAAAAAATAATAACTCTTCTTAAACGTAGGTAACAAAGTATTTTATAAGAACATGACAACCTAAAGAGGTTTGTGAGATTTTTTTTGGCGCCACAGAGTAGCTCTATATAAATACTACAAATTAGAAACTTTTTGATAATTCGACGATGGCTGGCTGGAAACAATCGCCACTTGAGAGAAACAAATACAAAGGTGGAGTTCACGTGTAGTTAGTTAGACCTGACATTTCCGCACTTAGCCTCATAGTTGGGCCATTGTACGTAGCAAGCGCTGAGGTACGCTAACACCTCAGACACTAGGGTTTCCTTACGATGTTTTCCTTCACCGTCGGCGAGTGGTATTGCTACTATAATTTCACAAATCTACATAACTCAGAAAACAAAGTCATTGGTACATGCCAGGGTTTGAACCCAGAGTTCACGTGTATTTAACGAATTTTTAGTGGGCAAACGCCGTTCTACCAAACAAAACAGCTGTTCATTTACAATTTTTTGTGAACTCTGACCATTATTTATCTTTTTAATTTATACAAAAGGCTTTGATAATTATTAATAAAATAAGTGCCAGTGTTTTTCGCGTCGTTATTAGATACTTCATGGTTACCTAACCTTTTTCCAAGAATTTTTTTACAACGACATTTTCATTAAAAAAAGTTTTTAAAAACTATAATAGTACTATGTAGTGGCCAGAGATTTATACGTATAATGTAGATACCTAAGTTTTGTGCATAACTTACCAATATAAGGCAAGAAAGTCTCCACAGAAAGGTGCTCATAGTAGAAGCTCAAAAGAAGGGAGCTGTTGACTCCTATCCCACAGTAAAAGGAGTAGCGGAGCGGGCCGTCGGGATCCGCCACGGCTAGGGTGCTGATACGAAGAACGGACTCCAAGGCTACACCCGTTGGTGGTGAGGACTGAGAAATACTTGTAAAATTCAAAAATTCAAAAAAAAAATTTGGAGTTTTTAAATGTATAACGAGTAACAGTCAAATGTCACATGTACAGTCGCGTGCACTGGAACCGTTTCAAAAACACGGTAGAACCTTGTGACAATAAACTCTTCTAGCCTGTGTAGGATACACAATAAATATATGATAATCTATTTTTAAGGCGCTTTGGAGAGCAAACTAGCGCCACCAATGGAATAAAACCCACTTTACTTATTAAGAGAACACAACTGATATTCATATTCATTTATTCAGTTTAGATATCAACATTTACAGCTGTCAATTAAGATTAAAAGATTGCTCGCGTTTGAGAATCATGAGAGACATGGCGTCCCACGGCTATGCCACATAAAGGGAAAGTACCTTGGATAATGTACATAGAAAGAAGACATCAATATCAACTCGTGTCTGTCCCCACTGAGTTGAGACTGCAGGAAGCAATGCAGGAAGGTTAGGCCATACTTCACCACGGGGGCCAAGTCCGGGTTGCTGGAGGATTGTAACTGCCCGCCACTGTGTTGACAGTGGCGGGCATTCTGTCAGAAGTTATCAAGCCGCCCATACGGCCTTTCGTTATTAACACTTGTATGTCCCCACTGCTGGGGCACGGGTCTCTTCCTGCATTGAAGAACGGTTACGCCATACTCCAACACGGGTGCCAAGTCCGGGTTGGTCATAAGGCCTCTGACATGGCTTCACCACAGTCATTAATAGGTACATGACACACGGCACCAGCGTGGGGATTATGGGCATTGCCCCCTATGATAGCACAACGTGGCGCTCTTTAGGGGAGGGCTATGTCCAGCAGTGGACTAGTATAGCATGACGACGACGACGACGACACGGCACCAACGGCTTAACGTGCTTTGCGAAGCACGGAAGCCCTAATCCTAGTGATTGATTCTAATCACTCGCGTTCACTAGGCCACGAGCGCTTTCAGGAGGTGAGTATAGGAACTTTTAATTAACATTTCTTACTCTTACTCCCGGAAGAACCATAATTTAATTTAAAAAAAAACTTAAATTCATAGATTTTAAAATAGTTACATGGTTGAATAGGGATATTTTTTAGCTCAATAACATAACGTCAGAAATAAAACGAAGACCATATTAGACCAAGACAATATTTACCATAACACAGCAAGGCTTCGGGCTCTCGTTGACCTGGAAATTGAGCTCCGCGTAGACAGATCCCCGCATTTCGCAGCTGAAGCTGAGAGAGCAGCCACACTCGGCCACGAACCTTGCCCGGCCGGCGAGCGCTGGGATGGCCGCGGTTACCTGCCGCCACTCTGTCTCGTTGGTGAAGTCCGTCAGCTCGTTCAGGAAGTTCTCTTCTAGGGAGAAGATGGTGAGGGTCTCTGTCAACGGCTCGCCGTGCTAGAATTTTGAAATTAACAGCATTTAATGAGATTGATTACATGTATTTTTATTTATTTACTTATAAATTTATTCGTAAATTATATATTTAATTTTGGGTAAATAACAGTATACGATATCTAAACTAATACTACTTAAGAGAATTGACATATTTACAAAATATCTATATATATTCAAAATATATTAAATATAATAGCTTTATATTCAAAACTCCGCTGGGGAGAGTTCCCAGGACGCTTGCGGCTCTCTGATTGGCAGGACTGATTATCGTTTGATTACCTATATAAATACTATTGCGTAATATTATGTTCATAATTGATATTATTTTTTGACGTGATGTACCTCGCTCTAGGTTCACAGAACAACCAAGCACTGTCTGAATATTTGGCAGCGGTATAAGTTGAGCCAAGGAATCGAGGCTGAACCGGCTTTTTGCAACAACAGAAATACACCGCTACTAGTGGTTGTAAAAATAGTTTTATGGTATTTTCTATTTTGTGGCGTTATGTTGTTTTCATGTATTAGGTATATATTTTTTTTTAAGCGCTCGTGGCCTAGGCGAACCAAGTGATTGGAATCAATCACTGGTTAAGCAACAACAGGCGCGGTCAGGTACAGCATGGGTGAGCGTCTCGTGACTACCACCGCTATTGGCATTTTTCCGAGCGCTTCCGTGCTTCGCAAGGCACGTTAAGCCGTTGGTGCCGGCTGTCATGTAATGGCAGTCGTTCAGCTATGTCAGAGGCCTTATGGGCGGCTTGATAACTTCTGACAGTAAGGCCCGCCACTGTCTTACAATCCTCCACCAACCCGGACTTGGCCCCCGTGGTGGAGTATGGCCTAACCTTCCTGCGATGCAGGAAGAGACCCGTGCCCCAGCAGGGGGGACATGCAAGGGTTGATAACGTAGGTATATTTTTTGTTAGTGTGCTAATATTGTTTTACAGTGCGTTCACATTAACTTGACGCGTGAGAGAATTGGTAACAAGGACATAACATGTGAATTAGCTTTTGGACCTAATCGGAAGATGGTAAAACAAGCCCTCAATCCTTTTATTTCCCCAAGTAATGGGAATGATTTCTTATTTAACATGGTACAGTAAACATCTCAGTGCTACCAATTATCTCACGCGTCAAGTTAATGTGAACGCACTGTACATGTATTTTTTTATTTTTCTTTTCTGATGTTTCGGCCGGATCGTTGACCTTATGTCGCTTAAAACACAGATTTAGTACGCACTGTAACGTACGCATGGGATTCAGCTAAATAATTTCAAGTTCTGACCGCGTGTATAATTTTTTAAAGAAGCCTAACAGTTCAATGTGTGCAGCATGTATGTTTTTCTATGATAACAAGCAAGCCAACAATGGCTTGTCGTATTATAGAATCAACTATTAGAACTAAAATTATTGATAACTATAGAATTTTTATGAACTACGTTGGATAATAATTTAAAATAAAATGACATTTTAAGCACAGGCCGTTTTAATATATAAACATGCAATGTTCGTTTTATACTTACAGAAAATAAGTACTGAATTACCTTGATATGACGCACATCCAAATGGTGGAGAAAAAAATGGAAAGAAGCATTATTATTGATGTGCCCGAAAACATACCAAACCTATGGATAAAATAAAATTAGTAACTATTTAGTACCTGGCATCCAGGCTGAGTACACGTATCCAGACTGGCCAGATCCTCAGCTCTGTTGAAGTACCACGTCAGATTACAACTGGGAGCCACATTGCTCGCATTAGCTTCCAAAGATGCGATGGTCCTCTCGTTCAACAAGCGAGAAACTGGTGTAACCTGAAGATCAATGAGTCGTCATCAATTTTAACCTAACCCCCTGCTTGGTACAGGCCTTTTGCTAGTCACAGTATTTTTTCGCCATTGCCTTCATACATCAGCCCCAAGTTCAGGGTGATCTGTGGTACATGTTCTGCCATTGACGGTCGTTCAGTTCTGTCAATACGTTAGATAGCTCTGGTTGACCTGCCATTAATGATTACATTGTCTATATTGGTATACATGACAGACCTATGAATTTCGTTAATTTAACTGAGTAGAGCCACAGCGTACGTAACTTTACGTCAACGTTAAAATCAATTAACTTTAACATACGTGTATGTATGTTAAGGTCGACTTTCAGTTGACTGTACAATGACCTAAAATGACAAAGAGCTTTCTAACTTCCTTTAAATTGTTTTAATTATAAAAAATAATGAAGAAATACTTTAATTAATGAAATAAAACTACGGTAGGTACTTTCCTGTAGAACTGGTAATACTGAATCAACGCATGTTACTGTGATTTTAGCTGTTCCTGATTCGTTTTCCACGTTGACTTTGACAGCGAATTCATAGCTGAAACAGGGCATGATTTTTTTTCCTTGCATAATGCAGCAACCTTTACGTGCGTTTGCTGAAATTACGGTGGCAATGCAAAAAGGAGTCAGCATAACATGCAAGACAGCATAACATCTAAAGTTTCATTATAGTTCTATCTCTATGTAGACAATCAAAAGGAATACTGCCTGTAAGTAATACAGAAAGTATAATAAAGAGGTTCGAAATTTCTCTGATGCCGGTGAGTCGCCCATTAGCTCAGTTAGGAGAGCGCTGGCACGGTTACCCAGAGGTCGTGGGTTCGAGTCCCGGCATGGGTGGAATTTTAAGCCTCTAAATAGGTTTTTAAAATCAAAAGGAATTTACGATGATTCAATGCTCAAAAATGATTACACTATTTTTATTTTTAATGCACTAACCCGTGCTAAGGAACAAATTTAAAAACCTATTTAGAGGCTAAAAATTTCACCCATGCCGGGATTCGAACCCGCAACCTCTGGCTATCCGTACCAGCGCTCTACCAATTGAGCCAATGGGCGACTCACGACATCAGTGAAATTTCGAACCTCTTTACAATATTCTCTGTATTACGTACAGGCAGCGACATCTGACTTAAGCAAATTGCATTACTTACAGCCCCGACTACCTACTTTGCAGTTAGGTTTAACATCGGAACGATATCACTGTACCCACATGATTACACTATTTTTATTTTTAATGCACTAACCCGTGCTAAGGAACAAATTTAAAAACCTATTTAGAGGCTCCAATAGTTTTCCAGAAAGAAGGCGTTGCTGTCTGTCATACAGTTTTTTAACTAGTACAAACAACATCGTTCTAATCTTATCATCAGTTAAATATAATGACATTTTCATCAACAATGCTAAAATAGGATAAGTAAATTGTTACACTTTTCTGAAATAAATAAATTTCAAATTTCAATTTCCGTTATCACCGATATTAACATTTTGGATGTCTACTTTTTGGAAAAAATTTATTATAAAACCAATTGTATTTTTTATACCATTGGTACCCCAAAGCGCAGTAAGTGTTCCTACTCACCTCCCTAAAGTAGGTAGACCTGTATACAACGTAATTACATCCGTATTAGCACTTTCAAAGAAGTCGCAAGGTTCACCGCTATGCGCGCACGTCCAGCGATACTACAACCAAAGAGAGAAAGTCAGCCTCTGCTACAATAATAAAATCTTAACTTTTGACAGATAGTCAATCTTCTTCTTACCATTAATTGATCCCCAAAGAAATCGTGATTAAAAACGGCTGCTTCGAGGGCAAATGGCGTCTCCACGCTAACCTGAAGGTGATCAGCGCTGAGGTAGATTTCCAAACCCCTTCGTGAAACATGGAACGGCAGCCCTGTCTAAAAGCAATGTTTTAAATAGGTAAATTACTATAGTTTGATCCCTTGTGTTATGGTAACCTTAAAAATATGGAAAAACAATTTGCGTTACAAACACATTTTTTCTAGGCGAGTTTACTTGCCATAGAATTACTTGAACTGTAATTCAAATTATACTAGGTAAGTTAAATAAAAAATTACATAACGTAACATAGCAATAACATTATAACATTTACATCCAGGCACATACATTGCTTATGGCCCCACACTAGGATACCCTGTGTCGTGGGAACCAGAACAACTATATATGTCCAAAATATCCTTATTTTTGTTTTCACATGCCCTGGACCACATTTCATAAGAGTACAATGATACTAGGAGTTAGGCAGATCATTTGTCTTTCAATTTTAGCGTTTCTCACCTGCGTAATAAATTCACCATTGCTAGTGCGTATGACTCTACAATTAACGTCGTATGTGAGGTCAGGCTTCATAGACTTGGCGGGCACAAGGAGTCTAGCACCAGTCTCTTGGCTCACGTCCACCGAATGGGAGCCGCTCACGCTTTTGACGGTCCATCGGAACTGGGGACGTTAGGAATAACAAATAAGCATCGGTTGTAAAGATAAAACTAGCACTGGAGCTTCCGGACAAGCACTGTCTTGAAATTTTATCCAGAATTGCATACCGTTTTTTTATGTAAAGAGGTATGTAAATTTTTTCTTGCTGACTGTACCATTTTACGAAAATCTGTTAATAACCTGAGTAAGATAAGATAAGAATATTCTGTAATCACAACACTATGTATAACCTTAAAATTATAAAGGCAAAAGTTTGTGAGTGTGTATGTTTGTTACTTCTTCACGCCTAAACGGCTGGAGCGATTTTAATAAAATTTGGTAAGGAGTTAACTAACACCCTGGATTAACACATAGGCAGCTTAGGCAGATAGGGTTTGACTGTGGGAATATGTGTTATTCCCATGGGAAAATCGATAAACCGCGGGTAACACCGCGGGGTACAGAAAGTTAGTCTATAATGTAGACGTGGTTTATCATGCACTGCCCAAGCGATACTATCCACAACCAAAGGTTTTCAAAAGGTCTTCTAAAAAAATCCAAGAAAGCCTTTCAAACTATTGATCGAATCACTACCTATGTCGAGCTCAACACAAATATCCGAGGCCACCGTCCTGTTTCAATTCAAATAACTACAATACGTTTTACGATGACAACTCGATGTACATTGCAAAGTCGATTAACTCGCAGATTAACAAGAACACTCAACCACGCAACTTACCTCGGATTTTTCCATTTCTAATTTAAGTCTTGATGTCACTTACTCATAAAACTAACCACAGCCACACTAGTCTGTATGACTACAGGTACCTACATAAAATTATCCACAGTCACACTTGCGAAAATAAACTAGGAATTGTACTTTTATGAAACTCGGACCAGATTATAATTACGTAATAGTCCTCAGTGGGATGACACGTGGTAACTTGTGCTTCTACCACGTAGTCAATGTCAGCGTAGGCCGCAGTGCTGCCCAGCAAGTTGATGGAGAACATTTCACCTCGACCCTCGATGTCATTCAGCTTCTTGTCGCCTCGAGAGTTGTCTATGTGGAAGGTCTTTGGGTCCGCCATGATCCCAGTTGGTGAAGTAGCGTGGGCCGTGAATATGTAGTCCACGCCTCGGAGTAGCTACAATAAGATAGATTCTTAGTGTCGATTAGTCTGTGGTAAAATAAAGCTCTATTGGTTTATTTGCGTACAATAATTTCTGGTTGGGTCTGCAGACAATACTCTAAGTGCCTATCGGTTTCTGGCGAATGTTGAAAAATAGTACCTATTTTCGCACCGACGCGACGCCTCTAATCTAACAAAATAATATAGCAAAATAAGAGAATATTCCAGGCTTAAACTTTCCTAAGAGGTTCAACTTCGTGGCAAAAAGCAATGTTTTATTTTTTCATTTTATTGTTTTACTACGAATGCGAATGATTTTTTCGGCGAATGCGATGGGATAAAGTGATAAATCCAAAATGGTATCACGGAGTGGGCGGCTATTACGATCCGTTACGAGTTATGAGTTTCAAAGCGATTTTTTAAGAAATAACTGGTAAATATGCAATAATTAAAAAATTCCAACAATATAATTATGTAGCAACAATAAACAATTTACTTTCTTTTTATTTCGCAGTAAGTTTCAATAAATTCTTCAAAAGTAGATTTTTATCTTATACGTCAAAATAAACTTATAAGAATAGTAGGAATAGGTAACAGTCTTCAAGATTTAAAAGTACCTATAATCTTGCTATTTATTGGTGTTAAGAAACATCGTGGTTTGGACAAAAGGCCTGTTACAAAGTTGTAGAATAGTTATCCGACGTTTTAGGATAAAATAAATTGTCTATGAAACGCTATCAAATTAGATACTTATTCATGAATAAGTATCTAATTTAATCGGCTCGGCGCATCATGATGCAATGAGCTCGATCAAGATGCGCTGTCAAAGCATTGATTAAAAACAATTTTACTATACAGCAACGTTTTCCAACATTAGGCCTAAAAGGCTAGTGTTAATAAGATGTTAATCATTACTATCTACAATTTTTATGTAGTTATTTGAAGTGGCGTGCTCCGCTGCTATATAAAAAAATATATTCATAGACATATTACACAGATCTCATTAGCCCTATACTAAGTACAACTAAATGACTTGTGTTACAGGTGCTAACTCGACGATAGATTTAATACAATAAATACATAGATGACATCCAAGACCCGAGACAAACAAGAAAAGTTCGTTTCCTAGTTTGACCCGGCTGGGGATCGAACCCGAGATCTTCGGTGTTACAGTCACCGTGCCAAACCGCTGCGCCACCGAGGCCGTAATAAATTTGAAATAAATTACTACTAATGGCCAATGTTACTTCGATATTGGTAACTAAACACCTATACAAAGAGACATACTTTAATTTCAATAACAAAAAAAGCCGCGGACAGACAGACAGCGCTTTTGACAGAAATACTAAAAGCTAACATAATACAACGAGAGCTTTCTGAAACGCCAAGCTCTAGCTTGAAAACTCATTAAGCAGACGTCTACAGTTCGGACAACATCCACTCTTTTTTTGCAAAACACTCGAGTAAGCGTTGTTAGACCAGAAGTACTTAGCCTAGTACTAGTGTTTGTCGGGATGTTACCTCTTCCTTTATTGTACTATCTAGGTACCTACTGAATGACTCACTTTATGTCGATCAATATTATTAGTAATAGTCACATCGGAGGGGCATGGGGCATGGGCATGCAAAGATTTATAAATTGTAATAAAGACTTTTCTCCAAATTACATACTTTCATCAACGAATTTTAAGTAGATGAGTAGCCCCTACATCAAATTACGCTTTTCATTAGAAAACCGGTCGTCACAAAAGTAGTAACTCAAGTCACATGGTAAAAAAACCTTTATTTTTCTAATTTTCCATTTTGAGTAATATTCATTCATTTAATGTCTCATATTTGTGGCCTTTTCCCACTAGACCGGGCTGAATACATCTAGGCATTACTACATGTATCTAGATGAGTTAAACATACGAACCTGGTCATTTTCTATCACATACACGTAAGGCACTGGCTGTTCCTTGTTTAAGTTGGCTTCCAAAGTTCTTATTGCTCGCCACAGCAATAAAGTGAATCGCTGAGACGGCGCTGGGAGGTGCGTCCAACGGACTTTCCATTTTATGTCCAAATCCATGTCTGCATTCTTTTGTATCCTAAACGGCACGGAGCAAAAATTCTGTTTAAAAATCTCAACAGCAAATGTTAAGTGTCGCATGTCAACCAAACCATACCGTTAACCGTCAGTTTGTGCATTGAGAATTTCACCGAGCAAATAATGAGGAATCGGTTTCAGAAAAAATATTTGAAACGGATCTATGCTCATTATTAACTTAGCGAAGTTCTCAATTCAGGAACCGGCGGCGTTAAGAAAAAGTTGTTAACGTTATGACTAAAATGATATGATCTTAGTTATTCAAGAAATATCCCTTTTCTTGATGTTGACCCTATTTCTAAAAGTTTGTTGTAGGAAATCTATTAAAAGTGTATTATAATGAATGGAATCTTTTTTTATCAATGAGGTGTTTCAATGTCCCCAACTGGATCATCATCATTATCAGCCCACTGCTGCCCACTGCTGGGTATAGGCCTATCGACCAAATGTCATCTTTCACGATTTCTTGCCAACCGCATCACGGACCGTCCGACATCTAAACGACATCGTACAACCATCATCGAGCCGCTGGTCTGCCCACTAACCATCTTGCCGTTCTCAGCACGTATTTATTACTGTGGTAAGTAATTGAAATATTTTCACTCAGACTTTATTTTCTCTCCTCAAATACATACACATACATAACCTCACGCCTGTAGGCAGAGACCAGGAACTGCCACTTGCCACGATCCTGACAGATCACCTTCGCTTCATCAATATTCACAACTTCACAAGTCGTTGCATGCACGCACACCGGTTCCGGTTACTTTTTATCTTCCCCTTTGCTAATACAACCCCTATTTGGTCAACCTATGTCCGCCTGGGACGTCCCTTACCAGCCCTGCCACTCACATTCGCAATATATATTTGTTTCGTGAATCTTTCTTCCTTCATCCTCTCCACATGTCCAAACCAACGCAACATTCCTTTCTCAATTCTAGTCACTGCATAATCTTTCAGTCCACAATGTTCAAATCAAATCTTTGTGCAAGAAAATGACTTTACGCGTTCCTTTATGAATGAGATGAAAAAATAACACACTATCCTGCAATTCCGTCCGGTTCAGTAGGTAAATCTCCCCACTATGCAGCAGCTTTAACAAAACGAGATAGAGCAATAACGTCTTCCTGTTCTCGACCGCGACTCTGTAATTGTCCGTCCACCTGCCTTGACTGGATCCTTTGGCATTATTGTTTTCAGCTATTTTTATCAATAGATAAACCACATCCAGAGAAAGTGTATTTACCACGGAGTATGGCGTTCAGTAGAAATTATCAACATTATACCTAAGAACTCACATTATAACAGTTTCATCCGGCTTCTCGATCAAAGCGTCTTCATCTTTCGGACAGATAAACTGTGGCGCCATAATTCGGAACTTTGGCTTCTCCACGTCCTACACAAAAATATCGAATACAACAATTAAATATTGCTCTTTGTTCCCGAACCAATATTTTACGCTTACCGATAACTTACATCCTGTGCCACACACATCGCTACAAACAAAAGAAGCACAAGTTTTCCCACAATACTCATGATTTACTGGAACAATGTTCAACCAGCGAGAGTAGCGTTGAAAATGAATTGTTAGAGAATGCGTCAGCTTTTCCTGTAGTAGTTACCGGTGGTACGAGGTGCAGGTACATGTGCATCGCGTGCTTTCATGATATCTGATGAAAGCACAATTACAATGCACTCCGAACCGACACTAAGCCTACAATATCACCCATGAAAGCGGTTATTGTAGGCTTATTGCCTCCAGTTCGAAATGCATGGTAAAAGTGCTTACTGAAAGTGTATTGAACTATTTAAAGGCTAAAAATTCCACCCATGCCGGGACTCGAGCCCGCGACCTCTAGCCTACGGGCCTACGGGCCTACGGGTCGCGGGTTCGAGTCCCGGCATGGGATTTTCAGCCTCTAAATAGATTTTAAAATTGTCCTTAGCATGGGTTAGTGTTTTAAAAAGAATATAATGAAAACTGTAGACTTTTAGTCCGGATTTACTTACGGGTGTTGTTATATCGGAAAAGTCCGACCAGGTTTCGCTCCGATTCGCAGAGCTTAATCATGGTGAGCAGAGACGGAGCTCGCGTCGTCGGTTGCTTGTCTCACACTCAATAAAGCTCTGCGAATTGGAGCGAAACCTGGTCGGACTTTTCCGATATAACAACACCCGTAAGTAAATCCGGACAAAAGTCTACAATGTGTTGTGCTTACGAAAGTTTTAGTTCAAAAATATAATGATAGTGTATTGACATATGATACGTGACGCTAGGACCGCTCTAAATGTAGATAGGTACCTACAAGTTGCATTTAACACAACTTAATAACAGGTTTGCAGCGCTTGATTATCTACTAAAAAACTAAATTAATTCATTATACATTCTGTATACAGTTAGTCATTCAAATGAAAAGTAAAACACGGAACCCCTTTTAAAAATTCATGACGGTACTCGTAGTCACAATGACTGTTTACTGAGCTCGTAGTCCTTTTAGTCCGTAGACATTTTACGAAGGCCTAAAAAATCCGTAGTATGTTTGTTATTTTATTATCCTGTGTATTTCCATACTTCGGAAGCAAAGTGAGGCTTCGATAACCAACATTATTATTAACGTTTACTTTAAGATGTTCACAATACCTAGTTAAAGCGCTAGGCGGTGAATGATTAGAAATTCTTTATTGCACTAAAAACATTTGTACAAATGTTTTTAGTGCAATACTCCTTTTTGTTTCGAAAGTCTTAATTTGTACACCTAAAAAGTTATTGCAATATTAAAAGCGTAAAACTTAGAGTTGAGTGAGCATCATTTCGTGTCGTTACTTGACTTTTCTAAAAAAAAACTTTTGATCTGCAACAGTAGGTACACTCTTCTTTATTTTTATTAGACACTGACATCATAATAGACATAATAGGAACTAGAACTAACCAAATTTAACTGACAAAAAAACGATCTATAAAAAGAAAACTTAAAAAAATAAAACACTTAGTTTTGTAGGCCGGTGTATTGTCATCAGTCCACAGCTGGCCACTGCTGGATATAGTCCATCTCTAACGATCTCTTGCCAGCTGCATCCTTGGACCCCGCCGACTCAACGACATCGTCCGACCATATTTATTATTCTGGTAAGATAAGATAAGAATATTCTTTATTGTAGGTACACCAGAGCACATATTATAAAACATGTAATGATACAATGGGCGGCCTTATTTCTAAAAGCTATTTCTTCCAGACAAGCTTATGACAGAAAGTTGCTAAAGGAAATAAGTACGTTGAAGTAAGTGGTACCTTGTATGAGGTACCTAATTAAAATATTTTCACTTCCACT